>OY728159.1:1166159443-1167409443 GCA_963277665.1 Viscum album
TGCGATGGGACAACGGGTCTGTTGCAAATACGTTTTGCAACAAGCCTATCGCAATAAGTTTATATATATATATATAATATATCTAATCGGAGATCTATTTGCAACGAGATGGCTTGCTGTTGCAAAGAGTATTTTTTTGTGATGGGCTCGTCACAAAAAATACTAGTTCCGACGCCATTTTCTACAATGGGATATTTGCGACGGGACCCCGTCAGAAAATATCTTTTACTATGGGATCCCATCGCAAATAGTCCATTGCAAATACCTCTAATTCTAGTAGAGTATATATAACTGAAAAAAAAAACATCTCTTCACAGATATACGTGGATATAATGAAGAAGTTATTAATTTTATTTTTGATTGTTAACTTAATGTCTAATAATTTGTAAGAACAGATATTAGAGAAAATAAATTTGAATCAAATTTTTTTCTTTTTATCGATGGGTTGTTGATGAATTATTTGTGTGTTTCAAAACATTATTCCAATAAGAATGAAGTGATATTATAGAAAAATAGACAGATCATTAATAGGATGAAGGATATTATAATCCTCACTAAGGAAAAACAAACTAGTGTTTATTTATTCAATATTTTAAATGATCAATAATCATATTTCATGTGTATAAATGATTATTATGAGCTTTGGTATTGAATAATTACCAATTTTGGTAAAAATAAAATTTAAAATTTTATCATATCATATTATGTAGTAAATTTAATAAAGATAAATCATGAAATACTGAAAACATTTCATGTGGATTAGAGTGGAACAATAGTGAAAAATAGTTCCATTAAGGTAGAGACCAAAAGGATGAATTAAATTGAGTTAAAAAACTTTTATATGTTTGGTATGATATGCGACGAATAAAGATAATTATATTATAACTTTTTAATGATTTTAATCATATGAATAATATTTATTTTATGTTCATCAGAAAAAATAAATTGAGATTTTATTAATTTTTAGAGATTAAATGAGAATTAAATGAAATTTTTTATCATAATATTATATCCTAAAAATTGATTTAAATTTAATAATTAATACTTTAAATCAGATTATAATAATCATTGGATATGGAATTAATATATCATTTTATACATACCCTAACAAAATATAGTGGCTAATTGGAAGAATACAAGACTACTGGATATATGGAAATCCATGTTAGTGGAGTATGGAACATCAAAATACATTTTCGGAATCCTAAATTGAATAGTATATAAAAAATTTATATCCCATGTGTTGGAACTAAAAAATGTTTTCCACATAATTTTCCTCAAAATCCATTACATAATACTCACTAAGAAAACATAGGCTGAGTTTTCAGTGAAATGTATATCCACACAAGAAGAAGGAGAACAAGAAGACTAAGTTACAATGAATTTGACTTCTATATGTCACATGATTTATCACACACTGAGGGATAGAGATTCCAAAAACATTTTCCCATATAAAGGATGTGTTGGTGAGATCTTATTTCCATGAAAATGTTGTCAATTTCATTGATTTCCAATAAAAGTATTTCAATTCCATAAATCTCATTTTGAAGGGTATTCTGAAATTTTTTTTCCTTTTTAAACACCTTATATATTGGAAACAAATATGTTTGTGTGTAGTTCACTTTGTAGAATTAAATTTGATGAGTTGTTGATCAAAAATATACTTAAATATCAAATGTTGTGATTTTTTTCAGTTAGTTTTCATTTTTTCATGAATGTAGTAGAAAAAATTATGTTTTTTATAGAGTAATTATTATATTCACAATGAAATAATTTTTTGTGAAACATTTCATAGCTTTTGAAGCATTTTATTTTTTATAAAGATACTATTCCTGAAGAATCCTAGCTCCTCATGAAGTAATACTTCATGAACTCATGATGTTTGTGAGGATAAATGACAAACCATTTGTGGTAACTACTTAGCCACTTAATGATCTTTTTCATTTTTGGCTATGGGATAGTGATTTTTTTCCCATCACATACCTTCTTTCTGAGTATTCATCTACGCTATGTGATCACATTCTCTCTATATATCCACACATTTTGAAAGGTGGTTATCTGAAGCTGCCTATAAATATACACCCATGATTTATGGAGATAAAATTTAAATGCTCCATAATTTTAATATTATCTTAATTGCAGTAATTTTTTTATATAAGATCCTTTGTGGGGATCGTTGTGGATCCCATTCATTAAGTTGAATCCATAAACACTATTTTTGAAGTAACAACTATGAAATCCCTTAATTAAGTTTCTTCCTCAAACAGCCTTCATGAAGTGGCATCTGTGAATACCCTTCATGAAGTGGCATACGAATATTACCTTTGCAATGAAATATCTACAAAGGATCATTGCAAAGGGTAAGCCTTGACTTCACATCATAAAGAGTGTCTCATGAGGTTTATTCATAAAAATAATTCATCATGAACTATCATCCTGAAATTCTCTACACACAAATAATATCAAATTCTCTATGAAATTGAGGATCACCAATTTTCATTTTGTCATCATTCTTGTGGTTTATACCATAAGGGATCCACTTACACACTCTAGGACATGATTAGTGATGGGGGGAATTTTTGATAATTCATCCTGGTCCATTCACTTCGGTCAAAGACCAACATTAAAAATTTAGAGTCTCACCATTAAATATTTAAGAATGGTCAACCCATATTTAAGTTACATACCCAAAACCCAGCCGTCACCCAATAAGTACATTGAGTAAACATACTTCTCTCAGTTGTCCTCGGATACCTTGAGTCATGATACTTCTCTTAATTCCATAAAACACCTTTATTAAAGACACTCCTTTTGGTTCCATTACACACCATGAGTTGATATAATCCTCTTGCGTCAATGATTGATGGTCTCACTCCATTACCCTCATCAATGTTCAAAACTTTCCATATAAGGGATTTTAACTAGGTTTAATCCCAAACTATTTATTCTCATATATACATTTACCTAATAACTGAGTAAACTCAATAGAGTATCAAAATGTGTAATCCCTAATTAATCCAATGTCATGCCCTCTCATGTAATACAATTATTCTTCTATTATCTATATCTCCTCACAATGATAATCACATATTTAGTCTTATATGTTTTAATTCATCTCTTCATAAAAATTATTGAAAAATTTATAATTAAAATTAGGGAACACATTTTCCATGATTTATGACATTAAATTATTTATCCCACATTTTTTCCACCTGATATTAATCATTATGGTACAATCTTACCACATGTCATTAAATTGTAAACTTGTTACTATGAAAGCATTGATTGTAGATGATAAATATATCGAGGATTCCTATTTAAGGTTCACTCCCAACATAAAAAAACGTAAAATTCTCTATGTGATTTTCATTTGATTCATTATGTGAAGATCGTAGTAAAATTTGTTGATTCAAGATACTCCTCTTGGTTTCCTATAATTTACCTTGATATGAGATAGTCCACTTGGTTTCCTCATATATGTGCTTCTTTTTAGGTGTAAGAACCAATCTCTCTATTATTTCTTCATCATATACTTGAAAATATAAAGGTAAAAGATATCCATATATGGGCCTCTAACATGGTGTAATCTAAAACCATATCTTCTCCTACCTAGTTACCAGTAGAGAGGTTGGTCCATAAGGACATATGATGTGTAATCGCCACCCAATTTATAGTATTAACCCTTTTATAGATCCAATTCTCAATATAGGTATCTTATTAGTATTAATTCCCGACCATACATTCCCTTGTTTGGTTACAAATAGACTAAGAGTAAAACAAATGGATTCTTATCCAGATGTTCCATACCAACAGTCACTAAATACCTTTCACCTAGTCAACCATTACATATTATGGTAATAATCCTAGAAGTGGTCCTTCTCACACATACAAAAAAGGTACAAAATTCCTTGTTATGAAAATCTAAAATATGTGGGGTTTGAATCTTTTTTTTGGAATATATATGGAGCTCACTTTTCACGCTCGGTGATAACATCAAAACACATACCAGCTTTCTTTGATGGAAATAAACTGTAGAGATCTCGAATATGTGTATTTAAACCATAATATCATAAAATAGAAAAAGAAATATAGAGAAAAATATATATTTATTAAAGTTTCCCTTGAAGTATAACCTCTTATACATTCTGATAGTTCCATTTGAAGATAACCTTTAATAAACATAGTTGTTCACATATTCCCATGGTTTCGATCATATCATTGGTATAGGGGTAACCAATCCTATGTTAGTATTGGGGATGGATTCACAAATATATCTTAAATATGTAATTGATTATTAGAGTATGTTATTATTTCCTCTATAATGGGTGACATGAGCCTAACCACCCATCCTATGCGTCAATGTGTATTACAATGTGTCACCGATAAAGTAATAGTAACCACAGGTCTTTATAATTCAAGTTCACAATGAATCAAAATGATGCGGAGGATGAAAAATAGTTTTTTCATAAAAAAATGATGAACCCAACATAAATCATTTCCCTATGAAAGTGATTAGTCGAACATTCTTTTACTTGTGATACTAAAAACACAAGAATACTTATTTTTTTACTGATCCTTTGATACTTACAAAAGGCCTTTCATGAATTTTTATAATCAAAATTGTTTAAATATATTCAATAATGGGTTTCATTATCATTATAAAATAAATTAATACTTATATAACACCAAAATATTTTTTGAAATACTAGTTGATCCACTAAACACATGCCTCGACTGCCAAACAGACCATGGTCCTATATCACTGATATATTTTATCACCATCCCATCACCTCTAACCCCATTTGGTGAATTATTTGGTCAATGAATATTATATAAATTGTTTGATAAAAAATTTAGAGGAATTACATGAAAACCTCATGACAAGATTCTCCATAGGATTCCCTATCAATGATATGTCGGAGAGAATATGGTGGCCCCTTTTTCTATATCCTAAATCATTAGGAGCCTATCCCAAGATTGTAACAACACATACATTCCATATATTAGGGAGGAAGAGAAGGATACCCACCATATTCAAGAAACCACCTAGGTGATACATAGAATGAATTATATTATTTAGGGTCATTTTCCGTGATTTGTTATGAAAACTCTACATGAATGTGTAGAGGAAGTTGTTCTTGTCCTGATCATCTAGGCTAGGTCACCCAAAAAAAGAGACCACAGGGGGTATTTGACCACTAGAACCAATTACAAGGTCCATATCCATACAGTTGAAACATCCCAAGGGAAACAATTTTCCCATATGGATGGGTGTATTTTTACCACCATGGTGATATCCAATATAATCCATTGGAAAAGAACATATCTATATTTTGATATAAATTCTCTAAAAGAATCTATGTTTCCTATTACAGGTTTCATTTTATTAAATTTAAACAATATCAAAAAACCCAATGTTGATAATAATGATTATGTTGAAGAATATATAGGTGTGGACATAATCACCACCCATCCACAAACCATGAATGGTGAAATGTTATTAGTAAAAAATAGATTACACATCTCGAAGCCAACATAAAGGATTTGAAGCAGATAGATTTTATGTTTCTCAGGGTAAACATAACCACTAGTTATAGTCATCATTTTAAACCCATCATTTCTCCTTTAACTATCCCTCTTAAATTGAGGTTATTTCATTATCGAGAAAGAAAAAATTGTTCCTCCCTATCAACTTGAGATCATATATACTTATATACATTATTATGACACTGATTTATTCTTAAAGGATCACACCATTTGGATGACATCAACTTCCAATTCATGAATTAAACCCATGGCCAAACTAGGTGGTTGTGTCCCATGAATCACTATATGATCACACTTCTTAGACATATTCTATTGAAGGAAAACATGAATTGGTAAAATAATAGAGAGATTCATTCCCCTAGTAAGTGTATTTTACTCCTTCGACACCCAACTTCAAGAATCCAAACATTCCAATAGTTGATGGAATAAGTGATCCCAAGAATTATCACAACTATTTTTATTCCCAAAATAACACAATATTGGGAACCCCAAAGAAACAAGAGGCTTCTAAGATTAGGTTCATTATGTATACCCTGTAAGGTCATGAATTTTCATGGTATAATAACCTCACCACTTGGCATATTGAATGTTGGGAAAATATCCATCATAAATTCCTTTAACAATTCTATTCTATGCTAAGGAAAATTATTATCCTTTACCTCTATAATGGTATATAGAAAGAGAGTGAGAGATTATTGGATTTAATTGAATGTTGGATGGGTCTGATATACTTTTTGGACATATAACATCCATATAAAAATTAATAGAGATCATTGTAGAGAACCTATAGGATGAGTTATCACCTACACTCATCACCCTAAATTATCTTGGTGATTTATAAGAGTTCATAACTATAATAAAATTTATATAGAAAACTATTTTATGAACTAAGGAATTATATGATCAAGCACCATCATCATGAATAATTAATCTACGGAAATAAAAAATAGATATTGTCACCCTGAAACATAAATGGTTGAGGTGACATGACATTAAGTAGGAGGAATAAAATTTATTCCTTAAATAGGTTCATGTTCCACAATAATTTATCTATACCTTCAAGAGAAACCTAAATTAATTCCATTATGATCATATTTTGGGTCACATGATCTAGAAATGATTCATCATCAAAGATCTACAAAAAAGATAGTCGATGATAGTAAAATAGCATTCGACATTCCCAAGGAACATGTGGAATATGAGTTAGTCGTTAGCCTAGAAGAAGAAGAATAATGAAAAAATTACACATATAAGAATTCATATTTTTTTGAAAAATGGATGATCCTTTAATACATATACCATGTTAATTCCAATATCATGGAAAGAATGAATGAACCAATAATGACCCCAATTCCCTCTTCTTTTCTGCCTATAGTGTCTTCTACTTTTCAATCCTATAAAGATCTTATGTAATAAATCTTGCAAACAAATATAAATAGAATAGTACCAAAGATCCCAACACAACAATAAATTATCTTGGAATCTATTTTCCTAGAATTTGGAAAATGGACCCCATCCCACAAAATGAGAAAATGGTCATCCTCCCACATAATTATCCAATGGGAAAAAACCCAGAAAACATGACACTCATATGATAATGGTAACATGTTAAAATAATTCAATTTTATTTGATTGATAAAAAAGTTTTCTAGGAAATAAGAGTCAAATGAAATGGGATGCTTTCGTTAACAACATGGTAGTTTTTGGGCCTAAGAAATATTCACCTATTTGTGATAAGTACACTCATGAAAGATATGAACACACACTTTTATTATCATATGTGGCCTTAATATGTTTTTACATACTCTTTCCCTATAACTATAGAATAAGAGATTGGTGATATCGGAAATTCCTTTAAACCATACATCATTAATTTTATTCATCACTCGAAATAAAATTTTGAGGGAGAATTCACCAAATGTTTACAATAGATCCATCAACTAGGGTCCACATCGGATCTACCGTCATCAATCAACCATATTTATATTTTAATAGGAAATTATTTTGATATGTATTCCTCTAATAAACATCATACGACTAACCAAAGTATATTTACTGAAGGAAAAAACACTCAGTTTCAGTGTGACAATGAAAATCTATATAATTTAATTATGGAATTACATCATGGATTTTTTTCACACAAAGACCACAATTATTAATTTATTTTATTTTTTATTGGATAAGGTTCTTGATGTTTAACTTTGGGTAGAGTTTCTTGTTTTTATTTTTGACTTTTGAGTGAGTTTTTATCCTATGTATAGTTTGTGGGAATGTATTGGGGTTTAATTGTGCTATCTTCTAAGGAATATGGTTTTTTAGTTAAATTTATTTTTTCATGGTTTCACAACACAAATTGAACATAGTTTGGGGAAAATTGTGTAATGTAAATGATAAGTTGTGCATCTTGAGGATTGGTGTCTCGTACATTGCACACGACTTTAACATAGTTAGGAAACCCCTTTAGAAAGAGTCCAAAGAGGTTAATAAATTTGATAGTTATATTTTTCATAGTTGGCCCATGATTTCACAAACCATGAATCCAAATAATTATGGGTGACTCTCCTCTCTAGTAGGGTGTGCACAGTTGGTGAACTGTTTGGAAAACTATGTGACCAAGCCATGTGTATTTCCCATGTCATTAAAAGTGTGAAATTATAATCCATCCCCTCCTCTATTATATCCCCAATTAGGTATTTTCCTACTATTCTCAACCTAGACATGAAATTTGAGGTCCCAATATTCCACCCATTTTCCCTCCTTCATCCATAGTTATAAGGTGAGTTCTTCATGGTCTTATTCCATTTTCTCCCTATTCTCTTCTCATCCTTTGGTTCTTTGGTTTTCCTTGTGATTGTTCCCTCTTGGGTGAACTGTAGAGGATGGGATTGATATGTTTCGCTGTGTTAATTTGGTCATATGGTTTATTGATTGTCCCTTGATGTATTTTTTTCCTAATTCCATATTTTCATTGCATTCCCACATCATTCGGGTAGTATTTCCATCCATTTCCTTTCTAGGACATTAAATTTTATGCATGATATTTCTTAAATGGTTTCTAAATGTTTTACTCATTCTTGTGTTTTTTTGGTATATTTTTTTTTTGTTTTTTCAAAATGAAAAACTGGTGCGATTTTTTTTTAAAAGGTTTTTTAATTATTACAATATATAAGTGCTTGGAAGTTGTTTTATAATATTCAAATTTTCCTTTTTAAATTATTTTTGGTATTTTGAGAGTGTGTTTAGACTTGATTGTTCTTTGATGATTCTATTTGATTGTGAATTTGGGGTTGTGTGTATAAATTGGTTACTTTTATAGTTGTGTACTTTTGTGTGGATTGTTGTGTTTTGTGTTAATGAAAGTGGTGTTTCTTAAAAAATATTTTTGGGTGCTTTCAATGACACATGAAGAGTGACATTAGATGTCTGTACATCCATATGTGCATGGGGTGCACATAGGAATGGTCATAGAAATTATAATGGCTGATGATAAGAATATTTCTCTCAAATCCTGGGTTTTCAAAGTCTTCTCTCTCTTCTCCCCTTTTTAGTTCCAGTCCCTTATCTCAAATGGTTCTTTAAAACTCCTATTATTTTTAAATAATTTCATGGATTATATGGGGTAACTTTGTGTTCTAATTAAATTTAAAATTGGTTTCAAATGTGTTCTCTAAGGCCTGGCCAGTTTAGAATTTGTAAAGTGCATGGTTTAAAAAGTGACATAATAGAATGTTTGGAATAATAAGGTGTATTATAGTTAATAAAGGAGATAAATCCATATTTAGAATCTTTTAAGAATATTGTATATTTTCATCTTTGTTTTGAAAAATGTTTTGAACACTTATGTGGTGTGATGTCCTGGTTGGTATTTTATGATGTTTGGAAAAGTGGTTTTGGAACTCATGTGACGTAAAGGATTGATTGGAACTTTTTAATTCCCTGTTGTTAGATGAGATCCTTTATGGTGGATCCTACAAGGAGTGGTTCATCGCATAGGTGGTATCCGTGTTTTGGGCTAGGCAAATATGGTGGTTGTGGGTTATTGGTTTGAACCACACATGTGGGCACCTCCGCATTCCTCACATACTATTATCATTGGATTCATGGGTGTCATTTAGAGGTTCAATTGAGATTTACTTATCAAAATCAATTATATGGGTTGGTTCCCCTATATTTTTAGAGAGGTGAGGTTGTACTTTCTAATGGATTGAATTGTTTTGAGTGCCTAGTTGGTTATTAATTATGGAGTTACAAAATATTCTAGTAGGTTAGTCTGAATTGATAACATATAGAGATTTATTTAAATGATTTTTAGGAAATGCCAATGATTGACTATATGTATGTTTTATTTACTTATATTGAACTTTGGATACTGTACGTTCTAGTTTTGATCCCCTTAGTTTCAGCATAGCCCTCATTATTACACGGTTTGTATTCTTCTTGGGGTTTTGGTTATTAAAAATGTATGTATTAAAATAGAAACCCTATTTTAAAAATGGGAAGTAGTTTGTGGATTAGAAAAGTGGATTTTTCTAGAAAATGTGTTTGTATTTTGAAATAACGAAAGCAATTTTCGATATGTATATAAAAATAGTGTCTATAGATCATTTTTGAAAGGAAATTCCTAGACTTTGTGGTGATTTCAAACTAAGATATTTATGATCACACCCTACTTATTCCACTATGTGTTGGTAGTCTATAGCTATTTTGTAGGTTCAGGTTTCTGGTTCAATATTCATTTTGATTAGTTCGATCTAGTGGTTGGTGGTGACTAATAGGTAACATGGATATCATGTTAGAGTGGTTCTGTTTTAGTTTTGTATTGATTTTTTATTTTCTAGTACCAATTTTATTTGGATTGGTTTTTATTTTTATTGATGTTGAATTATTGTTGGTTGCGATGTGTGCCCGATTTGGTTATTTGATCTTGGTTTTCTATCGGTAGAAATAATTACATTATTTTTTTATCTATGATGATCAAAACTAGTCTCTAGAACATGTGGGTTAGAAATGGATCTTAAGAATTGTCTCAGAGAGGGTCAGTTGTCTGGATAGATAGAATCCTAACCTAGTTTGTGGATAAAATTGTATCCAAGTAGATCTTTACTATTTGGGTCATCAATTAGACTAGACATTAGGACTATTGGAACATGGTAGGTGGGTATGGGAATTACTTCATGAACCCTTTATCATTCTGATTCATTAGTTTTCAAGAGTGGTCTAGGATTCAATTATTTTGTCCCATTTTTGGGGTGCTAATTTGTTATGAATATGGAGGTGAACTAGTGTCATATTGTGACCTCACATAGAGTAGTAACCCCTGGGGAGTATGAGTTAATAGCGTAATGTCCAATTAGAGGTATGTTCCTTCCTATGGCATGGACCACTAACTATTTCACTATAAAATGAACAGAAATGGGTTCTCTATCATAAGAGATTTATGTGAGTTCTAATTTGTTTTGGTTTCAGTCAGTGTCTGTGGATATTTAATATGGAAGAAATTTTGGGAAAATTGGTTTTCAAAATAAATATTATTTCAGGTTTGTATTTGTTAAAAGTTGTATTCGGTGTTTAAAATTGTATTTGAATGTATCTTTTTTTAGTGGACCTGGAAGAAGTAAAATTTCAAAATTAGAATGAAATGGTGGTTTCTTAAAAGAGGACTCTGGTTCTGTTTGTGAGGTTTTTCTTATGAGTCAGCTTTTTTTCTAGAGAATTTATTTATTGTTGAGGTTTATTTGTTGTTCATTTGTTGTTTTTTTATTTTCCAATTCAGAATATTCAGCCAAAAAATGTCCTTAAGGTTTCTAGTGAGTTTCGTCTTGTTGTTGGGTTCTTCGAAACACCAATTTGAGAGATTGAATATGGTTCTTCAAGATGTTTTCCAACGTTATGTGGTGATAGGGGTCTTCTATAGGCAGTGGAATGGATTGGGGAAGTTTATAGTGTCTTCAAGATATTGGGAAATCCTGAATCTATGAGAGTTTAAACTGTTATGAGTTCATTTGATGATCCATATTTGGGTTAGTGGAAGATTCTTTTTCTATCATTTTTGCATTTGGGGATGACATTGGAAGTGTTTGAAACCACCTTGGTCTAATGGTTTATACTAGTAAAGGTGAATGAGAGGATAGTGGTCTATCTATTGGGTGTTCAATATGGTCAGAAGATTGTGAATTTCTATATTGATCATTTCAAAGAGAGAGTTTCATAATCCTCAAAGAAGTAATTATAGGACTAGTTGAAATGTCCTATTTTCATCAAGGGTCTTTGAACAAATATTAATGACTGAGTTCTCTCATCCATGGATGTTAAATTTTTGAAGTTGGTGGATGTGGATTTATTAGCTATGTTGGTTTCCAGAGTGTTGTCAGTTGTGTTTGATGAACTAACCATTCCTAATTATGATTAAGGTTCCCCATTTGGTGTGAGGTGTACTTGAGAGGAGCCTATTTCTAGGAATCCTCTTTTATTTGTTTTATATTCTCATTCACTAGATTGTTCACTTGTGTGCTTTTAGTGTAGTTGGTTTGGGAATTCGAAGAATTATTTTTATAATCCTGCAAAGGCAGGTCATCTATGTGGTTGTTTGGGCCAACTAGAGAAGTTCTGTATGATAAGATTTCAAAAGAGGAAGTCTCAGTTAGAGGGTGTCATCACATAACTACGGGGAAGAATATACATCAAGATACAAAGGTACTATTCATAGGCCCATAAGAGAAACTATTCATGTAGTATAGAATCATCAGGGGTGTGGGGAAACTTGGACCAGCTGTGGTATCCAATGTGGGATTGTAGATCGTTGAAGTCTCTCAATTGTATTTTTTCCCCGGTAGTAAGTTATTTATCTTGTTGAAAATTTCTGGTGGTCTTATTCCTCACAATTCTACTGTTTGTTCCATTTTTATGTTTAGTATCTGATTAGTAGTTCTTTCTTTAGTGTTCTTATCCTTTTCAAAATTGGTTCCAGTTTTTGGTCAAGATCCCATTAGAGATTCTTGAGGCTTTTAGAGTTGAGGAACTGTGGTTTTTTTTCGTTTTTTATTCTGGTTTGGAGTTCCCAATTCCATGTTTCATTTTTTTATCTTGGTAAAATAGGTTATATATTAGATTATGTTTTTTTCATAGTGTCAAGCCTGTTGTGATAAGTTAGTTTATTATGGTGGGGAGAACCATCTATTCTAATCATATGGTTCTTCATGTTCTGGTTTCCTCTAGAATCATTTGGGTGTGAATTGTGGAGTGAAAGGCCAGACCAAGGTTTTAATTTAATTTTTATTCATCATATTTCAAGATTGAGTTTTGGTTATCATTCATTTGAGTGATTTTTTTGGGAATAATGTGTCTTTGGTGAAATGAATTACAAGACCCCGACCATAGTCCTTATCATATAATATTCTTTTCTTGAATATATTTCTTTTTCTTGATGTTTGGGTTGAGCTACTATTTTGTGTATTTTTGTTTCTTATTTTTTGGGGATTTTTTGGTATGTGCACAGTTTTAGGAATAGTTTGAGTTTTAACCATGCTTCCTATTGAGTTATACAATTTTTTAAGTAAAATTTTTTCTTATATGGTTCGAATGCATGGATCGTGAATAGTTTGGAGAAAACTATGCAAGGACAAGGAGAAACTGTGCTTCTTGGTGTTTGTGTCAAGGAAATGGCATATGACATTCAAACTATTAAGATAAACCATACAGAAAGTGTGTGGGGAGGCTCCATAATTTTATAGTGGAATATTTCATGGTTGGTCCATGGTTTCCCCAACCATGTGGGAAAATCTTATTGGGTTTCCCTCTTTTATGGTAGAGTGCACACGATTGGTGCATGGTTTGGAAAATCGTGTGGAAAACCATGTAACTTTCCTAGGTCATTAAAAGTGTGAAATTACAATATTTAACCTCTCATGTTTTCTCCCAAATCAGGATTTTCTTCCCTTTCTAAACCTAGGCAGACCATGAGAGCTCCCAATCTTCACTCTTTTAGCCCTCCTTCTTCCATGGACGCATCTTCAAGATTCTAAGTTGAGTTATTCAAGGTTTTTAACAATTTTTCCAATTTTTCTACTTTATTCCATTGGTTATTCGGTTTTCCTTAGGATGGATCACTCTTGGATGAAGCCTATAGAATTCAGTTGATATATTGTAATGTGTTTCTTTGTTTCTAGGGGGTTCATATTGTCCCTTAGAGTGTGTTCATCCTTTTTCTATAGTCTCATTGCATTATCACATTGTTTATTTAGGTGTTTCCATCCATTTTCTTTCTCAAACATTCCATTTAATTATTGAGTTATCCTAAACAGTTTATAAATGTTTTTCCCTTACTTGTGACATGTCTATATAAATGAATTTGGTGTTTTCAATATGTAAAATTGGTGTGAAGTGGTTTTCATAGTATTTCATTATTTATTCCAATATATAAATGCATGTAAGGTGTTTGAATAAATGAAAATAGGGATTTTAAATGAAATATGTATATTTTTAGTGTCTTTTTAGCCTTGATTAAACATTTCTGATTTGATTTGGTTGTGAATTGTGTGTTGTGTGGGGAAATTAGTGACTTTTATAGTTTGGTGCTTTCGTGTGGCTTGTTGTGTTCAGTGGAAATGTAATTTATGCTTCTTAAAATTGGTTTTTGGGAGATTTCATAGACAATTTAAGAGTTTACCTAGATTTTGAAACATCCATCTATGCATGGGGTGAACATAGGGATGGGAACATAAATGATAATGTCCCTTGATAAGGTTATTTACCTCATACCCTAGTTTTTCGAAGGCTTTTCTCTCTTTCCCCTTTTTTATTTCATCTCCCTTATATCAAATGGTTATTTCATACTCCTATTGTTTTCTAAATAGTTTCTTGGCTTCAAAATGGTTACCAGGTGTTCTAATTGAATTTAAAGGTGGCCTAAAATGTTTTCCATATGGCTTGGTGTATTTGAAATTTGTGAAGTGCATCATTTATAAAGTAACATAATGTCCCATTTGAAATTTTAAGGTATGGATTGGTTACTAAATTATATAAAATCTCCTTTGGAACCTTTCATGTTTTTTTTTATTTTTTATGGATTTTTTATGAATTTTTTTGATTTTTTAAGTCATGTAAAGGATCAATTGGCATTTTATGACGTTTATGAAAGTGCTTTTGGAACTCATGTGATGTGAAATCCCGGTTGGAACTTTTGAATGGATTTATGTGAGATGGAAACCTCTTTTTTGGATCCTTTGTGTAAAGGGTTGTCACCAAGGTGGTTTCGAGATTTGGGCTAGGAAATGATGGTGGATTTAGGTTATTGGTTTGAACCATGTGTGTGAGGACCTCCTCATTCACTGTGTGCTATTATCATGGGATTCATGCGAATCATCTAAAGGGTAAAGTGAAGGTTCATTATCAACCTATATTAGATAGGTTGGTGTCCCTATAATTTACAGAGAGTCTAGGTGGGATGTTCCACTATATTGGCTAGTTTAGAGTTGTCTGTCAGTTATTGACTATGGATCTGATCTATATACTAGTAGGTGAGTCAAAATATAGTACCTCTATGGATTTGTTCTTGATATTTTTAGAAAATTACCATGATTGAATATATGTATGTTTTGTTTAATTAACTTGCATGTTGTATACTAACCATGCTTGTTTTTTTCCTATACATTCACTATAATGCTCTTTATTACATGGTTTGGAATCTTATTTGTGTTTTGGTTATGAAACTCGTATGTTTTGAAAATTAAATCCAATTTTAAAAAAGAAATGTGATGTGTAGTATAGAAAATTGGATTTTTCTAGAAATATTCTTTTGTATTTTGAAATTATAAAACCTATTTTCCATACATATATCGAACTAGTGTTTGTAGATTATTTTTGGAAATGAAATGAATGTAATATGTGGTGATTCCCTACTGAGTTGTTTATTATCACACCATACTTATGTCACTCGGTTTTGGTAGACCAGATATATTTTTCAGGTCTAGGTTTTTGGTTCATTTTTCCATTGGATGAGGTCAGTCTTATTGTTAGTGATGTCACATGAAGATCATGTTAGCATGGATTGATTTTAGTTTTGTATTGAGTTTTTATTTTTTTCAAAAGTTATTGTATATGGATTGGATTGTATATTTATTTATTTTCAGTTAACATTTGTTGCGTTGTGTTCCCAATTTAGTTATTTGATCCTATTTTTCAATTGGGTGAAATTGTTCCCTTTTTGGTTTATCATTCATGATCAGTGCTATTTCTCTAAATGGGTGGATCAGGAATGAATATCATGCATTTTCTTAGACCAGGCCAGGTGTAATGTTATATGGTCACCTAACCTAGTTCCTAAAATGTTTTAACAATGGTAAAATTCCAATGTTATACTAAATAGGTCTTTCATGGTGTGAGGTACCCTATCCCATAAGGTTGGGGTAAGTTCCATATTTTCACCCCCTCATCAAATGAATTATTGAAATTTTTCAGCCACTGTGATCACCACATGGTCCAAAAAATAGTCATTGTTTACTAGTCTAGCAGTGGAATCCTAAATTTCCCAATCATTAAAAGTAACAAATTCTACACATGAATTGATTAATGTTAAGGAACCACTGCCCAACTCAAAAATCTAACCATGTGATTAGGCTAATCATGGAATTTATATCAAATTGTAAAAACATTGTTATTTTCAATATATCACTGATATATGGACAATGATATATTATTTCTATTCAGAAAATGATTTAAAAAAATTAACACTTTCCTCATAGAAAATTTTGATTGATCTCCCAAGGATCTAGAGATCAAAATAAGTAGATTTAAGAGTCAAAATAAATTAGTACCCCTACCACCAATTATTGGGGAATATAATTGAAATATTATTTTCTATTAAGTAATTTATTTAGAATTAGATAAATGAGGGTAAAATGGAGCCAATGACACCCAAATATCAATTTAATTCATCTGGACACCATAAATAGAGCACATAATGTGTGAAAAATAATTAGGGATATTCATCTCTCAATGGTAGATGATACAAAGTTAATTTCTTTGGGTCTGATCATGTGGCAGCATATTTCATCATTTAATTTGATCATCTCCATCTTGAGCTTCTAAAAATAATGATACCTTAGGAATCAATTATATAAGATCAACACTATTACTTTCCATACCACCAAATTGAGGGGAATGTGATCGAATGATGTTTTTTATTTTAATTTTTTATCCTGAGGAAAATAATCAAATGATTAATTGAGTTATAGAGTCTTCAGATGAAGGAAATATGTACATTGGTATTTCACACTCCAATAAATAAATACAAATGCCAAATTTACAACATTAAATAATAAAATTTTGAAATAAAAGACTTAAAACATCATAACGTTTTTCCCAATCACATGACCCAAAACTGTACAACACCAAATTCTCTGTTAAATGAGTCTAACTTATATGGTATACTTTCCTCACTCTACGATGTCAAACTACATAGTAAAAGTCTCTGTCACATGACTTTAAATTTCATAGTGTACCATCCAAATTGTATAAATTAAACTTCATAACCGATGCTCATTCTGTATGACTCTAAAATGATCATATTTAGTCCTTTTCAAATGACATATGGTCATTTCATATGAGCTTATCTATATTTTACACATGATTAATACTTGCATATATCATTTCCGGTGTACAAGTTTACCAGTTAATGATGAATTTTTTTTTAATATCCATGCACTGAGGAAAAAATTTACCTTTGCACTAGAACATTTTTTAGATTTTGTTTCCCTCCTTATCATGCTATGACAAGAATCCATTTCATTTCAAATTATGTGTACATGAGATTGATCTATGTGTAGAATGGATTTTTACATTTAATAACTACTTATAGGGTGATTCTTATTTTTATAGGATACATAGTGATCACTAGGTCACCAACATTGGGCCTAAACACTAAATTCTATCACTATACACATCATTGATATTTGTTTTTAAACTACAAAACCCTACCAAGTCCTATGTTCTTGACCATATACATAATAACCACCATTGGTCCTCTATGTACAACCTTAAAAGGCGCATCACAAACACAAATTTATATTTCCATAAATTATATATCATGGTGATCATGTAAGGCTATAATTAACACTAGCCTACAAGACCCACCATTTATACATGATAAACCTTCATTGTCAGGGTGGATTAGGCCCATTGAAGTCACACCTAACAAGTCATCTCATATATATATGATCCCATACATTGGTCTATGTGACATTAGGATCACTAACTATCATTCCCTATTAATAAGACTTTAATTATACAAGTAATTATCCAATTTTCCCTTGTTTATTACATCAATATTTTCCCACAAGAGATATGGGATTGTGGTTGATTTTACTGATTAGAGAAATTTAAATACATTTAATCAAAATCAGGGAGCCCAATATCCAAGCTATATGAATTCAAACTATATAGAAAAAAGTCCACATTCTATGAATTTAAATAGATTTGATATATTACTTCTTATATGACCTTAAACTGTAAGTAATATATGTTCGTATAATATTGTAATGACCTATGTTTTTTATAAATATTTAAATATATATTTAAACGTTTTTCATTCACAAAATAATATAAATATAATACCTAAAAAAATAATATTTTTTTTTAAAATTTTATATACTGATAATATTATTATTTATCATATAATATACTATGTACTTAATTTTATATAAACTTATGGGTCACATGTTAAGAATTGGAATATGTGAATTACATATATATATATATATATTTGTATATCACATTTTATTATAATATAACATTTGTTATGAAATATAAATGTATATGAAAATAAAGTATTGGATTGAAATGAATATAATTTTAAAAAATTTATTGATCTTATAATGATATATCTATTTATAATTTTTTTTCGAGTGGTAGCATATTATATGTGTAGTGAAAATTAAAATTTTAATTACATATAAATATATATAATATTTATACTAATGGAAGATTGTATAGAATTTAGTATGAATATGAAAATTTTAATAGTAATATATTAATTATAGTGTAAAGTGATTAGATAAAATCATATTTTATGATAATATGAAAAGTGTTATGAAATGTAAAATATTGACGATTATGATTATAATTATAATAAATTAGAAATTTTGATTAAGTTATAAATGAAATGGTATATATATTTTATTGATCCTAGTAATTAAGTTCAAGCATATAAAAGATAATAATAATAATAAATGTTAAGATAGACGTTTAAATTATTAAATGTTTAATTTTGTATATTTATATACATATTTATTTTAGTCTATATATATATATATGTATATATTTATTGTAAAAATAAAATAAATACATTAAAATCTTCATCACCATCTTTTCTTCCATGAACCTACCACATGACCACCCCCAGTACCGTCCTCCCCACTATTTTCACCACCACATCGACACTACCACACACTATAAACATCTTTGAGACCGTACACAACCTATGTCATGTGACCTGACCAATGTGTTGGTTCTTCCCCAATGCATGTTATAGTGTTCCATTTTGGAATGTGTGTGTGTGTGTGTGTTTGTGCATGAGCATTGTATCGAGAGAAATTGGATTCATATGGGGCATGGTTGAAACATGTGAAATGGGAAATGTGTGTGCATCACATGAAAAAATAGTAGTTGAAATAACTTTATTTATACTAATGAGGACTGTAATGCGGTACTAGTGGGTCTCATAGGTTATATCTGCTATAGTGGGGGTTTTATAATATAATGTTTAAATGAAAAGATCGAATTTTTTCATAACTATATCCACACCTAAAAATGCTATCAAATAATTATTCAGCAATAGGATATAATGAAAATTACATAAGGAATTTGGCATATCTAAAGACCAATTCCCTTTAGTTGTTTCTCCATTCAATCCATTTCATGCTTCATTGAAAATTATTTACATACAAAACACAATTTTTCTAGTTAAAAAAATTGAGAAAGAGAGAGAAGGAAGAATTAAGGAGATTCCATTATAATAGAAGTTCATATTCGTGGTTTCATAAAATAAATCATATAAGTGGATCTATTTTAAAACATTTTTTATCCCCCTGTATTATGAATATAAAAGTTCCTAGTATGGGAAACATTTTTAAATATCTATCTTTAAATTTATAAGCAGATCATTAATTGTAGGTGGAATATTATTTCAATGATTTCTATTTTAAATTTATAAAAGTCATGTAATTATAATAAGGGAGATAAGTATTTTTAAAGTCTTGTGTTTTTAAAATTTTTAGAGAATAATATTATTAAGATATTGTTTTTTCTGATGTTTTGTGATTTCAAAATTATAAAACATAGTTTGAAATGTTTTATTTCAATAATTATGGGTTCATACTTAAAAAATAATAATTTCAAGAAGTAAAATTTATGTTCTATATAAGACCTTATTTTTCTTAAAATTATTTTATCTCATGGATGTCTTTCTATTTTATATTATTATATTTAATGAATTATTTTATTTTTCTTCTGACTTTGATGTATGTTTTGAAATGAAAATATCAGTCCAAATATTTCTTATCTATAATTTCAGTTTCTTTATATTCATTAATGATATATATATATATATATACATTTTTTATGTTTTAAAAATGTTATTTTTTTAAAAAAATTTGTGAAAAAGAGAAACTAAAAAAATTATTTTTACAATTTGGAACAAGGTCTTTTTATACTTGGAGTGGGGTGGGGAGTGAACCCAAACAATAAGGGAATTATTCAACCATGTGATGGGTATGAATTATATAGCCTTTAATGTTTCAGGTCTCTTCATGGTCTTGTTTTCAAAGAATCCAATTTATTTTAATATAAAAATCAATAGAATCATTTATAAGGAAATATTTTTAATGTATTTCAAAACTGAAAAATATGATTTTATTGTTTTATAAAGTTTTGATTTTAAAGAAATATTTTTTGATATTTTAAAAATATTCTACAAAATTATTCATAAAATTAATTATATGAAAAAACTTATCTGGAATTTAAAGAGAAAGGTTATATTATTGTCTTATCAAATGTTTTATTAATGTTATTTTTTAGGAGAAAATTTTTCAAATAAGACTCCAAGAATGTTCATGAAATGGATGAATTCATTTTAAAAACCCTTAGTAAACCTTTTGACCAACCCATGTTTTAAATGTTTTCTAAAGGGACCAATAATGAGTGAATATTATTTCTAAAATATGTCATGATTATATGAAATAGTCGGATTAGAGTTGGATTCGAAACTAATAAATCTGTATATTAAATGAGCCAGACTTCCTAATTTTCCCAAGATTAGAACCAAAAATATTTTCTTAGAATTTATGAATATCAATTTTTCAGTTATTTTGAAAATCTTATTTAAAAATATATATAAACAATGATATTTTTCTCACTAGGCTCTAGGAACACGGTTCTAAGGTATCACAATTTGCATCAGAAAAGAGGTTTGTAGTACTTTGGAGATTTGGATTCAAAGGATATTTTATTAGTTAGATACATTATTTTTAGATTTATGGTGTAATGGCCTGGACCTCTATATCCAATTACTTTGTGAAAATGTGGTGTTAGAGGTGTTCTGGGAGGTCAAGGTAACTTATCCCCAATGCTTTGCCAAAATCTTTCTTTTTGATGAACCGTTTTGCCGGTGAACAGTTGTGAACTATAACGTCATGTTATGTCCTCAGGTACTTTTGACATTTTTAACTTCCCTTGTTTTGGAGTAGTGATCTGGGGGTGCGTTTGGGTGAATCTTTAAGAAAACTAAAGGGCAATAGCTTTCTCATGGGAAGCGCACAGTTTATCTAAACTGTGTGGCCAAACCATGCGAGGTTGGTCTTGGAGGTAGGAGATTCCACATAGGAGGCACACGGTTTGTCTAACAGTGAAGCCAAACCATGCTATAGGGGGGGTCGAGGCAGTAGCTAATGCACGGTTAGTGCATGGCTTGTCAAACCGTGCAGACTAACCATGTAGTCACTTAAACTAGATCCTAAAATTCTGGATCTCAACCTTTTCACCTCTATCATTCTCATTTAAGCTTCTAAGCACCCATAACTCGGGATTACCCTCCCTTGAAGGTAGAAGAACCTCTCTCAAGCATTTTATAGGAAATTTGAATGCCTCTCTTGATGAATCGAAGCCGTTTTCTTGAGGAATGTGATCGTTCTTCTTCGTTCTTCTTCGTTCTTGTTCGGTTTCTTAGATCAACATGGATCTACTTCTCATCTCTTCTTAGATTCTTAGATCTACATCCGTTATGGGTAGATCTATGTGTGTTGATTCCAAATATGATGAGGTTTGGTCTTGGTTGTGTTAGGAGAATATATCTAAGGAGGATTATTTGAGAATCAACACCTATTTCTTGAGCATTCCTCAACTATCGTTGTTTTCTTAAAAAACCTTTTAGGTAGGGGATTCGTTGCTTCTATTTATTTTATATACAACTGTAATGTTAGAATGTTTTATCCCACTGGATGATAATGGAAATGACATAATAAATATTTGAACCAGAAAAATAAATTGATATTGAACTTATGTTGTTTCCTCTTATTTTGATAGATAGTGTGATATCTATGCTTTTCCCTGATTAAAAATGGTAATGAACGTAAACTGGGATTAATTGATAATTTTTTGGCTAAAGATAAAGAGGCATGAATACGAATCTAGTTCTTGTTGTAGTTTGATGTTAATCAAATTGGGGAAGTAAGAATGTTTGATCATTTGTGATAGATTACTGGTTAGGTTCCCGATTTTGGAAGCAATGAATTACAAATCTATTAATTCAATATGGAATAAAGAATTTATTGTTTTATAATTCCATGAAGGGTTCTGAGTTACCCTCTTGATTGTTAAAGGGAAATTAGTCCAATTGATGTTTTTTTTGTTTTTATTTTTGTTTGTGTTTTGACGCCATCCTAGATGGATGTTGTGATAAGTGGGGGGCATAGAGGCCTTTTGGATGGGGTAGTGGATGCTGCCTAGATTGGTGAGATGCATCGGTTTATGCATGTGGGTATCGGGGAGGACACCAGGGTTTATGGAATGGGATGGATGTGATTGTTGGTTGCTTTCTGTTTCTTTGGTTGTTTATCTGCATTACTTTTCCCCACTGCACGAGGTAGCTAGTCTTGATTACCCTTCTCTCAAAATAGGTGAAGACATGTGGGTTTTTTCACTTTCTTTCCATGTTTATCTTCTCAAGGGGGAATGGGTCTGCACTCTTGATATAGGCGGCAAAGAATCGACAGGTAATACATCTACTCACCGTGTTGAGCACCCATGTGCTTAGTAGCATAGAATTATTTTCTAGAATGCCTGGGAATATGGGAAAGTGTTTTGGTAATAAATAATTTATTAAATAGTGTTAACCCATGGGGTTGGAGTTACTAGAACATAATGATGAGGTTGTAATTTTGAAGGAACAATTGACTTGGGTATGTTGCTAATGAAACATAATGTGGAATTGTTCGTGGTTAATTTATGTTTAAAGAATTAATTAACGTAAAGTGGAACCGAAATAAAAAGGGAATGAAGTGATCTAATATAGTTCGTTAAATGGTTTTGTGCTTATAGGGTACCTAATCTTAGAAGTAGTGGCCTGGAGTTTGAGAGATGTTAGCTGCAGTTGTGTCTAAGACTAGGTTATTCCCATAGTGTGGTTGTGAGTTATGAAATATCTTGTACTTTTTGTGCTTCTATGCGCTACTCTACCCTGTTAGTAAGGGAAACTCACACCCCTGGGATTCTAATCCCTAGGGGGTGTTTTCCCCAACATTCTGGTGGGAGGATGAATAGCTGACTACCCCCTTTGGCCCCACTCTCTTCTCTTGGTAGTTACTTGTGCTGGTAGACACAATGATTAGTTTTCCCCATATATGTGTGTAGAGGGATGTAATGGCTTGTGGTAATTCACACACATATATTCTGGATATAGTATCTTATGGACTACTATAGGTGTAACGTGTATAGGCTGTGATGTCTTGAGGATTCTTACTCAGTGTATGGGCTGTAATGGCTTGAGGTATTATACTCGACATTAGATACATGTTTTGCGAGCTGTGGTGGATCCCAGAAACTACTTGGTTACTTTTTGTTGTGAGGATGGTGTGGTGCTTCGCACAGGTGTCTGTGGGAAAGCCTTGTGGTGCACGTGGGGCATATTGTTGTGCCTCACCCAGGTGTCTTCGGGCAAGCCTTTTTGAAGAGAGATGTTGAGGACGGGCGACACTGGGGAAAAGTGGCAAACCAATGGGGAAATAGTAGCGAGGTACCCTTGATATTATTTACTACTTGCTATATTCTTGTATGAGTTTCTTGGTGAGAGTGGTCATGGTGAGGTTGGAAACTTAGTATACCTTCTTATGTAACGAGTTAGTTTCACTTGTTTCTCACTATGATTTAGCATGCTCTCTTTACTTTTGCATGAGAGTCGTCATGAAGGATCCTACTTAGAATAATATTATACTCACCCTATGTATATATAAACTATTTATCAGGTTACTTGAAGTAGGTTGGAGGTTAGGCTGGTGTTTATATTCTTGGGGTCATAGGAGTGGTTCGGGCTTGTGGTTTCTGTTGTTTTACTTTCTCTGGGGTACTTGTAGCTTTTCCATTCCAGTGGTATTACTATTTCATGAAATTTCTTCTATTCACTTGGGTTTCTTTTATATTCTAGTTCTGAGTTGGATTTGATTGGTTTTTATCTCATCTCTCTCTTCCTCATTTGTTTTCTTAGCTGCTAATTCCTCCTATTTGTGTGTTTACTATACCCTCGGTGCAAGTCTCCAACCCGAGGCCTACTAGAGGTGGGACTCGGGGGTAATTATCTCCCTTATCACATTTCCGGCTTAGGAGGGGTACACTTGGTGGGGAGGGGGTCATGATAGAGTGGTATTAGAGGTCTGGTTAAGGGATAGGATGGTGTTTGGAGTTGGGAACATGTGAGGTTGCATGGGTTGGTATGGAAACATTGTCATCCATGTTTATCAAGTGAGGTAAACACTGGAGACCGGATAAGATATAGGAATTTAGGCCCCCCTATGATCTTATGTATGGACCATTATGTTTACAATGGCTACTAAACAAGATGATACTAGTTACAGGGTAGAGACCTAGGAAAGGATCATGCATCATTATTTTTTGTGCTTGTTTTTGAATGGGTAGACCTTGGGATACGTTAACCTAAATTGAATAAAATATAATAATTAATTAATTAATGTTGGGTCTTCTATATTCCAGGTTTAGGATCTCTAAGGATTTTTAATTTTCTAGGTATGGCTCCAGGTCGACATCCTTTTCAGGTTTGCACAGAAAATGTCCAGAAGGATGTTCCAGCATGTCGCCGTAGGGTAGAGGTTAACGAAGATGACACTTGGAGGAAGACACTCTAAGAGTTTTAGCACTAGAGTCTGTAGAAGTACGAGGGATCTGTTTCAGAATCATTCATGGAAGACAGGTTGGAGGAGGTCAAGATAGGCTTTAGTTCGATCCGTTCTCGGAAGGAGCACTGGGTGTTCTTCGCTGTGACGATGATGTGTGGAGCAACAAGACAATGGTGTTTCTTATACCTCGGGGATTGTAAAGAGTCATCGATCTCATAGAGGAGTTCCGAGACAACTTTAGAGTCGAGTTCCATTCTTCGACTATGAATGCGTCCAATCGCCAGGAGATTATTACCCTTCGATAGGGGAGTTATACTATTCGAGAGTTTGGAATCCCTCTCAGGAACCCTTTATGATATGATTCAGACCTGTTACCAGAAGAGGAGGCCAGGGCGAGGCACTTCGAGGAGTATTTACATCTAGATATCTAGTTCCAGGTCACCCCATTTATGCTGAAGACATATCTTGAGGTGCTGGCGAGGGCAGAGGTTGTCGAGAGGACTTTGGGGAGGATCTAATCATCATGAGAGGGGGGTCGTCATGATCCCTCGTGAGGCAGAGCTGTGGTCCGAGGTTCCCGGGTTTTAGGGTAGAAGAGTTTCCGTTCAGCCAAAGGTAGGTCATAGCCATTCACATCTCATTTAACCAGAGATAGCAGCTCTCAGGCTTATGCCAGTGTATCATGCACTGGTTTTTCTTGTGGTGGTCCTGGCCATCAACAATGGGAGTTCCCGACCTTTCAGAGTGGTCTTCATGCACCAGGCGCTATGCTCTAGGTTCCTTCATTATGGCAGTTCCATCTGAGGCAGTAGCAACCATTTAAACCAAATATAGATCAGCATAGGGCAGATGGGGCAGGCATAGGACAGCCCCATGGTGCTCCCCATCCTCAGAGAGTAGAGTGCGGCTGTGGTGGTGGTCGTTGTCTGGGTCAGAGATGCAGTGGAGGAGGTCATGGTCAGTTTCATGCTCTAGCATTTCCAGCTCTAGGAGAACCAGATGTCATTCGAGGTACCATTTTCTTGTTTTCTACCTTGGTGTATGCCATTTTTGATTCAGGAGCCACACACTCCTTCATATCACCTACCCTTGTCCATGGTTTGGGACTTGAGGTAGAGAGGCTTCCATTTCCCTTGGCGTTGACGATGCTAGTTGGAGGTCGAGATGGCTTGTTTGAAGTATGTAGAGACTGTGAGCTAGTGTTGGGGAAACACCGCTCTTGGGGAGATTTCCTATGCTTGTGAATACAACCATATGATGTCATACTAGGCATGGATTGGTTGTATTTGGTGTAGGCTATCATGGACTGCTTTAAGAAGATTGTCGTTTTCTTTGGTGCGGAAGGAGATCAAGTGGTGTTTGTTGGTGAGTGAGATCCTTAGATGGGTTATAGGTGCATTCCATACTTATCATTTATTATGGATGAGATGATGCTGAGTTATTCAATGGTTCAGTAGTTGGTGTTTCCTAGGGACGTAGAGGTGTACCCTGATGTCTTTCTAGAAGAGGTTGTAGCATTACCTCCTCGACAAGATATCATGTTTGGGATCAAGCTACAACCATGATCATCTCCTATCTCTATTTCTACATATAGGATGGCCCCTTATGAGTTACGAGAGCTACATATACATCTTGATGGTCGGTTATATTGCGTCTTTGTTCAGACGAGTGTGTCACTGTGGGGTGCACCAGTTTTGTTCGTGAAGAAGGCCGATGGCAGTTTGTGGTTGTGTGTTGATTATTGTCACTTAAACAAGGTGAAAATAAATAATTGCTATCCTATTTCGCGTATTTATGATTTATTCGATCAACTAAAATGTTCAATTCGGTTCTCAAAGATCGGCTTGTGGTCATGATATCATCAAATGCGTGTGAAGGATGATGATATCCCTAAGACTTCATTTATTGTCGTCATAGGTATTATGAGTTCATTGTAATTCCATTTGGTGTGATGAATGCTCTAGCTGTATTCATGGTATTGATGAATGATGTGTTCTGAGTGTTCTTGGACAAGTTCATGGTATTTTTCATCAACAACATCCTTGTGAATTCCACATCTGAAGAGGGGCATGCAGAGCACCTACAAGCCGTTTTTGGAGTCCGTCAACATCAGCTGTTTAAGATGTTTTCTTAGTGTGATTTTTCGGCTCAAGAAGTCTGTTTCTTAGGGCATGTTGTGTCCCGATATGGAGTAGCTGTGGATCCGTCGAATATTGAAGTAGGATTATCTTGGGGTACCCCCAAGATAGTGTTAGAGGTGTGAAGTTTCCTTGTTCTCATAGGCTACTACAGGAGGTTCATAGCCAATTTCTCACAAGTTGCGACCCCTCAAACAGCTTTGACCAGGAAGGATCAAGAATTCATATGGACTGATCAGTTCTAGTAAGATTTCGAGTATCTAAAGGATAAGTTAGTAAGTGCTCTAGTCATTTGTCTTCTATCTGAAGGTGTTCAGTTTGTTGTTTTCTGCAATGCATCATATCTAGGGTTAGGCTATGTTCTCATGCAGCAGAGGTCAGTTATTTCTTATGGGTCTCGGTAATTATGTCCCCTTGAACACAACTATGCCACCCATGATCTTGAGTTGGTAGCTGTGGTGTTTTCTCTAATGTTGTGGAGATATTACCTCATTGGTGAGCGCATTGTGGTTTTCACCCATCATAAGAGTTTGAGGTATGTTTTCTCCCAGTGCGACTTGAACTTACTACAGCATCAGTGGATGGATTTCTTCTAGGAATACGACATCGAAATATATTATACACCTAGAAAGGGGATTTTTGTAGCTGATGAGCTGAGTCGAATGTCACGTAGTGATGTTGTGCATGTATCTGGTGATTCTTGGAGAGTAATGGAAGAACTGTCAGTATTACATCTTGATATTGGAGATGTTGGGGGTAGAGGCTATTTTTTTAGATGACGGTATAGTCATACCTGATGCATAATGTAGAAGAGTCCCAGTTGGGAGATCTAGAGGTGGAGGTCTAGAGAGACCGAGTTTTTTGTGGTGAGGCCCCTGATGATTGTACTGAAGATGAACAACACTGAGTTCTATATCATGGAAGGATTTTGTTCCTTTGAAGATGCATGCGAGGGTTCTCAGAGTTTTCCATAGTTCACCTTTAGTGGTACATCCTTGCGTGACAAAGATGTAATGAGCCTTGAGGAGTCAGTTTTGGTGGCCTGGTCTGAAGCATGCAGTTGCGGAGGCTGTGTCTCAATGTTTAGTTTGCTAGAAGGTGAAGTCCAAACACTGTGTTACAGGAGGTCTTCTCCAGCCATTAGATATTCCTCAGTGGAAGTGGGAGGATATCTCAATGGACTTTTTTACAGGTTTACCACAAGCTATGGGAGGACATGATGCTATTTTTGTGGTAGTGTATTGCTTAAAAAAATCGTCCCACAGCATAAAAATCAAGGAGTCAAGCTCAGTGGATGTTTTGTTGAGGAAGTAGCTAGAGGAGGTGGTGAGACTTCATGAAGTCCCAAGGACGAACATTTCTGATTGAGATCCTCATTTTACCTCCAGGGTGTGGGGAGGTCTCCAACATGCTTTCAGTTCTCAACATTGCCTTAGCACTGCTTTTCTTCCTCAAACTTATGGTAAGACAGAGAGAACCATCTAGACTCATGAAGACATGTTATGCTCCAATGTTCTAGATTTTAGAGGATCATGGATGAGGCACTTACCCTTGGTGGAGTTCTCTTACAATAATAGTTTTCACTCCACCATCGGTATGGCACCATTTGAAGCCTTGTATGGCCGACATTTCCATTCTCTGTTGTGCTGGACTGGGGTCAGAGAGTCATCTTTTCTTGGACCGAAACTAGTGAAGAATACAATAGATATGGTTTAGGTGATTGTGAGAGGAGGAAGATATCACAAGATCGTCATAAATCATATACCGATCAAAGAAGGAGACCCTTAGAGTTTAATTTTGGGGATCATGTGTTTCTGAAAGTGACTTCCCATCGTGGGCAGTGATGGTTTGTTCATGGAAGTAATTTTTTTCCCCAGTTTGTTGGGCCTTTTGAGGTGTTATCTCATGTTGGAGCTGTGGCGTATCGCGTAGCACTTCCCCCACAGATGAGTTGGATACATGATGTTTTCCATGTATAACAGCTGTGTCGTTATCTTCATGATGACTCCCACATCATCAATTGGGGAGATATCGATGTTGATGATGACACAACCTTTTAGGAGAAACCTATAGAGATCCAAGAACACAAGGATAAGGTGTTGTGTGGGTGTTCTATTCCTTTAGTTCGTGTCCTGTGGAGACATGGTGGATTGGAGGAGAGTACCTAAGAATGTGAGTCACATATACATGATCAGTGCCCAGAGTTTTTCGATGTTTAAATATTTTCATGTTTTGTTGTAACTTATGTGGTTATCAAACATTCATGTTTATGAGAGGGAACCCTTTTTTGATTTTTTTTTCTTGGTCTCTTTTGAGAGGTATCTCTGTGGGTGGTTTTTCAGACCCTGTTTCATTTTCACTTCAGGTGGGTTTTGGATTCTCGAGGAAGAGAATGTATTGAGAGGTATATGATGTAATGTCCTAGAACTCTCTAACCTATCAATTTGTGAAAATGTGGTGTTAGAGGTGTTCCGGGAGGTCAAGGTAACTTATCCCCAATGCTCTGCCAAAATCTTCCTTTTAGATGAACCATTTTGACGGTAGGCAGTTGTAAACTGTAACGTCACGTTACGTCTTCAGGTACTTTTGATGTATCTAACTACCCTTGTTTTGGAGTAGTGACTTGGGGGTGTGTTTGGGTGAATCTTTAAGAAACCTAAAGGTCAATATATTTCACACAGGTGGCACACGGTTTGTCTAAACCGTGTGGCCAAACCGTGCGAGGATGGTCTTGGATGCAGTAGATTTCGCACTAGAGGTGCACTGTTTGTCTAACCATGCAGCCAAACCGTGCGAGCGGGGTGGTTGAGGTAGTAGCTAAATCATGGTTAGCACACAGTTTGTCAAACTGTGTGGACTAACAGTGCGGTTACTTAACCTAGATCCTAAAATTTTGGATCTCAACTATTTCGTCTCTAACATTCTCATTTAAGCTTCTATGTTACCATAAATTGGGATTACCCTACCTTGAAGGTAGGAGAACCTATTACAATAATTTTGGAGGGGATCTGAAGGCTTCTCCTGACAAATCTAAGCCGGTTTCTTGAGGTATGTGATCGTTCTTCTTCGTTCTTCTTCATTCTTGTTCAGTTTCATAGATCCACTTGGATCTACTTCTCCTCTTCTCTCAGTTTCATAGATCTACTTCTGTTATGGGTAGATCTATGTATTTCGATGCCAAATATGAAGTGTTTTGGTCTTGTTTGTGTTAAGAGAAGAGATATAAGGAGGATTCTTGGAGAATTAACCTGGCTTTCTTTAACATTATTTGACCGTTTTGATTTTCGTCAAAAACCGTTGAAGTAGGGGATTCATTACTTCTCTTTATTTTACCTGCAACTGTAATGATATCATGTTTTATCCCACTAGATGAAAATGGAATTAAAATAATAAATATTTGAACAAGATAAATATATTGATATCGATCGTATGTTGTTGCCTCTTGTTTTGATATATAGTGTGATATCTATGCTTTCCCCTAATGAAAATTGGTAAAGAACAAAAATCGGGGTTAATTGATACTTTTTTCCTAAAGATAAAGAGGCATGAATACGAATCTGGATATTTTTGTAATTTAATGTTAATAAAATTGGAGAAGTATGCATGTTTGTTCATTTATGATAGCTTACTGGTTAGGTTCCAGATTTTGGAATGAATGAATTACTAATATGTTAATTCAAGATGGAATAAATATTTGATTGATTGATAATTCCTTGAAGGGTTCTGAGTTACCATCTTGATTGTTAAAGGGCTATTAGGCCAATTGATGTTATGTTTGTTTTCCCTGCTTCTTGTGTCATGAAGTGATCCTGGATAGTTTTTTTGATAAGTGGGGTCATATAGGCCTTTGGGTTGTGGCAACAGATGACGCCTAGAGTGGAGAGATTCATCAGTTTATGCATGTGGGTGTCGAGGAGGACCCCCGGGTTGATGGAATGGGATGGATGTGATTGTTGGTTGCTTTTTGGATCTTTGGTTGTTTATCTGTATTACTTTTCCCCACTACTCGAGGCAGCTAGTCTTGCTTACCCTTCTCCAGAAAGAGGCGAAGACATGCGGGGTATGCCACATGCTTTCTGTCTTTAGCTTTTCAAGGGGGAATGGGTCTACACTCTTACTAAAGGCGGAAAAGACTCAATGAGTAGTATATCTACTCACCTTATTGAGCCCCCTTGTGTTTAGTAGCATTGAATGATTTTCTAGAATGCCTGATAATATGGGAATGTGTTTTTTAATGAATAATTGATTAAATGGTGTTAACCCAAGGGGTTGGAGTTTCTGGAAAATAATGATGAGGTGGCAATTTTGAAAGAACAATTGACTGGGGCATGATTCTAATGAATATTAATGTGGAATTTTTCATGGTTAATTAATGTTTAAAGAATTAATTAACGTAAAGTGGAACTGAAAAGAAAAAGGGAATGAAGTGATCTAATATAGTTCATTAAATTGTTTTGTGCTTATAGGATACCTAGTCAAAGAAGTAGCAGCCTGAAGTCTGAGAGACGTTAGTTGCAGTGGTTTCTAAGACTAGGTTATTCCCATAGTGTGGTTGTGAGTTATGATATATCCAGTACTTTATGTGTTTCTATACGCTACTCCACCTTGTCAGTATAGGAAACTGACACCTTGGGGATTCTGAGCCCTAGGAGGGTTTTTTCCCCCAAAACATTGGTGGGAGGATGAATGGATGGCTACCCCCTTTGGCCCCACTCTATTATCTTGGTAGTTACTTGTGCCACCAGACACAATGGTTAGTTTTCCCCATATATGTTTGTAGAGGGCTGTAATGGCTTGTGGTTATTCACACACATTTATTCTGGATATAGTATCCTATGGACTACTATAGTTTTAACATGTATAGGCTGTGATGGATCAAGGATCCTTACTCGGTGTATGGGTTGTAATGGATTGAGGTATAATACCCAACGTATGATACACATTATGCGAGATGTGGTGGCTCCAGGAAACTACTTGGTTACGTTTGGTTGCGAGGATTTTGTAGTGCTTCGCCCAGGTGTCTGCGGGCAAGCCTTGTGGTCTACGAGGTGCATATTGAGGTTCTTCGCCCAGGTGTCTACAGGAAAGCCTTTTTGGAGGGAGATTATCAGGACGTGCGATGTTGGGGAAAAGCGAAAAACCAGTGGGGAAGTAGTAGCGGGGTACACTTGATATTCTTTACTACATGATATATTCTTGTATGCATTACATGGTGAGAGTAGCCATGGTGAGGTTGGGAACTTAGTATACCTGCTTAGGTAAAGAGTTAGTTTCACTTGTTGCTCACTGTGATTTAGCATGCTCTCTTTACTTTTTCATGAGAGTCTTTTGGAAGGATACTACTGAGTATACTATTATACTCATCCTATGTATATATAAACTGTTTTCCAGGTCACTTGGAGCATGTTGGAGGTCAGGCGGGTGTTTACTTTCTTGGGGTCATAGGAGCTGTTCGGGTTTATTTTTACTACTGTTTTACATTCTCTTGGGTACTTTCCATTTTTCCATTCTTTGTGTAGTACTATTGCCTGACATATCATATATGCACTTGGGTATATTTTATATTCCATTTCTGAGTTGGAGTTGATTGGTGTCTATCTTATCTCTCTCTTCCACCTGTGTTCTCTTAGAGGGTAATGCCTTCCATTTGTGTATTTACTATACCCTCGGTGCTAGTCGCCAACCCAGGGCCTACTGAAGTCGGCACTCGGGGGGTCAATATCTCCCTTATCACTTGTCTGGCCCAGGAGGTGTACACTTTGTGGGGAGGGGGTCGTGACATATGGTGATTATTATTTGAGTTTATTACAAAAATTAGCCTTATTTATATGGTAAATAAACCTTGTGATCTATGAAATCATTCTGTAGACCTTTTATGATTTCTATTTCTTATATATAGGAATCATGAAAGTTATTTCATAAAAGAAAAATTCTCCCAAAAATAACTTTGGAAATTTTATTATGATGATGAAGATTATTATTATTATTATGGTTGATGAGGGGCAGATACCCATAATTATGGATATCGTGTTCCATTCCCATATTAGATTTTTTCAAGGAGATCACTATATATAGGTGAGACTTGGGGTGATCATTTCATTCACAAGGACTTGTTCCGCCACTATGAACTTAAGAACTCCTATTTCGATGATTGTAAAACTACTCATGGCATGGATGATTTGTATAAAAAGTCATAGATATTTTCAAAATCACTACATGACCCTCTTCTATTGTGTTAAGTATCATCTCTCTATGGTGTGTCATAATTTAGGGGTGGGTGGGAAATATTTTAGCCAACCAAGAGGTGGTTATATAAATAGTGAACTAATGATAATGTTACATCGTCACAATGTTTTTTGTCTAAAAAGTAGATAGGATGTGGAAATTAAATAATATTTTTAAGAGTATCTCTAATATATGAGGATATATAGATTCAAAGATGACTGTAATGGGTAGATATTTCTACCATATTGTCTTCCATGTAGATGATGGTAAGAGATAGGCTTGGAGTTTCTGATCTATCTCTATAATCCATGAATTATTATAAATAAAGAATGGGATCCAAAATTTGACCCTTTCATCATTAAGAACATAAAAAATCATATATTCATTCATATCAATAAACTGAATTGGTTTAATAATTAACAATAAAAATTTGTGGGACTTGGAATTTGTGGTTGGTTTTCCCATTATAATAGATAGGGAATCCAAAAATATTACATTTTTGTATTTCACTGGGTTTTTGTTCAATTGTATATTCAATATAACATAGTTTATGAGGTGATTGTTACCAAATTTTAGTACCCAATAACCCTAGTAATACAATATGAAATAATTCCCATGTTTTGAAAGGAATGTACCTTTATTGGGTACCCCCTCTCAGATGCAGGAGATCATTGGTATTCAAAATCTAGAAATTAAGTGGGTACACTGATGTGAAATGATCATGGAAACATTATAAGGTAAAGGCTAAAATTCATATCCCATATACCTCTACGAAATCCCCTAGACCAAAACATGATGATCATTATTGGATTGTTGGGACCACCCCATTTAATGAAGATAATATGGTTGGGGACCACATTTTTCATAAGAAAAATGAGGTTGTTGGTGCTCCCTCACCCCTCAATAGGTGATTGTAACTACATGTTATAGTAATGTAGCTACCAACTATCATGAGAGGAATATAGATAAAGACTCAACATTGGTCACAAAAAGAAAACCCAATACCAATCAACCTTTATTATTGATCACTATTTTGAATAGTATTCTAACCTAAGGTCGCATGGGATAACCATTCTTAGTGGTGCTTGAAAGGCTGCTGAGATTATTTTTCTGGAGTAACATATTGATGGTGTTGCCTCACCCCCCTCCCAATAGGTTACTATAACCACACATGATGGGTTTGAACATAGAAACATGTAGAAGATGAATCAAGAGAAATATTTAGTGTTATTTATTTAGTTTCAACCCATTTATAATGTTACTCCCAAACATATAGATATATATTACAATGATTTCCCTAAAGATACTTTGGTTTATAAATCATTATTCCCCATGAAAATTGAACCCCCAAGTGATTCTATTAATATCCTCAATCAGGCAGGAGATAACAGAGGTCATGTGACAATCATATAAACCCAGCCTATTAGCAGTGCTACAACATAGGATAAACATCGGATGAAAACTAACTCTCTTCAGGATATATAAAATGATATTATAGTGGAAAACACTCATACTAGTGACTTAGAGAAGCATTTATATCAAATATGTGAGAAGGAGCCCATCACTCAAGTCCCCATCAGAAATCTACCGAAAGAACTCCTTCTAAAGATAAAATATCATATTTGGGATATTACAGATAATTCATCATTCATAATGGATAATTTGGGGATGATGATTTTTATGATTCAAAACCCATTTATATCACTGATATCCTTGTAAAATATAATGAGGATAATAATCCCAAATAGATTGATAATTAGGGATAAAGAGACACCCCAAGTCGGTAAGGAACTACGGTAACAAAAAGAAGTAGAAACCTCATAATGAGATGTTTAGGGAAGATATTCCACATAAAATGGGAATATAATAATCAAATAAATAATAAATAAATTATTATGTAACTGTTAATGAATTTTTAATAAACCTTCCACCAAATCTTTTATAAATATCCATCTTATTCCATCATTCTTTTACTTGTTGGGATTTTTTAACCCAAGATAAACATGAAAATTTGAAGCCCTCATACTAGGGACCCGTATGTTATTCCCTTGTCTCTCACAATCTAAATGAAAAATCCTTGGAAACATTGGGCCATGATTCATGACTCTATTCTATTTCTCCCATTATTGGAATGATTCCATCATATATCTATATAAGTGTAAGTGTATGGTATTGTTTTTATATCCACTTTTATTTATCCTAACACCTCATACCACTTGAGAAAATATATTTAGAATGAGAATGAATGATTTTATGTAAAAATAATATCTTGATTCATATTGGATACTTAAACTCTATATTAAAACCTAAAGAGATGATTGGATCCAACTTCAACGGAATAGCCTAATTTGAATTCAAATCGTATCTTGATTCCTATATCCTAATTAATTTCCCAATTTTTGTGGATCACTAAACATATAGTAGATACATAATAAATGGGAATCAATAATGTTTTTTTGATAGGTTATTCTATCATATTTATGGAAACAAAATTCCTATCCATATTTGTGGAATTAATCTACCAATATTTAACTCATATTATAACCCCTTATTATTGATATCAAAAAAATACCATAAGAACTCCCCCTTACCCTTCATGTTTAACGATGTTTGGATAACCATTCTTGGTTATAAATTAATTATGAAAAAGGTCAAGTATATTCAATTTTTTGGATTCCCACTCTTATATCTTATCTACTAATATGAAAATAAATAAATCAAATTATAGAGAATTAACCACGATTTCCTTTTCTAAACCGCAAGATGACACCGTGGATGCTGAAAGGGCCTAGTTGAACCACCATAAAATGGGATTCTCTCCCTAGAAGAGATCCATATTCACTGTTAGCTAGATTATATTCTCTCACTCAAGGAAATGATTTTTAAGAATCTATATAATTTCAAATCAATCCTATAAGGTGATATAAACTCAAGGTTTTCTATAGCATTCAGAAGGAGAATATGATAAATAATGGTATGAGGTATCTATAAATAAATTTCATCATACTCACCTATAAAACTGAATTTGGAAATGTTTCTATTGATTTCATTCAAAATCTCTACACTAATGATGATAGTAGCATTTACCCATAGTTATTTGACAGTCTTCCACGTTATATTAAATTTCATGAAAACCACAACCTCTGTATGGAACCCAATGAGGTTGCAATAAAAAAATATTTACTCTACTTTATTTTGGATAGATATATTGGGGTGGATGGTTTTAGTAACAAGTTTTTGATCTTCTACAAGGACATCATTCATACTGAAATCACAAATTTTGTGAGAGAATTATTCAATTCTTCCTAAATACCTCATGAGATTAACTCCTATTTCATTGCATTGATATCTAATAAGCATAATTTTATGGATATTAAAGACATTAGGATGGTTTATATTGGGAAATATACCAAAATATTATAATTAATGGTTTTAACATTGATACTTGGGAAACTCATTGGTAAATTCATTTCCTATACCAATTTGGCATTGTATTAGGATAAAGAAAACATAATTTCTTGTTCACTTCATCAATGTGTATCAAAAACTTCTAGAAGAAAACTTAGGATGGGACCCTTTCTCTAAATCTAGGCATCTTTGAGGATATTTATACGATAAAATGATTCCTAATTAGGAATTTCATTAATAGGTATGGTTTCTCTAATCGATTCATCGAATCAACAAGAACCATCATCAATAATGATTGGTTATGAATAATTATTAATGTATATCCAATAGGATTCTTTGTATTTTCTCAAGTCTTATATTGGGGACCCTCTCTCAAGTATTTTTTTTCTTACATAAGGATTACATGATTATAAACCTTATTGATCTCAAACATACATAACACTATAAACATATAATGATGGGAAGATATCTGGATACATCTATGAACCATCTTTATAATGATAATATTATCCTCTTTGGAGAAGTGTCCAAGAAGACTATTAAAGAAAAAAAAGTGAACATATATCATTATGAGATGGTGTTAGGGAAATCCATTGGTTGGAAAAAATCATTCATTGTCTTTGGAAGAGGATTTATTAAATCCAAAAAATAGAATTTATATGTCTCTTTCAGTTGGGAGGGGGTTTCTTCCTTTGGATTTCATAGGTGTTCCATTATTTTTGGGGAAAGTGAAAAAGTTATTACTTAAGGAATATGAACTCCCAGATCATTACTCAAATGGCTAGCTAGAAATGGAAAAGCATCATATAAGTAGGGTTTTTTCCACCCTTTCATCACCTAAATTTCTTTCTATTACATATCACTATATAAATAGCCAGATATCTTAAATAATAAGATTCAGTTCATGATTTAAATTTTATCATGGTCTGAATTTTTACAAGAGAGAAAAATCATCATTGTTGGGTGGAATTATTGTTTCAAACCCATTAAAATGGTGCTCTTTATATCTAGGATCTCTAAAAATTCAACAAGTACCCCCTCAAAAAAATAATGTAATCTTTTGGAATCACATGATGAATTAGTATTTTTTATTAGGGGAAGTATTACATAAAAATTGAAAAAATTAATATTCCTTTTAACTCTCTTTGTTTTTTTGGCCCACTATTTATTCTTCCTATAATGAACTGATGAACTATTTGAAATGGAAGGTCTATATAAAGTTATATTTGAACTACTGGATAATCACTTATCTTGATAGACCACTGAATCACAATAATATTGTCACAACACACTATAAGAATCTTTTTATTGGGGGAGTTATTTATTAAACTACCAGGAAATATTATTTTGATCTTATTCAAGTTCTTCTTAAGATGTTGATACACCTATAAATTAACTAATTCCTACAATCTAGAACATTTAATTCAACTTAATGTTTCAATGTTATAAATACATACATTTCTAATTTTAATAGGTACTCTATTATGCCCAACTGACTTAAGAACATTGAAAACCACTTCATTACACCCAATAAAAAGATTATTCTATGGAAAATATGGGGAAAAATAATTATCTCAGTTTAAAAACTCTAGATTTATTGTATCCATTTAGTTTTAGATTGTTATATATACTTAAGTTATTTTTCTTATAACTAGAAACTCTTCATAGAAATTTTCTCTACTTACTACTTGTGGGACTACCATCAACATATTTTTAAACTAAATCTCTGCATGAATAGAAACATCGATGATCAAATATTCTCTATCACTGAAGCCAATTGAAATGAGTGGTTGTTTAGAATTATTTTTTAGACTATATTTACATCACTTATTTCATGTGGAAGTATAGAATATAGGTTTCATTTGATAATAAATAATCCAACATACATGATAGAGTTTTAACTATTCACACAAAATCCTAGACTACTTTAAAAATATAAATAGGTCTGATGCATCAAGATATTTTTGAGCTAATTGCCTTATAAATTCTTGGTGTTTCAATGGGATTAAATAAACACCTTCTGATAAATTATATTAAACAGATTTCACAAATATAATTGTGGGTCAATGTGAATGTTGATGATGTATATTTTGGTGAACCAGACCTATCAGGTAGTGGAGGGGTGTTTGAAAACCCTTATGATTTTTCAAGGGATGATCCTAAAATTAAATTTATTGTGGGATTAAAAATAAATTAGATCTATATGTGATGGTATAAATTTTTTAATATAACACATATTTTTTAAGAAACTCATTTGGATGGAGGCAGACTCAACTCTTCTTGTGGATTACTTGAAGGTGAGGTTCTTGAATTTTCATTAGAGGCTTCTCCAAGAGTTGATTCAGTGTCAACTTCATGCTGATAGCCTTCACCTACTTGTGACATGTGCCTACAAAAAGGAAAACTTTTTGGCAGATTTCATATCAAAAAAATAACTATTCTTGATGCTTGTTCAATGTTATGTTTGGTAATACCAAGTGATTTCTCACACTTATTTGACCCACATGTTATGGGTGAATCTCATGCAAGACTCTACAAACCCACTTGTAACACTTACATTTTATTTTTTTGTTAATAAATTTTTAAGACCAACCTAACAGGATTCATAAACCTTCATGATTATTATTATTATTATTATTATTATTATTATTATTATTATTATTATTTTACAGTCAAAACCTAGGTAATATTAAATGGGAAAATATATGTTTGCCTTCACCTAAATAGGTTGTAAATTTTAACATAGATACCTAATAATTTCACGGAAATTTTTTATGGGGGATCTAACGATTCATTTTTTAATATGTATTTTAATTTATAATTTAATTTGGTTCATTCATGAAATAAAATAAATTATAGCCATAAAACTAAATATTTTATATTTTATTAAAATGTACATTTTATTAATGCAATTATTTATTATATATTATATTATGTAGTAAATTTTCTATAAACTTGTGGGTTAAATATCATAAATTGGAATATGAAATTATTAATTATATATTTAATAATTTATGGGAATATATAACTTATTAATATATATATATCTGTAAAAAAATATTCATTTGAAAATAAGTATAATTATCTGTGGGTCATATTAATTTTAAAAGGATATATCTAATTACTTTTATTAATTCTAGTATAAGTATAATATTAAAATAGTGAAAATTAAAATTTTAATGAATTATAAATTATATTTATACTAATAGAATAGTGAATCAAATTTGTTGTGAAAGCTAGAATAATAAAAGTAATATAATTATAATGTAAGGTGATTAAATTAAAAAAATATGATGATGTTACAAAATGTTTTATGATATATAAAAAATGATGAGAACAATGAAAATTATAATAAATTAGAAATTGTGGCTAAGATAAAAACCAAATTGTATATATACTTAACTAATCCTACTAATTAAGATTAAGTTTATTAAAGATAGTGAAAATAATGTTTACGATTGACCTTAAAATTAATATATGTTTAATTAATTATATTTGTATACATATATATTTTAGATAATATATATATATATAACTAATAAGGGTCTCCATATTATTCGCTTCCCGAATGTCACAACGTGACCACCCCATCCACTATCACCACTACATCAATGATGTCTCACCCCTGAAAATTTGAAGGTACCTCACACAACCTTCATTGTGACATATTCACAATGCATTATTTTCACACTAAAGTGAACTATAGTTGTCAAATATAGGATAAATATATACATATACACACTTACATATAATTTATCAGATGGAATTGGATTCATAAGAGGCGTGATAAGAACCTATGCAATGGGATGGGCATGTGCATTACATGGAAAGAAAATACAATTTATAATTTCCATCCTCATCATAATGGGGACTATAGTGTGCTATTCAATGGGTATAAAAGGGTATATCTGCTATATTAATGTTTTACAATACAATACATGAACATTTAGAGTAAATTATTTTCTTCACTACTTGCATGTTTGAAAATTTTATAAAATAATTTTTAAATAATGGTATATAATTAATATTTAATAAGGAAATTGTACAATACTAATATCCATTTTCTTTGTTTTTTTTCTTGATCCATTATATTCAGTGAATCGTCAAAAAATTTATACACAAATCACAATCATTCTTGTTTGAAAATGGGATAAATAGGGGGAAAGGTGAATTTTGTAGTTACCTTTAGGTGAGAATATCATAATAATGGTTTCCTTAAAAAAAGAAGGCAAGGGGTTAATTTTAGAACCATTTTCTTTGTCACCACTATTTTAAAAATTAAAATTTCCTAGACCTGGGATTTTTTTTAGTTTTATAGAATTATTTTTTAAAAAAGATTATTCTTTGTAAGGGGATAATTATTTCAATTTTTTATTTCATAATTTCTAAGAAAATATCATTTTAATATGAGAGAATAAATTTTTTAAATTTTTATGCTTTTAAATATTAAAAATACCCACTTATTAACATATTTCAAATTTCAAGGTCTTGTAATTTCAAAACTAATAGACCTAGTTTGAAATGTATTATTTCAAAAATTTCAGGTTATATTTAAAATGTTTTAAATTTTATAATACTGTTTAATGATCAATTGAATCCCAGATTTATTTTGAAATTATTTTATATCATGGGGGACTCCTATGATTAAATTTTTTTCTTTCGACGCATTAATTAATTCTCATGGACCTTACATGTGGTTTTTGAAATACATATATTAGTCCAGATATTAATTTTTAGGAATTTTAATTTCATATTAATCATTAATGATATATATATATATATATATATAACTTTACATAGGTACATGTATATATATATATCCATTTTAAATGTCTTAAAAATATTTTTTATTGAAAAATCATGTCCAAAAAATGTATTCTAAAAAATTATAAGTTAAATTTGGAACTTATACTTTGTAAAAAAGGATAGCGATGGAGTGTGAACTCAATCACCGAGGTAAATTATCCACCTAGTGATGGGTAGGCCCTATATATCCTTTAAGGATCCAAGTTACATCATGGTTTTCTTTCTAAAGCATGCGAATTATTTTTGATTTCTAAAAACATCAATGGATTGATTTATAAATAGAGATTTTGAATTATTTAAAATTTGGAAAATTTATATTTTCAAAATAATTTCATGGATTTATAAATAATTTGTTTTAACTTAAGATTTATTAGTATTGGAAAAATTATCCAAAAAGTGTTTATGAAATTTATTTTCTAAAAAACCAATTATGGTAACTAAATTGAAAAGTAAAATTTTTTATTTACAATTTTTTTATTAAAATTTATGTATTATGTTTTCAAGAACAAAAAATAAAATACTTTTTTGGATAAATTTTCAAAAATAGGTTGAATCAATTTTAAAAGGCCTTACTAAGCCTTTTTCTGACAACAAATTTTTTTATAAAATCATAGAGATTTAGAATGAGTGGGAGTTACTATGGAAATAGGTTTTGCTTATGTGGAAGAGTTAGAGTGGAGTTGGACTAGTATATGAGAAATGTGTATTATGTGTATGTATGAGTTATGAATTTTCCAAATCCATATTCCTAAATGATTATAAATAATATAATAATTTAAAATATTCAATAATGTTAAATATATAGTTTTAAAAATATTAAATTTATTTATTTTTCACCACACACCAAGAGCGCATATCTAGGGAATTTGACATTAGAAATTATATTGTTTGACATATAGTCCATCTTAATGGACCATAAAATGGTTAGAGTCTTCCACTATGTGAGATCATTAGGGTTCTTTATCCCTAAAATAATTTTCTATGAGCCATATTTGTGTAATAATCCCTAACATATGGTTCATTATTCCTAAAAACATTTTAAGACCAAATTCTTCCATTTTCAAGAATTTAATCCTAGGGTTTAGGTTTCATCATTTCTGATGGATCTTATAAAAGTGGACATTTACATTTAGAACCATGTATAAAAATTCTACAGTGTAATTTTTTTAATTCTATTGTCTGGGTTTCCTCTCTTCCACATCGGGTCCCATGGAAAAACAATACTTAAATGAGGATATATATTTCTCGTATCTATGGTCAAAATCTATAAAATTCCCCTTACATATTTGTCCTAGTCATATGACAAGAAATATAATGACACCAAATTCCAATTTGTATTACTATAAACTTCACAGTATAAATTCCATTCAACATGACTCTAACCATCATAACATGTGGTCATTATCACATGACCCTAAACTCGATGAAAAATAGTATTTTCCATATGACACAAAACTGTATGGTATGTAGCCCATCCTGTATGACTTTAAATGACATGGAATGGTTTGTTTTACATGAACTTAAGATCCCCCCCCACACATATTTCCATAGGGGAACAATATTCATAGTACCATCCTAATTATATAATCTATGATCGAGATACCCCTATTTCATCTTGAGACCCCACCACATTTAAGGCGAGGTTTAATTTAGCATCTTCTTCAATCATAGTTTATTCCTCCTACCCAAATTTAATATCCATCACATGATGGTGTAGCCACAAGGGATTACGATTCCTTGTAGCAATTCCATATCCCACCCAACCTACTTAATAATGTTGATGTCTCACTAGTGTAGAAATGCTTTTTAATGTTGGTTTTTTTCTTTTTTACATTGGTTATTATCCACCATTATAATGGAGATTTTGTAAATATTTCTTTAATGCTAATTAAAAATATGAATATTATAAATGCCTAATGAAACTGGTTTTTTACATCGTTCATTAAATAACTGATGTTAATAATCATATACCACATCAGTTCACATATAACCAATGTTGAAAATCATCACCATAAAGGGTTTTTACTTTGGTTATTTTTTCACAACCTGTCCCCTAGGGCTTGTTCCATTACTACCCCAGGCCCAGCTCCCAATGGCTAGGGGTTGTCGACTAGCACCGAATTCATTATCCCACAAGTGGGAGGCATTTTCCTGAATACCTGTACGCACACACAGACACAACCAGATTCCAAAAATATGGAAAAGAAAACCTACATACCACTAAAACAACCACTTAGTTAAGGTACAAGATGTAATTCAAATGGGTCAGAATACAAAATCAATAAAAGAAAAACTCAGAACTGGAATGTAGAAAACATCTTTGACTAATGTCATTTGAAGGTGAACCCAAACTAAATGGGAGGTAGGGAGTGGCTGTAATAAACTATAAAAGTATTCTCATTCATCTCGTCTCACTGAGCACTACCTGGCACCAGACCACCAAGGCCTCCGTAAAAGCATTAATAACCTACAAAAGACACAAACTATGCGGGTGAAGCCTGTACAGGGGTGAGTAACACAATACCCAATAGGGATCCCAAACCATGAAGGAAAAAATCACAAACTAAGGACCACATAGAAAAACATCAAAGAAAAGAATGATCATGCCATGTATAAATCAAAATATATAATGTAATATTTATCAGTCATAGAGCTGAATCATCTTTTACTATTGAGTGACTCGTCCCTGATGAGCCACTGAGGCCTTCTCATCTATTGGACCACTGAGTTACACTCGTATGCTATACCACTAAGTTACGCTTGTATGCAGAACCACAAAAGAAGGTATGCACAAGGTAATGTCAACTCACGTAGGTATAATATAGAGTATAAAAATAAAGTCCTTCAATCACATCACAGAACACCTTATACTACTAGGGTACTCATCACTAATTAGTCCTGTGGGTACACTGGGTCACACATAGCCACTCTCTACCATGGGCTGGACGGGTCATATAGAGGCACTTACAACCTTGTCCATTGTACTGAGGTACTCACCCATGATGAGTACCATGGGCCTTTTAGTTCTCACAGAGGCACTCCCCACTGTGGTCCTACCAATTCACACAGAGCCACTTCCAATTGGGTTATCTTATCTAATCCTCTCAGGGTCTCATTTCAGTAGACTTCGTGTCTCAGTCAGCCACAAGATTCCAACATGTAGTGTGCTTGCTTCTGGGAGAAACCTCTCCTCAAGCCATTAGTTGCATTTCAGATTCCATGAAATCCACCTTATAGTATTCAAAATTTTTTGCCTTATCACAAGGGTCACAGCGCCACAAACGACTCATCAATGGGATGCCCGGTTTGAAAAATATTGGTGTTTTAGTAATATGGGGGTCAGTCATGTCTACCCCTGGTTTGACCCAGCAGGACTGACCAGATCAACCCGACCCAAGGGGCCCTGCATGCCTTGGATCGGTTTGACTAATCCAACCCGACTCCATCTGGGTCTAGGATGAGCCGATCCCACCTGACTGGTGGTCCAGGCCCTTTGGGCCTTGCTGGACCCGTCTGGGTTTGACTGAGGTTCCAGCGACCAGAATATATCCAGCCCAGGCAACACTGGCAGGCCAGTTTTCATTCCCAACCCGGGTAACCTAGTGACCCAGCTATATCCCATCGGCCTAATCCACAATAACCGGACGAATTAATCCATCTCTAACCGCTTAGCATCCCGGTTCGCGCCCCTGGAAATCCGAAGGTTTCGATATAAAGAACACGCAACAGTGCATAAGGAGGAGGGGCTCGGGCCTTGTTCAGGTTAGACCACACCCTCTGTGTTAGAGGTTTAGAATCATAGGGCTGGTTTAATGATTTGTCAAAGTTCTACCCTAATGAAAATCACCCTCCCATAAGATCAATTGACCCACGGATCAACCTGTTCATGGGATGATCCATGTTAGTTGTTTTAGAAAAAAGAATGGGGAAATCAAAATCCAAAGTAACCCCTACCTGGAGAAGGTTATTAATTGGTGTCGATCCATTCAAAGACATTCTCATTCATTGATCTATGGTCCCGGATTTGGTATCCAAGGTGTGTTTACGGCATTCTAATTTGACAAAATTCATTATTGGAGATAAATAATTTTCCATCCATTAGATAAGTTCCTTTTATGATTCTCCAAGCCATTGAATTATTTAAATAGAAATGCATTACAACATTTCTATAAAGATATGTCTTTGCGTCATTACATTGTTTCATTTATGAAATATCATATCTATTACGATTTAGTTAAAAGTATGTTATGCAATTTCATTTATGTAACGAAATAGTCAGCTCATCGCTACGTTGCAGCTAAACAAATCTTTTGAATAAAATAATATTTTTATGATTATTTTATAGTTTCATAAAATTTCCAAAAATTTACTTTTCCCCTTGACCTATTTTAGTCATGGTTATGTCCATTATTATTTAATTTCATTGTTCTAGATGCAACGCCACCCTCGTATTTTAAATCTGGGAACTTTTTTAGAAATCGTCAAAACCTCACACGCGGTCCATTTTAATTTCATAAAAAATGTTCAAAAACTATCATTCACCCTCAACCTATACTGTTCGTGGATCACCTCTTACTAAAGGGAAACACACACTCACAAGATCAAACGTACTGTTATATTTCCATTAATGTTTCCATTTATGAGATATAATGATTTGAAAATAATATAATTGTTACTTAATTATTTTATTTATGACCAAAAACTAACTTCCACTATTATCCCGTGTTGGCCAAGATTTAGATTTACCTAAGGAAAGAATATCCTCACGAGTGCAATGTTGGTATTAGATTTTCAATATGATTCAACATTCGTGAATTATAAGTAATTTAAAAATAAAATAAATTTATTTAGTAAATTTATTTCTAGTTATTCCATTTTTAGGGTATCCCACTAGAGGCCAACGCTGACTAAACTTAAGTCACGGAAAGGGTAAACCCACCATCCCAAATGCAATGTTGCCCCTAGAGTTCTGATCCAGGCACTTGTTTATGAGTTATTCTACTTTTTTAGGAAGACTGCTTACGTGAACTATTTAAAATGTAACATTTTTTTATGGATAATTCTGGGAAATCCGGGCCTCTGAATAACACGACATGTTAGGGCATGATCTCAAAATAATTCCATATAATTAAAAAAATTATGTGGAATTTTTAGGACATTAAATTAACACCACATTTAGTGCTTCACGTCCCTATAATCCAAAACAAGGCTAAACAAAAAAATGGGGTCAATAATCATGAATCTAAGCCTCCTCCTCCAATGTTGTATCTTAAAGATTCGCGTGATTACACCTAATGTGAACCAAGGTAATTTTATATCCATGAAGGATCCACTCCATTCAATCCCCTATCTCCACCGAGAACTCCAAAAATGTCATCCCATCGTCAATGTCCAGCTTTCCCCAGTCGAAGATGTACGATGGATCAAGGACGTATCACTTGAGAAATGACACGTGAAAAACATCATACATCTGGTGATCTTATAGGGAGATAGAAGGTATACCACCTTGCGAACTCTTCTTAGAATCTGTAATGGGCCGATGAACCTCATAGATAACTTTCCCCAATGACCAAATTTTAGTAACCATTGTCGAGGATAGACTCATAGGAATTCGTAGTCTGCCTCTTTAAACTCTAAGTGTCTTAATCACCTATCATCATAAAACATCAACCATCTCTTCAAAATCATCATATGATCTCATATGACCAATACCATCTCAGTGGTAGGTGGTTCTCTAAACTGTTACCAAAATCAAGAATGCAAGGACGATGTATGTATTTCAAGATCTGTATGGTCTGCTTCGTCTGACCATCCATCTGTGGGTGAAAGGTTTTTCTCAAATGAAGCTATGCCCCAAATTCCTCATGTAATCCCTTCCACAACCAGGATGTAAATAGTGTATTACTTTATGATATTATCTTAAATGGGAATCCATGGAGTCAAATTACCTTTTGCACGTAGAGGCGTCCCAAGATATCTATTGAACTCTACTCTGAAATGTGTAGGAAGTGGGCTGACATGGTGAGTTGTTCTATGGTAACCCAGATGGTATCATGCCCCCAGGACATACGTGGTAATACCATTATGATGTCCATTAATATCCCATCCCACTTTCACTCTGGTACCTTGAGGGGTTGTGTCAAACCTACTATAACATAGTGATCACCCTTCACTTGTTGTCAATTGAGGCATCTTGAGATAAACTCTACCACCACCTTCTTCATCCTCATCCAATAATACTGACATCAAAGGTCCTAATACATCCTTTTCATGCCTATATGTACCTCCAAAGGGGGTGTATGGAAATCCCACAACACCTCTTCATGCAACGACACTAGTACTATAGTGTTTCCTATGAAAATGATGGTGTGCTCCCCACCTTTCAATTATCCAATAGGGACATACCTTGTAGACATTTGGGAATGTGAAGTCTCCCAGTTGGTATCTCTGAGTCACTCCCCCTTGTTCACTATAAGAGTGGAGGTAAAACCACAATCAATTGAAGAAAAGTACCCTCATCTCTATCTGTAAAGGATATCTGAAGAGAGGCCAACTGCTATAAGGCCTCGTTCTGTATCTGTGAACTCGATCTCCTACTAAGAGAATCTACCACCACATTCCCCTTCCAAGGAGTATATACTATCATGAAGTTATAGTCATGTAGGACCTCTATCCATCGTCATTTTCACATGTTCTAATCATCCAGATAGAATATATAATTTAGACTCTTCTAGTCAGAGTAGATGAATAATCGTTCTCCCATAAGGTAGTGTCTCCACATCTTTAGTGAAATGACTACCACTATTGACTCATGTTCGTGAGTCGCATAGTTCTTCTCATATAATGTCAACTATAGTGATCCATAATTAATCACTACTTTACTCTGAATCAGGACACAACCAAGTGTGATTCTTGACGCATCCCAGAACACTATGTAGTCAGCACCCTCCTCTGGAAACCTCAAGATAGAAGCACTCATCATTCACTACCTCGGTTTCTTAATGATCTGATAGCATCCTCATTTATAGATGAAGTATTTTCCCTTCTTCTTCAATGATTTCATTGGTGATTCCACTCTGGAGAAGTTGGTTACAATCCTATAATAGAACCCATCCAACCCATGGAAACTCTTCACATTAGTAACTCTCTTGGGTGGTTCCCAAGGAAGAACCAACTCGATTATCAATGGATCCACCACAACTACAGCCTCTGATATGAAACATTTTAAGAAATAGACCTTTAATATTCATAACAAAAACATCGAGAGATTTCCGCAAAGCTGGTGCTCTCAGAGTGTGTTCAGAACCATTATCAGGTGTATCAAATTCTCTTCCTCAGATGCATAATACACTAAAAAGACATCAATCCTCAGTGGAGGATACCTATTCTTCACAGTCACCTGGTTCAGGCTCCAGATGTCCACACATAACATGATGCTTCTATCTGCCTTCTAGGAAAGCAACATTGGTCCTACCCATGGTAAAACACTAGGCCTTACAAAACTCTTTCCCTTCAAATCCTCCAATTGTACCCTCAGCCCTTGAATCACTATAATAGTCATTCGATAAGAATTTTTACATATTCTTCTTTGTGGTTAACGATGTATGCATTCTTCTACCCCCTTCCCCATCCTCCATCTCCCTGAGCCTGGTGTGGACCACAATGGGGTGGTGGTTGAAACATGTCAAAATGTATACCACCTTATGTTACTCTCCCAGCTCCTCTACTGTAACGCCCCGACCCCAGTTACCCGGAGCCGGTGCATTACTTCGTAACATTGGCATGATCACAAAATATCAATTCTCGACAGACCGATTAGTTTAGTAGCCTTGGAAACACTTGATACATTCATAAATGATACATTACATCACAAAGTGAAAAACTATAATAACATAGTCTCCATAGTCCACACTTCTATCCTCTTCGGACTATCCCTGCAGGTCACTCATAAAATACTTCTTCACATCCTGGAAAATATTAAAACATTTAAAGGGGTGAGCTCGGATGCTCAGTAAGGTTAACAATATAGCGGAAGCTTTCATAAATAAGAATAAACATTTAAGGCAATGTATAACTAAAACAAAAGCCTTATTAAACTGGAACTTCAGCATAATATGGAAAAAGTAAAATCAAATAATGCCATTTACTCATTCACATGGATATTCTACTAATCAAATAATCACATGCAAAATCACTAACCACTTGCATAATGTTGGAATGCATAATGCCAGACTATCATAACCACATAGCCAAGGCCTCGTGCCAAGACTACAAATAAGATTTTGTCAAGGCCTTGTGGCAAGACACTAGTTTGTCTCATGAGACCTACTGATGCATCGAGGAGCTATAGCGGGCTCCACCCGTCACATATTAAGTCCAATGCATTCCCATATGAAAAGGTTTAAACATAACATAAACATTCGTATTAAAACTAGCATACGAAATGTCAATATTTTACCATAAACTATGAATGGTATAAAAATAGCACATCCATAGTCAAACATATCACAAAACCTTCAATACAATATAAATGTTTTGTATCATAATAAATCAACTTCAAATAAGCGTAAAATCCATCAAAGGATGTTGACATAGATGAAATAAAAACAATTTTTAGAGAAATATCTCTTTATATTTTTGAAATCATTTAAGAGCCATATAAAATAAAACATTTTCTTGAAAATATTCTTATAAGCTTGTAAGGAAAGCTTTGAAGATTTTATAACGGCGGAAATAACCGCACCTGCCGTATAAAAAAACATTCTTACCTTAATTCTGTCAAAAAGGTTAAAAAGGACTTTGTTTTGAAAAAGACGGAAAGATTCCACTTATAAAAAGTCGAAAAAGGGTATAAATGACTTTAACCCATATTCTTGTAAATAATAAAAATGTTTTGAAATACATTTTGAAGAAACATGGATGTGGATGATAAAGAGATCCCAGTAGATTATTACGTATAAACAACCTCGGATAATGAAGAGATTGTGAAATAACCCTTACCTTGTACTTTTCCTTGGTTGGGGTAGGTTAACCTCCTGTATAATGGTGAAATAATTGTTATTAAATTATACAAGAATCATATACATTCATATGATATCATATATGATCTTTTAATATTGCTTTGTTAACAATATCTTGGATTTATCGTTGTTTCGGGTGTTGACTTACTCGTTTTATTTTATATGTTTTGTTACGTAAGTTGTGTTTTTCATGGATAGGTTGTATCTTATTCATATCCAGAATGATATCATGTCCTTAAACATTATTTTTAAATCATCAAATGATAATTATACTTGAATGGATACGACAGAGAATGAATCTCATCGCGTTCGTGGAGACGGTAGTCCGTACGTACGCACGAGCGACAATATCATTATTTTGATATTAAAATAATGTATAATTGGATAGTATATCATATATACAGAATAATTATCATGTTATATTTATTATTTACATGAATTACATATCGTTATTATACCCATCTAAATAATAATATATTGAATAGCAATTACACCACGGCGTGGAGACGGTAAGCCGTACGTACGCACGTATGGTGACATGTCATTCGAATGATGGGTAGAATACTGAATATGGTTGTTCCATATTTAAAATAACATCACAGTATATAGAAGATACTGGAGTTATAATTTTATAATTGAAATAATAAACAAAGAGGGAGTGGAAGAAGAAAGAGACATGAAAGAGGGTGATGAAAATGTTACCTCTTCTTCGGGTTCTTCCTTTTGATTTGATCAAAAGGACTCCTTAGGATGACTTTATGACTAAAGTAAAGCTTCTAGGATGAAGGGAGAGAAGTTGGGAGAGTATTTGGGCAGAGGTTGGCCGAACCAAAAGGCATGAAAGTGTGAATAAGATGGTAGAGGTGGGGGCCTTTTATAAGAGGAGGGGAGGGGCTCTTTTGGAAAGATTGAAATGTTACATTATTATACAATGATTTTAGGATTCTAAAGGTCCCAAACTTATATAATTCGTGGATAAGGTGATAAGGGTTCGAAATCTCCTCATCCAGTAGGCTTTGGACAAGTGTATGCCTTGGATTTTTCATTATCTTCTCATTTTATTTAAATCGTTAAATAATGAGGTCATCGCTGCATCATAATTATGTCATAAATAATTTAATTTATATAATATCTAAAAATTATTAAAAAATTACTATGATGTACTAAATCTTTTTATATTTCTAATGAATATTTATAGTCAAAATTTGGACTTCTGTAACCCCACTTAAAAATTGTTTTAGTAAAAGAACTCATGTTTGTATCAATTTAATTTTAACATTAAATAAATATATATTAATGTCATTTTCCAACTAAAGTGGCTCCATGGGGTCCCCAAGTTGACTATGGGTTGTATTGGTCGGCCATGACTCATCCAATAGGAGTAGGACAAGTGTCAATCTCATCTCATATTATTAAAACATTATTTTTACCTTAAACTACACTAATTACCTCTAATCGCGATTAAGAACTTAAAAGTTACTATTCACCAAAAAATTATTTTGATCTCATTGAACCACATTTTACTTCTTAATGAAAACCATTTATGTAGGATTTTTGAAAATCAAATCACAGAAGTGGTAATATTTCATTTAAACAAAAAATCAGTTATTTAACTACCACTTAGTGGTTTCACTATTCATCAAAAATTGAAGTTTTTCAGAATAAGGCCAAAATTTCACCCTAAGCTATAATTGATATTCCGAATTCAAAAATGATGTCTATTTTACAAAATTCCGAACATATAAGTTTCATTAATTAATTTTATAATTAATTCCCGCTGTTACAACAAATAGCGTGTTTTTAAGAAACAATTTATATCAAAAGATTGGCAATTGTTTATGTCCAATTTCAATGTTAAATTAATTCTAATGACCACCATTGGATAAAATGGTAAAAATATATTCTAATTATACTTTAAAACCACTAAATAGTATAATTTATCACAATAAATTATTTTGATTAAAAAAGTTGTTTTTAAGTATTTTTCACTATTCATAAAAAAATTAGAAGTTCTCAGAAAATTACAAAAAATTCAACTTTGGATAATTTCGATATTACGAATAAAAAATGAAGTCCATTCTGAAATATAAAATTTCTATAATTTTAAAAAGTGGTTATTACTATTCATAACGGCTACTTTGATTAGTTGCAGTGTTTTAGAACTCGAAGTTGCATATAATGCAAGCTATTGCATTATTGAATGAGAAGCGTATCGTGGAAGCTCGGGGTGTTACATTCTCCCCTCCTTTAATAAATTGCGTCCTCGCAATTTGAAAATTTTCTTTGAAAATAAAAGGTTGAAAAGAGAAAATACCTTTGAGGAAAACCCACATCGGAAATAAGATTAATAAAATTTAGCTTTAATAAGAGGGAAAGGGAAATGAAAAAGTCACCACCCAATTATGTTCTCGATTAGGAGAACATTGGTGGAAATTAGAGACATATAATTGGAGGAAAAACGTACCTATTTATAGGGAGTTATTGAGGTCATCAATCACAATCAATTGTCAAATTGAGGGCCTCAAAGCCTTCAATCTATGTTGATTTAAAATATCATCAGTTCCATAAGACATAAGGTATTAGGATAACACATTTTTTGTTTTAATATCACTTTACTAAAGTTTAAGAATTAATTTATTCATTGAATAAGAGATTGGTATATATATATTTATGCTTGACAATTAGAGTTTCAACCTTCAACTCATCTTTCACTCAAAAAGATAATAGAACTCAAAAATATTATACTTATCCTAATTGTATAAGGTTCCAAATATTAACACATACCATTTAGATTAGTAAAAATATTTTGTAATAACCATGGAATTCCTGTAGGCTAGTGGTAGGAAATAAAGGCTTGTCGCACTATGGTTGTGGGTTCAATTCCTGCAGCTTTGTCCGACGCGACGGGTTATTCCCCACCCAGCGGGTTGTCCTTTTCCTAAAACTATAGTATTATAATATTCCAAAAATAATCTTCAGAAATGTTTTAACCTTAAACAATACTATCCATAGATCAACTTAATCCATTCCAACTTTTATAGTTATCCAAAATACCTTCGTCCATACTTTCTCTAAAGGGTCCTTAAATTCCAAAATCAATTGTCACATTAGATTCCCTAAACAAAGTAAATTTTCTCTTATTGTCACATACAAAATATGATTACCTTCATCATATTAAAACCTTACTGAAACAAAAAGTACTACAGTAAAATCCTTATATATATATATCACATTATTCTAATAACCAGAATATAATCCATGAGTCCAAAAGCACCAATATATTAATTATTCCGCTTCAACTGTAGTAACAGCATAAGATTGTCCTTGATCCATTGGCCTTTTCTGAGGTAAGTTTCCCTGACGCTTAGGACATTCATTTGCATAATTCCCCATTTCCCAACAATTGTAGCATTCAACATTGATATCCTATTTCTTTCCCTTGCAATCACGTGCCTGGTGACCTTTTTCTCCACATTTATAACAAACTCTCATTCCTTTTAGGCAAGTACCAGGGTGATTCTTCCCACAATTATCACATAATGGAAAATCCTTCTTCCCCTTTTCCCTTTATCTGTCTCTTGTTCCACCGTTCTATTCTTCTCTTTCTTTACTTTGTTGTCATAAGACTTAGAGAATTCCTTTTCTGTCTTGATAGCACATGAGACAATATATTCGTATGTTGAGAAAGATTTTGATACTAAAGCTCTATGGAGAAATGGTTTTAACCCATCAAAGAAACGATCAATCTTACCTCTTGGGTTACGTATATAATCTGCAGCATACCTCGCCATCCTTGTAAAGTTGGACTCATAATTTGCGACATTCTCATCCTCCTTTTGTCTCAGACTCAGAAATTGCCTTTCCATATCTGCTCGATGGTCATGAGGAACGTATTTTTCTAAGAAAAGCTCTTTGAACTCCCTCCATTCCATATTCGATACATCATCATCTTTCTTTGTATTTTGAATCAATGACCACCATTGATCGGCATCTCCAGTGAGGCGGTAAACTGCCATGATAACCTTCTCCCTTTCGCTACTCCCCAAGGCGTGGAATATTTTCTCTAAGGAGTTTATCCATTGCTCAGCTACTAACGGATTTTTACCCCCAATAAATGTTGGTGGTTGTTCCCTCATGAAGCGGTCTAGCATTGATCCTCCACGTTGCGGATCAGGGTGATCCATACGAGTAAGGTTATTATTCATAACCTGAGTGAGTTGTCCTAGTATGGTAATAAGTTGATCAGCACCAGTTGTATCTCCAGATCCACAATAATTATCTTGAGCAGGAGGGAAATCCCTACACGGAGTGCGTGTATTGATACGGTTTCCATTCCTTCCACTAGGCGCAATTTCTAAACAATGGCATAATCTAGATTAGTTTATGAATCAAAATACATAATTCCATACTTGTAAAATACTTAACATAAATTGAACTATTTATGGATATAATCCATAATCATAAAAATGTTTTCTTTGAGGAAGTATATACTCATAAACCCTTCATAATGATTTGTAAAGAAAATGGGAGTTATCCTAAGCATATCCCCCGGGAGTGTCGTAACCAAGAGTGCAGCAAGGCCCGTTGTCGTGCACCAGTTCCCGTTCAAGTCTAGCTCAAAGTGGTGTTTTCGGGTTTTACCCCTAGGTACATCTGTGCCAGAGCCGCCTCTACCTGCTCGTATCCAGACAGGGATGTATTGCTCGGAAAACTCACAACATCTCTACAATACCAAAATTCTAGGAAGTTCTTCAATACTAATCCTCAAAGTCTATCTTCGGGATATGTGCTCTAATCAGAGTTTATCTAAATCTAGCTTCCAAGGTTAGTACTAAACTGCCTTTGATACTAACTGTAACTCCCCGACCCCAGCTACCTGGAGCCGGTGCATTACTTCGTAACATTGGCATGATCACAAAAGATAAAGTCTCGAAAGTCCGATTAGTTTAGTAGCCTTGGAAACACTAGATACATTCATAAATGATACATTACATCACAAAGTGAAAAACTATAATAAAATAGTCTCCATAGTCCACACTTCTATCCTCTTTGGACTATCCCTGCAGGTCACTCATAAAATAATTCTTCACATCCTGGAAAATATTAAAACATTGAAAGGGGTGAGCTCGGATGCTCAGTAAGGTTAACAATATAGCGGAAGCTTTCATAAATAAGAATAAACATTTAAGGTAATGTATAACTAAAACAAAAGCCTTATTAAACTTGAACTTCAGCATAATATGGAAAAAGTAAAATCAAATAATTCCATTTACTCACTCACATGGATATTCTACTAATCGAATAATCACATGCAAAATCACTAATCACTTTCATAATGTCGGAATGCATAATGCCAGACTATCATAACCACATAGCCAAGGCCTCGTGCCAAGACTACAAATAAGATTTTGTCAAGGCCTTGTGCCAAGACACTAGTTTGTCTCATGAGACCTACCGATGCATCGAGGAGCTATAGTGGGCTCCACCCATCACATATTAAGTCCAATGCATTCCCATATGAAAAGGTTTAAACATAACAGAAACATTCGTATTAAAACTAGTATACGAAATGTCAATATTTTACCATAAACTATGAATGGTATAAAAATAGCACATCCATAGTCAAACATATCACAAAACCTTCAATACAATATAGAAGTTTTGTATCATAATAAATCAACTTCAAATAAGCGAAAAATCCATCAAAGGATGTTGACATAGATGAAATCAAAACACTTTTTAGAGAAATATATCTTTCTATTTTTGAAATCATTTAAGAGCCATATAAAATAAAACATTTTCTTGAAAATATTCTTATAAGCTTGTAAGGAAAGCTTTGAAGATTTTATAACGGCGGAAATAACTACACCTGCCGTATAAAAAAACATTCTTACCTTAATTCTGTCGAAAAGGTTAAAAAGGAATTTGTTTTGAAAATGACGGAAAGATTCCTCTTATAAAAAGTCGAAAAAGGGTATAAATTAGTTTAACCCATATTCTTGTAAATAATAAAAATGTTTTGAAATACATTTTGAAGAAAAATTGATGTGGATGATAAAGAGATCCCAGTAGATTATTACGTATAAACAACCTCGGATAATGAAGAGATTGTGAAATAACCCTTACCTTGTACTTTTCCTTGGTTGGGGTAGGTTAACCTCCTGTATAATGGTGAAATAATTGTTATTAAATTATACAAGAATCATATACATTCATATGATATCATATATGATCTTTTAACATTGCTTTGTTAACAATATCTTGGATTTATCGTTGTTTCGGGTGTTAACTTACTCGTTTTCTTTTATATGTTTTGTTATGTAAGTCTTGTTTTTCATGGATAGGTTGTATCTTATTCATATCCAAAATGATATCATGTCCTTAAACATTATTTTTAAATCATCAAATGATAATTATACTTGAATGGATACGACGGAGAATGAATCTCATCGCGTTCGTGGAGACGGTAGTCCGTACGTACGCACGAGCGACAATATCATTATTTTGATTTTAAAATAATGTATAATTGGATAGTATATCAAATATACAGAATAATTATCATGTTATATTTATTATTTACATGAATTACATATCGTTATTATACCCATCTAAATAATAATATATTGAATAACAATTACACCACGACGTGGAGACGGTAAGCCGTACGTACGCACGTATGGTGACATGTCATTCAAATGATGGGTAGAATACTGAATATGGTTGTTCCATATTTAGAATAACATCACAGTATATAGAAGATACTGGAGTTATAATTTTATAATTGAAATAATAAACAAAGAGGGAGTGGAAGAAGAAAGAGACATGAAAGAGGGTGATGAAAATGTTACCTCTTCTTTGGGTTCTTCCTTTTGATTTGATCAAAAGGACTCCTTAGGATGGCTTTATGACTAATTTAAAGCTTCTAGGATGAATGGAGAGAAGTTGGGAGAGTATTTGGGAAGAGTTTGGCCGAACCAAAAGGCTTGAAAGTGTGAATAAGGTGGTAGAGGTGGGGGCCTTTTATAAGAGGAGAGGAGGGGCTTTTTTGGAAAGATTGAAATGTTACATTATTATACAATGCTTTTCGGATTCTAAAAGTCCCACACTTATATAATTCGTGTATAAGGTAATAAGGGTTCGAACTATCCTCATCTAATAGGCTTTGGACAAGTGTAAGCCTTGGATTTTTCATTATCTTCTCATTTTATTTAAATCGTTAAATAATGAGGTCATCGCTGCATCATAATTATGTCATAAATAATTTAATTTATATAATGTCTAAAAATTATAAACAAAATACTATGATGTAGGAAATCTTTTTATCTTTCTAATTAAAATTTATAGTCAAAATTTGGACTTCTGTAACCCCACTTAAAAATTGTTTTAGTAAAACAACTCATGTTTGTGTCAATTTAATTTTAACATTAAATAAATATATATTAATGTCATTTTCCAACTAAAGTGGCTCAATGGGGTCCCCAAGTTGACCCATGGGTTGTCTTGGTCGGCCATGACTCATCCAATAGGAGTAGTACAAGTGTCAAGCTCATATCATATTATTAAAACATTATTTTTACCTTAAACTACACTAATTACCTCTAATCGCGATTAAGAACTTAAAAGTTACTATTCACCAAAAAATTATTTTGATCTCATTGAACCACATTTTACTTCTTAATGACAACCATTTATGTCGGATTTTTGAAAATCAAATCACAGAAGTGGTAATATTTCATTTAAACAAAAAATCAGTTATTTAACTACCACTTAGTGGTTTCACTATTCATCAAAAATTGAAGTTTTTCAGAATAAGGCCAAAATTTCACCCTAAGATATAATTGATATTCCGAATTCAAAAATGATATCTATTTTACAAAATTCTAAACATATAAGTTGCATTAATTAATTTTATAATTAATTCCCGCTGTTACAACAAATAGCGTGTTTTTAGGAAACAATTTATATCAAAAGATTGGCAATTGTTTATGTCCAATTTCAATGTTAAATTAATTCTAATGACCACCATTGGATTAAATGGTAAAAATATATTCTAATTATACTTTAAAACCACTAAATATTATAATTTATCACAATAAATTATTTTGATTAAAAAAGTTGTTTTTAAGTACTTTTCACTATTCATAAAAAAATTAGAAGTTTTCAGAAAATTACAAAAAATTCAACTTTGGATAATTTTGATATTACTAATACAAAAATGAAGTCCATTTTGAAATATAAAATTTCTATAATTTTAAAAAGTGGTTATTACTATTCATAACGGCTACTTTGATTAGTCGCAGTGTTTTAGAACTCGAAGTTGCGTATAATGCAAGCTATTGCATTATTGAATGAGAAGCGTATCGTGGAAGCTCGGGGTGTTACATCTACCGTGTATGTCACCCTACAGAAGTCTTGAAGCTACAAATTACATCTAGTCAAGTGGCATCCTCACTAATTTGAAGCCTCATGTCACTACCTCCAGCTAATCCTTAGGGACCTTAGGATCTTCCTCTCCTCTAAATATAGGAGGTTCCTCTCACTGAAACTTGTGTAAGTTGCTGGACCCATGTGTGTCCTATATCAGTAGCACTGGTAGTAGTTTCTTACCGATGGGTTGTGGTATTATTGGGACCCCATTAGAAGGTTCCTTATCAGGTAATAGTCCATGTACTGAAGCTTCATCACTCTGTGGACCATCCTTGTGGTCATGAACTAGAATCCTAGATGGTTGTTATGTGTGGAGGAATCTTGAAATAGAATCAAGATTAACCATGGATAATTTATTGTACCTGGTGATCTGAATATAACATAAAAATATCATGGTAAAACACTCAAACTTTCATTCAACCTTCGTTTTCATGTATCGGGTCAGAAAATTTAATTCAGGGTCTTGGTGTATGGATATGTCAGTTGCCGCACCAACACTAGAATCATGGGCCTAAAATATGAACTCAAAAAACCTAGCATTGTTTCCCCATATATAAGTACAAATTCTTAGTTATTCTAGTAGAAATATCCCCCTTTGATTCCACTTTGTCACAATCCATCCCCTGAGGTCAGTGTAGTGACTACCCTAATCCTGCCTCTCAAAGTCCTCGGCTGGCTACTAGAACATAAAGCATTATCCCAGGAGTGAGATGAATTTTCTTTAATACATGTACACACTCACACACACAACCACATCCTCAAAAGAAAAAAATTAAAAAATGAATGCCACTAAAACAATCATTGAGTACAGGTAGAATTTGTATTTCAAATGAGCTAGAAAAGAGACCCAAAAAAGGTAAAACATAAAATAGGAAAGTACACAAGATCTCTGATAAAAGTCATCCATAGGAGAACCCCACATGAAGGGTATGTTGGGAGTGTCTTTTGGAAGCTATATTAGAATGTCGGTCTATCCCATCTCACTAAGCACCACCTTGTCCCGGACCACCAAGACCTTGGTCAAAGCATCGATCTCCTGCATGGGATATGACTCGTGCGGGCGAATCTTGTGTAGGGGTGAGTAACACAATACTCAGTAGGGACCCCAAACCAAAAATGTAAAACTATAATTCAAGGACCACACAACAAAACAACAAAGCAAAGACAAATCAAACTAGGTATAACTCATAATATAGAATGTAAGATTTATCAGTCTTGGAGCTGAATCATCTTGTAATGCTGAGGGAATCACCCTTAATGAGTCATTGAGGTCTGCTCGTTAGTTGGACCACTGAGTTCCGAACGTATGTTGAGCCACTATGGTACATTCATTTGTAGAACCACAAAAGAAGGTATTCACAAGGTTATTTCAACCCAGACGAGTATAATATATAGTATAGTAAGCAAGACCATCAGTGGGAACACTAAACACCATGGACTGTTGGCGTACTCATCCCTAATAAGTATCATGGGTATGTTGGGTCATAGAGAGCCACTACCCACCATGGGTCTTCTGGGTCACACAAAGATGATTCCCCCCTTAACCATCCACCTGAGGTACTCATCCCGGATGAGTATCGTGGGTACTTAAGGTCATGCAGTGCTACTCCCCACCGTGAGCCCACTAAGCCACACATAGACACTTCCCACAGGGCCATCGTATCTATTCCGCACAGGGTCTCTTGTAGATGATCCACACATGGTTTGTTCTCAGTATTCATTGAGTCTGAATCAACTCCGGGACTCATGCACATAGTGTGCTTTCTTCTAGGGGAAACTGTTCCTCAAGACATTCATCACATTTTAACTTCCATTAAAACCCCCTTAGAGTATTTTAGAAGAACTGTCTCATCGTAGGGGTTCCAAAGCCGCATTTGTCTCATCAATCAAACACTCTTTCTGAATGATATAGTCATTTTAGTAGTCATGGGCCGGTCATGTAAGTGCATGGTCCGACCTGGTCAGACATACCTAACCCCCCAGCCCAGAGGTCCCACATGCCTTGGCCCAATTTTAACGATATAACCTTACCCAATTCGGGTCTGGGATGTCTCGGTTTGGCTGGGCCATTGGGCTCGGCCCATTGGGTCTTGTTGGACCCGACCTAGTTCGGCCATGGGTTCATCCCACTAGGTCACCAGTGACCCTAATTTATCTAGCTTAGACCGCATTGGTGGGCTGATTTTCATTCCCATCTTAGGACGCCCTGCTGACTGACTTTATCTCACTAGCCCGACCCACAATAGCTTCTAGCTTACACAAGTCCTTGCCTCTTATCATCCCGGTTTGACTGTAACCCCCCTCCCCCTGGAAAGGTCAGCATGGAGGGACGATATTCCCCAGTTTATATGATTGCTAGGAATTCAGTTCAGCTGCATATGGGTGGTAGGAGCTGATGTCCCCCTTGGTTCTTCACTCAGCCCCGCTGGACCATGTGTTAGCGTGAAGCCAAGACCCATGCTGTGTGGGACACTCCACCTGACATGGATGGTTGGATACATCCCTACTTTACAATCCATTGGACCACTATCAATTAATATTGATGCACCATATTTTCTCGATCTGTTAGTGGCCATGTCTACTGAGGCGCGCCATCGTGACATACCACCATCTGCCCGCAGCCACCACTGCTGGCCACCGTCATCACCATTGCACCAATTGAATTTTCTATAGACCACTATGTCTTCTTTGGTGGTCCATTAATTAGTCTGTTTCCACCTTTGACCTCCATGGTGTTCCATTATTTGATATACAGTCTTTAAAGTTCATTGTCATCAATCTGGATTTGTGTCCCTGAGGAAGATGCAAGAACGCACAAGGTGGTGGGTCTCAAGCCTTGTTCATGTCGGCCCAAACCATCCATGTTAGAGGTTTAGAAACATGGGGATGGTTTAATTATTTATCAAATATATACCCTGATGAAAATCACCATAAAAAAAGAAAATGTGACACATGGATCAACGTGTTTGTTGGTTGATCCGTGTTTATTGTTTTAAAAAGAAGAACGGGGAAATCAAAATCATAGGTAACCCCTACCTCGAGAAGGTTTGTCATTGGTGTTGATCCGTTCGAAGCTATTGGAATTTTTCTATCTATAGTCCCAGATCCATTCTCTTAGGAGTCATCACCACTTTCTAATTTTCCATCATTCTTCCATGTAGAGAAATCCTTTACTATCTGTTAAATAAATTCCATCCCTAATTCTCCAAACTATTATTTCATTAAAAGAGAAATGTGCCGCAAATTTTTTGTTATGATGTGTCTTCACATCATTACATTGTTTCATTTGTGAAATATTTTATCTATTATGATTTAGTTAAAGAGTTTCTATACTGTTTCATTTATGGAATAAAATAGTCATCTCATCACTACATTTCAATGAAACAATTCTTTGAATAAAATATTCTTTTTATGATTATTTTATTTTTCCTTAATACGAACAAAAATTAACTTTTTCCCTTGACTAGTGTTGATCATGGTTATATTGAATCATAGGAAATGTTTCCATTCCATATAAAATGGTACCCTTGGATTTTCAATCCAATGTCCCATTAAGAAGATTCCAAAACCAAGCAGGTGCTTCGTTTTAGTTCTCTTTAAAAATATCAAAATCAATATGTTACCCTCGGCCCATGCCGGTTGGGGTTAAGATCTGCCTAAGGGTAACACACCCCCTCAAGATCAATGGTACTCTCAGATTTCCAATATGACTTACCTTTTAAGAGTTATAAGGATTTGAAAATAAAATAATTTTTAATTATTTAATTTATGGAAAACAACTAAAGTCCAATGTTGGCCCGCACCAGCGAACATTAGGCTATTCCTAAGGAATGAATACCCTCACGAGCTCATTGGTGGTCTCATATTTTCAATATAAGTCACCATTAAAGTGTTATAAAAATTTTAAAAAGAAAAGAAAATAATTTATTTATTTATTTTATGGTTATGCCATTTTTAGGATTTCTCACTAGCTGCATGCACTGACTAAACTTAAGTCGTGCCGAAGGTAATCCCACCATATTAAATGCAATGGTTCCCTTATATTTATGATCCATGCACTGATTTATGATTTATTCCACTTTTTTAGGAAAACTGCTCACGCGCGCTATTTAAAACATAAAATTTTTCGATGGATCATTATGGGAAATCTGACCCTTGGAACCGCACATTGTCATAGTGTCTAGTCAATAAATAATTCCATATAATTAAAAAAATTACATGGAATTTTTGGGACATTACATATTTAATAAGTGATGTAAAAAACCTATTCGACATAATTTTCTAAATAACCAACATGAAAAGGATTTCAAATGAAGGGTTTTTTACATCAGTTATAAAATAATAGACATAGAATACCATTTTCCGCATTAGTTATTAATTACCCAATGTGAAAAACCATAAAAAATATTATTTTAACGTCAGTTATAAAATAAATGGTGTATTTGTTTTCAAATATTCATTTAAACCTTCCTCTCCACTACTGACCAAACCATAAAAAATAAACAAGTACAAAATAAATAACAAATAATCATTCAAAATTACAACATTTAAAATTACAATATCAACTAAAACACTAAAATCCAATCAATACAACTAGAAATTACACATTTACAATTTCAACATCAAAATTTACAATATTCCCTAAAAATAAATTAAAATTCAACCAAACCTATAAAATGATTTTCCCATTCCAATTATAAATGTGTGATCTATTGTTCACTATAAGGGAGAAAGTCCTAAAAATGTTGCTGATTAAAAAGAAAGTATTTAACATGTATAATGAATAAAAGAAATAAAATTTTAAGGAATTTTTTATATATAAATATAACATGGTTGGACTTTGTAACTATTCTAATTATAATTATTTCATACATAAATATTAACACATAATATTTTTTTTAACCCTTCTATTTTATAAAAAAAATATATTTTTCAATTAGTTTTTCAATTCAAAATAACAATTTTATGTAATATATCAAAAATGTAGTAATTAAGAATTAAAATTTACATTTAATATTACATATTTCATATTTGAACTCTTTTTATTTGTTCTATCTATAATGTAATTCCATACCATTTTAAAAAATATAAACAAAGAATAAAATTCAAAATTCAAAATATTATAAACATGTATTATGAAATTAAAACATATAGTTTCAATACAACCATAAAATTTTTGTCACACTTCACCATAGATAGATCATAACAGGTAAAGGGACTTCTTTATTGTACAAAAAAACTAAGATCCAATGGTCATTGATATAAAATAGAATTTAATGTAAGTGTTTATTATGTTAATAAATATATAACACTTTTTGAGATAAATGTTTTCTTACTTGTGAAGATATTAAAACATCCGATATGGAATAATAAAATTCCATTGAAATGTTTCAGAAATATAAACAAATATTTCGACATTAATAATTTTCATCTCTAAAGGTGAAATGAAATTTGGGTCAATAAATCCATTAAAATAAGTCCTCTCATTATACTTACACACTTTTTAAAGATACATATTATAAAACAAAAATAAGTATAAATTTTCATAAAATTAAATGTAGGGATTGATTTATCTTAAAACATACAAGGAAATACATTTACTGTGTATATTCCTAACATATCTCTAGTTACAGGATCAATGATATCATTTTTTATATATCCCCATAGTCGTTGCATGACCATAAACATCGGCTTCCATTGGAATCTCATAAGCACCCGAAATAAAATTTGAATATTTTGACAATCTATCAAGACTAAAATAATCTTTATATAAATTCATATTCCTTTGTATTTGTTTCTTGGTATACAATATTTCATTGCATTGAAATTAATACTATAAATTAATAGATAAATATGATAACATTAAAATGTAAAAACATATTTAATAAAAAACAAAATAAAAGATAAAATAAATGCATACCACTATTGTAATTTGTCATAGAAGTCTAGATGACCAAAATAAGAAGTGGACAATACTTTTTCCCACTATCCTCACCTAAACTGTAGGTAACGGTAATCCACTTTATATATTTATAATATCCTATAAAGTGACATTATGATGTTATATCTCTAACTATTGATGATGAATGGAATCATTAACATAATATATCACCTCATATGCAACAATATTATATTGAAGATAATCAATATATAACTCACAAAAACTGGGAAGAAATGGAGGAGGAAATGTAGGAGTAGGATAAAAATTTGGATCTACAAGAAAAGGTGGATGAGTGGGAGTTTCTGGAGGAGGTGGAGGATTGGGAGTTGCTGTCTGATTTTTTTTTTTGCATTTTTTCAAACATGGACTATACCGATGCTATGATCTTATCATACATCATCACATTAATATTATGAACTTTAGCCTATACCGATTATATTATTTTTATAAATACCCTTAATTTTATAAGCTGAAGATTGTGGTTACACTATTCTCACTGATATACCTATCGGGTATCCTCATACAAAACATGGGTGTTTGGGCTTTCCTAATGTTGCAGATAAAATATCCTACCTACCCTCAGCTACAAATACCCCCTATTTTCTCTACTCCTCAAGAAAATCTAGTATGAATTGTTTGAAAAATTCTATAATGATTCGAAATATATAAAAAACTGAATTTTCATAAATAAATAAAAATATAAATTAAACATCTTAAAATCATCTCCACGAAAACATTTTATTATTATATAAGATATTTCCTTTTTTTACTCATCTGAACACTCTTCCATTTTTCATGACTATATAGGAGTGGAGGGGAAACCTCTTCAGAGCATGAATACTCAACTCTTTGTTTCTGAAAATTTTTAGCCATGATTTGTTGTTCCAATAATGTATACCCTCCCCAAGATAATTTATTATGGTTTACGTTTCTAGATTGAATATCCTAATGATATATCCTCAATTCTTATAAAATAATTATAAGAAATCATTAATAAAATATTTGATATAAATAATATTATAAAATATTACTTTTCACTAACCAAAACTTCTTCTTATATTATACCTTCTACAAAAAGAAATTTCATGAGTATTCATATATAATAGGATATATATCACAAGAATTATAATATTTCATATTCCCATAAATGAAATCCAATGTGATAGTTGATTTGAAATCCTCCATCTTTCAGTAACAATTATTAAACATTTCATCTTCTGTTGTCCGTTTTTAGGTATATCATATGTCATTTAATAAGAATAGGGGAAACATATAATACTATAAAAACATTTCAGTATTATTAAAACAAAAAAATGAGTTTACTAAAATGGTCTCCCACAACTGAGATAATGTTACTTAGTCAACATTTCTCCAACCATTAAACAAAATACTATCTTTTCTTTTACCCTAAAGTGACAAAAACCTATTTAATTGTTTTTAATTTGGAACTCTTGGAATATAATTATCATTAAAGTCTTCAACTATCCTCTGGTCCCAACTATGAGAAGCTGATAATTTTGGTTAACATTTCATACCACAATTACCAACCCTCGAACTCTTATTTGGTTCAGTAGGAGAATATGACTCTTTTAAATAAGGACGGGAATCATCAAGAAGAGAATGTACACATTCCTCTCAATTTTTTGAGTATTATCATGTCTAGAAGTATGTATTTAATTATCTGTTGGATCTGTCAGTGTCCCTCAAATAAAATAATATAATAATTAGTACAGAAATATAAAAATTTCAACTATTAATATACTAATGTAAATAAAAAATGAAAAATTATGAAATTATAAAAGTAAACTAACACTTACCACATTATTATTAATATTTTTATAGTTATTTAAAATAGAAAAATAGTTGTAATATATGAAATTTAATGTAAATGAATGAAGAAAAATCCAAAATTGGTGTTGTAATATTAAAAATGGTCCAACATAGTAAATCATTTTTACATAATAATAATATTTTTTCAATACACTCATGTAAAAAAAATTTTATTTCACAAATAAGAATTAAAATAATTTTTTTCACCAAAATAACTAAATATATAAGTTAGGTAATGATAAACATGGTAAATTAAAAAAACTAAACTAATATATAAAACATTTTAACTTATTTGTTTTAATAAATAAGAAATTAACATATTTAAAATTTTATAAAATTTATAAAAGTAAAGAAAAAATGACATATCTCACCTATAATATTAGTAATGTGCTAAAGTATTATATTCCCAAATTTCTTCATCATGATCCTTCTATATGGAACAACCATTTCTATGATGAGATAATCATTACTACTTGTAACTCATTCCATGGGAGTAGACATATCACATAAATCAACATCTTCATCAAGTTTCTCATCACCAACATATTGTTTTTCATGTAAAATAATAGACCATTGCATATCATATTGATTAATAATATAAAAAAATTGCATGTTTTTACATTATAAAAGGATCAGTTGTGTATTCCAATCTATTTAGATTAACAAGTTTCATTCCAAATTCATCATTTATAAAAATATTGTTACTGATAATCTATTTGCAGTTAAACAATGGAACTTGAAATTTAATGTAAAAAACCTCCCATATTAATTCAACGACTCTATAAAATTCACATGATGTCTAAATTGGGGTTTTTCCTTTAGAACTCAAAAAATGCATTGCTTCTGCAAACACCAATACACCACTATTCCGAACTACACTTATATTGTCCTAATATGTCATATCAAATGTATAGCGATTAATGTTATAAAAAGACAATGTTATCACATTTAAACTTAGACCACCCCTCCCCATTTCGATGTTTTTGATGCATATTATCTTCGCATCATGATATTTTTAAACGATGGAAAAAATTTTATGCTAATTTAAAATCCACATTTTATTCATCTTTGGATGAAATTATTTCAATACATCAATATGCCATTTTTTATATGGTTTAGCATCATCTATATTAATCAAGAGGTATAAATATACCTTTTTTATCTTATTAACTGACAAAGCATTGAATTTCAAGACATGAATCCCCTTTCCCCCATAATTAACTAATTCGTGGAATGATGGAGGAAATCCAATGTCATCCACTGCAAACAAATAGCCTATAAAAAACTCCAGAATATCCCCGAAAATATACTTTTCAAAAAATGGAGGATTCAGTTTGACAAGGATTATTAAAATAACCCTTTTATATCTTCATATATCTTTCAAAATGATATATCTAACATAGATATCTATGCCCCAAAGGAAATATTTATCGAACAAAATGAACCATTAAATGACTCATTATATGAAAAAAGAAGGTGTAAGATATATTTATAATTGAAAAATTATATAAATTTCTTCATTTTCCAAAATGATAAAATAATTAAAAACAATAACCTTATTACAAATTGAATTGAAATTATAAAACACTTTCATGTTTATATTTCTGACGTAGATGTAAAATATTCCACATAATTAAACTAGTAGAGGTTATTCCATCATGATGTGACCAGAAAGAGATTTCATAATAATTAACTTCAAATCCTTTAAAGAGAAAAAAATTACATTTGAAGAAAAAAACCTGGCACTTTGATATCATAAAGACACTAGAAATTGATAAATTTATCCCTCTTATATAATGTATGAAAAACTGGGGTACGTAATGTATCCTTCCATCAGTGGTGGGATCTAACATCAAATGTATTCCAGTTGACAGTAAATCCAATCATGCATTCAACCCCTCTTTTTTATTTCCGTTACTATCTAATAATGTTCTAATAAAGTTTTCAACAATATTCATCATCATGTGGATGAAATCAATGTTTTATTTCACCTCATTATATATCCAATATGGTAGCTTAAAAAATATTTACCATTTCATTCAAATATTTCTTCCATTACTAGAGTTATGTTTCATTACAAATGTCACATATGTTTTTTCATGCTCTAAAAAAAAGAGAAGTGGATAATTTTTTGGGAGCAATATAAAATTCTTGTAAGTCATTGAATGCATTTTTAATTATCTATAATATTTATCCATAGACCTAAACCATAAGTGACCTATTTATTTTATTTTTATCTCAAGATTCAATTGATAATATGAAGTATATGGTTCTCAAATTAGATATGCTTTATGCCCCTTAACACTATATCTAGACAAAATTACATATGGTGAGAATTCATTTATAGTTAACATAATTATTGCATATAGTTGAAAATATTCCAATTTATATGAATCATACAACTTAATACTATCCTCTCAAAAGAGTTTAAAATAATCATTAATAGTGATAAGAAAACATCAATATCATTTCTGGGGTTTTTTTTCAGTGATCATTAAACTCAAAATGATATATTTTCACTTCATAAAAAATTAAATAGATAAGTTTTAAATTACCAATAAAATAGTCCATGAACTTTGTGTGATAAAAAGTGTTATATATGGATTCATTTCTTCCATGCACAGTCCAATCTAAGATTTCAATCATTATTTCTTAATGTATGAAAATGATGATAAATTTTCTTCCATTGTGGACAATTATCTTGATGACATATTTTTCCATCACATATCCTCTCATCAACATGCCATATTATACATTTATCATCTTGTGAATTAGAAGATAAATGATTCAAATCATAAATTATAGTAATTTACTAATATACCATGCCACGGTTCTCTGTAACCTATAAGTCATCTTGTGATTTTTCTTTCAAATTATATTGTGATGCCCCATAATTAGGACACTCGAATAGAAATTCATATTTCTTCCTATATAGTACACAGTCATCTGGGTAGGCATGTACTTTTTTACCCCAATATCATCATGAATATTATTTTCTTCTCTTTATAATGTGCATCATTAATATATTTTTCTTTGGGAATACTATCATTCAACAATTTTATAAAATTAGTGAAAAGAAATTCACTCCAACCATGCTTCACCTTCAAGTTAATGAATCTTTACACAGATGAAAAAAATGTAAAATTCGTACAACTAGGATACAATGGAATTTCAATATCACTATATAGATTCTCAATTATTTTATCTTTCTCAGTTACCTCTACATTAATATCATGGATCATTTCTCCAATTTTATCAATGTTTGCTTCTTTCATTGCATCATCATAAATATATCTGAAATTCATCTCTGTTTCACCATGTCATATTCAAGGTTTGTAACATAAATTAAAAACATTAAAAATTAATTGATACTTGATCTATCCAAATTTCATCTTCTTTGTATTTAAACATTTTAGGCATAAAACAAAAAACATGTCATTGTGTGGAACATTTCATTTAGAATATTCTAAATAATCATCAACACCTTCCTCATATTCATCACTCATTCGATGTTCCATAATCTAACTTCGACTGATTATAACCAATAAAAAATATAAAAAATATATATTATTGAGATAATCCAATTATATATTTATATAAAATATGAAATAATTTTAAATTAACACAATTTTAAAATATTAAAAAAATATGTGTATTTGTAAATTATAATTTTCAATTATATACTATTATAGAGGATAAAATTAAATATAAATGGTAAATCAAACAAATACAATCATGGAAATAATTTAAACATTAAAATATGGTTAGTTAAGAAATTTTTTTATTTATATGAAATATGCCTTAATTTTAAATAAACATAATTTTAAAATTTGAAAATAAATATTTTCGTATTTGAAAATTATATTTATTAATTCTATACAATAATGGAATATAAGATTCAATATAAATGGTAAATCATAAAAATATATGTATAGAAATAATTTAATAAAGAAAATATGGTTAGGATAATTTTTGGCATCTAATATACTCACTCATTTTGATATTTGATGTGCACGTTCATCAAGGTTGTAAGTCGTTTTTTCATTAATGGATTTAGTTTGAGAACAATATAGAATGAAAATGAAATTGGTTCGGGGATAAAAAATATATGATAATTCTCATAAATTTTATGATATTTTCATTACTAAACTAATTATTTATAATAATTCACTCATAGTTTAATAATGTTGTTTTTGAATAATAAGATAGAAACCCACCATGTAAAAATAAATCACCATCCACTAGTTTGATGCATTATTAACCCACAATAATATTTTTCTCAATGCATCTCATCTAACAATAAATACATACGAATAAAACCATTGAGTCCATATAATAATTCACTCACATTTTATGCCACACTATATTTTAACATATTCTATGAGATGTGTTATTTGAATAATGTCCAAGGGATACCACATTTCATACATCTTCTATAATTTATCATTACACTGGTTATGGATATGGATTTCAAGGGGTGAGGAACTGTACTCAATGAAACAAAAACATTTAAAATGATGAATTTAGTCATATACTACAATCTAAATATATCACCAGAGGTATAAAATACTCTGTTTGACGAATTTATTAACATTTCATATGATATAACTATTGTTTATAAGACTCTATGTTGTAAATGAAACGTGATAATATAATATGTTGAAATATATTGGGAAAATGTGTACATCAAAAAAATAGAACCTGTCAAATTGAATGAAAAGCCTATGAAATTATAGAATAAAATATGAGATTTTATGAACAGTAAAATTTTTTATAAAATGAATTTCATGATTGAAATTAAAAATAAAAAACATGTTTTAATTATATCATGCATCATTAAAAAATTTAAAACCCATCATTACTCATCCACTAAACAATTATCAGTGAATTTTCATGGATAATAAAATGTAAAACAAGAATTTTTTGCATCTTGCAAGAGAAAATGATGCTATTGTATGGAGAAAATTCTATGTGCTATCTATAGATGAAATGTGATTACATTATAAGATTAAGAAAGATGATAAAATAATATTTCAATAAAATAAATAAATAAATAGAGAGTATAAGCATCTGCAAAAGTGAATGACTGAAATAAAGGTGTGTGAGGTTTACTTCAGAGTTGTGATTCGATCAGATAGATGCACCAATAAAAAAAGGATGAATGAAGTTGGATATTGAGGTTGGATTCCACAACATTGAAGAATCGATTTTAGGGTTTTGATATGAGAGAGAACAAAGTATTTCATCTCATGATCAAAAAATATTGTAATTACTCAAAATGAGAATTCATAAAATTTTAAATGATTTATCACATCATGTATTACATAAAAAACCTGATAAATAAATTTTAATTAGATTTATCATTTCTATTATTCTTTAGATAAGGTGATAAAATTATTTACCACATCAGTTATAGAATAAACAAAATTATAAATTAATGATATTTTCATTTTCAGATCTATTATTTTATAACCGACCTAAAAAAATTTCATTATCTTGTAAGTTATATAATAAATGGTGTGATAATACAGGATACATCATTTATCATGTCAATTATAGAATAACCAGTGTGATTAATCAATATACACAGCTTTTCAAGTCCGTTTTAAATAACCAATGTGAAAAGAATGACGTGATAAATTCTTTTTGTTCTAGTGTCTGAGCCATCATCATTGAAAACCATTATTTGATATATTTTTCTAGGTTTCATAACTCATAATCTTTGGTAAAAAAGTTCTTTATTGATATAAACAAACACAACTTTGAAAAGTGAATTACACTACTGATGCTATTTATACCCATGATGATGTTTTGGTTCCAAAAAAGGTCCCCATTAACCCTGTGAACTATTCTATAGAGGTGGGATACTGGTATCTCTATTACTAATGAATGAGTGACTCCAAATATCCATGATAGTGTAGAATTAGTATCTATATTATTAATGTTTTACCGACTCCCACAATTCTTGAAGGTGTGACACAAGTGTCTCCATTACTAATTTCCAGACTAATCCTACCATTTATCATTTCATCTTCTTTAATTTTGAATTTACAGACATGATTTATGTCACTTGTATTCTTTATGGTCAAATATATTTTAAATTTCCCTATGTTTTAAACAATTATGAATTATAGATGCTATTTAGGAAGATTTGGCCACATAAACACAAATTGAATGACACATTGGTCGAAGATTTGTGAACACAAAATAAAATTATTGAAATTACAAGCAATGAAACTAGAAAATATATATCACACAGTCCTTTTAGGATGATTTTAAAATAAATTTCATTCATTTAATCCTATTGTATGTGCAATAAAATAGGCACAAATATTATGTGGGTATTATTGGGATGTCCTGGTAGGCAACCCGGATTGGTTTTATTGTGCATATAATGCATTTCATTTCCATATCCTTTACTACTCATTTTATCACCTATTAAAAACTGAATAGTTATTTAATTTATATCATGAGATATTTTTTCATTTAACTGTTTAATCGATGAACTCTTATGGGATGAAATGGATGGATGTCATTTGATGGACCACATATTGTCACATATGGCTGACACCCTTCATTTATGGAAGATAATAAAGGATGGAAGCAAGCCCTAGATCTACGTGGATCAATCCTTTGTGCGTTTTTAAATAATAAGGTGCTTGAAAAAGACTCTAAAGAAGTCTAGACAAGTTCGGTCACTGAAAGATGTAAACTGGGGGTACACAAAATGACCAAGGTGAACAAGATGTGCACTATTTCCGGTTTCAAAAAATAAAAGAAATTCTGAGGTGATGTTTTTTTCGGAGGATCCCGACCTCAAGGTAGTACACGACGTAAATGGAAAGTATACATCGTGTACTGACCCACTGTTGTATGTTTTAATGAAATACCAGCCACTCGGGTCCTTCCTACCATATGGCCAAGGATCCCCTCCCTATTATCCTAGGCGACCCATCCGACCCCTGTGGAGCATATTAGTGATTCCTTTGATGTGAATCAATCTTGGACTTCCATCTTTGATCCTTATGAAATCCAAGGTAATATCTACCTACATTATTTTATATTGCTTTATCAGTCTTCTATGTTTTATCTTTTCCATGATAAGAAATTTGATCTCCATGGTTCTAAGGGAGATTCGTTTGCTTAGTGTTGATGAGGTTGTGCCACGACATCCTCATGTGGATGTTGTTTTTGTAGGGAAGGAAATCATAATCCATTGTTTTTATCTGTTCTTGGGCAAAGAAAATCAAAAACCTTTTGATCTAGGTGATTCATGAATTCTCTATTCTTTTATGTGCAACAGTAGTGTAGTCATGTTTCATCCCATTGGATCGCAATGTAATTTTCCTAATTAAACACATGAACCGAATTAAAATAATTGGATTGATCACATGTTGTCTCTTTGAACCATGATAATGGTTTTCCTCTTTATTTTCTAAATAGTGTGATATCTATGCTTTTCTTGTTAGCATGTTTTTCTTGATGCAATTGGAAAATAACATAATGTTAGAATTAATTGATAATTAAATATTTATGGATAAAGAGGCCTATAAATGAATCTATTTTTTTTATTTTAATTTTATGTCAATAAAATTGATAGATATGTGTATTTTTATTCTAGTTGGTTTTTAAACATGAATCTTTTTGGTTCTTGTTTTGTAAAGTCATTCCAAATTAATTGGTTACTTAATTTTTGGTAGCTATGATAGATATAATTTTTGGTTTCCCATAGATTTAACCTACTAATATTGAATTAGTTAATTCAATGTGGATTAAAGAACTAATTGTTTGATAACAGATAATGTATGGTAGGGTTATGAGTTATCCTCTTTCTTGTAAAGGAAAAAGAGCTGTATGCTTGGAGTCATGAGATCTCATTACTTGTGAAGGCAGAATGCTTTGTTTTGGGCCAAGAGCTCAGTTGCCTTGTTTTTTCTTGCTTCTTGAGATGTGGTGTGAGCTTGGATGGCTATTGTGAGATGTTGGGGAATGGTGGACTAGTGGTTTTGGTATCTATTAATGTCTATAGTGGTGAGATGCATAAGTTTATATAGGTGGGTGTCAAGGAGGACACCAGAGGTGATGAAATGTTTTGGAAGTGAATGATTGGATGCTTTCTGAACCTTTTGGTTATTTATCTACTTTACCTTCCCTAATGCTTGAGGTAGTTTATCTTTCTTACCCTATTTCAAAAAATGTTAAGACACACTCGGTATGCCATGTGTTTTTCGTGTTAAGTTTATCAAGGATGGATGGGTTTGTTTCCCTGCTATAGGAGTCAAGGACTCGATGGGTAGCCCATCTACTCACCGTGTTGAGACCCTTGTGTTTTCTAGATTAGTTTTCATTTATAAAATGCATGTAATTATAAAAAGTAATAATTATTTTAATAAATTTTTGAACAAATGATGTTAACCCATTGGGTTGGAGCTTTCTAGGATGCAATGTGGAGGTAATATTTCTGAGAAGTTGTGGACATGGTTTGGTAATGCCTATCGATCTTGTAACTTTAGTGTGATGCTAATGAAATATAATGTGGAATTGTTAAAGGTTAATTAATTTGTAAATAATTAATATTCAAAATTTCCTATTTATAAAAAGGAAAAAAGTATTCTAATTTATCTCTTTAAGTGGTTAGGTGATTATAGGATGCCTAGTATTCGCAGTTGAAGTCGGGATTCCAAGAGATGATGAATGTAGTTGAGTCTAATACTTGGTTAATCCCATAGTTTTGTTCTAAAGTATAGTATATTCTATAATTTTTGTGTTTCTATATGCTACTCCACCCCGTCAGTTATAGAAAACTATCACTTTACGGATTCTGATCCCTAGGGGGTGTTTTCCCCAACACTATGGTGGGAGGATGGATGAATGACTACCCCCTTTGGACACACTCTCTTCTCTTGGTAGTTACATGTTCTGGTAGGAACAGTAGTTAGTTTTCCCTATATATGTGTGTATAGGGATGTAATGTCTTGTGGTTATTCATACACATATATTTTGGATATAGTTTCTTATGGACTACTATAGGTGTAATATGTATAGAATGCGATGGTTTGAGGATCCTTACTTGGTATACGCACTGTAATGACTTGATTTATAATACCTTATGTTTGATACATACTATGGGGTTGTGGTGGCTCCCAGAAACTACCCGGTTACTTTTGTGATGTGAGTATTCTATGGTGCTTCACCCTGGTGTTTGCAGGCAAGCCTTCCTAGAGAGAGATTCTTAGGACATGCGATGTTGTGGAAAAGTGGAAAACCAAAGGGGAAGTGGTAGTGGGGCACTCTTGATATTATTTATTATATTATATACTCTTTTATGTGATATGTTGTGAGAGTAGCCATGTTGAGGTTGGGAACATAGTGTACCGGTTTAGGTGATGTGTTAGTTTCACTTGTAGTGCATTGTGATTTAGTATGCTATCATTACTTCTGTCGGAGAGGCTCTATGGAGGATTCTAATAAGTATATTGTTTTAATCACCCTATATATATAAAAAATATTTTTAGGCCACTTAGAGAAGGATGGATATCAGGCTAGTTACTTCTAGCTTGGGGTTGTAGTAGCTATTCAAGATTTATGGTCGTTGATGTTTTTACTTTCCATTAGTACATGTAGTTTTCCCTTTCATTTGTAGTAGTTCTCACTCGTCATTACATATGTGTACTAGGTATTTATTTTATATTATAGTCTGATTTGGATTTGGTTGGTGGATTTCTTATCTCTCTCCTTCACATGTGTTCTCTTAGAGGGAAATGCATCCCATTTGGGTGTTTACTATACCCTTAGTTCTAATGGAAAATTTAGGGCCTACTAGAGGCAGGACATGGGGGTTACTATCTCCCTTACCACATTGATGACCCATGAGGGGTTCACCTTATGGGGAGGGTGTCATGACAGAGTGGTATCAGAGGTCAGGTTGAGGGTTAGGACAGATCTTTCTATTAGAAAAAGGTGAGGTTTCATTAGTTGGTAGGGAAATAGTATCAGTTAAGTTCAGTAAGTGTTGTAAACACTAGAGACCAGCTGATCCATGGGCGTTTAGGGCCCCCTGTGACTTGATTAATGAACCATAAAGTTTATGGTGGCTACTAAATGAGATGATACTGGTTTCGGGATAGAGACCTATGAAACTATCATGCATCATTATTCATTGTTCCTATATTTGAATGGGTATAGAATGGAATAGTTTAACCTAAAATAATTAAAAGAAAATAATTAATTGATTGATTTTGAGTCTTCCATTTTCCAGGTTTAGGAGTTATAACTATTTGTTATTTTACAGGTCTGGATCCAGGTTTATGTTCTCATCAAGTTCTCATGAAATTTTCCCAGAATGCTGAGATAACAGATCCATATAGGGTAGAGGTTGATGATGATGATACGTGGAGGAGGGAAATCTTCATGTTTCAGTGCCAATGTCTACAGAAGTAGGAGGGATATGTTTCAAATGTATTGATAGAAGAATGGTTTGAGGATGTTGAGATATACTTTTGTTCGATCCATGATCGGAAATATAACTGGGTATCTTTGGTTGTGATGATGTTGCGTGGGGAAGCAAGGTAGCGGTTTTTGTTATTCCTCAGGGATCTTGAGGAGTTAGTGATAACATGGGATGAGTTCAGAGAAAATTATAGAATCGAGTTTCTTTCTTTGATTGTGAAGGCGTCTAGTCGCAAGGAGCTACTTACCCTTCAACATGTGAGATCTAGTGTGAAATAGTTTGGAATCAATTTCAGGAACATTTTATGATATGATTCGGACCTATTTCAAGATGAGGAGGACCTGGATATGCATTTTGAGGAGGCTTTATATCCAGAGATCAGGATCCAAGTCACCCCATTTATGCTGATGAAATATCTTGAGGTGATAGTGAGGGTAGAGTTCATCGAGATGATGTTAGATAAAACATGATCCTCATGAGAGGGGACTCATCAATATTCCTAAAAAAGCATAGTTGTGGTATGGGGTTATTGGTTTTCAAGAAATAAGAGTTTCCTTTTCAGCTAGGGGTAGGTTCCAGCCCTCACTATCTCATTTATCTGAGAATAGCATCTCCTTGGCCTATGCCAATGGATAAAGAAATTATTTTTATTTTGTAGGCTGAGTTCATGGGTAGAAAGAGTTCCCGACCTTTCAAAGTAGTCATAATGCCCTAGGTGTTCCTCTCCAGGTACCTCTATTGAGGCAGTTCCAGTCAAGGTGAAAATCATAGGTCGTACCATCGTTAGATCAGAAAAGAGTTGATGGACTAGGCAGAGGATAGCCTCGTGATTCTCTCCACCCTCAGGGAGCAGCGCGTGGTCGTGGTGGTGGTCATCATCAGGGTCTGATTGGTCAGGGAGGAGGTCGTGGTCAGCTTCATGCTTTAGTGTTTTTAGCACCAGTCAAGCCAAACTTCATTCGAGGTACCCATTTCTTATTTACTACTTGGGTGAATTCCTTTCCTGAATCAAAGGAGATTCACTTCATCATATCACATTCCCTTTTCAAATCATTGGTACTTGAGGTGGAGAGGCATACAGTTCCCTTGGCATTGACTATGCTAGTTGGAGGTCGAGCGGACATGTATGAAGTATGTAAGGACTTTGAGCTTGTGTTGGGGTAGCACCACTCTTGGAGAGATTTCTAATGATTATAGATACAACCATATAATTACAACATTTTTATAGATTGGTTACATTCATTTCAGGATATCATGTATTTCTTTGGGAGGAAGGTGGCATTCTTTGATGATGACAGAGAGTTGGGAGTGTTTTTTGGAGGGAAAGGAAATCAGATGGGTCAGAGGAATGTTGTGTCCATGTCATCCTTGATGTCTTAGCTGAAGCTACGTTCTTCAGACGTTCAATAGTTATAATTTCCAATAGAAATGTGGGAGTACCCTGATGTATTTATAGAAGAGGTTGTATCATTACCCCCTTGACGATAGATCGAGTTTGGGATCGAGCTACATCCAGGAGTGCCTCTTATCTCTATGTCTCTATATAGGATGGACCCTTCTATATTACTAGTGCTACATATACAGCTCGATAGTCTATTACAGTGTGGTTTTTTCAGCTGATTGTTTCACCGTGGGGCGCACCATTTTTGTTCATGAAGAAGGATAATGTAATTTTGTGGTTGTGTATTGATTATCTTCGCTTAAACAAAGTGATAGTTATGAATTTCTATCTTCTTCTGCGGATTGATGATTTATTCAATCAACTGAAGGGTGAATGTTCATTCTCAAAGATCTATTTTTAGTGTGGATATAATCGGAGGTGTGTGAAGGATGAAGATATTTTGAATACTTCTTTTCACTGTCGTAATGGGCCTTACATGTTTGTTGTAATGTTTTTCAGTGTGTCTAACTCTCCATATGTGATCATGATATTGATGAATGATGTGTTACATGAGTTCTACTATATGTTCATTGTGGTTTTTATTAATGGAATCCTTATGTACTCTGCGTCTGAGGAGTATCATGAAGAGCATCTACGTGCCATTTAAGGAGTTCTTTATCAACATAATCTATTCGAGATGTGGTCGAAGTGTGAGTTTTGGGCTCAAGAAGTTCGTTTCTTGGGGAATGTGGTGTCATATCATGGAGTAGTTGTAGATCCATTGAAGATAAAAGAAGTTGTGTCCTGGGAAAACCATAAGACAATGGCAGAGGTGTGAAGTGTCCTTGGTCCCGCATTCTACTCTAGGAGGATCTTAATTGATTTCTCTCAAATTGCAACTCCTATAAAATCATTGACTAGGAAGGATCAAGTGTTTGTGTACACTGATAATTTTCATGTAGCTTTTGAGTTTCTGAAGGAGAATTTGTTAAGTGCTCTAGTTCTTTGTCTTCCATAAATGGGACTATAGTTCGATGTTTTCTATGATACTTTACATCCAGGGTTAAGTTGTGTTTTGATGCAGCATAGATCTATCATTTATTATGGCTATCAGTAGTTGTGTCCCAAAGAAAATAACTATTCCTCCCATGAAATCTCATATACACCTATAATGGGGAATGTTATAGCTAATGCGTTGAGCATGAAGTCACGTAGTGATGCAGTGCGTGAATCTAGTGATTCTTGGAGAGTAATGGAGTAACATTTAGATTTACATATCGATATGGGAGAAGTCAGGGTAAGAGTTTTTCTTTTTCAGAAGAGGGTGAAGTCATCCCTAGTGTAGTAGGTGTAAGAGTCCCAGTGGGGGGATCTAGAGGTGGAGGTTTGGAGAGATTGAGTGGTTTGTGGTGAGTCCCCTGATGGTTTTTTAGAGGATGAACAACACCGATTGTTGTATCAGGGAAGTAATTATGTTCTTTTGGCGATGTGTGAGACTGTTATTAGAGAGATCCATAGTTCACCTTAAGTTGTAAACCCTTACATGGAAAATATGTACCGGGCCTTGAAGAGTCAGGTTTTTTGGCCTAGTCTAAAGTGTGCAGTTGCAGAGTTTGTGTCTCGATATTTGGTCTACCTGAAGTTGAATGGTGAGCATCGTTTCCCCAGTGGTTTGCTCTAGCCATTATATATTCCCCAATAGAAGTGGGAGGATATATCAGTGGATTTTTTTTACTTTTTTACCACAATATCAAGGAGTCCATGATTCTATTTGGGTTTTAGTAGATCATTTAATGAAATCACCCCACTTCACAGCGATCAAGGAGTCAAGATTAGTAGAGGTTTTGTCAAGGGAGTATCTAGAGGAGGTGGTGAGACTCCACCAAATCCTAAGGATGTCCATTTCCAATTGAGATCCTCGTTTTACCTCTTGGGTGTAGAGAGGTCTCCCAAATGTGTTCGGTTCTCATTTTTTCCCTATCATTGCTTTTCATCTGCAGAAAGACGTTAAGATAGATCAGAGAAACCAGACACTTGAATACATGTTTCTCTCTTGTGTCCGGGATTTTGGAGGGTCATGGATGTGGTACATACCCTTGGTGGAGTTCTCTTACAACAATGGTTTTCACTCCACCATCAGTATGGAACCGTTTGAATCCTTTTATGACTGACCTTGTTGTTCTCCATTATTATGGACTGGGGATCAAGAGTCAATAATTCTCATACTGGAACTAGTGAAAAATATGATAGAGTTGGATGATGTGATTCATGAGAGGATGAAGGAATCAAAGGATCGTCAGAAATAATATACTGATGAAAGTAGGATACCATTATCATTTTATATTGGGAAACATATTTTTATGAATGTGACTCACCATTGTGGGAAGAAAATATTTTGTTGTGGGAGAAAGCTATTTCCCCAATTTTTAGGAACTTTTGAGGTGTTGGATCGTGTTGGAGTTATGGAGTATTGGGTAGCACTTCCCCCACAAATGACCCAGATACACAATGTTTTTCATGTGTCACAGCTCTATTATTTTCTTCATGAAGACCTTACATCATCTATTAGGGAGAGATCAACGTTGACTATGATGCTACCTTTCAGGAGCAACCTCTAGATATCCAGGAATTCAAGGATATGGTGTTTCATGGGAGTTCTATCCACTTGGTTTGTGTCTTGTGGTGGAACGATGGAATGGAGGATAGTACCTAGTAATGTGAGTCACAGATACACGCCATGTATCTCGATCTGTTTTATTTTTAGCTATTTTCTTGTGATGATGTTCGATTTGTGTTTGTAGACATTTCCTGTTTATGAGATGTCTTTCATTTATTTCATGTAGTGGCTTCTTTCTTTGAGAGGTATCTCCCCTGGGATAGAGTTTAAGAGATAGTTGTGGTTATCGGAAGCAGTCGTGTTGTAATTTTTATGTGGTTGAGATCTTATGGTGGAGAGATCCTTATGAGGTATCTCACAGGGTGCTTGTTTGGAAAACCCCTTTTTTTCCTCTCTAGTTTGGTTTGGATTCTTGAGTATGAGAATTTTTTCAGAGGTATCTGATGTAAGTGTATTAATCTAAATGGATTAATTATCATCATGTTTTTTAATATTGAGGTGCTCGGAGAAGTCTTGGAGGATGTATGGAGGATTTCATTCACTAGTAGATGGAAACAGGGGTTACATGATGTGACCAAGGGGTACTTGACATGTACTGTTTTTTGTTTCAAAAAATAAAATAATTTTCGAGGTGATGCCTTTTTCTATAGAACATGTCCCCCAGGTATTACACGATGTGAATGGGAAGTACATGTCTTGTACTGACCCACCACGGTATGTTTTAATGACATACCACCCGCTCGGGTCTTTCCAACCTTACAACCAATGCTCCCCTCCCTCTCATCCCAACTGACCTAGCCGACCCCTCTGAATCATTTTAAAGATTCCTTTTATATGAATTGATCTTGGTCTTACTTCTTTGATTTGTCTTAATACTAGGTAAGATCGGCCTACGTTATTTGGTTTTCTTTGATCTGTATTCTCTCATTTCTATTTCCAATGTTATGGTGTTTGATCTCCAGGGTTCTATGGGAGTTTCTTTTGGTTGTTGTTGATGTGTTTGTTCCACGACATCCTTATTTGGATGCAGTTTTTGGAGGGATGGTGATCAAGATCCATTTCTTTGATATGTTCTCAAGAAAAGAGAGTCGAAAACCTTTTGTGTTAGGGGATTCATTACTTCTCTATTATTTTACATGAAACTATAGTGTTTTCTTGTTTTATCCCTTTTTTATCAAAATGAAATTGACCTAATTAATTACTTAAAACAAATTAAAATAATTGGTTTGATCACATGGTGTTGCTTGGAACTCTGATAACGGTTTGCCTCTTGATTTTCTAGATAGTGTGATATCTATACTATGATTATTAGCATATTGTTCTTGATGAAATGGGTAAAGAATGTAAAGATAGAATTAATAGATAATTAATTGGACAAGGATAAATAGGCAAGTAAATAAATCCAATTGTTTTTGTTATAATTTAATGTTTATCAAATTGATGTTGATGATCATGTTTTTTCAAGTTGGTTATTAAACATGAAGTATGTTGGTTCTTCTTGATTAAAGGAAAGTCAAATTAATTGGTTAATTAATTTTTGGTATCTATGATAGCTTACAGTTTAGTTTTCCCATAATTAGATCCTACTAAAAATGAATTGGTTAATTCAAGATGGATTAATGAAGGGATTGTTTGATAATAGATTATTTATGGTAGGTTTCTGAGATACCCTTTTTCTTATAAAGGCCAAAGAGCTTTATGCTTATACTGTGAGAGGACATTACTTATGAAGCTGGAAAGCCATGTTTTGGGTTAATATCCCAGTTTCCTTGTTGTTTCCTATTTCTTGTGATGTGGTGTGAGCTTGGATGATTTTTGTGAGATGTGGGGGAAGGGAGGCCCAGTGGTTGTGGCAAAAGATGATGCCTAGAGTGGCGAGATGTACTAGTTTATGAAGGTGGGTGTTTGGGAGGACACTGGAGGGGATGAAATGGTTTGGATGTGAATGATGGGATGATTACTTTATCATGTTCGTTGTTTATCTACTTTACATTCCCCACTGCTTGAGGTAGCTAGTCTTTCTAACCCTCCTTCCAAAAGAGGAAAAGATGCATGGGGTATGCCACATGCTTTCCATGTTTAGCTTCTCAAATATGGATGGGTCTATGCTCCTTCAATGGGTGTCAAGGACTCAACAGGAATCCCATCTACTCACTATGTTGAACCCTTGTGTTTGGTAGCATAGTTTTTTTCATGAACCAAGTCGGGTATCCATCAACTCGAAGCCCGACCCGGCCCGCGGCAAGGCCCGAATGGTGTCCCCGATACCCATGGGCTGGCACATGTGCCCGGGTATCAATTTAAACTTTGGTAATGATTTACCCGAGTAAACAAATATAAAGCAGCCGACCAAAGTAAACCAAACAAAAGTAAAAGTTACAGTCAAACATGTACTTAACCAAAACAAGTTTTTGAGTCACATGTATTCAAAACCCAAATAACACTAAAAACAAGGTGACCAAAAACCAACCTAAGAACTATCTCCTGGCGTGAGGACACCACCCTCAAGCCGCCACCAAAACGTCATGTAGAGAGGCCTGCTAACAACCTGAACCAATGCTCCCAAATTCTGGAACCTTACCTGTATCAGACGTAAACCAATATAATTACACCCAAGGGTGTAAGTAGGGTGTGAGAAATCGCCCAACAGGATATCACCAAGAAAAGATTCCATGCACAAATATCAAAAGACAACACATTTTCAATGACAAATAAAATAAAGAAAGAAGTTCTTAACAATGTTAGTAAAAAAATGGTTTTTCATAAAACGACATTAAAGAAAGACAGTATAAGGTAAACAAATTTTTGGGCAGTAAGTCTAGTGACATATCACGTATCATTGTGCGCGCAAAGTAACCGGTAGCACCAAAGGATGGGAGAGGCCCTATGGGTACTAGAAACAGGTGGGACCCTAGAACGTTGCATCTCGGTGAAACGTGGCTTAGGTGTCCATGACCCTCAGATAATGTGGCTTAGAAGGCCACGACCATCAAAACAAGTGGATTAGAAGGCCACGACCCTCAGATATCATATGTTTAGTTAGTGCTACAATTGTCAAACCTACCAGTGAAACTGGGTCAGGTCATCTCCGGAACACTAGCTCACTAGTATGAGTCCCCCACCTAATACCCTGGCTTCCTTCCTTGTGCTCACCTAAATCCAAAGTTCACATAACATGTCACCTGCACAAAGATATCCTTTTTGAAAACCACACGCACAACAATACCTTTTGAAACTCAAACTACACTTCTTACGTATTGAATTAAATTAGGCACATAACTCAACGAAATCATGTTGAATATTTCTTAAATAGTTTCAAACATTTCGAAAAAGTTTTTGAAGGGAAAAAGTCACTCAAGACCCATTTTTAAAATAAAACATATTCTGACGCATGCCAAAATATAAACCGCGTCATCTGCACTTTCCAACTCACACACTGCACAGTTTACAAACGATAATAAACAGTCCAAAGTGAGTTTTCACAACAAAATTCACGAGAATAACTTCAATATAACTCTAAATAAATAAATGCACAATAAAACTAAGTCAAAGACAATTCCACAGTATGTAAAAAAAATAGGCAAAAGCACTCAATTAATTAGATAAGAAAGCAAATAATTTTAAATTAATACTTTTGTGCTGAACCACCTACCAACGTGTCACAAGCTTCGCAAAATTGATGTGCAAGGGCCACTACACGTCAACACAGCTGAAACCACCTCAAATACACCCTAAAAACAAAGAATAGCCCAAACACATCAAAATAAAACCAATAGAAAACAGAATCATATTCACAACATCACTAATGGGGAATAAAACGCAACCGAAGTGCTTTGACAAGGGGTTCCAAAAGCTGTCCGGATGAGATGGGGAATTCCAGAAGAGGTTGCACCAGTTGGACCCTCATAGGAAGGAGATGCAGGAAAAAGGAGGTCGTGGCCGGAAGTCTGTCCGATGGAGGGAGGGGGAGCTGTTGTCCGGCGCGGCTAGGCAGGGCGGGAGGATACAGGGAGATAGCGGTGCCGGTCGGGCCAAGCGGAAGGTAGCAGGGGGGCAGTGCGGCCCGGTGGTCGGCTGGACAGGGGAGGTGCGACGTCGCCGGTGCACGTTCTAGCCAAGGTGGTGCTGAAGTTGATCCAGAGAGAGGGAGAGGAAGTCGCAGGCAGGGAGAAAGAGGGAGGGAAAAAATGGCGAAAGGAGAGGCTTGGTCTGATTGGTGCAGTGGGGGCGAATTCGGTCGGGAGGCTGCGCCGAACAGGAGAGGGTGCGGCGCCATCGGAGGGTGGAACGGGAAGAAGAGGCAGCGGCTCCTAGGGTTTGGTGGAGGCTGTGCGTGACCAAGGTGAGGGAGAGTGAATAGTTCCGCGACGGGGAGAGAGTAAGGGAGAGAAGAAGTAGGAAAAAAATAAAAATAGAAGAAAAGAAAAATAATAGAAAATAAAATAAAATAAAAATGGAATAAGAACCTAAAAAAAGAATAAACCAACCCGAAATAAAATAAATTAAAATAAAATGGTAAATGAAATTAATAAGATAAATTAATAAAGGTGGTTCAATAACAATAAAAATAATAATAATAATAATAACAATAACAATAATATAATAATAATAATAATACTTTGAAACTGAAGTTAATCGCCCGGCAAAAGAACATTCGCGTAGTGAGTGCCGCATGTTAAAAAGGCGAGGTCATGCGGCTTCACCCATGCTCTGCCCGTGCAGCGAGCGGTGTAGAGCTAATGCGCATTTATAAGTGCCACAACAAAGGCCTTACAAAAGGTTCAGCCCACACACAAATCCAGTAATTAAATAAGCAAGCGATTAAACTCCTGAAATAAAAATTTAAAATTAAGGTCATACCTCAAAGAGAAGTCCAGGCGTGACAATTATCCCCACCATGAAAACTTTCTTCCCTTGGAAAGTCAGCTCAATGCCTGATCAGAGAATAGAAATGGGTACTCTTGTTCAACCCACGACATCCGCTCCCAAGTCTCATTCTCATAATTCCCATGCTGCCAGAGAATACGGACCAGAGGAATGGACTTTCCACGCAACACCTTTTCCTGAGAATCCACTATACTCACTGGTCGCTCAACCACAGACAAGTCAGACTCTTTCTCCAGTTCCTCCTAATTCAGCACATGCGACGGGTCGAGGTTGTACTTCTTTAGTTGGGAGACATGAAATACGTCGTGAATTGACGTCAACTGTGAGGGAAAATCTAACCTGTATGCCACCTTGCCAATCCGTTCAAGAATCTCGAAGGGTCCGACATATCTCGGTGTCAGCTTCCCCTGCTTCCCCAAACAACAGTGACCCAAGCAAGGGGCCACTTTCAGAAACACTCTATCCCCCACTGAAAACTCGAGATCCTTCCGCCTCTGATCTGCATAAGACTTCTGGAGACTCTGAGCTGTCAACAATCACTGCCTAACCATCTTGATCTTCTTAGACGTCTCCTGAACAAGGCTCAGTCCCAAGAGTGAGGCCTCTCCTACCTCATCCCAACACAGAGGAGACCGACAAGGCCGGCCATAGAGCACCTCAAAGGGTGCCATTCTGATAGAAGACTGGTAAATGTTACAATAATAAAACTTGACCAGTCCCAAATGGCTATCCCATGAGCCTCCAAAATCTAACACACAGGCTCGGAGCATGTCTTCCAGAATTTGATTCGCCCGCTCCGTCTGACCATCGGTCTGCGGATGGTATGTCGTGCTCATCTTAATCTGCGACCCCAAAGTCTTCTGGAGGCCTCCCCAAAACCGAGATATAAAGCGGGGGTCCCTGTCAGAAACAACTGCCGATAGCACACCATGAAGTCTGACTACCTCCTGAATATACAAGCGGCCCAGCTCCTCTACCTTCGTTGTATCTCTGATCGGAATAAGGTGAGATGACTTGGTCAAGCGATCAATCACTACCCAGATATCATTCCTCCCTCTAGGTGTACGAGGAAAGCCAATGATGAAGTCCATGGAGACCTCTTCCCACTTCCATGTTGGAATGGGTAGCGGCCGAAGAAATCCAGATGGCCTCTAATGTTCTGCTTTAATCTGTTGACAAGTGTAGCACCTCGACACAAAGTCAGCTATGTCCCATCTCATACCTAGCCACCAGAACTGACGGCGAACATCGTAATACATCTTGGTGGTACCAGGATGGACGGACCACTGAGATTGATGACTATCCTGCATCACCACCTTCCGCAGAGACAACGGCACCACAACACGGCCTTTGAAGCACAAGACCCTCTGGGAAGACAAAGACCAATAAGAAGGAGTCTCCCCACCATGAAGAAACTGCATAGATCGCTGACACAACTCATCACCAGGCTGCTCCAGCAGAATCAACTCCAGAAGAGTAGGAGTCAACTGGATGCTAGCCAAGAAGGTACCTCCACTGTGCTCCCTGCTCTCCAAGTGCATCTGGGCGAAGAGCCCCATCAATGTCTACTCATCGCTGAACTTCCTCAACGCCTGCACTTGTACTTTTATTCTCAAAGCGTCAGCTACCACATTACCCTTGCCAGGGGTATAGACAATATCAAAATCAAAACCCTGTAGGTACTCGACCCAGCGGCACTGCCTCAAATTGAGATCCTTCTGAGAGAAAATGTAGGCCAGACACTTATGTTCAGAATAGACCACAAACTTATCCCCAAATATATAGTGATGCCACATCTTTAAGGCATGCATCGCTTCACCAACTCCAAGTCGTGTGTCAGATAGTTCTTCTCATGAGGCCGGAGTTGGCGAGAACCATAAGCCACAACATGGTCATCCTGCATGATCACACATCCAAGGCCCATACCAGAAGCATCACAGTAAACTACATAGCCCTTTCCAGACTCTGGTAAGGTCAACATAGGTGCGGTGGTCAACCGTTGCTTCAACTCCTCAAAAGATGTCTGAAACTGTGGGCTCCACTCAAACTTCACCCCTTTCCGGGTGAGTTCGGTCATGGGGGACGCAAGCCGTGAGAAGTCCCAGACAAAGCACCTATAATAACCAGCCAAGCCCAGAAAACTCCTGATCTCAAACACATTTCTCAGCTACTCCCAATACATAACTGCCCTGATCATTTCGGGATCCACTGAAACCCCTTGTTCTGAGATGACATGCCCTAGAAACTTCACTTCCATGATCCAGAAAGTGCACTTCGAGAGTTTGGAATACAGGCGGTGATCCCGCAAAGTGCCCAAAACAATGCTCAGGTGATGATCATGCTCCTACTAAGATCCAGAATAAACCAAGATGTCATCCATGAATACCACGACAAATGAGTCGAGATATTTGTGGAAAACCCTATTCATGAGTGCCATGAAAACTGTAGGAGCATTTGTCAGTCCGAAAGGCATGACCAAGTACTCAAAGTGACCGTACTAGCTTCGGAAAGCCATCTTCGGAATATATGCTTCTCTCACCCTGAGATGGTGGTATCCCGAATGAAAATCAATCTCAAAGAACCACTTTTCCCCCTTCAGCTGGTCGAACAAATCGTCAATCCGCGGAAAAGGGTATTTATTCTTGAGGGTTACCTTGTTCAATTTCCGGTAATCAATGCACAACCGAAGGGTTCCATCAGACTTCGTTGCGAATAAAACCAGTGCGGCCCAAGGAGAGATGCTCGGGCGAATGAATCCTTTGGATTCCAAATCGTCCAGCTGTATCTTTAATTCCCTCAATTCGCTGGGGGCCATGCGATATGAGGGAAAAGATATAGGTTTTGTTCCTGACGCCAACTCAATCGAGAACTCCACGTCCCGCTCTGGGGGTAAGCCAGAAAAATCATCTGGGAATACCTCTAGGATCTCATACACTACACGTGGTAACCCTCCCTGTAAAACACCACCATCTTCCTCCAGTGAAAGCGACGACAACTGATAAGAAAGATTTCCCAACTCAGGGAGTGGAGGTCTCGCACGTCCCGACTGAGGATCCCATTCCGCGTGAAATAACTGGGTAGTTCCATCTGGTGCCGTAAAACTGACTCGGCGCCAATAGCAATCAATGTGCACCTGGAAGCACACCAGCCAGTCTATACCGAGGATCACATCAAATAGGTCCATGTCAAGGACCAAGAAATCCCATTCCATTTCGACTCCTGATACAGTGAGTGCGCACGATGGGAACCTAAGGCCCTGCTCCCTCTTTTTCCCCAATGGTGTTGCAAACTCCATAGCAAATGATAACAACTCGGTCGATAGGTTCAGCAGATTCTCAAGGTGAGTAGATATAAAAGAAACTGAAGCACCAACATCAAATAAAACTGCAGCTATAGAAGATGCAACCAGAGTCGAACCTCGAACCGTCGAAGGCCCTGCATCAGATCCCGCTGGGGCCTGATCCACAGCATGCAGTTGTCTGGTCCCAGCCTGAGAGTGACCGCTCGCCTGAGGCTCTTCCCTGATCTGGATCTGCCCTGTAGACGATCCGGTCCTATGACCATGACCACCGAACCGAGATCCAGTCGTTCTGGTCGACTCCGACTGAACTGATACCCCTCTAGAAGCCACAAATCTAGCCCCACTCTAGTAAGGGCGTACAATCCTACAGAGGCGTTGTAGATGTCCCACAACTCCACATCCATGGAATGGTCTAGGAGGGTATGGACAAACAGGTCGGATGTGCCCTACCCTTCCGCACTGATGGCACACTACGGACCCTGCACCAGAAGCCCCAGATGAAAAAACTGCCTGGGAGGATGACCTGAGCTGCCATCACTCTTCTTCCATTGCTCATCACGCTTCTTCTTCTTCTTAGATGAACTGCCACTTCCAAGCCCGGACACTAATCCAGAAAACCGCAACTTTCCCTTCTGGTCAATCTTGGCCATACATGCACGATCGACCACCTCAGTATAAGTCCTCAGTTTGAATAAGAAAACCTGGGAGTGGATTTCTGGTTGAAGTCCCTTCTCAAACTTATGAGCTTTCAAGAATTTGCTCGAAACTATCTTAGGTGAGTACCATACCAGTTCAGCAAATCAGTTCGCATACTCCATCACTGTCAGATTACCTTGCAAAAGGTCCATGAACTCCCGAGATCTAGCGTAGGCTAGGAACTCTAGAAAATATTGCTCGTTGAAGATCACCTTGAAATCTTTCCAACTCATGTGCTCATGCTTCCCATCCTAGATCACTGATTCCCACCATTTATGATTGGAACCCTCTAGCTGGAACAAGTCACATTTCACCATGACTTCCTCGGACATGTCAAGGAATTCGAACATATGTTCTATCTTTTCAATCCATTCCTCTTCCTCCTAAGGTTCTGAACAACCTCAGAATGAAGGAGGTTTGTTCTTCAGAAACTCCTGAGCTCTATCCTTCCTGGAGCCAAATTCTTCCCCTCTAGCTGGAATAGAGGTGGGGGCAGGAGTCGCCCCTTTTCCAAAAGCCTGAACAGCTCGGACCATAGCCTCTACCAATCTCTGATCAAGCGGCATGGGAGAACTCTCTCTAGCTTCCTCCCGTGGGTGCATGGGAGCTCTCCGGGGAGGCATCATACTGAAAAGGCCAACATTCATAAAGGAGTAACATCAGTATTACATATCTCAAGAGGAACAAAATTTTTCAACAGGATAAATAATCACCAATAAACGAAACATGAAAAAACGACATCATGTCAAAACTTTACTTTCCTACCCGGTGTCCATGCATAGTATGCAGCCTGTACATCCTACCTAGGAAAGGATTCAAACAAGCACCCTGACATGCCATGGTGACTCAGTATCTGTCACGAGGCATGCTGGCCAGGCACCCTACTTGCAACATGAATTCTGAGCCCCGATAGACCCAACTCCTATATAATCCAACTCATCCCAAATAACATTAACCACGAACTAACCTTCCTCTGATACTGTTTTGTCCCGAACCAAGTCGGGTCACCATCAACTCGACGCCCGACCCGGCCCGCGGCAAAGTTCAAAGGGCGTCCCTGATCCCCACGGGCTGGCACAAGTGCCTGGGTATCAATTTAAACTTTGGGAACGATTTTACTGAGTAAACAAATATAAAGCAGCCAACCAAAGTAAACCAAACAAAAGTAAAAGTTACAGTCAAATGTGTATTTAACCAAAAAAAGTATTTGAGTCACAAGTATTCAAAACCAAAATAACACTAAAAAAAAGGTGACCAAAAACCAACCTAAGAACTGTCGCCCGACGTGAGGACACCACCCTCAAGCCGCCACCAAAACGTCACGTAGAGAGGCCTGCTAACGACCTGAACCACTTCTCCCAAATGCTGGACCCTTACCTGTATCAGACGTAAACAAATATACTTACACCCAAGGGTGTAAGTAGGGTGTGAGAAATCGCCCAGCAAGATATCACCAAGAAAAGAATCCATGCACAAATATCAAAACACAACACATTTGCAATGACAAATAAAAGAAATAAAGAAGTTCTTAACAATGTTAGTAAAAAAATGGTTTTTCATAAAACGGATTTAAAGAAAAATAGTTTAAGGTAAACACATTTTTGGGCAGTAACTCAAGTGACATATCACGTATCATTGTGTGCACAAAGTAACCGGTAGCACCTAAGGATGGGAGAGGCCCTATGGGTACTAGAAACAGGTGGGACCCTAGAACGTCGTGTCTTGGTGAAATGTGGATTAGTTGGCCACGACCCATAGATAACGTGGCTTGGAAGGCCACAACCCTCAGAACACATGTCTTAGAAGGCCACGACCCACAGATATCATATGTTTAGATAGTGTTTCAATCGTCAAACCTTCCAGTGAAAACGGGGCAGGTCATCTCCTGAACACTAGGTCCTTGTCCTAGTCCCCCCACCTAATACCCCGGCTTCCCTCCTTGTGCTCACCTAAATCCAAAGTTCACATAAAATGTCACCTGCACACAGATATCCTTTTTGAAAACCACACGCACACCAAAACCTTTTGAAACTCAAACTACACTGCTTACGTATTGAATTAAATTAGGTACATAACTCAACGAAATCACTTTGAAGATTTCTTAAATAGTTTCAAACATGTCGCAATCTTTTTTGAAGGTAAAAAGTCACTCAAGACCCATTTTTAAAATAAAACATATTCTGACGCATGCCAAAATATAAACCGTGTCATCTGCACTTTCAAACTCACACACTGCACAGTTTACAAACAATAATAAACAGTCCAAAGTGATTTTTCACAACAAAATTCACAAGAATAACTTCAACATAACTCTAAATAAATAAATGCACAATAAAACTCAGTCAAAGACAATTCCTCGGTACGTAAAAAAAATAGGCAAAAGAACTCAATTAATTAGATAAGCACGAAAATGATTGTGAATTAATACTTTTGTGCGGAACCACCTACCAACATGTCGCAAGCTTCGCAAAATTGATGCGCAAGGGCCACTACACGTCAACGTAGATCAAACCACCTCAAATACACCCTAAAAACAAATCATAGCACAAAAAATCAAAATTAAACCAATAGAAAACTAAATCATATTTGCAACATCACCAATATGGAATAAAATGCAACCTAAGTGCTCCAACAAGGGGTTCCAAAAGCTGGCCGGATGAGATGGGGAATGCCGGAAGAGGTTGCGCTGGTTGGAACCTCACCGGAAGGAGATGCGGGCAAAAGGAGGTCGCGGTCGGAAGTCTGTCTGAAGGAGGGAGGGGGTGTTGTTGTCCGGCGCGGCTGGGCAGGGCGGGAGGACAAAGGGAGGTAGCGGGGTCGGTCGGGCCAAGCAGAAGGTAGCAGGGGGCAGTGCGGCCCGACGGTCTGCTTGACAGGGGAGACGCGACGTCGCCGGTGCAGGTTCCGGCCGAGGTAGTGCTGAAGCCGATCCGGCGAGAGGGAGAGGAAGCAGCGGGCAGGGATAAAGAAGGAGGAAAAAAATGGCGGAAGGAGGCGCTTGGTCCGATTGGTGTAGTGGGGGCGAAGTCCGCTGAGAGGCTGTGCCGAAAAGGAGAGGGTGCGACGTTGTTGGTGGGTGGAACGAGAAGAAGAGGCAGCGAATCCTAGGGTTTGGTGGAGGCTGTGCCCGACCAAGTTGAGGGAGAGTGAATAATGCCGTGACAGGGAGAGAGTAAGGGATAGAAGAAGTAGGAAAAAAATAGAAGAAAAGAAAAGGAATAGAAAATAAAATAAAATAAAAATGGAATAGGAACCTAAAAAAAAGACTAAACCAACCTAAAATAAAATAAATTAAAATAAAATGGTAAATTAAATTAATAATATAAATTAATAAAGGTGGTTCAATAAAAATAAAAATAATAATAATAATAATAATAACAATAATATAATAATAATAATAATAATAATACTTTGAAACTGAAGTTAATCGCCCAGCAAAAGAACGTTCGCATACCAAGTGCCGCATGTTAAAAAGGCGAGGTCACGCGGCTTCGCCCATGCTCTTCCCGTGCACCGAGCGGTGTAGAGCTAAGGTGCATCTATCTGCGCCACAACAAAGGCCTCACAACAGGTTCATCCCGCACTTAAAACCAGTAATTAAATAAGCAAGCGATTAAACTCATGAAATAAAAATTTAAAATTAAGGTCATACCTCAAAGCGAAGTCTGGGCATGACAGTTTTACATTTCAAGAATGCCTAGAATTATGGAAAGTAATAATGTTGTTAATAAATGTTAGAATAATTAATGTTAACCCATGGGGTTTGAGATTACTGGGATGCAATTCTGAGGTAATATTTCTGAGAAGCTGTGCACATGGTTTGGTTATTCCTAGAGGGAATGGAAATTTAGTGTGATGCTAATGAAATATAATGTGGAATTGTTAATGGTTAATTAATGTTTAATTTTTTAATTAATGTAAAGTGAAATTGATGAAAAGGGATAAAGTAATATAATGTATCTCTTTAAATGTTTTTGTGCTTATAGAATACATAGTATTAGCAGTGGCAGGTAGTAGTCTGAGATATTCTAGATGCAGTTGAGTCTAAGAAACGGTTATTCCCATAGTGTAGTTGTGAAGTATAGTATATTCTGTACTTTTTGAGTTTCTATAAACTAATACACCCTGTTATTTAAGGAAACTAACACCACAGGGAATCAGATCCATAAGGAGGTGTTTTCCCCAAAATTCTGGTCGGAGGATGGATGGCTGACTACCCCCTTTGGACTCACTCTATTCTATTGGTTGTTACTTGTGGTCGTAGGAACATTTTTTATTTTTCCCCATATATGTCTGGAGAGGAATATAATGGATTGCTGTTATTCACACACATATATTTTGGATATAGTTTCCTATGGACTGTTATAGGTGTAAAGTGTATAGTTTGTGATGGCTTGAGGATCCTTACATGGTGTATGGGATGTAATGGATTGAGGTAAAATACTCGATGTTTGATTCACATTATATGGGCTATGGTGGAACCCAGAAACTACTTAGTTAATGTTGGGTTGTGAGTATGGTGTGGTGCTTCACCCAGGTTTTTGCAGGAAATATTTGTGTTGCACATGGTTTATGTTGTGGTGGTTTGCCCAGATGTCTGCGAGAAAGCCTTTTTTGAGAGAGATTCTTAGGACATACGACATTGATGCAAAACGGAAAACCAATGGGGAATTGGTAGTGGGATACCCTTGATATTCATTATTATATTATATACTCATGTATGCAATAATTGGTGAGAGTATCCATAGAGAGGATGGAAATAAATTTTACCTGTTTAGGCTGCAAGCTAGTTTCACTTGATGTTCACTATGCTTTAGCATGCTTTATTTAATTATTCATGAGATCTTCCAAAAAGGTTCCTCACTATTATAATGTCATTATAACCCTACATATATGTAAACTATTTTTCAGGTCAGTTAGAGAAGGTTGGAGATTAGGTTGGTTACTACTAGCTTGGGGTTTCATGAGATATTCAGGCTTCGTGGTCGCTTCCATCCGTTTTTACTTTCATTTGATACATACAGTTTTCCATTTTAGCTGTAGTACTTCATGGATGAAATTACATATGTTTACTTGGGTTTTATTTTATATTTTATTCTGAGTTGGATTTGGTTGGTATCTGTCTTATTGATTTCTTTTTCATGTGTTCTCTTTGAAGGTAATTCCTTCCATTTGTGTTTTTACTATACCCTTAGTGCTAGATTCCAACTGGGGGCCTACTAGAGGCGGGACTCAGGGGTCACTATCTCCCTTATCACCTTACCAGCCCAAGAGGGTTACTCTTTCTGGGTAGGTGTTCATGATAGAGTGGTATTAGAGGTTAGGTTGAGGGATATGAAGTAGTTTGGTGTTAGTAATAGGTGAAGTTTCATGGGTTGGTAGGGAAATAGTGTTAGTTAAGTTTGGAAAGTGATGTAAAACCTAGATACTGGCTAAGACATAGGAATTTTGGTCCCCTTGTGATTAGATGAACATAAATTTATGTTTATAAAGGATACTAAAGTACGGGATACTGGTTCCAGGGTAGAGATCTAGTAAACAATAATGAATCGTTCTTATTTTTATATACGTTTGAATGGGTAGACATTTGGATAAGTTAAAATAAAATGAATAAAAGAAAAAAAATTAATTAATGATAAGTCTTCTATAATCTAGATTTAAGAGCTATAATTGTTTGTTATTTTGTAGGTACTACTCCAGGTAAACGTCCTCCTCAACTTCACATAGAATATTCCCAATAGGTTGATCCAACAGATCGTCGGAGGGTAGAGGTTGACAATGATGAAACTTAGAGGAGAACAATCTACGAGATTAAGTGCCGGAGTCTATAGAAGTATTAGGGATTCATTTCAGATGTAGTGATGGAATACTATTTGGAGAAGGTTCATATATCCTTCAGTTTTTTCCATTCTCAAAAGTAGTACAGGGTGTTTTAGGTTGTGACGATTCTATGTGGGGCAGTGATGAAATGGTGGATCTTGTTCCTCAGGGATCACGAGGAGTTGATGATCTCATGGGAGGATTTTTATGACATGTTCAGAGTCATGTTTCTTTATTCAACTATGAAGTCATCCAGTGGCCATGAGCTACATACCCAATGATCGGGGAGCTTCACTGTGTGAGAGTTTGGAATCCATTTCGGTAACCTTTTTTTGAAATTCCTTAGAACTATTTTCAGATGAGCAGGCCAGGGCGATGCATTTTGAGGAGGATTTTCATCCGGAGATCCAGCGTCTGGTCACCCTGTTTATGCTGAAGATGTATCTTATAGTTCTGTAAAGGGAAGAGGTCATCAAGAGGTTGTTTTCCAGAATTGGATCATCCATATAGGGGATTCTTAAGGATTCCATAGGAAGAAGAGATATGATCTAGGGTTCACAATTTTCAAGTTAAAAGAGTTTCTGTTCAGCTGGGGGTAGGTCCAAGCCCTCAGAATCTCATTTCCCTAGGGTGAGAATATCTCAAGCCTATGTGTAATGCCCCAAACCCAGTTACCTAGAGTCGGTACATTATTACATAACATTGGCATGATCATAAGGAAATCATATCTCAAAAGACCAATCAGTTTAGTATTATTGGAAACAATATTCATACATATGTTCAACTTTAAAACATGAAAATAAATACAACACAAATATTTTTCATTAGAAACAAACAAGCCTCCAAGATTATTCCTGCTGGTAACTCATAACTATCTTCTTCATCTCCTGTGAAATAGAAACATAAGAAAGGGGTGAGCTCAAACGCTTAGTATGGGTAAGTAATACAGAGGAAATTGACATAAATAATAAGCATCGTAAATAATTGAAACCGCATTCCTTTACTAATAATAAACATGAATACTTTTATGGAAAGAATATGAGCTGAGTAAATAATACCATAATAAAACATAATCATGGGTATTCTACTAGTTGAATGACCACATGAACCATAAATAATATTTCCATAATGAGGGAATGTATAATGTCAGACATTCTGAAACATTTTGTCAAGGCCTCGACCAAGACGTCCAAAAATTATTAAGGCCTCGGCCAAAACCATAAATCAAATTGGGAAAGGGTCTCAGCCAATTCCATGTCTAGTTGTCTCATGAGACCTACCGATGCATCGATGAGCTATAGCAGGCTCCACCTGTCACTTACTAAGTCCAATATATTCCTCATATGAGAAGTTTTAATCATATCATAAACATTCGTATTAAAACAAGCATACGAAATGTCAATACATTAACCATAAATCATGAATGGTGTAAAAATATCTCATCCACATTCAAACATATCACAAAACCATCAATAAAATATGGATTTTTTGTATCATAATAAATCAACTCCAAATAAACATAAAATCCATCAAAGGATGTAGACATAGATTAAATCAAAACCCATTTTTTAGAAATATCTCTTTCTATTTTGAAATCATTTAAGAGTCACATAATCATAAAATAAAACATTTACATTGAAAAAATTCTTCTAATATTGTAATTGAAGCATCGATGAGTTTATAATGGTAGAAGGTAGCCACACATGCTGTATAAGTTTAGAAATACATTCTTACCTTAATTTTGTCGAGAAGGACAAAAAGGACCTTATTTGGAAAATGACGGAAAGATTCCTTTATAAAAATCATATAAAAAGTAAAATAGGGGTATAAATAACTTTATCAAATATTCTGTAAAATAGTAATAATGTTTTGAAATAAATTTTTATGAAACATGGATGTGGATGATAATGAGGCCCCAGAAGATAAGTATGTATAAACAACCTCAGATAATGAAGAGATTATGAAATAATCCCTTACCTTGTATGTTTCCCTGGTTGAGGGTAGGTTAACCTCCTATATAATGGAGAAATAATTGTTACTAAATTATACATGAATTATATACATTACTATGATATCATATATGATATTTTAACATTGATTTGTTAATAATATCTTACTATTATCATCTTTTAGTGTGTTCACATACTCGTTTTCTTTTATATGTTTTTTTACATAATCCACATTTGTTATGGATAGGTTGTATATTATTCATATCTATAATGATATCAAGTCCTGAAAATTATTTTTAATCATCAAATGAGAATTATACTTGAATGGATATGATGGGGAATGAATCTCATCGCGTTCGTGGAGATGGTAGTCTGTACATACGCACGAGCGACAATATCATTCTTTTGATATTAAAATAATATATAATTGGATGGTATATCATATATACAGAATCCTTATCATGTTATATATATTATTTACTTGAATTACAAATCATTATTATATCCATCCAAATAATAATGTATTGAATAACAATTACACCGCGACGTGGAGACGGTAGGCCGTACGTACGCACGTATGGTGACATGTCATTAAAAGGATGGATAGAATACTGAATATGGATGTACCATATTTATAATAACATCATAATATATAGAAGATACTGGATTTATTATTTTAGAATGGAAATAACAAATAATGAAGTAGTTGAAGAAGAAAGGAACTTGAAAAAGGGTGGAGAAAACATTACCTCTTCTTCGGGTTCTTCCTTTTTATTTGATAAAAAGGGATCCATAGGTTGGCTTTATGACTTAAGGAATGCCTCTAGGATGAAGGAAGGATAGTTTAGAGGGTATTTGGTCTGATTTTGTCCGAACCAAAAAGGATTTTAAGGTATGAATAATTGATCAGAAGTGTAGTCCTTTTATAAGGGGAGAGGGGCTCTTTAAAAAAAACATAAAGTATTAATTTATAATAAATTCATATTCAGTTTATAATGGCTCCAAAGTGGATTATTCAAAGTATATGGAAGGGATGGGTCGAAATCCTTTCATCCAATAGATTTTAGATAGGTTTGGGTAACTATATTAACCTTATCATTTATATTTAACTCTTAGTTAAATAGTTTTACATTTACCATGTAACTTTGTATTTTTATATTATATAGTCAATAAACATACTATAAACTTCCAGGAGACCCCCAAGTGGTCCATTAATTATACAACTATCATTATATAAGTTCGTTGGAAGAGTATTATATTTTTAGGTATAGAAAATCAATTAATAATATAATATTTGTTTTAAAAACTCATTTATCTCAATTTTGACAATATTTAATAATTGATTATGGTTAAAGTCTTAAAAAACTTTTTTAATTCGAAAAAAACTCTTTTAAGAAATCCTAACATGTAATATTAATCAATAAAATTCTTTTATGTCATCAAAATGTTCAAATTATATTTATTATAATATTTATAATACCAATTATTTGATTCTTTCATTAATAAGGAAAATACTATATCATTATTGTGTAATAAATAAATTTAGTTATTCGATGTCTAAAAATTATAAATAAAATACCATTATGAAAGAAATAATTTTATCTTTCTAATGAATATTTATATTCAAAAATATAAAATATTTAACCGTATGTAAAAACTGTTTTGCTAAAAGATATATGCTTAAGTAATTTTTGTATTTACATTAACTTAATTAATATAAAGTGTCATTATCACTTATAAGTGGATTCATGGGGTCCCAAAATTGACCCAAATATGCCCATGGTCGTATGTGTATCAAAAAATAAGGTTACACCATGTTTTAGGGTAATTTATTATTATTATAATATTATTTTTTACCGTTATTTACAGGATGTACCCTTTAACCATGGTAAATTAAATATTTACCGAAATAATTATTTAAAATGTCTAAAAATAAAAGTTACATATTTACACAATTTAGACCTCCTGATTCTAAATATGGAATCAATTTTTCTAAATTCAAAACACAAAAGTGGCAGAAATTAATTAAAAATTAATTCCTGCTATCATAACAAAAAGCGTGTTTTTGAGAAATAATAACTATGAAAAGATTGACACTTATTTATATCCGGTTTAAATGTGAAATTATGTTCAATGACCAACATTTTACTAAGTGGTAAAAATATATTCTAAATATACTTTAAAATCTTTCTAATTTATAAATTATCACTATTAAATATTTTGATTAAAAAAGTTGTTTTTAAATAAAATTTGGTAATTTTCACTATTCATCAAAAATGGAAAGTATTTAGAAAAATACCAAAAATTCACCCTAAGATAATTTCGATATTCAGAATCCAAAAATAAAGACCATTTTGAATGATAAAATATATAAAATTTCAAAAGGTAGGTATTACTAAACATAACGGCTAGTTTGATTGGTTGTGGTGTGTGTTAGAACTCGATGTTGCATACAACAAACGCTACTATATTATTCAAAGAGAAGTGTACTGTGGAAGCTTGGGGTGTTACACTCTCCCCTACTTCAAATAATTTTTTCCTTGAAAATTTTAAAATATTATTGCATAAAAATACTTGGGTGGTTCTTCATCATAAGTTCCTCGGGTTCCCACATTGCATCTTCCATGTTTTGGTTTCTCCATAGAACTTTTACCAGATGAGTCGTCTAGTTTCTCACCATTTTTTCTCTTGTATCAATAATACTAACAGGATCTTCACAATAAGAAATATCGGGTTCCAGTTCTAATTCATCGTATGTGAGTACATGTGTTGGGTCAGGAATGTATTTTCTCAACAATGATACATAGAACACATTGTGAACTTTGGAGAGACTTGGAGGTACTGAAAAATGGTAAGCTATAACCCCAATTCATTCTAGAATTTAAAAAGGTCTGATGTACCTGGTACTCAATTTACCCTTCTTACCAAAATATATAACTTCCTTCCATGGAGATACCATCAAGAAAACATAATCCCCTACATAAAATTCCAAATCCATCCTTCAGTTATCAGCATAGTTCTTCTGCCTACTTTGAGATTCTTTGATGTGGTTTTGGATTACCTATACCTTTTCAATTATTTCCTCCACCAGTTCTGGGCCTACGAGTTTTCTCTCACCAACGTCATCCGAACAAGTTGGTGTGCAAAATCTATTTCCATATAACGCTTCATATAGTACCATCTAAATACTTGAATGGAAGCTATTGTTATAGGAAAATTCCACTAGAGGTAAATATTGATCCCACGTACCCTAAAAGTCATGTGAGAAAGATCTCAACATGTCTTATAAGGTTTGAATAGTCCGTTATGATTTTCCATCAGTTTGGGGGTGGTAGGTAGTGCACAAACGGAGTTCAGTATCCAGGGATTTCTGAATACTTTTCCAGAATCATGATGTAAAACGGATATCACGATCTGAAACAATTGATAGGGGTACTCCATGATGTCTCACAACATCATTAATATATATCCTTGCTAGGCGTTCAAGTGGTAGATCTTCTCTTATAGAAAGAAAATGTGCTGATTTGGAAAAACGATCAACAATGACCAATATTGCATCATTCCTTCTATGAGTCTTTGGTAGTCCCAAGAAAAAGTCCATCATGATATTATCCCATTTCCACTCAAGTATGGGAAGAGGTTGCATGACCCCTCCATACTGTTGTCTTCAAGCTTTCACTTGTTGAAAATCCATACATCTTGATGCAAAATCAGCAATCTCCCTCTTCATGTTGTCCCACCAAAAATGTTCCTTCAAATATATATACATTTTGGTGCTCCTGGGGTGTATTGAGAAATTAGAAGTATGAGCATCATCCATTAATTTTCATTTTAGATCAGGTATATCGAGAACACAAATTCTCTTCCCAAACTTCAAAATTCCATATTCATACACAAAGTCACTCAATCACCCATCATTCAAAGCTTTAATCTTCTTTTGAAACTCTTCATAACCGGTCTGAGAACTCTTTATCTTTTTTAGTAAAGATGGTTTGGCATCCATTTGAAAAAGAATTGATTTTTCACATTCCATGGTTATTCCCATATCCATCTTTACTAGATCCATATATATAGGATCCTTTTCAACTCTCATTTTGTTCAAAACTCCATGAAGAATTTTACTCAAAGAATCTGCTACCTTATTTGCCTTCCCCGGGTGGTAGTGTATAGTGAAATAATAATCCTTGAGTAGATCAATCCATATCCTTTGCCTCATGTTGAGATCTTTCTATGAGAGAATATACTTCAAACTCTTTTGATCAGTATAAATCTCACATTTTCACCATAGAGATAGTGTCCTCAAATCATCAAAGAAATATTAAAGCAGCTAACTCAAGATCATGAGTAGGGTAGTTTTTCTCATGAATTTTCAGTTGTCCTGATGCATATGCAATAACTCTAGAATTATGTATAAGGACACAACCATGTCCCTTATTCGATGCATCACTATAAATAACAAACCCAACATTTCCCGATGGTAGAGTCAAAATAGGAGCATTGACTAATCTTCTCTTCTTTTCATCAAAACATTCTTCACACTTTTTCTCCAAACAAAATTAAACCCTTTACGTGTGAGCTTCATTAATGGGTTATCCAATCAAGTAATGTTTTGGATGAGACGCCGATAATAACATGCTAAGCCAATAAAACTGCGTACCTCAGTTATACTCGTCGGTGCTGGCCATTCATGGATTGCTCTTCTCTTAGAAGGATCAATAGAGATTCCAACCTTAGAGATAATATGGCAATGAAAAGAAATCTCCTAAAACCAGAATTCACACTTGCTAACTTCCCATATAATTCATGTCTTCTAGAGCCTTTGGGATAATGCGCAAGTGATTTTGATGATCCTCGTAGCTTTTGAAGTATACCAAGATAACATCAATAAATACCACCACAAAATCATCAATATATTCTTTGAAAACACTATTCATTAGATCCATGTATATAGAGGGTGCATTAGTCAATCCAAAAGGAATTACTGTAAACTCATAATGCCCATACCTGGTTTGAAATACTGTTTTTGGAATGTCTTCCTTCTTCACACACTACTGATGGTATCTAGATAAAAGGTCAATCTTTGAAAAGTATTGTGCTCCATACAGTTGGTCGAATAAATCATTAATGAGAGGTAGGGGATACTTTTTCTTTATTGTTATAGAATTGATCTCCTTGTGGTCGATACATAACCTTATATATCCATCTTTATTTTTGACAAAATGACAGGGGCTCCCCATGGAGAAACACTAGGGAGAATAAATACCTTATGACTCAATTTCTGTAGTTGTTTCTTTAGTTTAACTAATTCCATAGTGGCCATTCTATAAAGGGTCTTTGATATAGGCCTTGAAAAAAGAATTAAATTAATGGAAAACTCAATTTCTCATTCTGGAGGATGTCCAGGTAAATCTTCTGGAAACACATCAACATATTCTATCACAATTTGTACATCCTCTATTTGATCAATCTTTTCTTCACTCATAATTCTTTCATTCTCTTCCTCCCTAATAATTGAATTTAGTTGAGCTACTAGGGGTGAATCTTGGTAAGAATTAGGTGGTGACCATTCCACTCTAAAAATAAGGTGTTCCTTATCATCATCATCAAAAATAGTAACCTCCTTCTTCTTACTAAAACAATGTTTGCATCATGGTCCGAAATCCAATCCATACTAAGGATTATATCAAATTAAATCATAGGTATGATGATGAGATTAGAATATAATGAACATTTATATTCCCTAATGGGAATGTATGCATAGAACTTTGTAGAAATGATACTTCCCTTATAAGTTTTAACTGACAACTCCCTTGTTAAATTAAATTGGAAATATCTAAGTTTTTTAGAAAACTGGGAATATATGAAACAATGTGATGATCCAAAATCAAATAATGTATTTTATAAACTTGTGGAAACCATTAAATTACCTTCCACCACATCTTTTGGGGCTTCAACCTCAGCAGTAGTGATTGCATAATCTTATCCTAGACCCCTTAGACTTTTCTGAGGTATGTTTCCCTGATGTTTGGGACATTCATTTGAATAATGTACCATCTCTCTGCAATTGTATCATTGAAAATTGGTAGCAACTTTCTTTAATTTACAGTCAACAACTAGATAGCCTTTCTGTCAACACAAGTAGAATACTCCTTTTCCTTTTAGACAGGAACCAGGATGCTTCCTTCCGCAATTATCACAAGGTGGAAATTCAATTCTTCCCTTCTTCCATGTTTCCTTATTTCCTTTCCCAGAGTGTTCACCAGATCTCTTCTGCTCTTGCTTTTATTTGAAGTCATAAGACTTAGAGAATTCTTTTTCTATCCTGATAGCACATGAGACAATATCTTCATACGACGAGAAGGATTATGAGACCAATGGTCAGTGGATAAAATGTTTTAACCCATAAAAGAAATGATCAATCATACTTCTTGGGTTACGTATATAATCAGCGTCATACATTTCTAACCTTGTAAAGATAGCCTCATACTTTTTGACATTCTCATCCTCCTTTTGTCTCAGACTCAGAAATTGGCTTTCCATATCTACTCGATGGTCACGAGGAAAGTATATTTCTAAAAAAAACTCTTTTAACTCCATCCATTCCATATTTGATACTTCATCATCTTCTTTTTCGTTTTGAATCAATGACCACCATTGATCAGCATCTTCAGTGAGGCGGTAAACTGTCATGATAACATTTTCCCTTTCTCTACTCCCCAAGGCATGGAATATTTTCTCTAAGTAATTTATCCATTTCTCAGATACTATGGGATTTGTACTCCCATTTAATTTTGGTTTTTATTCCCTCATGAAGCCATCTAGAATTGATCCTCCACACTGTGGATCTGGGTGCTCCATACCGGTAAGGTTATTATTCATAACCTGAGTGAGTTGTCACAGTATGGTGATTAGTTGATCAGCACCAGTTGCATCACCAACTCCACTATAATTATCTTGAGCAGGAGGGAAATCCCTACATGGAGTGCATGCATTGATATGGTTTCCATTTGTTCTACTAGTTACCATTTCTAAACAATGGCATACACTAGATTAGTTTATGAAGCACAACACATAAATCCAAACTTGCAAAACAGTTAACATAAATTGAATAGTTTATGGATATAATCCATAATCATAAATATATTTTCTTTGAGGAAGTATATACTCATAAAACCTTTATAATGGTTTGTAAAAAAATGAGAATTATCCTAATCATATCCCCCGAGAGTGTCATAACCAAGAGTGCAGCAAGGCCAGTTGTTGTGCACCAGTTCTCATTCGAGTCTAGCTCAAAGTGGTGTTTTCAGTTTTTACCCTTAGGTACATCTGTGCCAGAGCTGCCTCTACATGCTCGTATCCAGATAGGGATGTATTTCTTGGAAAACTCACAAAATTTCTACAATACCAAAATTCCCGGATGTTCTTCTATACTAATCCTCAAAGTCCATATTAGGTCTATGTTATCTAATCAGGTTTTATCTAAATCCAGTTTCCAAGGTTTTTACTAAACTTCCTCTGATACCAACTGTAACGCCCAGACCCCAGTTACCCAGTGTCGGTGCATTATTACATAACATTGGAATGATCATAATGAAATCATGTCTCGAAAAACCGATTAGTTTAGTATTATTGGAAACAAGATTCATACATAAGTTCAACTTTACAACTTCAGAAGAAATACAACACAAATATATTTTATTAGAAACACCCAAGCCTCTGGGATTATGCCTGCTGGTCACTCATAACTAAGTTCTTTATATATTTTGAAAATGAAATATAAGAAATGGGGGAGCTATAACGCTCAGTAAGGGTATGTAATACTGTGGAAAATGACATAAATATTAAGCATGATAAATAATTGAAACCAGATGTGTTTACCAATAATAAACATGAATACTTTTATGTAAACAATATGAGATGAGTAAATAATTCCATAATAAAACATAATCATGGGTATTCTACTAGTCTAATGACCACATGAACCATCAATATTATTTCCATAATGAGGGAATGTATAATGCCAGATATTATGAAACATTTTGTCAAGGCCTCGTCCAAGACGTCTAAAAAAGATTAAGGCCTCAGCCAAAACCATAAATCAAATTGGGAAAGGGCCTCAACCAATTCCACATCTAGTTGTCTCATCAGACCTACCAATGCATCGAGGAGCTATAGCGAGATCCACCTATCACTTACTAAGCCCAATATATTCCTCATATGAAAAGTTTTAATCATATCATAAACATTTGTATTAAAACTAGCATAAGAAATGTCAATACTTTAACAATAAATCATGAATGGTGTGAAAATAGAACATCCACAATCAAAAATATCACAAAACCTTCAATACAACATGGAAGTTTTGTATCATAGTAAATCAACTTCAAATAAACTTAAAATCCATCAAAGGATGTTGACATAGATGAAATCAAAACCCTTTTTTGAGAAATATCTCTTTCTATTTTAAAATCATTTAAGAGTCACATAATTATAAAATATAACATCTAATTTTAAAATATTCTTATAATATTTTAAGGGAATATTCAACGAGTTTATAATGGTACAAGATAGCCACACCCGCTGTATAAGTTAAAAAGGCATTCTTACCTTAATTTTGTCGAAAATGTTAAAATGGACCTTTTTTGTAAAATGACTAAAATATTCCTTTATAAAAATATTATAAAAAGTCAAACAAGGGTATAAATGACTTTAACCAATATTCTGTAAAATATTAATAATGTTTTGAAATACATTTTTAAGAAACATGGATGTGGAAGATAAAGAGGTCCCAGTAGATAATTATGTATAAATAACCTCGGATAATGAAGAGATTGTGATATAAACCCTTACCTTGTACTTTTCCTTGGTTGAGGGAAGGTTAACCTCATGTATAATGGTGAAATAATTGTTACTAAATTATAAAACAATAATATACATTAATATTATATCATATATGATCTTTTAACACTGAATTGTTAATAATATCTTATTATTATCATCGTTTTGGGTGTTAACTTACTCATTTTATTTCATATGTTTTGTTACATAATCCATGTTTGTTATGGATAGGTTGTATATTATTCATATCTAGAATGATATCAAGTCCTTAAACATTATTTTTATTCATCAAATGAGTATTATACTTCAATGGATATGATGGGGAATGAATCTCATCGCGTTCGTGGAGACGGTAGTCCGTACGTACGCACGAGCGACAATATCATTCTTTTGATATTAAAATACAATATAATTGGATATTATATCATATATAAATAATCATTATCATGTTATTTTTATTATTTACATGAATTACAAATCATTATTATACCCATCCAAATAATAATATATCGAATAACAATTACACCACAATGTGGAGACGGTAGGCCGTACTTACGCATGTAAGGTGACATGTGATTCAAAGGATGGATAGAATACTGAATAAGGTTGTACCATATTTATAATAACATCATAGTATATAGAAGATACTGGAGTTATTATTTTCGAATGGAAAAAATAAATATAGAAGAAGTTGAAGAAGAAAGGAACTTGAAAAAGGGTGGTGAAAACATTACCTCTTCTTCAGGTTCTTCCATTTTATTTGTCAAAAGGCCTCCATAGGTTGGATTTATGTCTAATGTAAGGCCTCTAGGATGAATGTAGGATAGTTGAGAGGGAATTTGGTCAGAGTTTTTCCCAACCAAAATGCTTTTATGGTATGAATAATTGCACAGAACTGGTGTCCTTTTATAAGGGGGGGGGGGGATGGGATCTCTAGGAAAAAGTTAGAGTATTAATTTATAATAAATTTATATTCTATTTATAATGGAAAAAAAAGTGTATTATTCAAAGTATAAGGTGGGTAGGGGTCTAAATAATTTCATACAATAGATTTTATATAGGTTTAAGTCATTATATTAACCTTATCATTTATATTTATCTCTTAGTTAAATAGTTTGACATTTACCATGTCACTTTGTATTTTTATATTATATAGTCAATAAACTAACTATAAACTTCAAAGAGACCCTCAAGTGGTCCATTAATGATACACCTATATTTATATAAGTCCTTTGGCCGATCCTTAGATTATTATGAATAGAATATCAATTAATAATATAATATTCATTTTAAAAACTCATTTATGTCAATTTTGACCGTATTTAATAATTTATTATTTTGAAAGTCTTAAAAACTTTATTAATTAGAACCAAATTCATTTAAGAAGTCCTAATATGTCATATTAATTAATAAAATTCTTGGATGTCATCAAAACTTTCAATTTTTTTTAATAATTATAATACTAATTATTTGATTCTTTCATTAATAAGGAAAATACTGCATCATTATTGTGTCATAAATAAATTTAATTATTCAATGTAGAAAAATTATAAATAAATACCATTATGTAGGAAATATTTTGAGCTTTCAAATGAATATTTATAGTAAAAAATATAACATATATAACTTTATATAACAATTGTTTTTCTAGAAGATATGTGCATATGTCATTTTTGTATTTACTTTAACTTTTTTAATATATATTGTCATTATCACATACAAGTGGATCCATGGGGCCCAATATCGACCCAAAGATGACCATGGTCAGACGTGTATCAACCAATAGGGTTAGGACACATTTTAGAGTAATTTATTATTAATATAATATTATTTTTTACCCTTATTTACTGAATTTACCCTTTAACCATGGTAAATAAAATATTTACCGAATTAATTATTCAAAATGTCTAAAAATAAAAGTTACCTATTTATACAATTTGGAAATCCAGATTCTAAATATGGAATCCATTTTAAAAAATTCAAAACGCAGAAGTGGAAGAAATTAATTTAAAATTAATTCCCGCAGTCAAAACAAAAAGCGTGTTTTTAAGAAATAATAACTATCAAAATATTGACACTTGTTTATATACGGTTTAATTGTGAAATTGTGTCCAATGACCAACATTGTATTAAGTGGAAAAAATAAATTCTAAATATACTTTAAAATCACAAAAATTCATAACTTATCACTATTAAATATTTAGATTAAAAAAAGTTTTTTTAAATTAAAATTTAGTAATTCTCACTATTCATCAAAAATTAAAATTTTTCGGAAAAATAGCAAAAAATCACCATAAGATAATTTTGATATTCAGAATCGAGGAATAAATTCCAATTTGAAAGATAAAATGTATAAAATTTCCAAAAGTGGGTATTACTATTCATTACGGCAAGTTTGATTGGTTGTGGGGTGTGTTAGAACTCGACGTTGTGTACAACACACGATACTGTATTATTCAAAGATAAGCGTATCGTGGAAGCTTGGGGTGTTACATATGCCAAGTGATCAAGCACTCATATTTCTTGTTGAGGTAGATGTTTTCAATAGTGTGAGTGCCTGGCCTTTAACATCGGTCACCGTGCACCATATTTTTCTCTTCAGATTCTTCCGTTGAGGAAGTTCCATCTGAGGAAACAACAGGAGGTTGCACCAGATTTGGATTAGTAGAGAGAATATGGGGAAGATGGGGAAAATCATTGTTATGCACCCCATCCTTAGGGACTAGAGCATGGAAGTGGTGGTGGTCTTAATTGAGTTTATCAAGGCCATAGAGGAGGTCATTGTCAGCTTAATTCCTTAGTGTTTCTGGTTCTAGGGGATCCAGACATCATTCAGGATACCCTTTATTTTTTTTCTACATGGTTGTATTCCTTGTTTGATTAAGGGGAGACACACTCCTTCATATCACCTGCACTTTCCTATATGTAGGGGCTTGAGGAAGAGAGGCTTCCAGTGCCCTTCCTCTAATTCCTTTTTTTCATTTTCAAAAAAAAAACCATTGAAAGGGTTAGTGGGATCCTTACTTTTCAGAAGGAAAGATCACAAAGCTACTTGATAGACCAAAAATTTCAAATTCGAATTTCAAACAACATTATCACCTATCTCGTTCCACGTGATAACTCGAGTAAAGAACCTACCATGATTCACACACCTATCGCATCAAAGGCACTGTCCATTCACCTCCCCATCATCTCAACAACCGTGAGACCCACCAGAATCCCCATCGCCATAATCCTCATCTTCATCGCTGCCATATGGATATCACCAACATCAAAACACAACGTCATCATCTCGACACCATCGACCACCACTACAAGCCACAACAAGCATCGCCAGAAACTAGCCGACATCATCATCAACACCATCGCCCATTCGCCACCATGCACCACTAGAAACCAAAACTACAGAGGCCGTCAAAGGCAGAACGAGCTCACTACAACGAAGATCATAAGAAAACATGACATCGTTGAGAGAGGCACCAACGTATACCTCCATAACCAATCATAGATCAAACCAACCGGAACTAATGATTAGAACACCCTCGAAAAAGATTCACATAGATTGACTGCCGACAAGAATAAAACAAACCAAAACCGAAGGCTTGAAGAAGAAACCAAAAAAACCAAACCGTCGATGAAGGTTGCGTGCCAAGAACACTGGACACCGAACCACACCTCCCAAAACCCCACTGAAACCACTGCTCTAGATCCGACCAGAAGGGGAGAGGCAGAGCATAAGGTCAGGGTAGTGGTAAGAACGTCCATGTGATCCAGACGAAGGCAACACCGATGAAGCATAAAATTATTAAAGTAGAGAAATATGAACCAGGTAGTGCCTTGAGACCCATCGACCACTGAGGCGCAATACTCAAAACCTCATTGAACCATAGATCCATAACTGACCTGGAGAGTTTCAGTGGAACATTAGGTCAGAGCTACAGAAAGAGAGACTGAAATCTTCAGAGCGAACAACCCTCGTCGGGAACCAAAGACCTCCAAGAAGGGTAATATTTCAACACTGAAGAAATATGAAGTGACTTCAGCAGAGAAAAAATGAGGGACATGACTGAGATGAAGAAGAAAAGTACACGGGGTGCCGCCGACCCAAAGTGAAGGGTTTCAGGAGGAAACTCTAGGTGAAGCCAGAGCGATTGGAGATCCGGGAGAGAAGGGATCCATTTTTATATTCCTCCCTTAATGGAAGTTAATATTGCAATAATAACCGAGGCTTCCAGTGCCCTTGGTATTGACTATGCCAGTTGGATGCTGAGCTAACTTGTTTGAATTATGTAGAGACTTTGAGATAGTGCTGGAGAAGTACCGCTCTTGGGGCGATTTCCTATGTTTATGGATACAACCATATGATGTCATCATAGATGTGGACTGGTTGTATTTAGTGCAGGATATCATGGATTCATTTCGGAGGTAGGTGGTGTTCTTTGATGTTGATTGAGAGATGGCGGTGTTTGTGGGCGAGCGAGACCCTCGGATGAGTCAGAGTAATGTTTCATCATTTCTATCATTGATGGATGAGATGATGTTGATTTCTTCATAGGTTCACTAGTTGGTGTTTACTAAGGTGATGGAGGAGTACCCTGATGTCTTTCCAGAAGAGATTGGAGCATTACCCCCTCAATGAGAGATCATGTTTGGGATCATGAAACATCCAGAAGTGTCTCCTATCTCTATGTCTCTATGTTGGATGGACCCTTATGAGTTACATGAGCTATGTATACAACATGATAGTCTTTTTCAATGTAGTTTTGTTTGGATGAGTGTGTCACCGTGGGGCGAACTAGTTTTGTTCATGAAGAAGTCTGATGGGAGTTTGTGGTTGTGTATCGATTATCGTTGCTTAAAAAAATTGAAAGGGAGTAATCACTATCCAATTTCTCATATTTATGATTTATTCGATCAACTTAAGTGTGAATGTTGGTTATTTAAGATCTATTTTTGGTCATAATATCATCAGATGCATGTGAAGGATGATGATATTCCGAAGACTGCTTTATGTTGTCGTTATGGGCAATAAGAGTTCACTGTAATGTTGTTCTGTGTGAAGAATTTTCCAGCTGTGTTCATTGGATAGATGAATACTATGTTCTGTGGTTTTTTAAATATGTTTTTGGTGGTTTATATTGATGACATAATTTTTTACTCTGCGTCTAAGGAGGAGCATGCAGTGTATCTGCATGCTATTTTGGGAGTTCTTTGTCAACAACAGTTGTTTGAAAAGATGTGGATGTGCATGTTTTGGGCACAAGATTTTTTTTATTGGGGAATTTGGTGTCCCAACAGGCTGTAACTATGGATCCCTCGAATATATAAGATTTTTTTTATTTGGAAACCCCCAAGATAGCAGCAGAGTTATGAAGTTTCCTTGTTCACACAAGATTTTACAAGAGGTTCGTAGCTGATTTCTCACAGGTTGTGACTCCTCTGACAGCATTTACTAGGAAGGATCACTAATTCGTTTAGACTAATTATATTCAGGGATCATTTTAATATCTGAATTAGAAATTGGTAAGTGCTTCAGTTCTTTGTCCTCTAGTAGAGGGAGTTCAGTTTGATGTTTTCTACGATGCTTCACATCTGGGGTTAAGCTATCTACTAATGCAGTAGAGATCGAACATTTCTTATGGGTCATTGAAGTTGAGTCCCCATGAAAGTAACTATTCCACCCATGATCTCAATTTGGCAGATGTGATGTTTTCTCTGAGTTTTTGGGGTCTTTAACTCATTGGTGAGTGCTTTGTGGTTTTCACTTATCATAAAAGATTGAGTTATGTTTTCTCCCAGCATGACTTGAACTTGAAGAAGAATCATTGCATGATGTTCTTACTGGAATATGACTTCAAAATCTTGTGTACTCCTAGAAAAGAGAATAATTTAGTTGATTAACTGAGTAAGATGTCACATAGTGATGTAGTGCGTGAATTTGGTGATTTCTGGAGAGTCATGGAACAACTATTAGCATTATATCTTGATATGGGATATTTCAGGGTAGATGTTGTCTTATTTAGATGATGGTGTAGTCAAACCAGGTGTAGTAGGTGGACGAGTCACAGTTGCGGGATCTAGAGGTGGAGATCACTACTACAAAAATGGGAAGGGGAAGTGCCCCCTTATATCAGCGCTATGAAAACCCGCTGATAAAGGTTACCCTGTATCAGCGCTAAAATTTTAGCGCTGATACAGGGTATCCTTTATCAGTGCTAAAATAGCAATGATAAAAGTACCCTTTATCAGCACTAGAATTTTAGCGGTGATACAGACAAGATTTATCCATGCTTTTTTAGCACTGATATAGGGTACTTTTATCAGAGCTAAAAAAGATCTGATAAAGGGCAAATTTATCAGCGCTAAAATGTTAGCGCTGAAAAAGTTAGTCTTTATCAACGCTTTTTTATGGCTGATAAAACCTTAGTGCACTTTTATATAAAGTCGGTCGCACACTGCCCTCGTGTTATCGCGACCTAAAGCTCTCGCGGTACTGGAACCCTGCGACTGCCCTCTATTGCCCGCTGAGATCACGTTTCCGGACCTCCGCCGCCCTCGATTCTCATTGCCAGACCTCCGCCGCACACTAAGTTCACATTTCCGGACCTCCGCCGCCCTCAAGATTCAGTTTGATGGACCTCCGCCGCGCGCAACACTTTCAAGCATCAGTTTTCCAGACCTCCTTTAAGGTATGTTTTCCAAATCTTTTTTCAATATTGTTCTCCTCTCCCATTTGTATATCATTTTTTTAACATGATTTTTTATTATATGGGATATTATTATGGATTGACCGATGGAAGAAAATTTACCATACTTGATGGAAATGATGTAAAGGGGATGATTCACACGTTTTTGCTAATTTTCATTTAATTTCTCAAGAAAATGGTGCTTGTTTACTTTTATTGTTGAAAATAATCATTTTTTGGGAGGGGTTGTTTGAGAAGTTTTTTGTTAGTTTGGTTGTGATAGATTCCATTGGGGGAAAATGTTAGATGGTTGAGGTGGTAAATTGTGCAGTGGGGAGGCATCAACCGTTCCATTGTTAATATGATGTAATGAGTGGGTTAATGTGGGAGATGGCATCATTAGTTGATATGGGTTTTCCTTTTAGTTTCCCAGTGACATAGAATATAGTTGTTAATGATGAAATTGAAAAGGGTTTAGTGGGAATTGAATATCTTCATTGATAAAAATGAAATGGTGGCTATAAAACTATGCTCACCCCCTATGTGATGAGTGTATCGGGTGGTTCCCTCTTCTAAAATTCAAATATGTGAGTTCCTTTACCGAGATATAAATCTATGACCACTCTTAATTCAGGAAACATCCAACTCTAGGTGATAATCCTAGGTTTCATTAGGTGACTAGATTATAAAGTCCCTATGTTATGGGAATATGAGATCTTCTTAATCTTCCAAATAATGTTCCCTTGATTATACCTCATGATATTATAAGTAGATTCATTAGGGGATATTCCTAATAATCCCCTAAGTGACGATCATAAGATCTCTTATTCATCTCCTAGGTAATGATCCTAGGATTATACCTCACATGAGGAGAATGAGATTCCTTAGGCGGTGTGCCAAAGAATACCCTATGTGATGAGCATACGATCTCTAAACACTTACCTTAGTAGATGATCTTTTGTTATAAACTTGTGTGATAAGAACACGATTCATTAGTTGATGAATATAGAAATCCTTATGGGCTATGAATATATTTTATGAACCAAATTGGGGTAGATTCCTCACATGAAAAATATGATCGACCTTGTGTAATGAGCATAAGATTATAGAGGTTATAAGACTTGAATTCCTTCTGAAATAAGAATAAGTTACCAATTATCAATAATGGTATGACTCATGTATTACAGATAATACACTTCATGTCATGATCTAATGAAAAATTAATAACCTCAATTTTAGATGAATTTTATAGTTTATCAATACACGCATCCCCATTATTATATTCAACTAAATGTATATTCCATGTAAATAGAATAATAATTGTAATTAACTTGTGTCCACTAGAGAGTAGAACCAAAAACTAGATTCAGAAATGTGTCTTATATCTGGAACAGAGACCCAGAATTGGAATCATACTCCAAGAAGGAAACTATAGAAGGAATATCTAACATCCCATATTCCCATTCCAATCAAGGGGACAATATTATCAACCATGGAGGTGGACTCTTTCCACCTTTGGAAATAGGTAAGGTAGGTTATGAGGATTGTGGCTAGCCCAAGGAAACAGATTCAAGCCTGAGTGATTTCCCCAGTAGAGGCATCAAAAAATTACCCATGAGCCCAAATATCCAATTCAAATGGGCCTTATTCTATGGGAACCATACATATTAGGCCATACTATAAATGAAAACATTCCCACACATAGAAAACCATATTCACTAAGTGGTCCATACGCCTACTAGTTGAAAAAAACCCAATACAACATAGAGTCATATTTTTTGTGAATCCAAAATACACTCATTGGGCTATATCCCCTTTTAGTTAGACCAAAAATGTCTTCTCATACATATTTACCATACTAACTTTCACTTGGTATCATTCGAAAAATCATCGATACAACTTGATGTTAAACTATATCAATTATTTATTATTAGAAGTACATTGCACATGGTTGTGATAAATACCCTCAGTGCATTCACTAACCCATGACATGTTGGAGGATGGTTTTAGGGGGTCACTACACTATATTCTACTAACCAATAGAGGGTTATAAATGGGTATAGGCCATGAAATAGTGTTATCAAAGAATTTTATTAAGAGATATGATGGGGTTTGATGTTAGGAACATTTGAGGATTTCAATGGTTTGGTTTATAATGTATTTCTTTTGAAGTCATTGTTTTTTTTTGTGTACATTTTCTTAGGTTTCAAATTATTCTCTTAGTGGTTCTTCATGGTTAGTGGTTGTAGTCTCGTATTTTGGTGACGGTATGTGTTCTTAGTATATTTCCATATTATGATGTTCTTCATGGTGAGTGGTTGTAGTCTCTTATTTAGAGATGTATGATGTTCTTGGTGAGGGACACTATCTAGCTAGTGGTGTCGTTTTATATGAGAAAGCATAAATGTAGTTGGATATGTATGATGTTCTTCATTTGAGTAGACTCATTCAGATTCCAAGTGGGTGTTTCTATACGATATCTTCTTTTTGGGATTCATGTGTTTCATGAATTCATATTTTATCCATTTGATGTTGGTTAGACATGTTTTCATCAATTTGAAGCACAAATTAACCCTATTAATGAAAATAATATATGGAATGGATGGTATTTTGTTGTGAATTAACCTTTTTCATTGAAATAAATTAGGTTTCCTTCTACCATTGGTGGATTTGATATTATAAATGAAAATCAGGGTTTAAAATAAAGATAAGTTGATTCTTTAAATAAATTTCCAAATTTTTTGGCATGTGTTTGTTTATAGAATTTTTTTGGGAATGATTTCCTAAATAAACTAAAATGTCTTGTTTTTAAATGGTTTATGGTATTGGTATTTTAAAAAATTGAGCGTGATTGATTTTCCTTTTGAACAAAATACCTTCGATCTCGACCACCATACATTGTTTGTTGGGGTTGACTTTAACTTCATTTCCAACCCAAAGGAAAGGAAAGGATGAGGCCCATTCTAGAGGAAGGCCATCATGGAGTTTGTTCAGTTCATGGCTGGGAAGGGCCTCATTGATCTCAGCTTCTCAGGTGACAGTTTCACCTGGTGCAACAACTGTAGGTGCCATCACCGCTTGTGTAGTCTATTGGATAGGTGTCTAGACAACATGAAAGCCACTAACCTATTCTCAAATACCATGTTTTTTCATCTTGTTTTGGGTATTTTGATTCACTCCCCCTATTGGTTTCCATTTCTTCATTGCATGATCATCAGGAATGGTTTCACTTCCACCAGCAGTGAGTATTTAAGAATTATGATATTGAATGTAGGGCAGAGACCTAGGAGTGGTAGATGTATCATTCTTTATTATTCTTGTGTTTGGTATGTGGTGATTTGAGGAAACTATAATGAATCTAAAGTAATTATATTTAATGAAGATGAATAAATATTAATGGTTGGGCTCTATTAATCTCCATTATTATAAGGAAGTGGTTATCTTCTACTGTATTTGGAATTCTTTTTTTGTGTACTTGAACCATAAATACTAATATTTGATATTCAAATAGGAAGGAGATGAATAATGTTTGGATGGATGCTAATCGTTTAACAATAGAGTACAAGAACGGAGTGAAAGAGTTCATCAAGTTTGCAAAGGATCACGTAAAGGATCCTTCTCAAATTATTTGTCCATGTTAATGTTGTTTTTATTCTAGAATACTTACTCCAGAGGAGTTGGAAGAGCATTTGATATGTCACAGAATAGATTGGAGTTATAAATGTTGGAATAAACACGGAGAAAAGGCGAATGTAGCTACTGGCTGGGATAAAATTGCGTTTTATGGATCGTCAGATATGAATACAAATATGGATAATGAAGAAGACCATATATAGGATGTGATTACAGATGTCAATGATGATGAAGACCGTATTGAGGAAATGACATAGAAAATTAAAGATTAACTCCGTGATTGCCCAAAATTGTTTGAGAAGTTAAATATTTGTGCAAAGACTCCATTGTATGCTGCTTGTACTAAGTATACAACATTGTTAGCTGTACTGAAGTTGTATAAATTGAAATCAGGAAAGGGATAGAGGGATGTCAGTTTTACGGAACTACTTGATCTCTTGAATGACATGATCCCGGAAGATAATGAGCTCCCAAGCCGGACATATGAAGCTAGACGAATGCTACGCTTGATGGGAATGATTTCTGAAAGAATACATGTCTGCCTGAAAGACTGTATATTATTTTAAAAAGAGAAAAAATCACTTACAGAATGCCCAAAGTGTGGTGCTTCATGATACAAGAAATATAAATCCAATCCTAAGAAAGTTGTATGGTACTTTCCAATCATTCCAAGGTTTAAGCGTCTATATGGATGTGAAGAAACTGCAAGACAATTGTCGTGGCATGAAGATTAAAGAAATTGAGATGGGTTATTACATCATCTGGCCGACTATCCTCAATGGAAGAAAATTGATCACATGTATCTTGAATTTGGAAAAGACCCGAGAAACCTTCATCTTGAGTTATCTATAGATGGAGTGAATCCTTTTGGTTTTCAAACCAGCACTCATAGTACATGACCTCTTATGTTGGTAAATTATAACTTGCCACCATGGTTATGCTTGAAGCGGAAATTCATTATGTTATATATTCTTATATCAGGAACGAAACAACAAGGTAACGATATTGATGTTTATTTGTCTCCTTTGATCGTGGATTTGAAGTTATTGTGGGACTCAGGTGTAATGTTGTATGATGCTTATAAAGGTGAATAATTCACGTTGAGAGAAATGATGTATGGGATAATAAATGATTTCCCTGCTTATGGAAATTTTCCAGGATATAGAATTAAAGGAACTCAATGTTGTCCCGTGTGCAAAGAAGATACCGAATCAATTAGGTTGAAACATTCATCGAAATCTGGGTTTCTAGGACATCGTAGATTTCTACCTCATCGGCATAAGTACCAATCTTGGACGACATCATTCAATGAAAGTTCAGAAAAACATAAAACACCATCTCCACTAATAGGTGATCAGTTGTTTGAGAAAGTAAAAGATATAAACACTATTTTTGGTAAACCATTTTCGAAAAACCTTACGAATATCAGTTGGAAAAAGGGATTAGTTTTTTTTAATTTCCAAAATGGAATTGTTTATACATCATACATTTTATTGATGTGATGTATATGGAAAAAATGTATATAACAGTGTTATTGGAACATTGAAAAATTCCCCTGGAAAAACAAAAGATGGAATTAAGGCAAGGTTGGACATGGTTGACATGGGAATATGAGAATATTTGGCTCCTGTGAAGGGTGAAAATTTAATGTTTCATCCTCCAGCAGCTTATACTCTTTCTAGGGCGGAGAGATATCAGTTTTGCAACTTCTTCAATGATGTAAAGGTTCCACAGGGGTACTCATCAAATATCAAGAACACTGTGTCAATGAATCATTTTAAGTTAAAAGGTTTAAAATCACATGATTGCCATGTTTTGATGCAAGATCTAATTCCTATATCTTTACGTTGCATTTTGCCCAAGAATGTTTGTCATATGTTAACCAAACTTTGTTTCTTTTTCAAAGCTATATGTAGCAATGTTTTAGACTCGGGGAAATTTCCATCTATGGAAAAAGAAATTGTCATCATAATATGTGAATTAGAAATGTTCTTCCCACCAACATTATTTGATATTATGGTTCATTTGATGATTCAATTGGTGAGAGAGATTTGACTTTGTAGTCATGTGCACTATTGATGGATGTATCCTGTTGAATGGTATATGAAGATTTTGAAAGGGTATGTCAAAAATCGAAGTCGGCTAGAGGGTTATATAGTGGAGTGATATATTGTTGAGAAATACATTGAATATTTTACTGAATACCTACATGATGTGGAAAGCATTGGTCTCCAGAAATCTCATCACACTGGACGCATTATGGGTGAGGGAATTTCTGGAAGAGAAGTTGTGACAATCAGTTTTACAGATTGGGAGTATGATCATCTTTATGTTTTTCATAACTTTTGGGAGGTTGATCCATATATTGAAACTCACAAAGAAATTCTTAGGCAGTTGAATCCATCAAGGGCTGAAAAAATGGTTATCAGATACACATAATCACCAGTTTATAGGATAGTTTCAGGACCATATTTTTAAGCAGTTGGATGAAAATCTGAATTCAATTTTAGAATGTCTTTGATGGCTAGCCGCTAGACCAAGTGTGTATGTATTATCATACAGTGGTTATGTAATTAATGGTTATACATTCTATATAGATGATCATGATGAAGACAGTACCATGAAAAATAGTGGAGTTACACTAGTGGATGAAGCGATGCATGTTTCTAGTAGTAAGGACAGAAATCCAATTTATGCAAATATGGCATACATTGGCATTATCAAACTAATATGGGATTTGAGTATACGACATTCCAATTTACAATTTTTCAATTAAAATGGATTGATAACAACAGTGGTGTTAAAATAGATGAATGGGGATTTTTGAAAGATGATTTTAGTAAAGGGGTACAAAGACGAACAGTTTATAATGGCATCAGATGTGGTACAAGTTTTTTATGTTCCAGATCCCACAAACCGAAAGTGGTCGATTGTTCTATTATCGTCCAAAACTATTGATGGTTCTGATGAAAATTCAGTTGAATACGATCCTTTTAGTGGTACGTCACAATCATTTCAGAGCGGTCCCAATGCAGTTGATGTTTTTTATGTTAGAGGAGACCACAATGAAGGGATTTGGATAGTTGATACAGGTGTCAAATCCCTTCAACATTTGAAAAAAAAGAAAGGGAGTTCAGTAAACATGTTATATTTTGTTCGTAATGTAGATCTTGTTATCCCATGTTATTTTCTTATCATTACTGAATTTAAGTAATCTGAATTAACTGTTCAACCACTTTTGCAGATAATGACTTCTGCACATTCTGATGCTCCTAACCTTGAGGCTGAACTAGTCTCTCAAGTAGCTTCTACTCCTGCTGCTCCTGCAGCTCATGCTGCTGCTACTGTTTCTCCTACTGCTGCTCCTGCGGCTCATGCTGCTGCTGCTGTTGCTCCTACTACGGCTCTGGTTGCTTCTGCTGCTCCTCCGGCTGCGGCTCCTATTGCTGCTAATGCTCCTCCTGCTCCTCCTACTGCTGTGGCTCCTACTGCTCTTAGTGTTGAGGTCCAACAACCATCAACACATGTCGTTGATACCATTATAAATGAACATATAGATGTTGTTGATATCAATTAAATGGTCAGAAATGAAGGACTATCATTGCAGAAATCACAGGTGCATCGTAGTTTGACGGTGTTAGCCAAAATTCTTAAGGCGAAAAGCAAAGGCATCAAATTTGATGTCAGATGGAATGCACGAGGCCAACATGTGAATCCCAACAAGGATATGTTTAGTAGCTACATTGGAGTTGTCACTCGGCAACGAGTGCCGATTGACATTGATTCATGGCACCATGTTGTGTTCGGGCTGAAGGCTGTGATATGGGAAGAAATTATGGTAACATTATGAATTTATTTCATTAATTTAGTAGAAAATAAAATAATGAAACAATGTCTTACTCTTCTCAATATATTTCAGAGTACATTTATAGTAGATGATTCACACAAGGATTATGTACTAAGGCTTGCAGGAAATATTCATCGAGGTTTTTGTACTATGTTAACAAGATGTCACCTCAATGATTCTAAAGGTAAAATAAACCCGCACCCACCCACTGTCTACACTCATCTGATATCCCAAGAAGTATGGGATGCATTTATTGGCCATCACGGGGATGAGAAGTTTCAGGTACATTGTGAGTGATAATACATTGTTTGAGGATACCTGTATTCATCACATTGATTGTCAATATTTCATTTATGAAACAAAAACTCTGTACTAAAAATAAGGAACGTGCTTCAAAACCAACATACCATTATCGTAAAGCAAGGATGGGGTATGCTTCATTAGAAAAGAAAATGGTACCTATTTTAAATTTACATTATTATTGTTAGGTGCCAATAAACAACATCATTATTATTTTTCTATGTTTATATGTAGATTGATGAGTCGAAAACCAAATGCACTTCCATCCCACGTCATGTGCTATAGAAGGAGGCACGTGTGAACAAAGAAGAGAAGTTAGTAGATGAGAACACACAGAAAGTGTGGGAAATATGTGTAAGTATGACACGACGATAAAATAATTTGTTTAAAATTGCTATTACATAAAAATAATTAGTTATTTTCCTATATCTGATAGTCACAGGAATCAGCTACTCCTATAGCTGATATAGACCTATTATCGACGACTTTGAAGCAGCCAGAAAAATACGATAGTGTCAGAGGTGCAGGGTTTGGGGTGACACCCCGAGTATATTTTGAGAAGAAGAAACAAATTGATGATACAGATGAAAAATTGGAACAAATGAGTGAAAAAATAGCAACCCTTGAAGAACAATTGCAATGTCATGGAGAGTTGCTGGAAAATTGTATGGGTGGGAAGAAAAGAGAAGACACATCTCAAGAAAAACTGCCGCATGAACATCCCGCCCCACCACCCACCAACTTTGAGGTTAGCCATTCACCTTAATGAACTATCTTAGCTGTGGTAATCAATATTCTAATAATTGTTCCCCTGAAATATGAATCAGACAAACACTGATAATTTTTCTGTACTCATCTTCTACAGGGTGATAATTATTGTGATTTATATCTATCAAGACCCACCTATCACCTTGTAGCGAGGGCTACAGTGTTCAATATCCAAGATGCCACAATGCATAATAGACCACTTTCAAAATATCATCTAAAAGCGACGATTAATGTAGTTCATGAGCCAAAGGCAGAGCTACCTATTCTATTGATGAAGATGATATTCATACGGTCGAAAAGGCTATTGGGACATTCATTACATGGCCGTCAGAACTTGTAAAAGTACATGCGAACAAAGATGTATTTATTTCCTTTTCTTTTAAAGATAAACCCTTAACAATTAATGAAAAAAGGGTCTGAACCATTGATTTTTGTTATAGATGGAGAAAGGGAAGGGGGTGACAAACGTCGGCTCAAAACCATCTAAAGGATTAACCAACTGATCCCAAGGAGCTACTGAAAGCACAATAACATCACATGTTCTATATCCACATTTACTATCATTGAAGACTCATGTGGATACGAAGCTAAAATATGGTAATAGTCATATAGTGGTTTTCCAAGAGAATATATATAGAGAGGAAAGTCAATATTTCCTTGCTGCTGGAAATGTAAATGAAATCCTTGAAAACAGTTGGCTAGGCATCACAGTTGTAAATGTATATATGAGGTATGTTTCCGTTAATTGATTTTCCAAAAGCTGATCTAATGTGAAAATTATGAATAAATTCATTTTATATTATTGACAAACGCATTTATGAAAAACAATTGAAGGAATTTTTCCATGAGCCAAGATTTGAACTGGTTAGTCCTCATATCACATCAACACACCTAACAAAAATAGAGCCATCAAAAAGGGATGCAATAGTGAACGGCATGATGAAAATATTTGAACACAAGATTACAGATGACAGACTTTTCCTAATACCAACCATGTAGGGGTAATACACTACGATTAAAGCATATCAATTATATTTTCACTTCTTTTATTATTTATTCCTTTTTTTGTTTTTAGGAAACATTGGTTGCTAATTGCGGTGAACTTGGATACTCCGAAGATTTATTTTCTGGATTCAATGCAAGGATATCCATCAAACCGACCACACATGATGGAGTTTGTGAATCTGTAAGACACTACATATTACGTTTTAGGTCTAAACATCAAGTAATAAAATTTATATTATCTTTTACTTAGGATTCTGTTATGATAGGGCGGTATATCATTATCGTCAAAAAAAAGGAATGAAGATAGGGGCTAAGCATAAGGAGGCAAGCAAGTACTACGTATAGACAAATATCAAGGTATATATAATAAAATTTCACTATCCAAACACATCTCAACACAAGTTACTTATTCTCCTAATGATCAATTTTTTTGCAGTGTCGAAAACAAACAAATGATAATGATTTCAGTCATTATGTTTGTAAATATATGAAAGAGATATTTTTTCATCAGCAAACTAGAATCCCTAAAAATTTGTTTTTAAAAACAACTACTAGATCATTTAAGTTATTTATTAATTCTTTATTTTTTTATTTTGTAGTACAACTCTGACTGCCATAAACACTCATACTCACAAGATGATATAAATGTCTTCAGAAATGAGTGGGCTGCATACCTGATGGAAGATTGTACACAAATACAATGAAGATCTTACTTGGGGACATGTACAATTTGTGGTCATTTTTTAGAGGGGTTAAGGGGATCAAAAGATGAAACATTGTTGTATATAAATATTCATAGGAAAATTGTAATTTTTATTAAATAAAATAGCCTTTCTCCAATGAGCCATTTTCCCATTTTAACATATGATTTGCACCAGCAACATGCAAGAATGCTAAACCACTCAAAGGGTCCCTATTTTGTTTAAAAGGGACAAGATTTTAAGTGAAAATAACAACTGACCTACGAAAATCCATCCAAACGCATTCGGATTGCATTTATATTTTATAAGAACGATCCAAGGGTCCTTGGTGACGTGTACTAGTCAACCCCACCTCAATCTGAGGCATGGTGTGGCCGCTAGAACTCAAAGGGTCTCTCATGTTTATAGTGGACAAGATTTTAAGTGAAAAAAACATCTTACCTACGGAAATCTGAACAAATGCATTCAGATTGCATTGATATTTTATAAGAACGATCCAAGGGTCCTTGGTGACATGTACGAGTCAACCCTGCCTCAATCCGAGGCACGGTGTGGCCCCTACCACTCAAAGGTTCTCTATTTTGTTTAAAATGTACATGATTTTAATTGAAAACAAAAACTGACCTACAAGAATCTGACCAAACATATTCGTATTCCATTGATATTTTATAAAAATGATCCAAGTGTCCTTGGTGACGTGCACGAGTCAACCCTGTCTCAATCCGAGGCACGGTGTGGCCGCTATCACTCAAGGGGTCTCTATTTTGTTTAAAATGGACAAGATTTTAAGTGAAAACAACAACTAACCTACGGAAATCCGAACAAACACATTAGGATTGCATTGATATTTTATAAGAATGATCCAAGGGTCTTTGGTGACATGTATTAGTCAACCCGGCCTCAATCCGAGGGATGGTGTGGACGATATAACTCAAAGGGTCTCTATTTTGTTTAAAATAGACACGATTTTAATTGAAAACAACGACTGACCTATGGAAATCAGACCAAACGCATTCAGATTTCCTTGATCATTTATAAGAACGATCCAATGGTCCTTGGTGACGTGTATGAGTGAACCCCGCCTCAATCCGAGGGACGGTGTTGCCGTTATCACTCAAAGGGTCTCTATTTTGTTTAAAATGGACAAGATTTTAATTGAAAACAACTACTGACCTATGTAAATCCATCCAAACGCATTCGGATTGCATTGTTCATTTATAAGAACAATCCAAGGTTCCTTGGGGATGTGAATGAGTCAACCCTGCCTCAATCTGAGGCACGGTGTGGTCTCTAGAACTCAAAGGGTCTCTATTTTGATTAAAATGGACACGATTTTAATTGAAAACAACAACTGACCTATGGAAATCCAACCAAATGCATTATGATTGAATTGATATTTTATAAGAACGATCCAAGGGTCCTTGTTGACGTGGACAAGTAATCCCCGCCACAATCCGAGGCACGGTGTGGCCGCTAGCACTCAAAGTGTCTCTATTTTGTTTAAAATGGACACGATTTTAAATGAAAACAAAAACTAACATATGGAAATCTGACCAAAAAAATTAGGATTGCATTTATATTTTATAAGAACGGTCCAAGGGTCCTTGAGTACGTGTATGAGTTAACCCAGCCTCAATCTGAGGCTCGGTGTGGCCGCTAGAACTCAAAGGGTCTCTATTTTGTTTAAAATGGACACGATTTTAATTGAAAACAACAACTGACCTACGGAAATCTGACCAAACGCATTCGGATTGCATTGATCTCTTATAAGAACGATCCAAGGGTCCTTGGTGACATGTAAAAGTCAACCCCGCCTCAATTCGAGGCACGATGTGGCCGCTATCACTGAAAGGGTCTGTATTTTGTTTAAAATGGACAAAATTTTAAGTGAAAACAACAACTGACCTACGGAAATCTGACCAAACACATTAATATTGCATTTTTATTTTATAAGAACTCTCAAAGGGTCATTGGTGACATGTATGAGTCAACCAAGCCTCAATCTGAGGCACGCTGTGGCTGCTAGCACTCAAAGGGTCTCTCTTGTTTATAGTGGACACGATTTTAATTGAAAACAAAAACTGACCTACAGAAATCTGAGCAAACACATTCAGATTGAATTGATAATTTATAATAATGATCGAAGGGTCCTTGGTGATGTGTACATGTCTACCTCACCTCAACATGAAGGATTGTGTGGCCTCTATCACTCAAAGGGTCTCTATTTTGTTTCAAATTGACACGATTTTAAGTGAAAACAACAGCTGACCTACAGAAATCTGACCAACGCATTCGGATTGCCGTGATATTTTATAAGAATGATCCAAGGGTCCATGTTGACGTGTATGAGTCAACCCCACCTCAATCCGAGGCATGGTGTGGCCGCTAGTACTCAAAGGGTCTCTCTTGTTTAAAGTGGACACGATTTTAATTTAAAACAAAACTGACCTACGGAAATCCATCCAAACACATTCAAATTGTATTAATATTTTATAAGAACGATCCAAGGGTCCTTGGTGATGTATATGAGTCAACCCCGCCTCAATATGAGGGATGGTGTGTCCGCTATCACTCAACGGGTCTCTATTTTGTTTAAAATGGACACGATTTTAAGTGAAAACAACAACTAACCTATGGAAATCTGACCAAATGCATTCAAATTGCCTTGATATTTTATAATAATGATTCTAGGATCATTGGTGATGTGTATGAGTCAACCTCGCCTCAATCCAAGGGACGGTGTGGCCGATATCACTCGAAGGGTATCAATTTGTTTTTAAATGGACACGATTTTAAGTGAAAACAACAACTAACCTATGGAAATCCAACCAAACGCATTCGGATTCCCTTGATATTTTATAATAATTATCCAAGGGTCCTTGGTGATGTGTAAAATTCCACCCTTCCTCAATCCAAAGGACACTGTGGTCGCTATCAATCAAAGGGTCTCTATTTAGTTTAAAATGGACATGATTTTAATTGAAAACAACAACTGTCCTATGGAAATTGGACCAAACGCATTCAGATTTCATTTATCTTTTATAAGAACGATCCAACGGTCCTTGGTATTGTATAAGAGTCAACCCCACCTCAATATGAGGGACGGTGTGGCCGTTATCACTCAAAGGGTCTCTATTTTGTTTTAAATGGACACGATTTTAATTGAAATCAACAACTAACCTATGGAAATCCGAACAAATGAATTCAGATTTCATTGATCATTTATAAAAAAGATCCAAGGGTCCTTGGTGACATTTAAGAGTCAACCCCTCCTCAATACGAGGCACGGTGTGGCCGCTATCACTCAAAGGGTCTCTATTTTATTTAAAATTGACAAGATTTTAATTGAAAACAACAACTGACCTATGGAAATCTGAACAAATGCATTCGGATTGCATTGATATTTTATATGAATTATAAAACGGTCCTTGGTGATGTGTACAAGTCAACCCTTCCTCAATCCAAGGCACGGTGTGGCCGCTATCACTCAAAGGGTCTCTCTTGTTTAAAGTGGACACGATTTTAATTGAAAACAACAACTGACCTATGGAAATCCGACCAAACAAATTCAGATTGCATTGATCTATTATAAGAATGATCAAAGGGTCCTTTGTGACGTGTAAGAGTCAACCCCGCCTCAATCCGAGGCACGGTGTGGCCGCTAGTACTCAAAGGGTCTCTATTTTGATTAAAATGGAGACGATTTTAAGTGAAAACAACAACTGACCTACAGAAATCCGACCAAACACATTCAGATTGCATTGATAATTTATAATAACGATCCAAGGGTCCTTGGTGATGTGCACGGGTCATCTCTGCCTCAATCCGAGGCATGGTGTGGCCTCTAGCTCTCAAAGGGTCTCTATTTTGTTTAAAATGGACAAGATTTTAAATGAAAACAACGACTGACCTACGGAAATCTGACCAAACGCATTCAGATTGCATTGATCTTTTAAATGGGGGGTCATGGCATGTGATCTATCAGGGGCCTCATATATATCATTTCATGTTTGGCTTGGTATACTAGGGTGATCATGTGTTTGGGTCTATGATACTTTTGGGCTTATATCTGGATGAAAATACTCCCATTTGGGAGGGTGGATATGCTTATGGGTCTTATTCCTTAAATGAGAATACTCTTATAGGGGAGGGATGAGATGTATATAGGTATTATTCCCCAAATGATAATACAACCACAGGAGTGGGATTATACTCTTATTGGCAATATTCACTAAATTAAAATAATCCCATAGGGGAGGGCTGAGATGATTATATAGATTATGACTCAAATGAGAATACACCCATATTGGAGGGTTGATATTCTTCTTGGGATTATTATTTGGATGATAATACTCCCATATTGTAAAGAATATATGCTTCTTAGTTTTATTCCCTAAATAAGGGTACTCCCATAGTATATGGATGAGATATTTGTAGGTCGTATGCCTCGGAATTGGAAGAACACATATGGGTGGTATGTGATACTGTTGAGGGTATTCCCTGGTTGAGAAAACACCCATAAGTGGATTTCCATTATAGAGTATAAATAAAAATCACATATTGGAGGTCAATGATAATTATGTATATAGTGGGGAGACCATGGTATATTAAATGTTTTGTGTGGTTCCTATGATGTATTCAGAGAGACCCTAACATTGGATGAAGTAGGTATGGTTGATCAAGCTTTAATACTTGAGAATCAATGTGTCTTGATGTAGATGGGGTAGGACTTGGTCAAAATATATTTTTATATTTTTGACACGATCCTTGTGAAATTCTTGGTAAAAGTTCAGCACTTGGAAAAATAATTTGGGTTTAATCATGGTTATAGATTTGAGGATCAATGATGATTTTTTATTAGTTTTATTCTAGTTCTTTCTCAACTAGGTTGTGCATATTGCCTGATCATGCACTTACAATAGCCTATTATAGGTTTAATATTGGGGGTTTATTAATGAGATTCCTCCCCCCCCCAAGTATGTGCACTTTAGTGGGTGTACAAACCTTATAACTTCTTTGAGGTTGAGAACATGATGCATAGTGGATAGAGAAAAGTCCAATTATTTATGTATTGATAAAACACACCAATGTGGAGCCTTGGGATTGAATTGGAAAGCCCCCCGAACACCCCCTACCCCACCTTGGACAGCCACCCCAAACCCTTGAGCATCCCCCAAACCCCCTGAATTCTGAATTGATTTCTTTATATACATGATCAACTTATAAGTTATGTGTCAATGGTGTATGGGTATAATTGTTGTATGGGTATACTTGGTCTAATTTTCTTATGATTTATGAGTTAATTTGTTATTGGTATACTTTCTTTATTTGTCTTATTGAGATGTTGTTTTTTTGCAGGTGTTTGGGTGTGTTGTTGCTGATTTATCGGAGCAGTAGATAGGGCATTTATCGGCACTCTTTTAGCACAGATAAATCATGCTTTTATCAGTGCTAAAAAAGTGCTGAGAAACTACACCTTTATCAGCGCTAAAGGAGCGCTGATAAAAGATATGTTTATCAACGCTCTCTTAGCACTCATAAAGTCTACTTTTATCAGTGCTTATTTAGATCTGATAAAGGGGTACCCCCTTTATCAGTGTCGAGCTTTACAACGCTTTTTTAGTGCTCTTAAAGCCCGTCTTTAGCGCTATTAATGCCCGTATTTATAGTAGTGGGTCCGGAGAGACTGAGTAGTTTGCGGTGAGGCCCCTGACAGTTGGTCTATGGAAGAACAACATCATGTTTTGTATCAGGGAATACTTTTCATTCCTTTAGAGATGTGTGAGATGGTTCTCAGAGGGTTTGATAATTAGACATTAGTAGTACATCCTAGAGCGCCAAAGATGTACCAAGGCTTGAGGAGTTAGTTTTGGTGGCCTGGGATGAAGCATGTAGTTGTGGAGTTTGTGTCTTGAGGTTTGGTATGCCAGAAGGTGAAGGATAAGCACCATTTTCTTGGTGGTTTGTTCCAACCATTAGATGTTCTACAATAGAAGTTAGAGGATATCTCAATGGGATTTTTTTACTGGTTTACCTCGAGCTCAAGGAGTACATGATGATATTTGGGGGTAATGAATCATTTAACAAAATCATCCCACATCATGACGATCTAGGAGTCGATCCTAGTGGAGGTTTTGTCGAGGCAGTATCTGGAAGAGGAGGTGAGACTCCATGGAGTCTTGAGGATGGCCATTTATAATAGATATCCTTGTTTTACATCCAAGGTATGGAGAGTTCTCTCGCATGATTTTGGTTCTTATATATGCCTTAGCACTACATTTTATCCGCAAAAAAATGGTCATAAAAAGTAGACCATCTAGGCTCTTGGAGACTTGTTGTGCTCTTGTGTCACAGATTTTGGAGGTTTGTGGATGAGGCACTTAACCTTGGTGGAGTTTTCTTACAAAAATAGTTTTCACTCAACCATCAGTATGGTGAAATTTAAATCCTAGTATGGATGACCATGCCATTCTCTGTTGTTCTGGACTGGGGTGAGAGTGTTAGAAATTTTTGGACTGGATCTAGTATAGAATACAACCATGATGGTTCAGGTGATTCGTGAGAGGTTGAAGGTAGTGCATGATCTTCAGAAATAATATGTTGATCAATGAATAAGACATTTAGAGTTCAATTTTTGGGATCAAGTGTTTCTAAAGGTGACTCCCCATCATGGGAAGTGAAGGTTTTGTCATGGGAGCATGTTGTATCCTCGGTTTGTAATGCATTTTGAGGTGTTGGCTCGTGTTGGAGCTAAAGTGTATCGAGTAGCACTTCCCCAATAGATGACAAGGATACACGATGTTTTTCATGTGTCACAGCTCTATCTTCATCTTCATAACAACTCTTACATCATCTATTTTGGAGAGATAGACATTGATGATGATGTGACCTTTGAGGAGTGGCCTGTAGAGATCTATGACCATAAGGACAAAGTGTTGTGTGAGCATTCTATCCCATTGGATTGTGTCTTTTGGTGGCACAGTGTAATAGAGGAGAGTACCCGGGCACTTGAGTCATAGATAAATGCTATGTATCCTATGTTTTTTGATTTTATCTCTTTCCTTATGAAGATATTCAATTTTTGGTTATATAACTTTCCTCTTTTTGAGATGTCATTCATTTTTTCTTATTGTGGCTTTCTCTCTTTGAGAGGTATCTCCCTGGGAGAGTGATTATCACCAGGTTGTGGTTATCACGAGGTCACACATTGTTCATTTGTTGTGGTTGAGATATTGTGGTGGCGAGAGCCTTTAGAGGTATCTCGTGGGGTGGTTTTTCGGACAACCCCTTTTCTGTTTCCTCTATGTGTTTGTTTGGATCCTCGAGGAATATAATGTTTTGGAGATAAATTTTATGTAAGTACATGGATCTATGTGTATTGACCCTTTACATGTTTTAAAAGATGGAGGTTCTTAGAGAAGGCTCAGAGGATGTATAGAGGTGTTCAGTCGTCGGAACTAGGAAACATGGGCTACACAACATGACCCCGCGGTACATGACATGTACTATTTTGGGTTTTGAAAAATTAAATAAATGTCAAGACGATGGGTTTTTTGGTGGAACCCAACTCCAAGGTAGTACACAATGTTAATGGTAGGTACACATTGTGTACTAACCCACCACTGTATGTTTTAAAGACATACTGGCCGTTCAGGTGTTTCTAACCCTATGGACAAGGCTCCCCTCCCTCTCATCTGAGGCAACCTGGCTGACCCCTCCAGGTCATTTTAGAGTTTCCTTCGATAAGAATCAATTTTAGGCTTCCTTCATCGATCCATCTTCAGTCTAAGGTAAGATCTACATATGATCTTTAGATTTTTTCTGATCTAGCTTCTCCCATTTCTATTTTCCATGCTAGGTCATTTGATCTAAAGTGTTCTAAGGGAGATTCATTCGGTTTTTGTTGATGTGGTTGTGCCACGACATCTTCGGGTGGATGTAGTTGTTTTCAGGAAGGTGATCATGATCCATTTCCTTGATCTATTCTCTGTCAAAGAATTTCTAAAACTTTTTGAGGTAGGGGATTCATTGATTCTCTATTCTTTTACATGAAACGGTAGAGTTATCAGGTTTTATCCCTTTGGATCACAATTGAATTGAACTAATTATATACATGAACCAGATTAAAATAATTTGTTTCATCACATGTTCTTTCTTTGAACTATGATAAATATTTTCCTTTTTATATGATAGATAATTTTATATATTTTATTTTTCTTGTTATCATGTTGTTCATGATTAAATTACTAAAGAAAATAAGGCCTAAATTAATTTATAATTAATTGGATAAGGATAAAGTGGAATGTAAATGAATTCGGTAGTTGTTGTTATAGTTTGGTGTTAATAAAATTGATGACGATGTTCATGTTTATTCCATTTGGTTGATAAAAATAATGTTTGTTTGTTCTTTTTGAGTAAAGGTATGTCAAATTAATTAGTTAATTATTTTTTGGTAGCTATGATAGCTTGCACTTTAGGTTTCCCATAGTTTTAACCTACTAATAATGAATCAGTTTATTCAAGATGGATTAAAGAACATATTTTTTGATAACAAATAATGACTGGTAGGGTTCTGAGTTACACTCTTTCTTGTAAAGTCACAAAAGACTTATTCTATGAGCTGTGGGAGCTCATTAATGGTGAAGGATGAATTCATTGTTTAAGGCTAATAGACTAGTTGCCTTATTGCTTCTGGATGCTTGTGTTGTGGTGTGAGACTGGATGGCTGTTGTGAGATGTGGGGGCATGGAGGCCCAATGGATGTGGTAGTAGTTGATTCCTAGAGTGGTGAGATGCATTGTTTTGTTCATGTGGGTGTTGAGGAGGACACCAGAGGTGAAGAAACAGGTTGGGTTCAAATGATTAGATGCTTAATAAATCTTGTTGGTTGATTATATTCTTTATCGTCCCCACGGTTTGGGGTAGCTATTCTTCCTTAGCCTCCTTCTAAAAGAGGAGAAGACACATGGACTATGCCATGTGATTCCCGTATTTAGCTTCTCAATGATGGATGGGTCTATTCTCCTTATATAGGTGGAAAGTACTTGACAGGTATCCCACATACTCACAGTATTGAGACCCTTGTGTTTGGTAGCTATGTTTTTCTTTTCTAGAATACCTGAAATTATGGAAAGTAATAATGTTGTTAATAAATGGTTGAATAAATTAGTTTAACCAATTAGGTTGGATCTTACTGGGATGAAATGCTGAGGTAATATTTTTGAGAATCTATGGACTTGGTTTGGCTATTCCTAGAGAGCATGGATCTTTGGTGTGATGCTAATGAAATATAATGTGGAATTATTAATGGAAAATTATTTATTAAAGAATTAATTAACATAAAGTGAAACTAATAAAATGTGATAAATTAATCTAAATTAGCTCTTTAAATTGTTTTTTCTTATAGTATGCATTGTTTTAGCAGTGGTAGTTGGGATTCTGAGAGACGCTAGCTGTAGTTGAGTCTAAGACTAGGTTATGTCATTAGTGCGGTTGTGAGGTATAGTATATTCTACACTTTTTTTTGTTTGTATATGCTACTCCACCCCTTCATTTTGGGAAACTAACACATTGGGGATTATATTCATTAGGGGGTTTTTCCCCATCATTATTGTGGGAGGATAGATGGTTGTGAACCCAATTTGGCCTTGCTCTCTTCTCTTGGTAGTTACTTGTGCTGGTAGGCACAATGGTTAGTTTTCCCTATATATGTGTGTAGAGGGTTGTATTGACTTGTTGTTATTCACACACATATATTCGGGATATAATTCCCTATGGACTACTATAGGTGTACATGTATAGGTTGTGATGGCATGAGGACCTTACTCGGTGTATGGGATGTAATGGCGTGAGTGAAAATACTCGTTGTTTGATACACGTTATATGGGTTGTGGTGGATTCCAAAAAACTACCTGGTTACTATTGGTTTATGAGGAGAGTGTGGTGCTTTACCCAGGTTTCTGTAGGAATGCTTGGTGTTACAGGAGGTGCATGTTGTGGTTGTTCGCCCAGGTGTCTGTAGGAAATCCATTTCGAAGAGTGATTCATAGGATGTGTGGCATTGGGGATAATCAACAAACTAGTGGGGAAGTAGTAGCAGGGTAACCTTAATATTTTTTATTATACTATATACTCTTGTATGCAATACATGGTGAGTGTAGCCATGGTGAGGGTGGGAACATAGTGTACCTTTTTTGGAGTAGTGTTAGTTTCACTTGTTGTTTAATGTGCTTTAGCATTCTTTCTTTACATTTTCATGAGAGTCTACAGTGAGGATCCTAATAAGTATACTTTTATACTCACCCTATGTATATATAAATTTATTTCAGGTCACATCGAGTAGGTTGGAGATCAGCCTAGTTACTACTATCTTGGGGTTGCAGGAGTTGTTTGGGCTTCGTGGTCACTATTTTTTTTACATTCCTTTAGTTAGTATAGTTTTCCCTTTTGGTTGTATAAGTTCTTTCATGTCATTACATATGTGTACTTGGGTTCACTTTTATATTGCAGATCAAGTTGGAGTTGGTTGGTTTCTATCTTATCACGCTCTTTCACATGTGTTCTCTTAGAGGGTAATGCCTCCCATTTGTGTGTTTACTATACCCTCAGTGCTAGTTTCCAACCTGGGGCCTACTGGAGGCGAGACTTTGGGGTTAGTATCTCCCTTCTCACATTAAAATCCCAAGAGGGGTACACTTTATGGGGAGGGGGTCCTGACAATGGATATATAATGGTATGGAATCCTCTTCTTTTGGGGTGTGTTGTACTGATGAATATAGAATTCTAAATGAGACATAGTTTACTTATTAAAGCCTTTTCATCTTTCAATAAAGGTTACAATACACCGTTGAAAATTCAGGTGTCCTCATGAATTGTTTATAGATCAATTAGTTGGTATTCCCTCCTCAAATTCAAGAGACATACATCAATTTATTTGTGATTTTGGGAGTCCTAATGAAGTTCTTTGGGATTCATTACGTTAACGTTTTTGAATTCAGGGTATTTGTATTTTTTCTATTTTTTATATAAATTTATGTTTTTTCTTCCATGAAGATAGATTGTTTCTTGTTTTGGTTCACTTTCATTGCCAAGGGCTATATGATGATCCCTTGAAACCCATCAGTTGTATTTGAGACAGTACATACAATAATTAAATGTATTAAATTTATGTTTTCAAAAAATATCAACATCACCATGAAATCCAGTTTTAGTGGTGTTTTCATGATTAATTGAAAACTACCATGTGAATATCACCATAGCATATAACATACTATGGTGGCTCTTCATTAGGATTCTTCAGGTACCAAGGCCAGCCGCATAGAATGGATTTCAAATAGTGTACCATATTTTTCTCTTCATGAAGCTTTCATCTAAAACAGACAATGAATGGGAGACATGTTGTAGTGAAATTCATAGATAACAACAAAATGATTTAACAATATAATGGTTTTATGATTTTCAATATTAATAGTTAATAAAATATTTTTAAATCATTATAAAATGTATTTTCAGATATTTTAATTTATAATTTTTTTATAAATTTATTATTTATTAATTATTTTTAATTAATTAAACGTTAATGAAATATTTATTAATATAATATTCCAAGATAATTAATATTAATATTTTAAAAAATAACTTTTATAAATTATATGGAATATATTCTTGAAAAAAAATGAAATATTTATTTAATAGTAAAAATAAATAAATAATTAATGGTTATAAAATTTCAGTCTAAAATATTATGTAGTTTAGATTTAAATTTATGTGTTTTTTATAATTAATTAATTTTATATTATTCAAATTAAAGGTTAAGAGTTGATTAAATTATTATTTAGACTACATCAAAAAAATTGGGGATTAATGTGATTAGGTGTTTAAATAGTATTGGAAATTTCTTATAATTGTAATATGAAAGAGTTCTTATTTATTTTGAATGTAATCTTATTATATTCATGTTTAGATAGTTTATAAAATGCTTGCAGTTATCTTGTTTTTATGAATAGTTTATAAATATCTCATCTTTTGGAAAATAAAAAAATGTTATTTATTTTTAAATGTCATTTTTATTCATGTTTATTAAATTGTTTATTAAATGTGAAGATTATATTTGATAAATTATTGTGATCCATATTTTTTTAATAATCCACAAAATATGGTTATTTATACATAAACACATGTTAGAACAAAATTCCTCTACTTTCACAAATATTATCCTAGTGTTTAGGCCTTCTCATTTGTGGTGGATCTTCCAACAATAGAATTTCTGTTTAAAACATTGTATGAAAAATCCACAATGGAAAATTTTTAATTCTAGTTTTTTGATTTCCACTCTTCAACATCATATCCCTTGACAACCCTATATTTAAATGAGGCATTATATTTCTTTTATGTCTGATCCAAACATATGAAATTACCCTCACATATTGGTCCTCATCATATGACTGTAAGCTTCATGACACCTAAGTCTTAGTATCATGACTATAAACATCAAAGAAAAACATCCTTTTGATATGACTCTAAACTACATAACATGTAGTCCTTTTCACATGACCATACACTTTAGGACACAAATCATTTTACATATGACCTAAAACTATATGTTATGTATCCCATATTGTTTGACCTTAAACAAAATAGAATGGTATGTTATACATAAAATTAAGATATTTCCCCCCTTATGTTAAGATTTACAAGGGAAAATAATTCATCATGTCGATTCCCAATATATATCTAGTTACAAGATCCATGATATAATTTTAAAAAATCTCCACACTCATGGCATGCCCCCAAACACCAGCTTCCATTGGAATCTCATATGCACACGACAAAAAATTTGAATATCTTGACAATCTATAAAGGTTACTAAAATCAAAATCTGAATAAATAACCCATTTTATTTGATAGTGGATAAAAAATATATCATTACATTTATATTATTCCAAAAAAATAAATAGTTAAATATATTAAATTTAAAATTTTGAAATAAATTTAGTACAAGAATGAAATATACGAAAAAATAAACACATACCTTTATGGTAATATGTCGTAGAATTCTAGCTGGGCAAACTAAAAATTGGATGATACATTATACAAATATCCCCACCTCATCTGTAGGTAATGGTATTCTAGCTAATATATCTATAATATCTTTTACAGTGAGCCTATGATTCTCTGTATCTAACTGTTGATGATGAATGCTATCAACAACATGATAAATCATCACATACATAACAATATGATACTAAGGATCATGAACATATAACTCATAATAACTGGGATGTTTTGGAAGACGGGTTGTTAAAGTAAGATAAAAAGTGGGGTCTATAGGAAAACGTGGGGGAGAGGGAGTTATTGGAAGAGGTGGATGAGTGGGAGCTATAGTGGGAAAATGTCTTTGCATTTCTATAAACTATACTACACCGATGCTCTTTTAACAACCCATCCAAGAGGGGGCCATGTTGTGACTACCCCAAAACCGTCTCCGATAGGATTGGGGATGGCGACTATCACTGAGTAGGCATATCCCATAAATTGGAGGCATTTACCTATTCACCCATACACAGGCACACATCTCCCAGCCTAAAATGCTAAAATGTAAAAACACTAAGTAAAAAATTAATGCATCCACTATGATGCCAACCACACCGTACGACTATAGAAAAATAGGAAATTAAACTGGGTCAGAATACAATCCCACCAAAATAACGAGTCTTCCATGTTAATTAACAAGATCTAGAAGCTCATCCATATAAAACCCTACATAAATGGTAGGTGTTGGAAAGCTGTCTAAATATATAGGATCACCACACATTCATATGATCAATCTAAAACCACATGTTCCTGGTCCTCCTAGGACCCCATCAAAGCATCAATCATCTACCCAAGACACAACACATACGATAAAATATAGTGTAGGGGTTTGTAAAAAAATACACAGTAGTACACCATGAAACCATAATGGAAATACCACTAATAAATACATGAATTATACCACAAAGGAAACACATGGAGTACACCAAAAAAGAAACAAAATAAGTATAGTTAATACATTTATCTTAGAAAAGTATAAGTATAAAGCAAAAATATATGTTTTTTTACTTTTAATCCAAATATTCTTGGTTTCTACAACACTAGAAGTGTCTACGATGCACAGAGCATCAATGTAACACTGGACGTCAATGGTGTTAGAAGCATCGATGACACACGAAGAGTCGATGGTTCATAGAGCATCGATGATGAATGAACATCGATGGTGCATATAGTGTTGATGGGTCATCTAGTCTCCATGTCACATAGTCACTAATATCACGTAGTTACAAAGATCACATAGTCAAAATATCACAAAGTCCAAGCCAGCCATATGATTCTGCTCGTAGCACGCTCATTCTCAAAGCACGTTCTCCTCGAGCAATTAGCCCATATTCTTAATTCCACAGAAACTCACATATATTTTCACAAAATTACCATCTCATATCAATGATTACAATGGAAGAAATGTCACATCAAATGTACACTCGGTTTGAAAGAGATGACTAATTTAGTAAAAAGCGTATGGTCTAGTCCAGGTCCAACCTAACCTAATATGAATGACCTGACCGGACCTGGTTCATCCAACACAACCCAAACTGGACTTTCTAGGTTGGACTGAACTTGAATAATCTAATAGGACTGGCCCATTGGGCCGGTGGCCTTCCAGAGTGAGATGGTTATGCTCCGAAGGATGCGGCATGCCCTGGTTGTGTCCCGTTGGTCCATGTGATTGCATGACCATGTAAATAGCTGACTCCCCTAGTTGATGTGGTATCAGAATATGTTTCATGTGGCGTGACCACCTTTTCCTCCTAATCACGGTTCCCCTTCATTGACATATGATCCATATGAATAGTCTGCGAGTCATGTCCTACTGCTTCTTCCATATCCCATGGTCGCTACCAGCAGCCTCCACCGCCGTAGGCCTCCTCCGACACGACCCCTCCTTGACCAGGTCTTCTCATCGACCACCCTACCAGTTTCCCTTTCCTTCTATTCCCTAACTGTCCTGGCTTAACCAACTGGGTCGGTGCTACCTCAACTACTAGTTGCCCCTCCAATGGCCTTGACATGTTGCACTCTTCCTAAACCGGCTAGAGCTGCCACCTTTTTTTGCCTCCACCTTACACCGCTACCAGATCATATCCATGGTCTTAGACTATTGATCCATGGATCATAGGTGTGATGATCCTTTGATCATAATTTTGGAGGAACGTGGAATGAGAAACACGGGAGATTGGTGGAAATAGAAAATGCACATGAAGGCCCCAAAGGAAATATCTTGGCCTTGTTCATGTCATCCTTGATCCATTCTTGTTATAAGGTTTAACTAATAACATTAAACTAATATTTAAAAGGATTTATAATCCCATTAATCCTATAAATAAAATAAATCCTATAATAATGAAAAAACCGTGAATAAAATTGTTCATGGGTTGGTATGTGTTCATCATTTTAATCTGAGAGGGGAAAGGAAATCACAAAGAGATCAAAACGCTACCTTGATATTGGATCAGTCATTGATAAAGAATGGTGTTTCATGTCATCATTGATCCTTGATCTTCCTGCATTCATCATCTTTCATCAAATATTTTTTCCCTCCTTTCCTTAGAGGAATTTTATATTATTTTTTGAAAATAAAACCTGAGAAAATATGAGTCATTACATTATTCCCACTTTAGGTATTTACATCCCTAAAAATGAAAACAAGGGATACTAAACAAAAATATGATGGCATTGAGCATGAATCTAAACCTCCTGGTCCCATGTCCTATCCTAGAGATTCGTGTGCTTCCACTGAAAACACACCATAGGAATTGAACAACCACGAAGGATCCGCTCATATTGATCCTCGGTCTCCACTGGGTACTCCACAAAAACATCCCCTTAATCAATGCCTAACTTTACCCAATCATTGAATTTTGATGGATTAGGCATGTACCTCCTCATCTTTGAAACATGTAATACATCATGCACCAAATGAAACAACATGGGTAGACCTTGGTGGTACCCCACCTCACCAACTCTACACTAAATCTAAAAAGGGTCAATATATCTTACATATAACATGCCGCCCCAACCAAATCTATGAAATCCCTATTACAGTGAGACCCAAAGGAACACATGGTGTCCATCCTTAAACTCCATATGCCTAAATTAGAAGAAACCAATGTATTTTCTAATATAATATTTTTTTCAAAATATTTTAATGATGGTTACATCCAATTTCTAACATTCACTGTCGACCTGTGAGGGTCGATGCTAGGCCCCGCCTAATATAAAGATACTTCTTTGAGCATAATGATTACCTCAAATTTTTGATCTGAGAACCCATTAAAAATTTAATCCCATTTTAATGAAAAAATTCTTCTCCCTTTATTAAAAACATAACATTATTCACCGTATCATTCTGAGCACACTGAACCTTAGAATCTCACGTCGTCTCAGCACCTAGTATCACAATTTTCCTAATTAATTTATACAAATAAAATCAGAAAAAATCCAAGTCATTACATTCTCCCATAGTGTCACTAGCTCTACTATGTTCCCTCTAAAGAGAATGTTGTGATCCCCACCTTTTTATTATCCATCAAGGGCATGCCATGTGGATATCTAACCAAGTAAAGTCCCATAGTCAGCATCTCCGATATGTGCCTCCCTGGTTTGTTATAAGAGTGGAGGGGTGAAAACCATTGACTGAAGGTAAGCTACTCCATCTACATCCACAAAATATCTTTGTAACACGGAAAACTACTCTGAAACATTACTCAGAAAACAAAAAATGGATATCTTACTAAGGTCATATGCCACTACATTCCCCTTCTTATGAGTATAGACAATATCAAAGTCATAGTCTAGGAGTAATTCTAGCCTTCATCTCTACCTGAAGATTATATCCTTATAAGAAAAGATATAATTGAGACTCTTTTTTCAGACTAGATGGTAAAACTCTTTCCCATCAGGTAGGGTCACCACATCTTCAATGAAAAAAACTACCACTATTAGATCAAGATAACGAGTAGTATTGTTCTGCTCATGCTGCCTCAACTAATGTGAACCATAGGTAATCATTGATTTACCCTGAATATGGACACAACCATGTCAGGTACCTGATGCATCACAAAACACCACATACTCAACGCCCTCCTATGGTATTCTCAAAATGGGGATGCTCACCGATCTCTGCCTCAACTTCTGAAAGCACTACTGTAACTTATCTATCCACACAAAAGTCTAACCCTTCCTTGTCAAGGACATAAAGGGTGATGATACCCTATAAAAGGAGTTTTAAAACCTATGATAGTACCTATAAAAACTTTGGAAACTCCACACCTTGGTAAATATCCTGGGTGGCTCCCAAGAAAGCACCTATTAAATCTTCACCAGATATACTGCAACTCCGACATTTGAAATGATGTATCCCAAAAATTAGACCTCCTGAATACAAAACAGACAGTTCAAGAGATCCCCATAAAGATTGTTCTCTCAGGGTGTGTCTATGACTATCTTCAAGTGTATCATGTGGTCCTTCTAGGATGGTGAGTGCATCAGGATTTCATCAATGAAGACCATGATGAAATGATCTCTGTAAGGATGGATGATTCAATTCATGAGTCTCATGAACACTATTTGGGTTTTCTTCATAACAAAAAACATCGTAATGTAATCATAGTGGTCATACTAACATTGAATGGTTGTCTTCGGTATGTCCTCATCCTGTACACAAAGTATATGATAGGAATATCCGTGATCTATCTTCGAGAACCATATCACTCCCTTCAGATGATTTAAGAGGTCATAAATCCTTGGTAGTGGATACATATTATTCATGGTCACCTGGTTCAAGTTCCATAATTCCACACATCATCTCAAGATTCTGTCTGCCTTCTTGAAATACAAAACTGGGTCCACCCAAGGTGAAACACCAGGCCTCACAAAACACTTCCTCTACAATCCCTCTACTTGTACCCTCCACTCAGGAAGCTCTATGGGATCCATCCGATATTCAGGTGTAGACATAGATTTTTTATTGGGGTACATATCAATACATATGCCAGCCTACCTATGTGGAGGTAATCCAGAGACATACTTAAGAAAGATGTCCCCATACTCATCCATAGTTGTAGGAAACTGAGGACTCATCTTATCCACTCCACTGAGTGTCATGCTAGCCAAATAATGAGTTTTCTACTGCACCCACTTATGTGTGACTCCATCTTGTGATTTTTGGATTTCCTTTTTCCCAAAAAAGGAAAACATGGTTCCATATCCATGTACACAGGTCATTAAGAGCGTACAATAGTCAATATGGGTGTGAAATTTTCATAACCACTCTATATAAAGAATGAATTCATAAGGCCTCGATGCTACCACCAAGAGACCCCAACTGAAACTCTAACCCCCTAGATTAAGGGTACACTATTAGAACTAGTATTTGATTTTTGAATCTTCCCATGGAGGAGTCTCTAAGAGTAGGGATCGATTCAACAGTTCAACTAGAATCTCTATGTCTCGTTCAAGGATTGTTGTGATAAAAGAGTGATTGGAACCCATGTCTATCAAAACTACATCTTTGGTGGAATAGAATTATATCATAACTCTAATAATCTCAGTTTCACCATGTTCATAATACTCCATCACTGGAGACTTTCATCATCCCTGACCCCTAGTTCCCTATGCCCATGGTGGACCACCAGGGGGTGGTGGTGGTTGGACCTCAAACCTTCTCCCACCTCCTACTGCCTGACCTGCTCCTCTTCCACGCCCTCCGCCCTACGAACAACTTTTTTCTTTCTTCCTCCTCTACCTCAGTGGTCCCTAAATCATCTATAGATAATCTGTACGGCGTCCTGGGCATTCTATAGGTAGATGTCCCCGACCAACGCATAAGTAACACAACTTTCCTTTCAGCTGACTCACTCGGCCCTAGGAGCCCTGCACTACAGATCATGTATCCTGGGGTCATCCCCTAGAGTTATTTACCCTATTTATTCCCAACGTCTACTGCATACTACCCACCACCGAAAACATTGCTACCTGGGGCCTATTGGTATTTCCCACTGTTGGTGTCTGCTTTGCATGAAATCTCTCCACTAGCAGGGCTCACTCGAGTACCCTAGTATATGTAGGGATGACAAGGGATATCTTGGATGCTCTGATCTCTAGATGTATACCCTGATTAAAGGTATGGCCCCCAAAAAATGGGTCTGCACCATATCCGTGGAGTAGTGAGGAAGATCTGTAAATCTCACCATGTACTCTGCTACTGTTTGGCTACACTGCTGAAAATTTAGTATCTTTGGTATACACATGGAGCATAAAATCGTTCGAAGGAACTCCTACCTAAATAGATTATTGAATTCTATCAAATGGTGGGTCTTCTGCTTAGGTGTCTAGATCACTAAGCTCCACCATCATCATGTTGAGCCCGGTAGAAGTCAAATGACTTGTACTACCATATGTATGAGAGGAATTGTCACTAGGCATAAGACACATGTAATAACATCCAACCAATCCTTAGCTTCTTTGGGGTCCGGCTCACCCCTGAACTAGGAAGGTTATTGCCTCTATATCTCATGCAATCCACTCATCCTACATTCATCCTCTACCGGAAGTGATGTTATTAACTACTAATCTATGTTTAGTGGTATCACTGGTACACCACTCGGGGGTGCTATCTCTGGTATTGGTCCATGAACCAATGCCTCATCACTATGTGGGTCATCCTCATGATTGGGCATCAGAATCTTGGTTGGATGTCTATGTGGGGGCATCCTGAAATAGATCAAGATGTACCATATTCAATAGAATATACATAATGAGCTAAAATTTACTCAAGAAGGACATGAGAACACACTGAATCCTATATGATGCATGTAGCATTTTTATCCCTTTAACTAGTGTTTTCATGTACTGAGTTGAAAAGAAGAATTCAGATTCCGAGTTTTTGGATATGTTGGTCGTTTCACTAACACTGGAGTCTCTAGAAGGAAATCCAAACCCACAACACTAAACACTATTTCCCCAAACAAATATAATAAAATCTAGGTTATTTAGGTAGAACCTACTTCCTCTAATACCACTCTATCATGAACCATCTCAGAGTGTCCCATTCCATGACTACCCCATGCCTACAACGGATAGGCCAGGGGATTGAGACTAGCACAGAGTAGGAATATCCCAAAAATGGGAGGCATTTTTCTAAGTATCCATACACATACACATATCCATGCCCAAACTGCTGAAATGTAAAAACACAACGTAAAAAATGAATACATACACAATGATAAAAACCATAGAGTATGATAGTAGGAATACTATAATATAAATAGGGCCAGGATGCAAGCCCAACAAATGAAAGAGTCTTCTATGTGAATTCACATGTTCGTGATGATCATACATAGAAAACCCTACCTAAAGGGTAGTTATAGGGAAACTGTCTAATGTCGTAGGATCACCACACGTCTGTTTGATCATTCTAAACACCATCTAGTCCTAGTCCACCTACGAACCTGTCAATGTGTCGATCATATGAACAATACACGACACTTGTAAGAAAATCCTGTGCATGGGTGAGTAAAGCAATACTCAGTAAGAAACCCTGAAACGACAAGGGAAATACCACTAACAAATACATGAAGTTTACCAAAAAGGAACCAGACAAATTACACCATAATGGAAACACAGAGAGTAAATTCAATACAGTCAGTTCACACAGGTATAATTCTAAACCATGAAGATACAATTTTTTAGTTTTAGTCCACAGATTCTCGGTCTCTACAACACTATAAGTGTTCATGGAACACACAGAATTAAAGGTTCATAGATATTAGATGGCGCAAAGTATTTGATGGTGCTCAAAGCATTTAACCCACAAAGAGCATCAATGGTGCACGAAGCATCGATGGAACACATAGCCTCTATTGTGCACAGAGTGTCGATGGTTCATGGAGCGTCAATGGGTCATGAAACCCTAAAGTCTTTTTGTCACCAATATCACATAGTAAGAAAGATAATATATCCACAATGAATACTTAGTCATAGTCAGACACAAGATTCTGCAAACAACATGCCCGTTCTGAGAGCACCTACACCTCAAGCCATTAGGAAATATTAAAACATCTAAAAAACTCACTTAGAGTATATCAAATGAATTTTCTCATCACAAGGGTCTGAATACAAAAAAGGATCATAAAGCAGACACATATATTGAGGGATATGGATAATTTAGTAAAAAGGTGTTAGTCTGGTCTAGGTCTGACCCAGCCCAGTCAGTCTAGGGTGGCCTAAACTGGGCAGACTCTCTAGCTTAGACCACATCTCATTTGTCGGTTCTACTCCACTGAATGTGTCCCACCCTATCTGAATCCCTCTAGTCCTTGTGATCTCTTTACCACGGGTCCAACTAGCTCCCTTGGTCAATGAGGTGAGAGATCACATTTCACGTGGCCAGTCCGCCTCGTCTTCCTAGTCATGCATCCCTTCCACCACCGCAAGTTCCATCTGATACATCTCCAAGACACATCCATCTTTCACTGAAACGACCTCCATTTATGGCCCTAGGTCACCACCCACAGCCTCCATCGCTGTAGGCCTCCTCTGACATGATTATTTATGGATCGCGTCTCACTGCTACCCTTCTTGCTTCCCATTCATACAATGCTTCTCCAGGACCAGCCACCCCTATTAGTGTGGTAATACATTCACTGTTGGGTGACCCTCTCATGACCATTCCATTTTCTGATCCGTCTAAAATGTTAGAAGCCATCGCCTCTAGCCACCTCCTTTTTCTACCACCAACTTGCGTTGCCATAGGATCAGATCCCCAATCTCAGGCCGTTGCACCCCAGATCTAAGTTGCAACAATATTTTAATCACAATTCATGAGTAAAGATGAATGTTAACATGGGATAATGGGGGAAAGAGAAAATGAACATGAACGTCTCAAAGGATGGATCTTGGTTGTATTCGTGTCAGACATGATCTGCTCATGTTAGAAGGTTTATTGAGAAAAAATCAACCAATATTCACAGAGATTTATCTTCCCTTTAAACCCCATAATAAAATCTATCATGTAAGAATGAATGAACCACATATCAAACTATTCCTAGGTTATTCTTTTTTTTTTTGCATTTGAATATAAGAGTGTAATTGAAATCACGGAGAGATAAACACCCTACCTTCAGGGTGGATCAATCATTAACGAAGAATGGGGTTCTGTGTCATCATCAATCCTCGATCCACCGACATTCATCATCACTCTTCAAATATGATTCTATCTTCTTTCCTCATAGGAGTTTATATTTAAGTTATAAATATTAATTCAGAGAAAATATTAGTCATTATAGCTCTAATCATATCATCCATCATCCCAATAATACTCTGAACTTACACCTCCAGAGATTCTATTTTTTATAAATACCCTCAATTACAGAAGTTGAAGAACATGGTAACACGTTTCTCACTGATACACCTTCTAGGTATCCTCATCATGACATGTATGTTTGGTCTTCCCAGTGCGGTAGATAAAATATCATAACTCCCCTCAGCTACAAATACCACCTATGTTCACTAATCATCAAGATAATCCTATATTAATTATTAGAAATATTATTTAATGATTCAAAATATATAAATAATTGAATTAACTTAAATAAATAAAATAAACATATTACAATCCTCTCATCTTCAACTCTTTATTATTTTGTAAGTTATTTCCCTTTTTTGATCATATGATCCCTCTTCCATTTTTCAGGGCTTACCATGGGGATGGAGGGGAAAACTCTCTAGAGTTTGAAGACTCAACTCTTATTTTTTGAAACTTTTCATCCATAATTATTTCTTCCAATAAATTATTACCTCCTTGAGATAAACTATGAGGGTATAAGTTTCATGATTGGATATCCTAATGATATCTCCTAGATGAATTTAAATTAATGATAAGGAACCATTAATAATATCATTACTATAAGAAAACTTGTAAAATTTTAGATTACACTTACCAAAAATGCTTCTTGTATTCTAATTTCAAATAATTGTTGCCATGTGTGTTCATCTATGAAAAGATATAAATCACATGTATTATGTTTTTTCCTATACCCAAAAATGATATCAAATGTGAGGGTTGATTTTAAATCCCTCCATCTCTTAGAAACCATTGATAAACATTTCTTCCCAACTCTTCCAGTTTCATGTATATCATATGTCATATATTAAGAAGGGGGAAGATATATATTACTTTAAATATTTCAATATTATTAAAAAATAACAAGTGAGTTTCTTAAAATTTTCTCCCACAACTGAGATAGTCTTTCTATTTAAACACTTCTCCAATCATTAAACAAAATAATTACTTTATTTTACCCTTAACCTATAAAAAAACTATTGAAGCGTTTTGTATTACGAACTCTTGGAAAATAATTGTAATGCCCCGACCCCAGTTACCCAGGGTCGGTGCATTATTTTAATACATTGGCATGATTACAAGGAAAGAAGTCCCGAAGGACTGATCCGTTTAGCAGTCTTGGAAAATATGTTACATACATGAATGTTACATTACACTTTATAACATACAACACAACATAAATAATACTTTATGAACACCATTATTCCCTTAGCTTAACCCTTCATATTAATCACAATACACTTCTTGAAATCCTGGGAAAAATAAAACATAGAAAGGGGCGAGCTCAAATTCTCAGTAAGGGTAAGCAATACAGCATAAGATAACATAAATATTAAGGATGGTCACTAATTGAAACCACATGCCTTTACCAATAATAAACATGAATACATTTATGGAAGGGATATGAACTGAGTAAATAATGTCATAATAAAACATAATCACGGGTATTCTACTAGTCAAATGACCACATGAACCATCAATATTATTTTCATAATGAGGGAATTTATAATGTCGGACCTTCTGAATCATTTTCTCAAGTCCTCATCCAAGACGTCTAAAATGATTAAGGCCTCGACCAAAACCATATACCAAATTGGGAAAGGGCCTCAGCCAATTCAATGTCAAGTTGTCTCATGAGACCTACTGATGCATCGAGGAGATATAGCGGGCTTCACCTGTCATATACTAAGTCCAATACATTCCTCATATGAAAAGGTTGAAACATAACATAAACATTCTTATTGAAACTAGCATACGAAATGTCAATACTTTAACCATAAACCATGAATGGTATAAAAATAACACATCCCTAGTCAAAAATATCAAAAAACCTTCAATACAATATGGAGCATTTTTATCATAATAAATCAACTTCGAACAAGTTTATAATCCATCAAAGGATGTTGACTTAGATGAAAATTATTTGTAAAAATCTTTGAGTGAGATATCCCTTTTTCATGAAAACTATTAAATGTTAAACAATTTATAAAGGAATAAATTTATAGAAATTTTTGAATCAATGTGTCCCATACCAGTTTGAAACTTTTTAATGTAATTAACATTTTTAAAACATTCATGTCCATATTATTACATCATTAAAAACCATTTTGAAAACATCGACATTAATGAGAATGATTTAGAAGAATAAATATTTAAAAAATATAAAATGATGTTTTAGTAAAAAGTCCCTCAAAAATAATCCCATTGAAATTTCTTTCATGAAACATGGAAATGGATAATAAATATTTCCCAGTAGATACTTATGTAAAATAACCTCAGATAATGAAGAGATTGTGAAATTAACCCTTACCAATTTGGTAACTTACGAAACATACACCACATGAAAGAAGTATCATACAATTAATATGTAAATACACATAAATTAAATTTTTTAACACAAATAATAAAATTATGGGTAGTACATACACCACACAAAATGTAATAGTGGCAATATGGCATGAATCTCACGGGAATAAGGAGTGAGATGAAAACCCCTTACCTTGCACTTTCCTTTAGTCGCGGGTATGTTTAACCTCCTGTATGAAGACTGTTGTATGTTATTAAATTATACTAGAATCTTATTAATATTTTTTATATCATAAATAATTCATTTAGGACTTTATACAACCTATTTAATAATAATTTCTTTGTTAAATTAATATTTTGTGTAATAATTGCTTTCTTTAGCGTACGTGTTTTAACTTGTTACTCTTTATTGTATCACATAGATCATGATTTAAATACTTCCAGTATATAAAACATGATTTATATATCATATATATTTAGAATATAAATATGTATAATAGACATATATATGAAATGGAAAACAACGTTTATGAAGACGGCAGTCCGTACGTACGAATAAACGCTGTTTTCGTTTTCATAACGTATTGAACGGAACTAAGTGAATAAAATATATGCAAGTACATATATATATATATATCTACAGTATAATTATTATTTCATATATTAAAAACATATTAGTAATTTATATTTTTATAATCGTCGATGAATGGTGAATGTGGAAATGAATCTCATTGCGTCGTGGAGACGGTAATCCGTACGTACGCACGAGCGACAATATCATTTCCTTAAAGTATTGGAATTTGATGGGATTTTAATTTTACAGAGACATTATCATGTTATTTTCATTATTTATATACATATTACTCATCATTACATCCATCCAAATAATATAGGGTTGAATAACAAATTACACCACCACGTGGAGACAGTAAGCCGTACGTACGCACACATGGTGACATTATCATTCATAAGATGGATAGAATAATGAATATATTTGTGAAATATTTATAATAAAATCACATTATATATAAGATACTAGAGTTATTATTTTTTAATGGAAATAACAATGAAGGAAGAAGTGGAAGAAGAAAGGAACTTGAAATAGGGTTGTGAAATCGTTACCTCTTCTTCGGATTCTTCCTTTTTATTTGATCAAAAGGACTATATAGGATGGATTTATGATCAAACTAAGGCCTCTAGGATGAGTTGAGGTAATTTGGGATGATATATGGGGAGGTTTTGGCTGAGCCAAATGGATTTGGAGGTGTTATTTTGATAGAAGGGGAAGTTCCCTTTTAGAAGAGGGGTGAGGGTCACTTTAGGAAAAGATTAAATTATTAATTTCTTATACAATCATATTATGTTTATAATGGTTCAAATTGAATATCTTTCTATTATTAAGTGGCTATGGGTCGAAATCCTCTCAAAAAATAGGTTTTAGACAAGTTTAGGTTACCATTTTAACCTTATCATTTAGATTTAACACTTAGTTAAATAGTTTAACTTTTACAGTGTCTTTTTGTATTCTTACTATATATGGTTAATAAACATACTATAAACTTCCAAGAGAATATCAAGTGTCTAATTAATGAAATATATAATATTTTTTAAGTCCTTATTCAAACCTTATATTTTTAGGAATATTATATCAACCAATAATAAAGTATTTGTTTTAAATATTAATTTATGTTAATTTTGACACAATTTGGTATTTTGTTTTTGTGAAAGTCATAAAAACTTTATTACATTGGAATAAATAAATTGAATCAGTCCTAACATGTCATAGTCACCTATAAAATTCGTGGATGTCATAAATAATTTGAAATTATATTTATTTTATATTTATAATACAATTTATTTGATTCTTTCATTAATAAGGTAATTATTGCATCATCATTGTGTCATAAATAAATTCATTAATTTAATATCTATAAATTATAAATAAAATACCATAATGTAGGAAATATTATTATCATTATAATTAATATTTATAGTATAATTTATTTTATATATAACCCTATATTTAAAGTGGTTTTGTTAATAAACTTTGAATTTAACACTTTTAACTTTTCTTTAAATTAAATAATAATAAATGTCCTAATATAATCCAAGTGGACCTAAAGGGTCATATTTTATTCCTAAGGTTCTTTTTGGTCGAATTACACTTATATAATATAATTAGTACATGTGTTAAGGTAATAATAATATCATTTTTACCTTTAATTACCCTATTTTCTTTTAATCGTGGTAAATAAAAGTAAAATGTTACTTTTCACCAAATTTTTTTTTTATATTTTTGAACATTGTTTTACTCCCTTATATTATCCATGTCTCTCAGAATTTCGAAATTCAAATCATAGAAGAAGTAAAATTAAGTTTTATGTGAATTTAAAAAATCTCTTAGGAGGTGGGTAAAAGACTGTGAAAAGTTCAATAAAATTTTTATATATCTAAAATTATTATAAACTCATTCTAATGAATTACATTGATCATATAAATTTATTATGTATCTATTTTGACCTAAAATAAATTTAAATAAAATAAATAATTATTTGAATAAAAATTTGGATTTAAACTATAACTCAGTGTTTTTCACTATTCATCAAAAATTAAAAGTTTTCAGAAAAATACCAAAACATCACCCTAAGAAAATTTAGATATTCCAAATTCGATAATGAAGTCTATTTTACCAAATTCAAAAAATAGAAGTTGAATTTATTAATTTAAAATTAATTCCCGCTGTCAAAACCAAAAGGTATATTTTTAAGAAATAATAACTATTTAATGTTTAACACCGGATTATGTCCAATTTCAAAGTGAAATTAATTAGAATGACCATAATTGGATTAAATTGTAAAAATATAATCTACTTATACTTACAAACCATTAAAATTTATAATTTAACACTATAAATTATTTTGATTAAAAAAGTTGTTTTCAGTTAAAATATACTATTTTTCACTATTCACCCAAATATGAAAGTTATTCAAAAAACACCAAAACATTATTGAATCTAAATACTTATGTCCCAATTATAAAGAAGAAGTTTATTTTGTAAAATTTAATATATAAAAGTTTCAAATATTGGATTTAAAAAGGATTTTCCATTAAAATGCGGTAAAATGGGATTTTTTGAAAAATACTTCTTTTATCTGAAAGAATGTATTTGTTCTTACATTATATCTAATAAACTGATAATATGGATTCTAAAATTATAAGGATTATATAAAGGTCAAAATTCAGTTAATATTATTCATAACCTCTTTTGAACGACAATTTTGGTGAGTCGTGGTGCGCTTGAACTCGATGTTCTGTGTAGTGTAAGTTATTGGATTACTTTGATGAAATAAATTACTATGAAATTGTGGGGTTTTACATTCTTTCCTCCTTCAATAAATTGAATCCTTTCAATAAGAAATTATTTTTTGAAAATAAAAATTTGAAAATAGAAAATACCTTTGGGAAAACCCACATCAGAAATTAGGTTAATAAAATTTATTCTTAATAATAGAAAAAGGAAAATGAAAGGGTCACCACCAAATTATGATCTTGATTGGGAGAACATTGATGGAAATTATAGACACATAATTGGAGCAAAAACGTAAATATTAATAGGTAGTGGTTGAGGTCATCAATCACAAACAAGTGTAAAATTAAGGGCCTTAAATTTATCAATCTATGATGATTTAAAATACCATCGATTCAACAAAACATTTGGTATTTGGATAACACATTTTTTGGTTTTAAGATCCCTTCACTAAAGTATAAGAATTAATTTCTTCATTGAATAAGAGAAGAAGAAAAATATATACTCTACAAGTAGAGTCCCATCCTTTAACTAATTTCTACCACAAACTCATCTTTCACTCTAATGAATAATAGAAGATAAAAATAATATTCTATCTATCTTATTCGTATAGGGGTCAAAAAAATGAATTTATAATTCATCTACCATAATTTTTTTAAAAATACATTATTCAATCCAGGAAATCACTTGGGCCAGTGGTAGGTGATACACCTTTGTCACCCTTCGATTGCGGGTTCATGTATCACGACCATTCCAGACGTGATGGGTTGCCTCCCAACCTTCGGGTTCTCCTTTTATGACAATCCAAAACTAATCTCAAACTAGAATTATCCAAAATACTTCTGTCCAAATTTATATTTCAAAATTTATAAGGAAGGTAAAAAATAATTAAGATCCTTTTTTTCGTGTAATAACATGTGAACACCTTCATCATGTATTCTTTTAAAACACTGGACCATCCTGAATTAACAAAATCAACCACCTATTATTCCAAAATCACAGCCTCATTATCATGACCATATTAAGGATTGCCTTTACTTCAACCATTTATTTTCCAAAAAGTGTAGCTTACTATTAAGTCACTTTTCTTAGAACCATATAATCCCAAATCGTTAATAAAATATTACTACAATACAATCCTTATTTATCTCCAGAATTCATGTAATCAGTATACTATTGATACAACACTGAAATGAAATAATTATATAATAACAACATAAGAACTGTTTTCATTCTTCTTCATCTGAGATAGTATCATAACTTTATTATTATCCAATAAAATCATTTTCAGTATACTCTTTTTAATGGGACATTGATTCGCGTAGTGTCTCAACTCCTTGTAGATGAAGCATTTTACATTTGAAAACTTTTTCTTACCCTTGAAATCATGTACTTTGTTTCCATTTTCTCCACACATATAAAAAACTCCCATTCCATTCAATCATTTACCAAGCTGATTTATTCCACATTTATCACATATTGGAAAATCCTTATTTCACTTATTCCCTTTATACATCATTTTTTCTACCATTGTTTTCTTCTCTAGCTACCCTTCAAATCCATATGATTCATATAATTCTTTACTGATCTTATTAACACGTGATACTATTTATTCATATGATGATAATACGTGTGAGACTATTTCCTTTCAAAATTTTGGTTTAATACCCTAAGTGATATGACCCTTATTACTCTTTGGATCATACATATTGTTGGAGTTCTCATTCCTTCTACTAGGCACCATTTCTAAACAATGGCATACACTAGGTCAGTTTATGAATCACAATTCATAATTACAAACATGTAAAATACCTAACGTAAATTGAATAGTTTATGGATATAATCCATAATCACAAAAATGTTTTCTTTGAGGAGGTATATACTCATAAACCCGTCATAGTGGTTTGTAAAGAAAATGAGAATTATCCTAAGAATATCCCCCTGGAGTGTCGTAACCAAGAGTGCACCATGGCCCGTTTTTGTGCACTAGTTCCCGTTCGATTCTAGCTCAAAGTGGTGTTTTTGGGTTTTACCCCTAGGTACATATGTTCCAGAGCCGCATCTACCTACTCATATCTAGATAGGGATGTATTTTCTTGGAAAACTCACAAAATCTTTACATTACCAAAATTCTAGAAAGTTCTTCTACACTAATCTTCAAAGTCTATCTTATTGTAATGTACTCTAATCAGTGTTTATCTAAATCTAGCTTCCAAGGTTATTGGTAAACTTCCTCTGATACCAACTATAATTCCCAAACCCTAGTTACCCAGAGTTGGGACATTATTTTAATACATTGTCATGATTACAAGTAATCAAGCCCTGAAGAACCAATCGGTTTAGCTATCTTGAAAAATAGATTACATACATGAATTTTACATTACACTTTATAACATACAACACAACATAAATAATCATTTAGGAATGCCATTATTCACTTATCTTAACCATTCATATCAATCACAATACACTTCTTGGAATCATGGGGAAAATAAAACATAGAAAGGGGTGAGCTCAATTGCTCAGTAAGGGTAAGCAATACAGGGGAAGATAATTTAAATATTAATCATGGTGAATAATTGAAACCACATGCAATTACCAATAATAAACCTGAATAATTCTATGGCAGGGATATGAACTTAGTAAATAATGGTATAATAAAACATAATCATGGGTATTATACTAGTCGAATGATCACATGAACCATCAATATTATTTTCATAATGAGGGAATGTAAAATATCGGACATTCTGAAACACTTTGTTAAGGCCTCGGCCAAGACGTCTAAAATGATTAAGGCATCGGCCAAAACCATATACCAAATTGGGAAAGGGACTCAGACAATTCCATGTCTGGAAGTCTCATGAGACCTTCCGATGCATCGAGGAGCTATAGCGGGCTCCACCCATCACATACTAAGTCCAATACATTCCTCATACAAAAAGGTTGAAAAATAACAAAAACATTCGTATTAAAACTAGAATAAGAAATGCCAATAATTTAACCATAAAAAATGAATGGTATAAAAATAACACATCCATCATCAAATATATCACAAAACCTTCTATACAATATGGATTATTTGTATCATAATATATCAACTTCGAACAAGTTTGAAATCCATCAAAGGATTTTGACATAGATGAAAATGATTTATAAAATTCTTTGTGTGAGATATCCCTTTTTCATGAAAACATTTAAAAGTTAAACAATTTATAAAGGGAGGCATTTAAAGAAATTATTGAATCAATGTGTCCTATACCGCTTTAATTTTTTTAAAGGTATTAACTTTTTTAAAACAGTCATGTCCATATAAATAAGTCCTTAAAAACAATTTTGAAAACATGGACATTAATGAGATTGATTTAGAAGAATAGATATTTAAAACATTTAAAATGATGTTTTAGTAAAACTTCCCTTAAAAATAAACAATTTGAAAACTCTTTCATGAAACATGGACATGGATAAAAAAATATGTCCCAGTAGATACATACATAAAACAACCTCGGATAATGAAGAGATTATGAAATAAACCCTTACCAATTTGGTAAGTTACAAAACATACACCACATGAATGAAGTATCATACAATTAATATGTAAATACACATAATGTAATGTATATTATTCAAATAATAAAATTATGGGCAGTACATACACCACATAAAAGGTAATAGTGGCAATACAACACGAATCTCATGGGAATAAGGAGTGAGATGAGAACCCCTTACCTTGCACTTTCCTTTAGTCGAGGGTACGTTTAACCTCCTGTATGAAGACCGTAGTATGTTATTAAATTATACCAGAAACATATTAATATTTATGATATCTTAAATTATTCATTTATGACTTTATAATACACATTTAATAATAATTTCTTTGTTAAATCAACATTTTGGGTAATAATCGCTTTCTTTATCGTACGTGTTTTAACTTGTTACTCTTGATTGTATCACATAGATCATGATTTAAATACTTAAATAATATAAAACATGATTTAGATATCATATATATTTAGAATATAAATATGTATAATAGACATTTATATGAAAGGTAAAACACCATTTATGAAGACGGTAGTTTGTACGTACGCATAAACGCTATTTATTTTTTCATAACGTATTGAACGGAACTAAGTGAATAAAATATATTTAAGTACATATATATATATAAATATCTAAAGTATAATTATTATGTCATATATTACAAACATATTAGTAATGAATATGTTTATAATCGCTGATTAATTGGGAATGTGGAAATGAATCTCATCACGTCGTGGAGACGGTAATCCATACGTACGCATGAGTGACAATATCATTTCCTTAAAGGTGTGGAATTTGATGGTATATTAATTTTAAAGAGACAATATCATGTTATTTTCATTATTTATATACGTATTACTCATCATTACATCCATCAAAATAACAAAGTGTTGAATAACAAATTACACCACGACGTGGAGACGGTAAGTCGTACGTACCCACGCATGGTGACATTATCATTAATAAGATTGATAGAGTTTTTAATATATTTTTTAAATATTTATAATAACATCACAGTATGTAGAAGATACTGGATTTATTATTTTATAATGTAAATAACAAAGAAAGAAGAAGTGGAAGAAGAAAGGAACTTGAAAGAGGGTGGTGAAATCATTACCTCTTCTTCGGGTTCGTCCTTTTGATTTGATCAAAAGGGCTCCATAGGATGGCTTTATGATCATACTAGGGCCTCTAGGTTTAAGTGAGGAATTTTTGTAGGATATTGGGGTAGGTTTTGGACGATCCAAATGGCTTTGGAGGTGTGATTTTGAGAGAAGGGGAAGTTCCCTTTTATAAGTGGGGTGAGGGTCACTTCAGGAAAGAAATAAAGTATTAATTTATTATAGAATCATATTCGGTTTATAATGGTTCCAAATGAATTTATTTCGAGCCTTAGGTGGTTATGGGTCGAAATACTTTAAAAAAATAAGTTTTAGACAAGTTTAGGTTACCATTTTAACCTTATCATTTAGATGTAACTCTTAGTTAAATAGTTTAACTTTTACGGTGTCTTCTTGTATTCTTACTATATATGGTTAATAAACATACTATAAAAGTCCAAGAGAGCCTAAAGTGGATCATTAATGACATATATAATATTATCTAATCCCTTTGGCCAGAACGTACATTTTTAGGAATATTATATCAACCAATAATATAGTATTTGTTTTAAATATTAATATATGTCAATTTTGACACTATTTGGTATTTTATTTTTTTGAAAGTCCTAAAAACTTGATTACTTCTAAAAAGATACATTTAATCATCCCTAACATTTCATAGTCACCTATAAAATTTGTATATTTCATAAGAAAATTGAAATAATATTTATTTTAATATTTATAATACCATTTATTTGATTCATTCATTAATAAGGTAATTACTGAATCATCATTGCGTCATAAATAAATTTAATTATATAGTGTCTAAAAATTAAAAATAAAAAACCATAATGTAGGAAATATTTTTATAACTCTAAAAAATATTTATAGTATAATTTATCTTATGTGTAACCCTATATTAAAAATGGATTAGTTAATAAACTTTGAATTTAACACTTTTAACTCTTCTTTAAATTAAATAATAATAAATGTCCTAATCTAATCCAAGTGGACATAAAGGATCATATTTTTTCTAAGGTTGTTTTTGGTCTATTTACACTTATCCAATAGAATTAGGACTTGTGTTAAGGTAACAATAATATCATTTATACCCTTAATTACCCTATTTACTTTTAACCGTGGTAAATAAAAGTAAAAAGTTACCATTCACCCAAAAAAAATTATATTATTGAACCACATTTTAGTCCTTGATATTAACCATGTCTCTAGGATTTTTAAAATTAAATTCATAGAAGCTGTAAAATTATGTTTTATGTGAATTTCTAAATTTTCATATGAGGTGGGTAAAAGTCGGTGAAAAGTTCAATAAAATATTTATATATCTTAAATGATTATAAACTGACTCCAGTGAATTAATTTGAACATATATAGGTATTATATATCTATTTTGACCTAAATAAATTTAAATAAAAATAATAATGATTTAAATAAAAATTTGGTTTTAAACTATAACTCAGTTTTTTCACTATTCATCAAAAATTAAAAGTTTTCAGAAAAATACCAAAACATCACCCAAAGAATATTTTGATATTCTAAATTCAATAATGAATTATATTTTAACAAATTCAAAACATAGAAGTTTAATTTATTAATTTAAAATTAATTCCCACTGTCAAAACCAAAAGGCGTACTTTTTAGAAATAATAACTATCTAAAGTTTGACACCTGTTTATGTCCAATTTCAATGTGAAATTACATACAATGAACATTATTGGATTAAATGATAAAAATATAATCTATTTATACTTCCAAAACATTAAAAGTTATTCTTTAAAATTATAAATTATTTTGATTATAAAAGTGGTTTTCAGTTAAAATATAGTATTTTTCACTATTCAACCAAATATGAAAGTTATTTGAAAAAACAACAAAACATTATTGAAACTAAATCCTTATGTCCCGATTCTAAATAAGATGGTTATTTTGTCAAATTGAATATATAAAAGACTAAAATATTATATTTAAAAAAGCTTTTCCATTAAAAGGCGGTAAAATTTCATTTTTTAAAAAATGCTTCTTTTATCTGAAAAAAATGTGTTTTTTCTTAAATTATGTCTAAGAAACTCATAATATAGATTCTAAAATTTTATGTATTATATAAAGGTTAAAATAATTTAATAATATTCATAACTGCTTTTGAACAGTATGTTTGGTAAGTTGTGGTGCGCTTGAACTCAGTGTTGTGTGTAGTTCAAGTTATTGAATTACTTTGATGAAATAACGTACTATGAAATCTTGGGGTATTAAAATAATTATCATCAACATCTACATCAATACTATGGTCCTGGCTATGAGAAACTCATAATTTTGGTAAATATGTGCTACCACATTTACTAACACTTGAACTCTTCTTTGGCTCTATGAGAGTATATGGATCTTATAAAGAATGTTGGGGATCATCAAGAGGAGGATGTTCACATTACTCCTCAAAGGTATGAGTACAATAGTCTCTATAAATACGTGTTTGGTCATCTGATTGATCTATCATTATCCTTAAAATCAATGCAACAAATAATTAGTACACAAATAGATAAATTCCACTATTACAACACTAATGAAAATAAAAAATAAAAAATTATAAAACAAAAAAGTAAACTATAATGTAACACATTATTTTTCATATTTGTTATAGATAACATAAATGATAACAATAGTAATGATATATGAAAATTCATTTAAATTAATGATCCAAATCTAATATTGGGGTTGGAATATTGAAAACGATCCAACAAAATAAATCAATTTTTAACACAAAAAAATTAATTTTTTTCAATATACTCTTACATTATATTTTTATTTATATTTAAAATAATAGATTTAAAATAAATTTTTTAACAAAATCAATAAATATATATAATAAGTAATGGTAAAAAGGGTAAAATAAACTACAGTAAACTAATATAAATAAACATGTTATCTTATAAATTTTAATACGTGTTTTAATAATAGAAAAAAATTAACATGTCTAACATTTTATGAAATTTATAAAAGTAAATGAAAAATAAACATATATTACCTGAAATATTAGGAATATAATAAAGGGGTTTTCCCCAAATTCATTCATCCCGATCATTCCATTTGAAAAACACCATGTCTACAACTTGCTCATAATTATTATCTATTAATCTTTCCATGGATATATGGATATCACATAAATAAGAATCTTTATCAATTTGATCCTCAATAACATATTGTTTAATTTTTTTAATGAAATATACCATTTCTTACAGCATTGATCAAGAAAATAGAAAAGATTTATTTGGATGTGTTGCAATTATTAAAGGATCTGTTGTGTCATCCAATATATTCAGATTAACAAGTGTCATTCGTTATTCATCATGTCAGGAACTATTTTTACTAGTAAACCATTTACAGTTGAACGCTTTATGTTTATATTTATTGAAACCAACCTCCAAGATTTATTCACTAACTCTATAATATGCACTTTATTCATAAATTGTGTTTTTGTATTTATAACTCAAAAAATGTATTACTTCTGCGAACATCGATACACAACTATTTTGAACTCCACTTATGTTGTTATGATATTTTGTATGAAATGTATAGCCATTAATGTCATACCCATACCAAATAATCTCATTTAATCATTAAACAACCACATACAATATAAATTTCTCTAATTTTTCTAATATACCAAGAAAGATCTTTTTAAAGCATGCAAATAAGTGTTTTTATGCTCATTCTAAATCTACATTTCTTTGTTCTTTGGATGAAATTGTTTCAACGCATTAATATTAATTTTTATATATGTTTGATAATAATATATGTTATTCAAGATGTATAAATGTACCTTGCTTATATATTTTCTAGTTTTTTTTAATTTCATACCACGAATCCTTGTTCCCCCTTAATAGACTCGTTCATAGAGAGATAGAGGCAATCTAATCTGCTCCACTATAGACAAGTAGCATGTCAAAAACTCTAAAACCTCTTCAGTAATATAATTTACAATAATGGAGGCTTCAGGTTGATATGGATTATTAAAATACCCATTCAATAACTTCATATATATTTAAAAAGTATACCTCCAACATAGATATATAGGTCTGAAAATCATTACTTCTTAGAAAAAATAAACTATTAAATTAACTATTATATCAAGAAAGGATAGAGGAAAAAACATATCCAATTGAAAAAAATAGAAATTTCTTTATTTTCCAAAATGTTCAATGAATTTAGATCAATCACCTCATTAAAAATTGAATTTAATAACTAGTGCACTTTCATGATAGTCTTTCTAACATAGATGAGAAATATTCCAGGCAATGAAACTGATAGAATTTTTTGCATCATAATGTGAAAACCACGAGCTTTCATACCATCCAACTTCAAATCCATTAAGTACACAACATTTTTTACATTTTAAGAATAACCATGTGCCACATTGATATCATGAATAAACAACCAAGAGATAAATTTATCCCTCTTGGATAATGAATGAAATGACGAGGGAGTAAATGATCAAATTCCATCAGGATTGGGAGATAACTACAAACATATTCCCCTAGATAATAATTCTTATCTTTCATTTTACACATCTTTAGTTGTTCCTTTAATATCTGACAATTCTCCAATCAAGATATCACATATATTCCTATCCACATGCATGAAATCAATTTTATGTTTCATCTAATCATATCTCTAATATGGTAACTCAAAAAATATTGACCATTTCATCCAAATATTTCTATCATTACCAGATTTGTGTGTCTTTACAAATGTGACATCAAGGGTTTTCACCCTCTGGAAATACAGATTAGTGGATAAAGGTTTTAGAGAAATATAAATTTATTGGGAGCCATTTAATTCCTTTTTAATCATCTATAATAGTTATCCATAGAAATAAATATTATATGACCCATGTATAATATTTTTATCCCTTGATTCAATTGATAATAAGAAGTCTGTTGTTTGTAAATTGGACAAGATTTTTTCTCCTTAATATTATATCCATAAAAATTTCCATATGATGGGAATCCATTTATAGTGAACATTATCATTACATGAAGGTGAAAATATTAAATCTTATAATACTAATACACCCTAATACTATTCTCCCATAAGAGTTTCAAATCATTACTTAATGTTGGAAGGAAAAAATTAATATCATTTCTGGATTGTTTTGGTCGAGAGATCAGTACACCCAACAATTTTTTTTTGATTCATAACAAATTAAAGAGATATGTTGTAAATTAAAAACAAAACACTCCATGAACTATGTTTTCTACTAAGTATTTGATATGGATTCATTCCATCCATGAACAGACCAAGTTTGATATTTCTAACTTCATTTTCGATTGAAGTAAACTAGGGATCAATTTTCTTCCCCCATAGAAAATAAGATGGATGATGTATTTTTCTATAACATATCATCTCATCATCATACCATATTAAACTTTTTTCACCATGTGAATTAGAATATAATTTTTTTAAAAGAGTAATTATAGTAAGATACCAAATTACCTTGGTAGGGGTATTTGTAACCTCTAAATTGGCAAGGGATTTTCTTTTAACTTATACATTGATGTTATGAATTTAGGAAACCTTTACTTAAATTCAAAGTCCTTCCCATATAGAACATAGTTATTCAGGTAATAATGTATTTTTTTTGTACCTTAATCCCATGAATCATAGTATTCTCATTGCTTTATAATGTGAATCAGGAGGACCATTGTCTTTTGGATGAATATCTTTCAGAAATTTTTTCAAATCAGTAAAACTTTTTCACACCAACCATGTTTTTCCTTCATGATAATCAATATTTACATTGATAATAAAACTGTAAAATCCACACAACCATGATATATTTGTTTTTTAGCATCACCATATAGACAATCAATTTTTGGTTCTTTCTTAGTTTCCTTTACTTCAATATCATTAATCATATCATAAATTTCATCAGAGTTACCATATTATAAAGCATCACCATCAATAGATCTGAAATTTTTCCCAATTTCACCATGCTAAGTCCCGAGTCTATAACGTAAGTTAAAACCATGACAAATTAAATGATATTGTATCTCTATAATTTTCAACTTCTTCATATTTAATCATTTTAGATATGGACATAATAACATTTCCACATTTGGAAGATTTCATTTAGAAAATTCCAAAAAAGCATCGATACATTCTTCATATTCATCACACATTCGATGTTCTTTAATCCAATTTAAAATTATTATTAACTATAAAAAATATAAAAAATATAAATCTTATTTAGAGAAGCCAATATTATATTTATATGAAATATTCCCTATTTTGAATGTAAAAAATTTTGAAATATAAAACAGATATATTAGTATTTAAAAATTATAATTTATAATTCTAAAAAATAATAGAAAATAAGTTTAAATATAAATGGTAAATCATAAAAATATATGCATGGAATAATTTAAAAAATAAAATATTGTTAGATATGATAATTTTATATTTATATGAAAGATTACCCAATTTGAAAATAACAAAATTTTGAAATATAAAACAAATATATGTGTATTTGAAAATTATAATTATTAATTCTATATAATAATTGAAGATATGTTCAAATATAAATTGTAAATTATGAAAAGATATTCATGGAAATAATTTTAAAAAGAAAATATAGTAAGAATAAATTTTGGCATCTAATATAGACACTCTTTGGGATATTAAATATGTATAATCATCTATGATGTAAGTTGTTTTGTTGATAATTGATTTAGTTAGCAAACCATATGGATTGAAAATGAAATTGGTGTAGGGATCAAAAATATATTATAATTCTCATAAATTTGATGATATTTCTCTAACTCATCTAATTATTTTTACTAATTCACTCAAATTTTAATGATATTGTTTTTGATAAATAATATGGAAAACCACTAAGTAAAATAGAAATAAATATCCACTATTGTTATGTATTATTAAACCATGACAATTTTTTCAAGGTAACTAGTGGATAAATCAATACATAAGAATAAAACCTTTGAGGCCATATAATAAATCACTCACATTTTATGACACACTATAGTTTAACAGATTTCTATGAGATGTGGTATATGAATAATTTCCAAGGGTTTCCACAATGAAATCATCTTCTATAATTTATCATAACAATATATATGGTTTTGGATTTCAAGGGGCGAGGAACCATACTCAATTAAACACAAATTTAACATGATGAATTTGGTCATATATTGTATTATAGAAATATCTCCACTGGTATACGATACTTTTTATGAAGTATTTATTAATATTTCCTATAAAATCACTAAAGTTTATAAGACACTATGTTGTAAATAAAACATGATAATATAATATGTTGAAATATATTGGGTGTATATATTAATCTTTATAATAGAACCCATAAAATTGAATGAAAAACCTGTGTAACTGGAGAATGAAATTTGAGATTTTATAACAAAAATATTTTGAAAAATAAATTTCATGATTAAATTAATTGATAAATGTGAATCAGTTTAGTAATCTACCTCTTCAATCTTACTGAGGTGGAGATTTTCAATCTCATATATCTAAAAAACATTAAATTAATTGTTCATATTCCTTTTGAATATAATGTGTTCAAATATATATGAGTATTTCATAGCTTATATTTTTGTATTAGTAACACATATAGTGGGTTGTGTAAGGAGTTACACATTAATGTTTCATGAACACATTAATTTTTTAGTTGATGTTGGGATTCCATGAAAAGTTTTTTTATAAGAATTCATATGAAAAAGGAATAAAACATGGGATAACAAAAATTATATAGGATTTAGTGTATATTAAAAAGGTGATACATTAATGGAAAACCCCACAAAAATAATATGTGACTGATTCCATCCAAAGTATCACTTATCAATACCTCAGCCATTCAATTATTTAGTATAATACCAATGTATGGTTTTCTTGGATTATCTTTTAAAAGTAATGAAAGTAAAGAGTAACATAGGATTATCTAACTGATTGGTTATATGCCAAAGAAATTTCCCCAAGATTGTCTTTTTTTATCCTGTTTTTAACATTTTTTTGGGTTACAACTAACATGGAAGCCCAAACTGTTTCAATACAATAAAAATATATTTTATTATTGTCTATATGATGGGTATGGGGAAATATTTTCCCAATTAACTATCAAAAAATCATAGTTGCATTGATTGAGATGGAATCCTACCAAAATAACTAAAATGATGATTGTTACACTGTACTAGGGTTATTTATTAGTGAAAAGTAATAACCCTGACCCCAGTAACCCTGAGTCAGTGTCCTACATTTTTAAATTAGAATAATATATAATGAATCACATCCCAAATAACTTAATAGTTTAGTATTCTTGGTAAACTTGATTCATACATTAGTCTCACATTACATTGGAATAAAAATTACAACATAAAGTTTTTTGAGAATAACATTACACCATTTGAATTATCCATACATATCAGTAATAATAAACTTTAGATAATACTAAGAAAATGAAAAAAATAAGGTCGAGCTCAACTTCTCAGCAAGGACTATGTACAATAGAAGAAATCTGGAATATTTTAATCATAATCAATAATTAATGAAGAATATATAAAGGTAAATATCTGAACAGACATGAAATTTAAATAATTGGCTTGCAAAATCAATGGATATGTAAATAACTGAAAACAATTTCCTTTTAAGTAGTAAAATTAACATTATAAATTGAAAAGTAATAATAAGTATGGAATGGTAAAAAACTCAAAACACATACCGTTCAATCAATAACTAAGAATGAAATGAATCCGTAGACAATTTCATAGTGAAAATCTCTTATATATTAAAAATTAAATACAAAATGAATGAAAAACATTACTTTTGGATGAATCATTTCCTAATAAAATGATACATTTACCATAAAGACCCTTTACATATTTTTTTCGCATACTATTGTCAGAAAACTTCACAAGATTGTTTCAAACATTCTAGTTACAAACTCATTGGGTTTCTCCACCTAATTTTGTCTCATTAGACTACTGATGCATTGGGGGGATTACATTAACCAGTCCCAAACCCATGTCATACAAGTCCAAATAATTTCTCATATAAAAATAATCAATTTAATTCAAAAATAATGTTCCTTATCAAATATCCATATTCAATAAAGGATACATATTTTTCAATATTTTCTACATTAATCAAACAACTTTCATAGTAAACACTATATGTTACAATGAAATATAGTTTATAAAATAAAAATATCCATGATAAATAATATGAATGTTTTTGGTAAATTTAATGTTTATTTTTCATAGGAAAGTTAATATTTCAAGGTGAGTTTAATTACTACAACATGAAATAAGTATGTTAATGATATAACATTCCATAGTGAAAATGATCCAAACCTATACAGATAAAGAATAAAGATGGTATCTATAAAACATATATCCATTATAGTATGAAAAAAGGGTTTTTATTAGTGATGAATATTAACACCTTAAAAAATATCATTAAAATCATTATTGAGTAAAATATCCTTTTCATTTTCAAAAATATTTTGAAAATTTATTTTCTCTAGAGATCACATTTAAAAACATTTTCTTTAAAAAGGTCCTTGTAAACATGGAAATGAATCTTCAAAGAAATGAGGGCCAGGAAGGTGTGTAATTTTTTATAGGTTGTAAAAGTAGAAAAATATTCCTTTTTAAATATAAAAATATAAGAAAATTTACTTTTTCATAAAACAATAATATATATTTTTTTAAATTTTCTATAAAAGCCTAATGGGAATTATTTAGAAAATGACATAAAGATTATGTTAAAATAATTTCATAAAGAGTATAAAATGGGTAAAAATTCACTTGATAAATATTTTCCCAAATTTACAACACAAATTTAAAAACATTTTCTGAAATAATTTTTTTTATTAGAAACGTATTTCCCACCGAAGAGATAAATGAAGTAAGATTTTATTAAAAGAATTTTTTAAAACATATTGAGTACCAAAGAGTGGAAAAATAGAAAAAATAAATGAAAATATCATTAGTAGAGATATAATATTAAAATTAATATGTGTAACAATCAATTATCCAATAATTTCCTTTACTGGATATTCAAGAATAGATAATCTCTAAAAAATTGATATTATGAAATAAACCCATAGAATAATCATAAAATTAAAGTGACAATTAATTAATTAATATTTTATGTGTATATAATTTAAATCCACATTAATAAAGTTGAAGTGAAATATAATATAATTAAAATTAATTTTACACATAATCTCATCGTGACATAATCAATGAAGTATATGTTTAACCCAATTAGTGGAAATTGAGTTAAAAAAGAACACAACTTACAATATCTTTTTGGTTGAAAATAATTTAACCACTTGTATAGTGGTTTTAAACATGTTATTATATTATTATAGAACCATATTAGTATTTATAATATCATGTATAGTCCTTTTATTACATCTTACTACCAGTTAATTAATAATATTTCATTATTTTCGTTGTTTCGGGTGTTAATTTCATTATTTTCTCATTTGTTTTTCTTCAAGAAATATCTGATTAATTCACATATTTTATAGTTTAATCATATATATAATAATAATAATGAAATAATTATCATATTTATACATCAATTATAATTTTAAAACCAATCATTAATCACATTCATGAAAAATGAAGTATGTTGTGATCAAGGTAAGACATATGTGTGCATGAGTAACGTTTCCATTTTTCAGTGATCATTACGGAAAGGTGGTAAGTAATATATTAACATTACATAATGATCTTGATATAATAAATACAATATTATTTAATTTAATATTCATAAATATTTCATCCATGTGGTACGTTGATGAAAAAAAGAGTCATATCGCTTTGTGGAGGTGGTAGTCGACACATACAAGAATAATGTTGTAATCTTTACATGAGTGAAATAAAAAGAAATAAAATGTTATAAATTATCATTAAAAAATGATATATATGTCCTTAATATAATAATTATTTCATTTATATAATTATTAACATTATTACCTATCATGTTTTTTAAAAAGTGTTAGTGAATGACAAATCACATCACATCACAAGGCAGTAGTCAGCCATAAAGACGAGCGACGTTATCGTGCCTCCTATGGAATAAAAGATAAAATTATATATATGATAAAATAACTCAATAGGTATAATAATGTTATAAATATCATATATATATATATATATAATTTATATCAATTTTTATACCCATATTTGAGTTTTTGAAAAGGAAAAACAAATGACATCAATTTCACGACGCGACAGTCTGTCATACACATGAATAATGATTTCCTAACCTATGTGATGGAAGTTTATATGGTATTAGTTAATGACCTTATTATAATATTATGACAATATATTTAATATACAGAGGATATTACATCAGAATTTTATAATTAAAACTGAATGAGGTGGAGAAAGAAGTAAAATAAAGACGCTTGTTGAAGAAAATTTCCTCTACGTTAGGTATCTTCCTTTGGGTTTCACTAAAATATTACTAGGATTGATATATACCATATATAAGACTTCTACGATGGGTTTTTTTAAGTTATGTAGTGATTTGGGTATTTATTTTCTAAAGAAATTGGTTTTTCATGTTTGAAGAGAGGAGGAGAGGGGGTGGGCTTTCATAAGTGGGGTTAGTGGCGTGATTGTTTTTTTGGAAGAGTGAATTCCACCCAGGTTTGTTACATGTCACCTAAACCCATTATTAGTACATTCATTATACTATAACATTAAATATATAAATATTTCAATAAAATGGGTGTTTTATAAGGTCATATTTAATTTCCCCTTAATTTTAATGTTTAATCCCTTGGTAAATAAGTTTTTACCTTAATCAAAGTAATTGATTTTAACTATTTTTACTAATATGATTTGTAAAACATTAATTTGAACTTATAATAAATTATAAATTATTATTAATCAAAATATTTAATCCATTTTTTCATATTCAAAATAAATAAGTTGGAAAATGTAATCTAAACGTTTCCCCACAAACATGATGAGAACGCGGATTTTTAAAGTGAAAATGTTCAATAGTTTACAAATATTTTATATCAAAATTAAATCATAAGAATATTAAAATGATCTATATTGGATTTATTTATTTATAATTTAACTATTTTTAATTTTAAACTAATGACCAATATAATTTAAAATTTTAAATTACATAAATAAAAATGCTATTTTAATTTAAAATTCAGATTTTTTCGCTATTCATCAAAAAATATTTCTTCAGAAAAATCCCTAAAAATAAACATAACATAATTTATATATTATTATTTTATAAAATATGTTTAAATTTTATTATCAATTTTAACAAATGTTAATAATTGATTTTAAATTATGTACATCAAGCATGACTAAACCGTTTTTTAGGAAAATATGGTTTTTTCAAAAACATTTAATTTTTTAATGATTCTTAATATTATTTATAATAAATATATAACCAATAAACGTGTTTACAATATATATTTTATCAAGTTAGTTAATCCTATTCGTACCCTCCATTGCAATATCTAGGTAATAATAATCATAATAAATAATATTATTAATAATATATTGTTATTCGGTAAAACTCAGTCATGTGTGTGACACAAGCTATCAAAGAAAATTGTCGTTATGTGTAACACAATATAAACTAAGTTTTATATTCCTTAAAATCATTAGATATATTTATTTTATTAAAAATAGTAAATATATCATAATTTATCAGGTTGTTATATTCCCTTCTATTCTTGGTGTTTTATTTTATAAACACTGTGGAATAAGATGTTCATATTTTAAAATTTTAGGGTGTTATGGAAATACTGTTGTTCATTCACTAATGTGATATGATGTATGGGGACATCAATATTGGTGTGATAACTATCACAATAATCACTTAATTACAAGAAATAAAACCTAATACCCACCCATTGACATTTCTCTCTTATAGATTATAACATACTTCACATTAATCATATTGAGATTATTAATAGGTATGTCCTATAAAATAGAAAAATATTGGAATCTAAGACTGATAAGTATTATCAATTAGAAAATTTTAGATTCCTCGAATATAAATGTTATAAAAAATAATTCTTTTAACTTTGACTTGTGGGTAATGGATCTCATGTGTGTATCACACATTTGAACAGAAAAACACAAACATAGAGTTATGCTGGAATTGAAAAAGGGTGTTGTAAATTTTGATGATGTTAATGGATAAATACTTACTTCATTATAAGTTATCACTTTTGATATAATTATATATAGTATATTGATCCTATAGTTGTTTAACTGTTACTATTTTCTTTCAATAAAAAAACATTTGACTTCAATATCTTGTTTGGAAAAGAAGGGATTTTCATTTTATATTAAGGGAATGGTTTTCCCAATATATCAAAATGAATTTTTTGGTGGAATCTAGAATATTTTGAGTGATTAATACATTATAAAAAAGGATAATGTTGTTTATAACATTAATAATAAAGTTAAATGTTGATTCTAATATCACCAACCTTTGGCATGGTCTCCTTATACTTATAAAGAAGATAATTGTTCAAAAAATAATTGATTATTGATTTAGGAACTTATTTGATTATGAATCATTTGATAAATATGAATCATTTAAATTGGGAAAAATGAAATAGAGTCTTTTTGGGAGAAAATGTTTGGGGGATTTTGGATTGTTATATCTCAAACATATTGGTTTATTTGGACCAATGATTACACAATTGAGTGTTTTTCATAGGTACTTTATTAATTTTAAAAATAAAAATAGTCAGTATAGTTATGTGTTTATAAAGATATATAAGAATGAAAAATTTAAAAAGTATAAAGTGTTTTATAATGATATACAAAATCAAATGAGTATAAGTACTAATATTATCTGATCAGATCTAGGTGGTGAATATATAAGTCATGGATTCATATATCATCTAAGAGATTATTGAATTGTTTCACAACTAACTCATGTTGGAACACCACAATGGAATGATGTTTTTAAAAGGAGTAATATTACATTGTTTTACATGGTTCAATCATTGATGAGTCTATGTGATCATCCTATTTTATTCTGGGGCAATGTTACGTAAACTGATACATTTCTACTAAATTTTATTCTATTTAAATTCTTCATAAATATACTATAAGAGTTTTGGAATAACATATTTCCAAGTCATTATTTTATCTATATTTGGGGTTCTGAAGAACTCATATAAAAATTGGATTATTCTAATCTAGGACTTAACTATAAGAAATTATTATTTTTTAGTTATATAAAGGAAATTAAGGTATATTATTTTTATAACCCTACTAAAAAAAAAGTGTTTGTGGATAAAGATGGTGTTTTCCTAAAAATTATTCACATGGATAAACTATTCAATATGGGTAATGTTGAATTTATTGAATTTCAAGCCCAAAAAATATGAAGTGAAGCTGGGATGGAAGATGATCGATCTTTACCAAGAGTTGTGGAAGAATAACTGACTCACACTACAAAACTGCATCGAATCTCTAGTCGGATTCATCAAGTATATAGAAAATGATGATGTCATATTGTTCATACGTGACAGACTAGCCACTTAATAGAAATCCATTGAGTGTTATGATTCTAATAAATGGTTATAATATTTGCAATATTAAATGAATTACATGTAAAAAAACCATGTTTGAATCATGGTTGATGTATCTAAAGAGGTAACACCCATATATTGTAAATATTTTTTCTATAAAAAAACTAACATTGATGATAGCATGTCTACCAATAAAAAAAATTTAATTTAAAAAAAAGGCTATAAAAATTGATGGTATTGATTATAAAGAAAACTATTTTACATCTATTGATAATCAAGTAAAGATAGATTTTTCTATCCATAATAGATCATTCTGATTATGAGATATATCAAATGGATATCAAAACCACTTTCATTAATAATAATTTTGTTGAGGATACTTGTATGATACAAACAATAGTTTTTTAAGTTTCAAATGAGTCTATTATGGTTTTTATTTTTCTAAGATACACTTATTGACTAAAAAATGATTCTAGGAGTTGAAATATCTTGTTTTATGATGTAATAAATTAGTTTGGTTTCATAAAAAACATGGATTATTACTATGTATATAAGAGGGTTAGTGGGAGTACAGTATTGTTTCTAGTATTGAATATAGAATACATACTACTTATTAAAAATGATATCCTAAATCTTAATTTTATGATAATTTGTCTGGGTAAATTTTTCTCACTGAAGAAAATTGGTGAAGATACCTTTATATTAGATATATATACATATAGATATATATCTAAGTGGTTTCTTAGAATGAGTTAGAACAAACATATTGGAAAATTTCTAAATCATAATAGCTTGGAGAACTCGAAGAAGGGGTTTTTCCACTATTTCATGGAAAAATCCTTGGAAGAATTAGGATCCTCTTAAAGACTCATAAATGAAGGATATAATTCCTTATGCATCCACAAATGGATCTATAGTGTATTTCATGATATGTAATCCACATAATCTCTCTTATTCTTTGAGAATTAATGTTAGATTCCAAACCAATATCAGTGAATGTATCTAAATTACGATAAATAATATTCTTATGTACATGAGGAAAACAAGGGATATGTTCATGGTATTTATAGTAAAGAATGAACTTTGTGTGAAGGGTTACACTAATGATACTTTACATGCCCACAAATAAGATATGGAATTTTAATGTGGTTTTTTATTTTCGAAATAGTTTAGTAATTAGTTAAAAGTGTTGTAAACATTCCACCATTATAGATTTATCAAAAGCGTAAAATTAAATTATTTCATCATATGTTTTAAATGAAGATGTTTGGATCAAGAAATTCATTAAACATGGGTTGGTTCCTAGAAAAAGGTAAAAATTGACCTATTATGTGAAAAAATATGTTCATTGATTAGGACAAGGAACCTTAGTCACACCATCTGAAAACAAATCATTCTAAAATACCATATCATATGAGATATCATTGAGAAGTGATATGTAAAGATTTTTTGGTTGGATCTAGAAGATAATGTTGAGAATTCATTGATAAAACCATTACCACAAAAACATGAGTTTCATATAGAATCTATGGGCGTATGTCACATGAGAGATTGGTTATAATGGTTTTATGTGAATAATATTATAATAATAAATAATTTTTTTTTATCATTTATTCATGTTTTATACAAATTATTTAAGATGAACAATTGATAGAAAATATCCCCTGGATAAATGTCTTTAAATTGTACCTAATGGATAATCGTAATAGAGTATTATAGTTTATGAGGATATGTAAATTTTATCTTGAGTATATTATTGTGCTGATTATAAATATTTTTATTTGATATGTACATAATGGATTCATGAGGTAATAAGAAGAGATATGTTACTTGGATTGAACTATCTAAGTATATCAAATGGAATGTAGTTCAATCATAGATTTCCTTAGTGGTGTATTATTATTACCAATCAATAATACTTAATGTTGGAGTGATGTCAAGAATGAGAACCTTTATATGTATATACCCTTATTATGTAAGAAAAAAGTTAACTAAGATAATACATGGGTGGTTGCATATATTATTGAACATGTCCTCAGTTTGAGAACAACCACGATGGTATTTTTTTCAATTATATAAAATGCAAATACATCTTGGGTTTGATTGAATTTGTCTAAGGAAATGTGTGACCATGCTTAAAAATGTCACATATGATGTAATCAATTTCTAAGATGAGTAACTATGATGTTATCGTCATATATATTAATAACATGTGATGTATTCATCCACTTGGTCAATATTTTTCAGAGAATCAAGAAATATGAGTGGGTGAATATTATATTGACATGTTCCCAGTATAGTGGTAACAATATATCCTAAATAATATAATTATATTATTATACATATAATATATATGATAAAACTTAAAGTGAACATGTTTTTATTGATTTATGAGGATTTATGACGGAAACTACATCATACTCATTAGTATCTTGGGTAGTACTACTGGTTTTCTAGATCCCTATCTATGTTTACATATATAAAATTGTTCATCATATTTTTCATCAATTCCACTCAGGTCTTTAGGGTCACATGGTGATTCCCCTATATATGGATTAACTTTTGGATAATATTTTTATTCCAAAATGAAAATATTTTGATGAAACCTCCAAGGTAACTTTTTTATTTTCAAAAACCCTTTAAAGGTAAAAGTGAAAAACCACCTGGATCAAGAATCATGAGAAATTATAGAACCATAGAAAAGAAATTTGATCCTAAAATAAGCATTATCCCTAAAAGGATTCTAAAATATATAGGATACCCATGTGTCTGGAACATCCTATAATAGGTCTTCAAAACGTGACACCATCTTGTCCCAAGTTTTCATGTACTACTCTTGATTATTCTCCCCTTAATTTTATCCCCATACTAGTATAAGTTCATTCTTTTCAATCTATACCCGCTTCTCTTTATTAGTTTCTACTTTAAGAAACCTTCCCATTATCTTTTTAGCTTCTTCATTAGAGGCATTAATCACTAAAATACGTCCACTATCACTTCAACTGAATGTAAAAATAACTATAAGGATTGACCATGGGCCACACCAAACTCCCACTTATGAAAGAACTCAGTACCATGATATGTGGGCTTGGAATGGCCACCAGAGTCTTTAGAATCACCTTCAATCATCCTATCATTCAACTTTTTGGAAGACCTTGTTTCCATTGGAAGAGGAAAGTATGAATATTACTTCCTCCCTTTACCCTTAATACTTTTCATCCTCCTTGGGCTAGGAGGACCTCTATCATGAAGGTCATCAGTAGTTTCACCTAGTGATAACTTAGTAGACTCATCACTAGAGACCCCTGGTCATTAGTCTGGGCTGCATCAATGACCTAAAACGGATCATCATTCACCATCCCTTCAAATAATTTTCCAAACTTAATAGCTAGAACCTCCCTACTTGGACTATAAAAGATCAGTAGACCACCCCATGTGTCATTCTCTTATACCATTCCAACTAATTAAATTTCCACTCTTCCAATCATCTGAGATCCACCAATTTTAATAGAAAAACATCATGCATGCATTGCCTCTATAAAAGAAGAAGTCAAGGGAGTCATAGAGGCATCATTAGTTGTCGTTACTATCTCAAAATCAATATAATTTCCACTATCACATAGCACAACCACTCATTATTCCCTAAAAACATCACATCAGATCCCTCCTACTTCTATGTATCATAGACGGGATCTTTATGACTCAGGTCCTTGCGCAAGTGTTGGAATAACTCGGCCACTAATCGGTTCCCCCCCTGTGACCCACTTTGTACCTCCTTAACACCAATTGGAATAACTAATTGACTTTGGGAAAATACACCCTCACCACAACCCAACACCTTGCCACTTCCCTATGTATTCACATCCATTTGAGGAGAATGTCTCTTCCCCCATGTCAGCAAGCTTGAACAGGATGTCCCAGTTTTCTACAGAAGGATCAAAATTCGAACCATGACTCATAAAAAACCATTTTCTTATGACAAAACTCTTCCTCCACTATAATCCAAAGAAACTTGATTAAAACATATCCAAAAGGTATTTTATATGGATATACCTAGAGTTGTGATGTTTTTTCATAAGGTTCTCATGGTATTTTTAAGAAATTGTGTGAGTGATGGATGCAGTCTAAAATGGGAACCACTAAACTATGGTGATTTATGTTATGTCATGATCAACCACCACAGTTTTTTTAATAATGTATGTGATGTATGTTGTTGAAATATCCTTCTTCACTCATTTTATAATATATTATGAAATAATGAGATGGTTCATTTATAGAATGTGACATTAATTCGTTTAATATTTAAATGAATGAACACTAATAGAATGAATTAGATGGATTCCATGTGATGAAACATGGGATTTCAAATATAGATAATTCTATTCATTTAATGAAGGGTGTCTAATATGGATATATATGGGGATGTGATACACTCATGTTGGTGTGTTTCAAACCGATGATGATTTTATACTACTCAACACTCTCTCTACCTCATGAAGCTCATTTATTACTAAACCAAGGTTCTAGAAGCCCTTTAATAATTTGAGAGTCCTCAAAAAGAATTCATGGACCAATTGTCTAGAGTTCCCCATTCAAAAGAAAGAGGTATATGCATGTCACTCTTTGTGATCATCATTAATCACACTCCATTAAATGAAGATGATGGATATAATTGATTTTGAGGCCTTTAAATACATCATTGTAAGATTTATTTTTTAGATAAATTTATGGGTTTTATTCCATGGATATATATCATTATGTTCTCAGGTTCTCTTTCGATATTGTGTGTCATATGGTGATCCCTAGAAACCAATCACATCCTATATGAATTTGAAAAATTTAGAGAGGTATATCATGTATGACCATAAAATTATTTGAAGTATTCGTTCCATATGACCCTAAAAAGTGTCCCTAAGATATGTAAGATATATATCTATATAGGATTATATTATCTTTACTCAAGGATTCTATGGTTGTGTGTATACTAGATGACCATAATTCCACAGTTCACCAAACATATGACTAAAATATTCCCTTAATAAGAACTATGTGTGGATTGATTCTTGATAACTTGGGATACTTGGTGAATCCTAGGTCACTAATATTAGGCCCACCCACATTTATTTTTATAACTTCTACTACCCTAGTGATGATACCTTACCTAAATGATGTATTATTTTCATATTTATTCTTTCAGTTCACCCATACAGTCCCCCACTTCTCATATACATGAGCCCGATTTGTATAGTGAGATTCCTTATCCATGAATTACATATTTTTTCCCATTACCATGAAATACATATTGACAAATAGATAACTTATATTGGTCCTAGTCCCAAAATCCAATTGATGTCGGAAACCTCCCAGTGTATAGTATTCTCATTCACATTGGGTTTCCTTGTATGGTAAAAATACAATAAATAATCCAATGATTTTTCTCACATGATCGAGATCTTCACAAAAACCACAACATAAAGGACCTTTTCATAAAACCCTAAACATTATGGAATCTATGTCTTTATAAAATTATGTTAGACTACATGACACATGGTCCAAACTTCACGACCTTAAAAAAATAAAAGTGGTCAATTATTTTAACTTAACATTACCTATAGGGGAGAAATAACCTTGTAATGGTTCCAATCATAAAGTATATATTTGAATATTTATGATAGGATTTAATTATCCATTTATAATGTTACTTGATTTTCTTTTCTGGGGAACTATCCATAAATCATATTCATGTTTTAATCCCATACATTAATAAAAAATTTCCCTCACTACATAAGAATTATATATATATTGGGAATATATTTTTAAGAACTATATTTGATTGGAATAATGTTACACCATTATAGATTGTGATTCCTAAATCTCATATCCTATTCCTAATCAAAAAATTACATCTCATTATTTTTTTATAAACCATGACATTAAACAATGTGCACCCCATTCAACGATGGTTTATAGTAGCAGTGGGGTTTATCATTCATTTCAGGTTCATCTATACCTTTATGTATATAGACTATCTTGGTTTTTGGTCAAATTTTTGTTACCTTAAACCCTGTTAGTGGTTGTTTAAATAAATAAAAAATAAAACTCTAACCCGTAAAATTAAAAATTTATGTAACTATATACTATAAATGAAAATATTAATAAAGGATTTATTGGTTGAAAACATTTAAAGGTAGGCCTGTGAAAAAGGTATTCCACTTCTAGCTAATAAATTAATTTTATGGGTTAAAGAAAAAATTATAGTAAAAATGAATAAGGAATAAATATTTTAAAGGCCAACACATTGACAAAGAAAAAGAAATAATTTTTCACAAGAACCTATGGGTATTGAAAAAATAATGGTATATCTTAAATTTCCCTTTTAAATGGACTTAAGATATGCAAGGGGTACATTATTGTTCATGGAAATATTTTCTCTTCACACAGAGTAAAACACCCATTTATGTGATTATGTACTGAAGAATTTTATTTTATATACCTTTACTTTGATAATATGTTCAATGCATAGTGCAAAAACCTTTATAATTCCTAAACCCTTTGTTAATATTTGGTTCTATAATACCCAACATCACATATTGATGTTTGAATCATCGCCAAGAAGATTCTATCAGTCAAAATGGTTCTATTTGAATCACATAACCTATAATTGATTATTATAATTATGTCCCCCATTTATATAAATATTGTTAATATGGCATTTACTAATCTGAATGGAGCCCTCTAGGAATTGACAGTGAACAACTCACTTTCCATTAAGCCGCTATGAAAACCCTATGGGGTATTTTTATCTCATAGGAACGACCCCCCTTAACCTCATACTTCATTATCTGTTGGTGAGGCACTAGTTTCTCTATTACTAATGGTCAACTGACTCCCTCCAGTCTCCATTTCCCATTGATTCATACATTCTTATGTTTTGATTTAAAAAACAAAAAACCAAACTATTAATGTGGATTCAAATACTCTTTATGTTACAAATTTTTGTATGATACCAACTTTTTATGAAGCAATATTGTAATACCCCCAATAATACCTGGTTATGAATCTTTTAAGAAGACCCAAATACCTTGGGTTAAGTAATTCTTCTTGATTATCCCAATTCTTGTATCAATATTATACTCTAAATATTTTTCTACGGTCATATGGTCCTCTCCACCTGAACCTAAACCCCACAACTAAATATTATATGCATTATGACGTTAAATTATATTCACACATACTTTATATTTTCAATACAAGTATTTGTCCATGAATTCATGTTAGGTTTATCCATCCCTTACTATATAGACTATCTCAAACTTTTAGTCAAATATTTATAACCATAAACATTTTCCACCATTGGTAAATTATCTACAAAAATAGACTACATGCACCATTCCTATATGCTGTTTATACTACTACTATGATCAACATTCACATTATGTTTACTCTAGCCTTGTTACAAGGTAAACAACCTCATCATTTTTACCAATCCGTCTTGTTTTAAATTGTAGATTCCTTAGTCTATATTGTATGAACATGAACTATCTATGGAATGAGACATTAAACTCACTGGGTTTAGAAACAAAAATGGAATTTGGTAAAAAAGTCAAGATTCTTGTCTTTAGGCATGAAACCTATATAACTTAGGAAAACATTGAGTGTTTGAATCAAAATTAAAAAGAAAAAATCATGTCTGGTCAAAAACTCACAAATGGAGGCCTATTAAAAATAAATTCTATTTCCCACTAAGAATTGAAATTAATGGATAAGGATAAAGCTAGGGAGAATATATTAAGAGATAAATCTCTTAGGGACCACCATTCGGCCCTAGTAAAAATCAAGCTATGCTGGTTAGGACAATTTACCAAGTAAAAAAGTAAGATCGCCCATCTATTCCTCACATTTATTAGTTTAGATGGCCTATCTAGGGGTATAAGTTTTTTATCACATTAATTGAAACCACATGACACAATGATCCATCATGTATGTCTGTAAAATACTCATAGTGGTCTATCACATATTACATAATGATAATACATATGAGTTGGGTCTATATAGTAGTTACAAGTGTTTTAGTTTACCATTTTATTTTATATTTTCCCCAACAACCCTACACAAGGATGGAATCATTATATTTTATCTTTCTTATGAGCCAAGCCTATATAGAGAACCATTTTCAATAACTTCTTTTGGATTGATTAATATTTTAACAGGATATGTAGTGAAATTAAAAACATAAATCATGGGTCCAATTGAAATTCTACTTTTATTCTACTCACTTAGTATCCATTATTTGGTCAAATCAATTTAAGTCATATTTTCCTTATGGTAACACTATAAAAGGATAAAATATGATTTTAATCAATTATTCCTTAGATTCTAACAACTAAATGTTTGGGTCAACTACTCCTAATAGATACCCAAAGTCCTTGACTTGAGAATCTCCTCATAATGAACACACTTACACTGGTTAGTCAACTCTATAATCCCTCATGGTGTACAATTAATGTAGCAATGTCCCCTATGTTACCTTAGAATCATATTGTTTTCACTCTAAACTTATCCAGTTCAAGGGGTGCATATTTTATGAATTGAAAAAAAATGTTCCAATAAATTCTCCATAATATAAATTTCTTTAACGTCACTTAACATACACAACGAAATTTCATATAAAAGTATCTCTATGCTAAAGGAATAAAAACATTCATCTCCATGTACCCTATGATTTATCATACACTGAGGTGTAAATATTCCCCAAAAAAATTCCAAATATAGTGATATATAAAAGAGAAACTCCATTCAGAATATCCTTCTAATTTCATTGATTACCAATGGAAGGGTGTTGAGACTAAAAAAACCCATTTTTACGATATTTTATGCACTATTTGGACACAAAAACACCCACTATGTGGTAACCTTATTTATAGTGGCAATGATAACATAATAATATTTTATTTAATTTTTTTGTGGTGATAAAACGAGCTTATGAATCATGCATTATGGAAATTTTGAGTTGAGGATCATTTTTAGCATAAAAAAGTTAATAGAAGGGAATATTTTGAAAAAGTGTTCAATTAATTTATGAATAATTACATCATTCATGAATAATTCCTTCATTCATGAAGTATCCCATAATTTTTGAATCATCTATTTATGAATCACAATATCAACTCATGATGTAACAGTTCGTGAACTCATAAAAAATTGATGGAAAAGTAGAAACCCAATGTAGTTATCTCATAGAGACTTCACAAGAATTTTTAATTTATGGATTCAATATTTATATTCCAATCCAACTATCTACTCACTTTATGAGCCATAATATATTCTATGAAACCAAATACTTTCTACATATCCACCATTGAAAAAGGTGGCTATCCAGAGCTACCTATAAATCCCAATACATACTTCGAGAAGAAGGATTTTGGAGGATGAAGTCTTTTAGAAATTTATTATTCAAGGTAATTTCACATGAATACTATTTTACACATAGTTTTTATGTGAATCCCCTTTGTAAAGTGAATCCCATCAATTCCCATAAAAAAGATTATATGAACTACTTTCCTGAAGTAGTATCTACAAACACCCTTCACAAAGTAAAATCTATGAATTCACTTTCTAAAATCGAATTAGTGAATACAATTTTTGTAGTAGAATCCATAAAAATCCTTTATGAAGTGACATAAATGAATTTAATTTAAAAAGGGGAAACTATGAAACCCCATAATAGGAGTATCTTGAGAGGGTCCATAATGAGAAGTGTGATTCTCAAACTGTCAACCTAAAATTCTCTACCCACATAACACACCAAATGAATTATTAAAATGATGATAATAAAAGTATAATTTATCCTCACTCTATAGATCCATACCCTATAGGATCCACCCCCACAATCCATGTTTATATCAGTGATGGGTGTGGTCTTGGGCCTTTAACTCAATCGATTTTCTTTTTTCCCTAACCTATATAAAAAATCAATAGTTGTACTAAGAAATTTTCTATAGTAGTTGAAATAGATTTGTTTTTCAATACATACAACCCCAACCTTCATCTAAATCATACATACTACCACCATTACTACATGGAGAATTTAACTCATCGATCAATGGCTACAAATAGACATCAATATTATTTTTTGGATGTCTTCAAATTCATAATTTAAAAAAGATATATGGTTTATTCATCAATATCCATGGAGTTAAGTCATACAAATTTATGAAGATTGTTCAACAAGAATACTGACTACTATAAGAACCAAATTGATATAAACCATTACTAGATAGTTCCAATTGCACTTTATGATCTTTTGAAGAAAGAAATTGGTTCACTTTATCAAAATATTTACATGAATTACCATCAAAATGATTATTAATGGTTTTATTTACAGAAATATATAATTTTTTCTATGTCACTGGTTATTCTATATTGTGAGACATGAATAATTGCTTCAATCGTGGAGTAAGCGAGAAATAAATCACCAGTTTAATGGGAAAAAATTTATACTTTCTTTTTTATTAATTTTTGTACCTCTATTTTCCATATATAGGATAATTAACTAATGACTCATATTAACCATAAAAACAGATGAAACCATTTGAACATGAAGGATCTACTGATAACCAAGTACCAAATTACAGTCTAACATCTTAAATTCATAAAATTTTTATGCTACACATTCCCCTTAGGTAATAGTGATTTAACCAAATAAGATATTTGTTCAAAATATCAAGTTGACATTCCATTATTTGATTTAATTTCCAAAAACCTAGTAAAAGCTTCATATTTTCTTATCTTGCATGTAGGATATAAGGCATCCTCAATAGACTTTAGCAATAAAAAATATTGAGATAGTTTGAACTCAAGATTTGTATTACCATTCAGTGATTCTTTTTGTTGAAATGACTGGTCCGCAAACTAATATACTAATTTTAGAAATGTTGATGGATCTGGAACCAAATTATTTGTATCTTCTCAGGAATTTCATTTCCTGTGTTGCTATAAAAAAATAAATCCTTACCAAAACCAAAATGTAATAGATAAAGCCAAATGTTTTATAATGTTTCAAATATCATCAAATTTCATTTCATACATGGAAACTTAATTATACTTATGATACACATTCATATTTTTATGTTGAAAATTTAAAAAAATTTGACACCTTCAATATATACAAAATTTATAGTAGAACCATTTAAATTTCTCATATGATTTATCCAATCATGATTTAATAAAAAAATGATGCATATAACTGTCTTAAATAATTTTCTGAAAATAAAATAATAATATTTATTATGATTAATCTGAAACAAGTAAGGGATGGTTTGAGAAAAAAATAAAAAAATTACTAATTACTTGTAATTATTATCAATTATCGATAATTACAGGTAATTGCAACTACATATATTAAATCATTACTCACTATAAAATGATAATAAATAGAAATATTACTTCTTAATTATTACTATTTATTGGTAATTATTACTATTTGTTAGTAATTATTACTAATTTTTAAAAATTAGTAATAATTATAAATACTTATTACTAATTATAACAAATTATTAAAAACTATCAGAAATCATTTACTATTTATTGGTTATTATAATTATTTTTTTAAAATTATTACATATTATTAACAATTAATAATAATTATTACTATTTGATGATGATTATAATTAATTATTACTAATTAGCATAGATTATTACTAATTATGAAAAATTATTTACAATTTATCAGTGTTTGTTACATATTATCAGTATATAATAGTAATTACTAAGAAATTATTATGATTTTATACTAATTGATACTAATTACAACTACTTATTTATAATTTTAAATAATTATTACTAATTTTCAATAATTATTACTAATTATCATCAATTATTACTTATTATTGATAATTATTACAAATTATCAATAATTATATCCAATTATCAATAATTATAAATAATTATTGATAATTATTACTAATTATCATTAATTATTGTTAATTATTTGTAATTATAACTACTTAAAACTGGTTATTCATAAATATTATTAATTACTACTATTTATCAGTAATTATTACTAATTTCTAATAGTTATCTATAATTTGCAAAATTTATTAATAATTATCAGCAATTATGACTAATTATTACTCATTATTACTAATTAATACTATTTTATTGTAATTATTACTAATTATCAGTAATTATTAATAATTATCAATAATTATTATAAATTATCAGGAACTATTAATAATTATAAGTAATTATTACAAATTTTTGGTAAATATTACTACTTATTGATAATTATTACTAATTATCGATAATTATTTCTAATTAATATTAGTCGTTAAATTTTTTTCAAGTTATTATTATTTTACCATAATAATTTATAATTTATAATAATTATAGATAATTATTACTATTTATTAATAATTATCAATAATTAATTACTAATGTGTACAGTTTATTTGTAATTATTATTAATTAACAGTCATTATAACAAAATATTACTAATCAGATCTCATTATCACTAATTATTTACTATTTATAAGTAGTTTTTACTATTTCGTAGTAATTGTAACAAATTACAATAAATTATAATTAACAAATTAATATTTTTCATTAATTATAACTAATTACAGCTAAATAAATCTTATTACTCATTATTACTAATTATAACAATTTATTACTAATTATTAATAATTATTAATGAATACTACTAATTATTTACTATCTATTATCAATTGTTAAATTCGATTACTAATTATTACTATTTATTACTATTTATCAGAAATTATTTTTATTTATCATTATTTAATTCTAGTGATTACTAATTATTGGTTATTATTTTAATTATTTATAATTATTATCTATTTATCAGTAATTACTACTGTTTACTACTATAATTTACTACTAATATATAATTATTACTAATTATTATATTTTATTACTAATTATAATTATTTATCTGTAATTATTTACTATTTACCAGTAATTAATACTAATTAGCAATAATTACTGTTAATTACTTCTTATTACTAATTATATATAATTATTACTAATTATTACAATTTATTACTAATTATTGGTTATTATTACAAATTATTACAAATTATATTTGATTTGTCAGAAATTATTATGATTTATTACTATTATTTTCTTTTTATCATTAATTATTACTATTTATTAATAATTATTACTAATTATAGCTAATTATCTGTAATTATTTATTATTTATCAGTAATTTTTACTAATTACTACTTATTACTAATTATTACGATTTATCGATAAGTATTACAAATTATTTACTATTTATTTATAATTATTAATAATAATCACAGAATAATACTAATTATTACTACATATTACCAATTATCAAAAAAAATATTATTAATCCCTAATTATTACAAATTATTTTTCATTTATCGGTAACTATTTCTATTTGTTACTATTATTTACTATTTATTTGTAATTATTACTTTGTATTATTAATTTTTACAAATTATTTGTGAGAAAGGCCGCAGTTGAGTGTTACTATATTACAATACAACATCTAGCGTGTCTGAGGTTCAAGTCCCTACTAACAATTATTTGACCTGCACTTGCGGATGTGGTTCAGCAGTGCATGGGTTATGGGTTGACATCTGACATGAAGATATTTCTGTGTGTCTTTGAGATGATTGTGGGCCAACTTTATCGTTGACCTCTAGGGTTGAATTACCACAGAAGCCAGTGTGGTGACGGTGAGCGTGAGGCATGCACAGGTGAATGGCATCATCATCTAACAGTGGGGGTGACAGAGGGTGGCAATCTCAGATAGCGATGCAGCCACTCAAAGGTTGCAGTGGCGAGTGTTACGGGCTGGTGAGGTGACTGAGCTTTGATCCCTATTGGTATTCGAGAGGTTGCATGCAACTATTCTCCAGGAAAACCCATATCTTTGGGAGCAGATCCATATGATGGATGGGTACCTCAGGTGAACAAGGACCCTTCCCTGATGAGTGATGAACGTAGATTTTTATATCAGTAGTGATGGATAACAGCAGTGATAACTTCGATGGTAGCCAAAGGGGTGGGGACTACTAAGGCTTTATGCCACAATGAGGGATGCCTCCATCATTATGCAGGGAAGGTGACAGTTGGTGGTATTTGTGGTCTCTAACAATGAGCATGAATGCAAGAACATGATGGAGGATTTGGCTTGTTACTATGGGCCTTTGGTCCCTGATGATGAGGGACTCCGGGCCAAAAAATGGGTTCTATGGGAAATGAGATAAATATCATCAGGACTTCTATATAAAATGATTTGTGGGAATAAATATATATAATAAATAAAGGGGCTTGTTGGGTAGGTTATCCCTTATGGGGGATACGACATGTCCTTTTGGCCTATGGGTGTGAGGTAGACACATGTTCTTCGTTGTGATGAAAATCATCATTCCATCATAAGTAGTATCATTTTCAATGGAAAGGGTATTTATTTATTTTTATTTACTGGTATTTACGATGGGGTAGGATCCCATCACCAATAAATTTATTTACGGCAGAAACCTAAATTTTTCCCAAATAACCCTTTTTGATGATATGGCAATTTTTCCACTAAATTTCTTTGTGACAGAATTCATTTCCAATTAAAAATACATTTAAATATATAGTTATTTCCAACAACTAATTAATTGCATCCAAAATAACTTGATTTTATTTATTATTTTTCATGGGTCCTTATTCCATCGCAAATGACCCCTCATAGAAAACCAATTTTTATATAGTTAAAGACACCTTGATTTGAGACACTCTACTTGGTTTCCTCATATTTGGGAGTCCTACTAGGTGTAATAACCAATCTCTTCAATCTTCCTTCCTCATCTAGTTATCAAGATATAGGGGCAGACATCATAATATGGGAATCCTACTATATGTAAGGTCCAAACATATATTAGCTTACATTGTTACAAGTATATACGATGAACCACAAGGATGAATTATACATAAGTCTGTCTCGATTCATGTTGTCACACCTTTATCATCAAAATTGTCTTATATGGGTCTCGTACTAGGTGTAATTCACTACCATACAATCCTTAGTTTCGATACCAAAAGATAGGGTAAACCAAAAATTGTTACTTATGCATAAGTCTCACCTCAACCATCTCCAGGTACCTTTCACCTTGCTATCAATTCCATATGATGTTAAAATTCTTGTAATTTTTCCTTTTCACATGACCTTTAAATGTATGTCATGTCATGTAAATTTTTACCAAACTATATGGGTCCTGATTCCCTCGATAAAAAAATGTAGGAATCCCTTTTATGGACCCGATCCCAATATCACTACACCTACCACATTCCAAGACAGTGGTTGAAATCATATTTCCTAACTATGAAGCTTTATGCCATAGTATAATCAACAAAAAAGGAAATATGGCGAACCTTGTATGTTTATAAAAGTAATTATCAATGGAGAACTGCTGGTACATGAAAATAATTCCATTAGTGGGGAACCTTTAATGCATGCAATTGTTCACATCCGTGCTTAGTTTTGATTAGATCATTGGCATAGGAGTAACTGATCCCACACTGGGATATAGGAAGGATCCACTAACGTATATTAAATCTATAATAGAGTCTCATTGTAGGAATGAATTCCTCCCTAAAGGGTGTGATGAGCCCTACATCCCATCTTCTCAACCAACATGAATTCCATGGTGTCAATAGTAATGTCCCAACAACAAACTTCCTTTGGAAAGTAGGTTTGGGTTGACTCAAAAGGCCATGTTTAATTCACATTAGGTTTTCTATCAGAAAAAACGTTACATCATGATTAAAGGAAGAATTTTGGGAATGTTTTATGAAAAACCTAATGAAAGGATATTTCTAAGATATATGTAAGATAGAATTAGTTACTAGTATTAAAACAATAATTTATATTAAATCATTAAGAAATTTGATGTCATAGTCATGAAGGATCATGGAATTTCAAGAATATCATTTTTTCTTGATGGTGATACTAAATAATCTTGCGGTGACTATGATTTAAATCATGTGAATAATTTGAGTTAAGAAACATATTTTTAAAATAATCAAACCAATACAAGTACTTTTAGGGTAGATAAATGCATAGATCTATGATGAAATAATTTATCAAAGCTTATAAGAAATAGGGATTCTAAAAACATTTATAGATATATAATTAATAATGTTGATTCCTATATAACATTCATAAATTCCAACTATACTGGCATTCATTTTCATGTTGAACCGACAAGTGTTTATGGAGCCTTAAACATGGTGAATAAATGAAAGGGATAAAAATAAAGCTAAATTAAATAATGAAAAATGAAAAATTGGAGTTAGTTTCATATTATTAATATACTAATATGATTGATTCAAAATATATGTTCATGAATAAACTTATTAAAATGGAATAATTTTTATAGAAAAATCCCAACTAGTTTGTAAAGGATTCTCTCAAATTGAGGGTATAGATTTTGATGAAGCCTTTTCTCTAGTATCAAGGCTTGTTGTAATTTAGATACTTCTGTTGATATGTAATCAAATTAATTTAAAATTATTTCAAAGGTATGTGAATTCAATATTCGTAAGAAGAAAAATCTATTTTAAGGCTTACATTGAAAATTTAAAATGATTTACTCTTAATAGTAATGGATCATGATTATAAAAGATGAAGAAATCATTATATTGTTTTTAAAATAAAACCAATTTCTGGTACTTAAATATGGAATATATAATAAACCCCATAAATTTTAATTCAAGGTGTATAAAAATAACTACATGAATTTAGATAAAACAAACTCAGTCATTTTGTTTGTGTATGATAATGAAATTATTTTTTTAAAAAATAATTCAATGAATTAGAAGAAATTAACTAACCAAATAAAAACTATATTTAAAATGTTAATTAATTTGGATTTCATATTATTTTTTGGTTTTAAATTAATGAACATGGATGGATATATCTTCTTCTCACAAGAAAATTATGTTAATGAGTTGTTAATGAGGTTTGGAATTGATGAATCAAGAGAGGTTTGAATTCCGATCACACTTGGGACTAAAATTTCTATAAATAAATAAAAGAGTTTTCATTAAAAATATTTTAAAATCCCTACTTGAAGTATATCCAACTAAAAACTTCTAGAGTATTTTTTTAATAGTTACAATTTTTTGTGATTCCAAAGAAATCATATGGAGTTCCATCAGATTATTATAAAATGGATCTTATACTATATTAAAGGAACATTAACAAATGTATTGAGATATGAAAAAGACTTATATTTACTTATTTATAGATTGTATACAACTTTTAATATAGGGATAAATCTTCTTTTATTATTAAATAATGGAACCAATTTCCTTCTGCATAAAGGGGACCCCATTATATGAACCATAGATCCTTAACTAGTAATCCCAATTATATAGTCCCAAGGAACCATGAACACGTTCACCAACTGAAATTATTTACATCACATGATACTAAAACCATATTTTACCCACCTTATTGTACTAAAGGCCTAGTGGATTGAAGGCTGAATATTTTGGTCTGAAATACCATTTGAGATGAATTGTTTTATTTTTATAATACCCACCCACAACACCCACATCATTAAAATGAAACAGTACTCCTATTCTGCTTGTACAAATTCTCTCCCACCTAGATTTGAACCTATGTCTAATACAAGATTATGGGGAGTCTTTACAACTCATATTAACCACCAAATATTGATTCAGATTGTTAAATAATAAATCATAAGTCGACTTTACCTGTTTTATTGGAGTAAATTGTGTTTCATGGTACTCCAACAGGGAAACTCAATTACACTAAAAAAATTAAAACTTATTATGTTTAATAATCACAATACATAACAAAATTTATGTGAATTTAGTTGAAACTTGAAAATATTAGTGTATAAACATTAAACACATTGAAAATATGGATATTATTTTTAAATTTGGATCAAATTTCTAATGAATCTATTGAAGAAATCATTATAGAAGTCTATTGATCTAAATCAGTACTTCATCGAGAAGAATTTACAGTATGGAGAGATTCATTCTCAGTATGTTTTAATGAAGAATAATGTAGTGGATTTCATAATCAACCCCCTAACAAAGGATTATGTCCAACACATGACAGTGTTTTTAGGTGTTAATTCTCTCCAAAATCTCAATGAGTTCATCTTCCCCCTATTTCATTCCTTTATATTTTTTAAAAATGTGGGATAATATTTTGGATCATTAACTAAAAATATGAATATACTCTTATTGATTGGTGATTTGATAATGGGTGGGGGATTCTTTTATATGGGGGTGAGGTGTTTGTTACAACATGAAAAATTGGATATTAAAATATTTTCTACAAGTATCTATCAAATATAAAGAAGGATATTAAGGATACCATGGTCATTAATGAATTAACATAAAGTCAATTGACAAGAGGCAGTCTATGAAGACCTCAATTATGTCATAGTAAACAAAATTTTGATCTTAATACAGAGATTTATAGAAATATCATTAGAATCATTATTTACAGTGGTGTAGATTTTAGGTAATTGTTACACTAAGTTGATGTTGTTATTTATTTTTGGTGATATTTTTTACAAGAGTTGTGAATGTGGTTTCATTACGTATTTATTATCAATGTGGAGTTGAAATATTCCTTTATTTGAGTTTGTTCTATATGAATAAATATTTATTAAGGATAGAAAAACCATGTCATTACATGGTGTGCATTATGTAATAATAGTTTCACAGATATGAAGATTTATTCACACAAGGGAATAATTTTATAATACATATATAATATGTTATAACTATTTCCTTATGAATTGTTTTTTAGACATATATGGGTACCATGACACAACACTATGTTTTGATCTATGTAGGTAGATTTAGCCATGGGTGTGAAACATTGTTAATTACTGGAAAATTGTTATGCAATAATTTAGAAGAGTACAGTACAACGGTGGATATCATGTTTTAATTAGTAGGCCACAAAAATTATAAGATTCTATAATAATTAATAATTTTCACCATAATAGTTTTTTATAGGATAAAATAGTTTGGATAGATATTTTTAGATAATTTTGGGTAAAATATATTACATCGTGATGAATATCTTCAAACTATAACAAAGTAAAATAGGGAACCTAATTTGTGGATATTTTTAAAAATTTAATGGATTTTAAAAATATATTTTATCCTCAATTATTAGATACCAAGTTTTTGTATTGTGTTATGTAACAATGAATACTACTAGAATATGATTTTTGGAGTATCATTAACGAGTATTTATTCACATGGAAAATTTTCATGAAAAGTTATATATAAATAAAAAACCATTATAGGACCATCTATAGAACAATTTGGATAAGTTATAGGAGAATAAAAATGGTTCACACTTTATCCAACATTGAAGGCACATGAAGAGGATATTAGAAGACCAAAAAACTTATTAATGCTTGATTTAATATTTCTTATACTTTTAGTTTATGATCATATTCATAATATATTATTTTTTATTTTTGATAATACGATAATAATTTGTATAGTGAGATCACATTAATTGGACACCATAGATTATCTATTTTATAGAAAAATTGTGAAACCCATATAAAAAATATCTTTTGTCATGTTTGTTATATATCACTCTCTATCTTATGTCATTGATAATTAGTTATGGCCACTGATTATATCTGTATTTGTCAAAGGAGTAATTTTTCATAGGTGGGTTTCAGTGACCCCTGATTCACACCCCCACTAAGTAGTCATTTATCTGTCGTCTGGGCCTCACATATTTACTAATCATATTACTCTTAATTCTCTCTCATTTAGGGACAATAACCAGTCAAGATCAATCTATAATCCATCATGAGTGATATAAACATCATTTAAACATAAATAAAACTAAAATATGATACTTGTTAAAATTAAAGAATAAAACTATGTTAATAAATGGAATAAAAATTTTCTTCAATTGGAAATTATTTCATATACTCAAAATCATCCAAAAGCGGGGCCTATATGTATAAATTTTTCCAAGTTCAAGTAAAAATTAATATAAAATATTATTACTATATAATATTAAAAAAACTTGATATAATTCCATAAAAAGACATAGTGTTATCCACTACAATGTATTTAAATTGAATCTATAGATCCTTTATCATGAAATGGATGACCTCTATATTTGTTTCTAGATAAAACACCTACCATGGAGTTCAAATTTTATTTTTTTTAAAATATATTCATAAAAATAACATTAAAATAAAATCTATACATTTTTCCACATCTACAAAAATAATACCTCAAGTTTTTATAGTTTTTAAGGGATATCATATCCTCTATAAGTATCATAAAAGAAATTCGATATAAATAAAAAAATAAAATTGATACTTCTTTGGTTTATATATGAAATGAAAAATAAATTCTATGATCATTTGGAATGTAAAAAATGAATAGATAAAATTTTTAACCATCTCCAGATATTTAAAATCATGGTACCAAACATTAAAAACATCCAAAACATGATTTTTTTTTCAATTTTCTATATATTATGTAATGACTACATAAATTTTTTATAAGGAGTATGAAATTTATATCTTCATGTTTTATCATTTTCTTATATGTTTTATATTTATGTTATATAATTATTTATATCCCCATTTGTTCTATGAAATTTAAATGTTTTTCCACTTTGACATGATCTACCATCCACTTGTAAAACACTCAATGAAAAAACCTTGAGATGAGTTTTTAAAAAAATTTAATTTTAGAACTTTTAAAATTGTTCTATTAATTTTTGAGAAGTTCTATATTTGAAATGTTCTTTATATTATCCTCAAACATTTTATGGAAACTATAACATTTCAATATCCATGTTCCTTTATAGATTAAATTTTCATCTTTAAACTTCTCCAAACATCATGGCATTAACATTTTAGTTCCATACTTTCTCAAATCATAAAAAAATATTAGGCAGTATAAATTACAATTTGGATTAAACATATTCAAAATGATACATTTATTTTAAGAATTTGTGATATATTTATTTTAATTTTTATATTTTTCATTATAAAGAGGAATTAATATTCAAAAAAAGTACAATAATTTTTAATTCCTTAAATATTTTCTCCAAGAACATTTATAAAATGTAAAATATTCAAAATAAATTTGGAAAAGTAATCAAAATTAATTAATGGTATCTTATAAAATTCAAAAACTTGTTTTTAAAAAATGTTCTATCCTGTTTCACACAATTTTGTAATTTCATTCATAAATTCAAGATAATTGAACTTGAAAATTATCAAGACATCATCTTTGTATACTACATATTAGGTAGACCTTTGAAAATGGTTTGATATTTTTAGATTATTCCATGTTGGATGGCTTGATCCATTGAGAATTTTAATACCTTTATTTCATAGTACATTACATATTTCATAGAAACAAATTTTCATAAGAAATTTTTTTAGAAGTTATGGAATTAAATAATATATCAATGAAATAATATTGTACATATATTAGTATCAGATAATACCATGGTCCCGCAAGGACATGAACCCCAATAAAAGGGGGATATATCAAGGGGAATAAAAATATAAATTTCTACCTCATTTATCATTAATTTATTTCAATAGATATTTATCACTTGTTTGAAGGAAATATTATTATCTATAAATTTTAAAATAAAACATGGAAAACAATCAATATTTTAGAAAACATAAAATTTTAATTTGTTTAAAATCTAATATAACTTGGACAATACAAGGTGTACCAACAATAAGTCATCATTGCAAATAGATTTAAAATTAATTACTATATTTAGAATAATTTTTATTGGTTCACTTTTGATTCCATAAGACACTTATTCTTCCTACTATACACTTACTACTTCAGATCATTATTAAATAATCTATAAACTATGGATATTACATAACACTAATAAAATATTTATAACACCTAAACCAATTTGTTTTTTCTATTTCACTGAATTGTCTCTTATTTTATCTTTCCTAAATCAACATTCCCTTGTATTTTTTGGTTTTTCAAAAGTTTAAACATAAAGTGTCTAACTCTTCACATTGTTATTATAAAATTAACAACCTTTCTATAAACTCTCCAATATAGAATAATCAATAATTAATATATTTGATTAATTCTCATTAGTAATAATATTTAATTTTTTGTCTATATATTTTTCATATAAATAATTATTCATGAAATTAAATGGAATAAATTATTGATTCAATTATTTTTTTAATCATTAAAAAAATTAATCAATAAATAACATGTGTTGATATAAAAATTATAATCATTTATTTGAAGATGATCTGGATGTGGTATAAATTATTCAAAAATAATGAAAATCACATCCATAAACCAAGAACTCCAAAAAAATCATGGCATTTTTTCATATTCAGAATTGAAAACCAATTGTATAATTTTCCCACCAATAAAAATAGTTTTTCATATTTATCAATACAATTAAATTGAACAAATCAATCAGTAATATGGATACCAAACACGTAAATCATTCAAAAAATACACTTACAAACAAGATATAAAAATATTCATCATGATTTTTTTACTCTATCCAAGAATGATCTAAAAAATCATAAAATATAATGTATTTAAAATAAAGGTATTTCCTTTAAAATAAAATTACATTAATCATGTTAAATCCTCAATAATATAGTTTATTTCCTTGAGAAAAAATCAATTATAATATGTAGGTATATGGATTCACATCAGTGGATTGATTCTCAAAATTATAATAAAAATATAGTTTAACAATAACCATTGTATCATACCAATTTTTTTATGTTTAATATCATAATATTGGATATAATAACCTACTATATGAATGAAACCATAATGGAAACTCCTCTTTTTCTGAAATGATATTTTTATCCTTAACCTGATCTTTTCCAATTATATTTTAATATCATTAATGACAATCAATTTTATTCTTAACTTTAATCACAACTTAATAACTCTGTTACATTAATAAGTTTTTAGTAACCATTAACACCAAAATTTATTTTAATAAGAATTAAAATATTTTATTTTTGAAATTTTTTTATTATTTAATGTTTGTCTTTAACTTTTTTTGATAATCACTATTTATGTAAAAATAATTATAGTTTTTCATTGAATGTTGGTTTTATTCTTTAATTGTCTCTCTCTCTTGTGGATTTTCATATAGTACCAATAATTTGATATTAACATACATATATTTTTTGTATTATTTATTAATTATTTATTAATATTATATTAAATAATTATTTTCTAAACTATTTTATTATTTGATATATATAATGATAATAACACCCTAATAATATATTATTTTGATTACTTGAAAAAATATATGGATTTCAATCGTTGTTATAAATTTGGGAACAAGTAAGCTGGATTAACTCACATTGAATATACCACATATAATGTAATATTTATATCATTGTTCTTTTATTAGTTATATATTATAGTCCTTAGAAATAGGTATAACATAGTTATATACAAATAAAATATTATGTCTTCCCATTTATCCCACATAATATATAGCTGTAGTTAAATAAAAGAAGATATAGTACAATACTTATCATGAATACATATTTTTATAAAAAGGTATGAAATCATTTATCTGATTTATAGTTTTAGAGATAATGTATTCATATTGAGAGATATTAATGAAATGAGTCATCATGCATAGATAAATGGAATTTTATGTATTAATATGCTCAACTATATACTTGAATACAAACAATTATTATGTTATGTTACACAATATTGATACATTCCATGTCTCGCTACTAATATAGGTGTCATGGAAAATGAACTATAGTATTATGGGTGTTGTTTATTAGATATTATTTTACATTTTACATCTTTAGTAAAATTTAATAGTAGAAAAAGTGGAAAATGTGATGGGGGTTTAACATTCTTTATTATATAACTGATGTTTAAATAACTGTTAGAATTATTTATATAATAACTGATGTTAAAACCATTAGGTTGGTGGGTTTTAACAAGGATTATCAAATAACTGATATTAAAATAAAAATTTAAGGCATGTTAGTATATAATTTAAATTAAAATAATTATAAAAAATTAAAATGGAGGTGTATTTATTTTATCACTAGCTTTTCGAGGCATGATAATTTTCACCCCTAATCTCTATAGCTCATAATATCATTTCATCTTCCTCTTTCACAAGCATTCAACAATCACTTTCCTACTATTTAGGTCATATTTTTCCTCCCTTGGTTGTGTTCCACTACCCACTACCACTTTCTCCCTCCCTTTGATGCATTCCAACACCCTCTTCCATGTTCACCTCTTGTAGCAACCTGCCACCTTTTTTAATCATAGATCTATATTTGGCATCCCCTATTTTTCTATATTAATTTCTAAATTTTTAGGTTTAAAAGATTTATTGATGTTGAAGAAGAATTTAATTTAGTTATTATTCTTAATATATACGATAACTTTATTACATGTATATAAATATAAGTTTACAATATATTCATTTTTAGAATAGTTAGTAATTTGTTTTGATTTCCTATTACATTTACTGCTAAAATTTATTATTATCATTTTATTATTTATATGTATAAATTTTTTATATATTTAATTATATTTATTTATATTTATGTAAAAAAATTATTTTTCGTAACACCTCAATATTTTATAGTGTGTATTTTTTAAAATTTAACCTCTTTGATATCTTACGTTACATAGAACACCCAACTTAAACGAATAATGAAATATTATTATAATGCAGAAATTAAGTCAAAGGTAATGAATTGTATTAACCACATTATGTATGTATATATTTAATATATTGAATTTTTAAATCATTTTTCCAATATATTCGATATGAAGAATATATGAACAAATCCAATTTTTTGCATAAATGAAATACGTTTTTCCAAAAATGAAGTTTTGTCACCCTTTGATGGAACACTTGTTTTAAATATATTTTTTGAAACATTTATAAATTTTATTTGAAAACCTAAATTTTTCATTTTATATAAGAATATCAAAATTTAATTTGGTTCAATTCTTGATATTTTTATGAAATGTTTCATGTATTGATGAATAGTGAAAAAAAAGCATTTTAACTGAAAATAGATTATTCATATAAATAATGTATAATGTAAAATAATATTTTTAATTATTTTTAATTTATAACTAGATAAATTTTTATCATTTAATTAAATATATTTCATTATAATCAATTTAAAATTGAATTTAGATATAATAACATTTCAATCTTTTGAACATTTTCTCTTTAGAAACTCATTTATCGTTCCATCAATGAGATTACATTTAAATTAATTTTAGCATATTATCCTGTTTTAATATTGAAAAATGGATTTTATATTTGTAATTATAATGTTAAAATTTAGTAAATAGATCTCTTTTACTTTTTTTCAATATGAATGGTGAACATAGTAATTTTATTTACCTTGGTTATGGGTAAACTGAGTAATTAAGGGTAAAACTAATATTATAAATATTATAAAATTATCCTAACACTTGTATTAATTTTATTGGATGAGTGAGTGTCGTCCAAAATCATCATCAAGCTTATTTTATAGCCTCTTGGTGCCACTTTGTTGACTTTAACCCTTTTATAGTATTTTATTCAAAGAAAAGCCAACCTTGTTATACTTTTGTTTTTAAAAAGTGAAATAGTTTTAATATGGGATTATATAGGGGTTATGTTTGACTATTGATAAAATTTTAAAATATAAAATATTTAAATTATCAATTATTTTTTTAAAAAATAATTTGGTAAAAAATTATTAAATTAACTATTTGCACAATGATGATACATTAATTGTTTTATTAATTGAGATATCAAATAAATGTTATTCGATTTTTTAAAATAAATATAATTTGATATAATTAATGTCATCCACGAATTTTATAAATTTGTTTGACATGTTAATGATGATTTAAAATAATTTTTTTAATATATAATTTTTTATGATATTTTTTAAAAAGTCAAGTAATAAATAGTGTCAAAATTGACATTAATGATATTATAAAAAGATAATATTTTATTCAAGGATAAAAAATTTATAAAAAAATTACAATTATGAGACAATATTGGGAAAAATTTATAATCTTCATACAATATTTTTCTATGACTCGTTTTTCATTTTATAATTACAATATTTATCATCAAAGGGTAAAAACCCATGTTGTCACGGTAATAGTTAAAGTATTTAAAAAGGGGTTAAAAATATAAGCATATAACCCGGACCAAAAATTGTATAAAATTTTATAGATAAAGTTGATTCAACCCTTAACACATTAATATATAATTGGAGTTTTTAATGGACACTTTTCCATTAAAATAACTTATATATTTTTTTAAAGCAAACATTGTTACAAAATGTCACTCTCTTTATATTGAATATATTTTATGTGTCCACATAGGGAAAAAATTATATACAAACTAACTTAAATTTATATTTTTACATTAATGAAATAAATTTCTTTATATAATTTTATTTATAATTATTATAAATTATATAATTACCTTAAATTCTTCTTTAATAATAAAACAATATATATTTAATTAACTAAAAAATAAATAATTGATTTTAAAATAATTATTTTTGATATATTTGGGATGATTTAACATATCTAACAAATTTTTTTGATCTATATGTTATATTAGAGATTTTTGATATCATTATATTCTAATTCCCACATTTTTATGAGTTTAATGTCAAATTAAATGAATAGTATCAAATCTGACAATAATGATATTTTATGGAATTATTCTTTTACTAAATTATTTAAAAATACAAAAAAATGTTAAATAATCACAAATGGATAATATATTGTTATAAATTTATTCCCTTATTCATTTATAAGACACTTTTAAGTCTTTGTCTCTATAATTGGCATTTTTATATTTTAATATTTGAGGATTTCTAAAAGTTTCTCTCACATTAATTATAACAAAGTGCCTTCTACCTAACTTATTAACACCACATTAAGCCCTCTAGATAAACAAAACCCTGAAATGTTATTCTCCAAAATCCTTATCTTAGTTTTAGTGATCCTAGTCTTCAAAAAAGACAAACCCTGTATCCTTTAAGAAGAGATCTAAAGGAAGTTTATAGAAGAAGAGATAATCATTTTTTCCGACTCATCAAAGTTCATATCTTCTTATAATGAAAATTCATGTGTTTTCCATGATTATATAATAACAAAATTACAATAAATATTATTAGAAGTTATTATAATTATGGGATAACCATATTACACCTTTCAGTCGTCCTCAAAAAAATGAAAACGTCATGCGTGCGCACATACCACTTACCTCTCTACATCACGGTGTAATATGTTTTTCATCACCAATATACATAAAAGGAAATAATGATAAAAAAATGGATATATTTTCTAATTATGTAATGATATTTACTTTAAAAAAATCAATATACCATCCAATTCCTTACCCTTCCCCCATTAAGTGAACAATATCGTTCCTCGTGCGTGTGTAGGACCTAGCATCTCCATGACACAATGTGATTCATTTTTCATGTTAAACCATAATTAATTATTAAAAATGTTTATAATGAATAAATAAGACATATGTTTACTTAATATAATTATGGAGATGAAATAAATATATCACATGCATAATAAATAATACTTAAATTACAAAATATACATTGAAAAATGATGCAGTTAACAACAGAAAAAAGGGCAATAAAAAACAATATTAACAAAAATATATAATAATATAATATATGATATCATAAATATCATTAATTTTGTGTTATAAATTAATAAAATTATTTATGAAAATATACAGGATGTTAAAGCATATTCAAATAAAGTAAAGTTCAAGATAAGGGGTTTGTCATCTCGGTTTTACTTCTGTGAGATATAATCCTTATTCACCACTTATTTTTTTATGTGGTGTATATACTACTCCTTTGACATGTTATATCATGAATATACTTATTATAGAGGCATCATAATTTTTATTTAAGGTTATTCTTTCATGGTTAGTACAATTTTAATTTTTTAAATTGGTATGGGATACTATTGAATGTTTAAACATTATTTTCAATTATAAATTTTCAATGATATCATTTAAAATATTTTAAGAATTATAAAAATAGTTTATTAAATATTGTGCTTAATTTAGGTTTATCTCTTATAATAATATATACCATATTTTATTAAATTTTCAGCAATTAGTTTGACTAGGGATACATAAGTTTGATACCATTCACCACATTACTATAGATGGTTTGTGATTATGATAACATAATAAGGAAAGTTATTTACATTTTAATTCCAGTTTCAATAAAAATTTATATATTGATTATGTTTAACCAGTTTCATATATGCAATGCATTAGACATATTAAGTGAAGGTAAAGGTGTACTATTTCACCTCGATGCATCAGTATGACTCATGGGACAAACTAGATTGGGTTTGGGCCCATGCCATACACATTTATTAGATTCATGGTAAAAATACTTAGTAATATTAGATTATTTGAAATAATACATAAAAATATTGTATTCTAGGAACAAATCCTTGGTAGTATGTTTTATATGTTCATTATTATACATTACATCAATATGATCTTTGTTATTGATTTCCATGTGATTATTTAATTAATATAATTTCCAATTTCTAGATCATGTGATTTTTTATATTGAATTATTCAATAAATCCAACCATACTATGAATATTTTATTTTATTAATTTAATTAATTTATTTTATATACCTTCCCATTGTTTTTTATACTTATTTATGATAGTTTTCACTATTTTTATACCCTTACTAAGCATATAAGCTCACCCCTTTCATATTTTTTATTTTTCCTAGGATTCTACGAAGTATATTATGTGTGATATGAAGGGTTACACAAAGAGGGAATAATAAAAGAATCAATGAATTTTTTTTGTATTTTATGTTTTAAAATGTAATGTGATGTTCAAGTATGTATCAAGTTTACCAAGACTTCTAAACTATTTGGTTCATTGGGATGTGATTTCTTGTATCTGATAAAAATATAATAATGTAACCACTATCTATTTTCTACTAGGGTTGGGTAAATTATAGTTAGTATCATATGAATTTATTATAAACATTTAGAACTAAATTTATGAACTCATGGATTAGAAAACATAACCATATTCCTGACATCGAGGATAGGTATAATTATAGGATATCATCCTATAGATTTTGTAATACCATAGATAAATTATGATAAACGTAGGAAATCATAGATTTAGAATGATATTTTAAGATTTATTCAACTTATAAATTATTCTTTGTAGATATATCACTGTGATTAGTGTTTCTCACATTGTTCTTTGGGTTTTGGTCAATGGTAATAATCAGAAAGGTTATACATGTAATGGTAATAATGACAATTTTGAAGAGGCTAAAAAAGAAAAATGAATGAAATGAAGTATTAAAAAATAAGATGATGAAGTTTGATAATGATTTTTTAATATAGTATAATTATTAAGGTAATTTTTTATTTGGATTAAAGAATTATTTCATCAATGATGATCTAGTTATAAGAATTGTGAGACATATTAGTATTGTACAGTAGTAATTCTTATTTATGGATTTGGAAGCATCAATGTTTTCATTAGAGTTTTTAATGTAATAAAATATATGGCATGTCACAATAAAAGGTACATTCTATTATTCTGAAAAAATCTATATTAAGATAATTTTGTAAATTGGATGATGTTTTTTATAAATGTTTTAGACATTGAACTTAAAAAAATATATTTTGGAAGATTCAAAAGTTTAAATACTTAGAGGATGGACTAAGTTGAACATGGTATACTAGTTTTTTAGGGTAATTTATTATTTATCATATTGGATATCCTATGATAATCACATTAGTATTGATAAAAGACTTGAGGACCTTATGAATCATCAAATGTGATTCGGGTAAGAAGAAATCAACTTGAATATCCAACTCTAATTGTACAAAATAAAGTTAATATTGATCAAATTAGAAACAAGGTATGATATTATGATTATTACATGGAAATAAATAATTTAAGTACTTATCTCTATAGTAAAAGAATCCTTCAACTCTAGGAAAATTATTTTGGAAGATAAATATTATCCATTTACTTTCCTTCCTGAGAAAACAATGGTCTTTTAACCGATCAATAATATAAGGATTGGTGATGGTTAACTATCTAATGACCTTGTTCTTTATCACTCTCTATCAGATAATGATAGTAATATTTCTATTCTATGGCTACGTTTTCACTTCCCAGTAATGTTGTCAAATCAGAAAGCCTGATTTTTTAGTGACCTTCTAACTTTCCTTTCCCTCTTATTAAGAGGTTGTTTTATTAACCCTATTTCTGATATGGGTTTCAAGAAATGGAATTTTCAAGTATCCAATATTGATTTTTTATGTGAAATTTAAAATTGTGAGAAAAAAATTTATAGAATTAGGGTAGAATTAAAAAATAAAAGATTTAATAGAATGTCTCTTTTTAAATTTAACCACTTTTATAGATTAAATTTCACAGAACACCCAATTTAAATGAATAAGGAAATATTATTATAACCTAAATGTTAAATTTGAGGGAATTAATAGTATTAACCAAATTATAAAATTTCTATATCTAATATATTAATACAAATGTTTTAACATTCATCAAATATATTTTATATTCATAAGATGTGAACAAATCCTATTTCAATGATAAAAGAAGTATTTTTCTAAAAATACATTTTTTCCACCATTTGTTGGTGCACTTGTTTAAAATCTAGTTTTGAATATTTTAAAATTTTAATTTGAAATAAAACATGTTTTTTATATAATAATATAAAAATCTCTTTTGTTTGACTTTTTTATATTTTTATAATAAGCTTCATGTTTAGATGAATAGTAAAAAATAATTCATTTTAATTGATAACATCTTATTCTTCTCAATAATTTATAGTTTGAAATTACTTTTAAAATTGTTTCTAAAGTATAATTAAATAAATTTTTTTATATTTTAATCAAATATAAGCTATTTTAATCAATTTCTCATTGAATTTGGATATAAAAACTTGTTAATCTTTTGAATGTTTTCACGTTTCTATCATGTTTTCTCATTCCGTCAATGGGATTAATTTCAATTTTTTATCCAATTATGTGTTTTATATTTTTTAAAATATATTTTCAATTTGTAATAATAAGGCATAAATTTAGTAAATTGGTTCCTTTTATTTCCAGAAAATATGAATATTAAACCATGTAAATTTAATTACCACAGTTAAAGGTTAATCGAGTATTTAAGAGTTATAATAATAATAATTTTTTTATAAATTATCCAAACACTTCTCCTAATTTTATTTTATGGGTTATTTTAGACAAAAACCGTTCTTGGGCTGATTTTATGGCATTTTAGAGCCACTTGGAAGACTTTATTCCATTTATAGTATTTTATTCAAAGAAAATTCAACCCTATAATACTTTTTTTAATAAGTGAAATATTTCTAATATGGGGTTATATAGGGTAGATGTTTTAATATAAATATATTTTTTAAATAAAACATATTTATATTCATCATGGTGATTTATTTGTAGTTTTAATGGAAATAATTATTAAACTAAAGTTATGAACAATTATGATGTAGTAATTGTTTAATTAATGGACATATCAATTAAATGTTATGAAAAATTTTAAAATAAAAAAAACTCTTTATAATTAATGTCACAAAAGAATTTTATATAATAATTTGACATGTTGGTGATGCTTTAAAGGATTTGTTTTGACTATATCATGTTGTTATGATATTTATAAAAAGTCATGGAATGAATTGTTTCAAAATTAACATTAATAATGTTCCAAAATAAATAATATTTATTTAAATGATATAAATTTTATAAAAAAACTCACCCAAATGATTGGGATAAAGTTGAAAATTTCGTCCATTAATCATTTATGATTCATTTTTTAGTTTACATTAACAATATCTACCTCAATTTGTAAAAACACATGTTGTCATTATAAGAGTTCAAATGATTAAAAAGGGGTAAAACCAAAAATATATGGTCATAACACTTAACTAATCATGTCCAAATATTAATTTATGAATAAAAATCAACACTTATCACATAGATATATAATTGGAGTTGTTTTATGGACATTGTTCCATTAGAATAGCTTATATATTATTTAAATCAAAGATAGTTAAAATATGTCACTCTCTTTTTTTTAATTTCTTTTATTTGACCACATAGGGACAAAACCAAGATATGAATAAAAAAATGTATATTTTAATTTTAATAAAAACACATTCATTATATATTTTTAAAAAAATTATAAATTTTATAAGTACCTTAAAACCTTCTTCAATGATAAAAAATTATTTAGTTAATTATCTGAAATTTAAAATAATTGATTTTAATATTATTAATTTGGATATATTTAGGATGATTTAATGTGTATAATTTCTTTATCAATCTATAGGTTATATTAGATATTCTTGGAAGCATTGTACTTAAATTACAACTTCTTCATGATGTACTTGATATAAAATTAAATGAACGGTATCTAATTTGACAATAATGATATTTTATTGAATTATTATTTTATTAAATTTATTAAAAAATAAAAAAAGTTAAATAATCATAAAAGGGTTAATATTTTATTTGAAATTTATTACCCTATTCATTTTTTGGTCACATTGAATTATTTTTCCCTAGAATTTCCTTATTATATTTTAATATTTTTTGGACTTATGAAATACCCCCCACATCAATTAAAAAGGGATCATCCTCCCTCACTTAATCACATCACATTTAGATCTATATCTTGACCAAAAAATTATAATTTCTCCTCCAAAAATACATATACACATCATGGATATCCTAAAATTCCAAAAAAAAACTAATCCTATAAACCTTAATAAGAGATCTAAAGGAAGTCTGCTGAAGAAGAGATAATCATTTTTACCAACTCATCCAAGTTCATTTCTTCTTCTACTTATACTTAATGTTTTTCAACCCTATTAAAGTCAAAACTATTGTATCTTATATTTTTATAGATGTCATTAAGATTATTTTAAAACTATATTCCTCCTTTTATCCATCGTAAGAAAAATAAAAACACTGTAAGTGTGTACGTATGGCTTACCATCTCCACGTCATGGCGTAATTTTTTCATCACCAATTTTATGAGATGAGTATAATTATATAAAAAATATATATATATGATAATTATTAAATTATAATTATTTTTTAAAAATTAACAAACCATCCACTTTCTTAAGGAAATTATACTATCGCACATACATATGTATGCCTTACCGTCTCTATGACGTGATGAGGATCATTTTTCATGTTAACTATTCAAGTATGATTATAGAAATTTATAAAATGACTAAATATAATATCTATGAAAATTATATCATTCTTTAGATTAAATAAATTTATCTTACGTATAAGAAACTAGACTAACATGAAAAAACATGTATAGAAAAATGAGTTATTTAACACCCAAAACAAGGTTAACAATGAAAATTTATTAATAGAACGATATAAGATGATCATATATGATATCATAAATATTTATATGGTTATGGTTCTAGTATAAGTTAATATCATTATTTAAATCTTTATATAGGAGGTTAAATTTTGTTCAAAAAAATGAAATTTGAAGGTAAAATGTTTCTCATCACGCTTTTAATTATGTGACATATATGTCTTATTCAACAATTATTTTTTTTGTGGTGTATATACTACTCCATTAAAAATTTATATCATGGATCTCTTTATTATCATTATATTATAAGTTTATTTTAATTTTATTATTTAATGGGGATTATAATTCAAATGTTTCAAATTGGTATGAGACACATTGGAATGTTTAAAGATAATTTTCCTTAAGAATTTTTCATTGATATCATATAAATTATTTTCATCTATATAAAGATCCATTGCTGAGTCTTTTGATTCATTGTGTTTAGTCTCTTATTATAACATCTAACATATTATACTAAATGGTAATTGTTTATTTTTAGTGGGTATTTACTATTTTTATACCATTCACCATATTACTTTTGTTGGTTTGTGATTATTTTTACGTAATAGGGAAAATTATTTACATTTTTTATACTAGTATCAATAAAAATTTATATGTTGATTATGTTTCACCACATTCATATAATAAATTAGGTGGACTTATTAAGTTATGGGTGGGGCCCAATATATCCCCTCGAGGCATCGGTGGGCCTCATGAGACAAACAAGATGGGTTTTTTAGGCCTTACCCATTTATTATATTCTTAGTAAGAAGCCTTGATAATGCCATATTCTTGAAATGAAGACATAAAGAAATTAGATTCCTTGTATAATTCCAAAATATTATCTATCAAATTTTTATCATTATTCATTCCATCGTTATGAAATTAGTTATTTATTTCCATGTTATTATTCAAAATTTTGAATTTCCATGGATAAGTCTTATAACTATAATGGGATTGTTTATATAGAATTATTCAATCATCTTATCCATACTATACTTGAGTTATTTGTTTAATGGAATATGTTTCAGTTATATACCGTTCTATAATTGTTTATTCTTTTTTATGATTGCTTCTACTATATAAAAATAGTTAATGACCATATGATATCACCCTTTCATATGTTCTATTTTTCCACAAGATTCTTAGAAGTATATTATTTCTAATATTAATGTTTACACAAAGGGGGAATAATGATAGAGAAACTAAAATTCTTTTATTATTTTATGTGTTAAAATGCAATGTGAAATTCGTGTATATAACTATTTTACCAAGACCACTAAACTATTTCGTCCTTCAGGATGTAATTTCTTATATCCCATGATAATATAATATTGTAAATACTGACTTTGGGAAACTCGGGTCAAGGTCTTTACATTTTCAGTGAAAAATAGTTTTATTTTTTATGTGTCTATAGGTTAATATATTTTTTCAGATATTATTATAAGAATACATGTTTATGAATTTTTTTATTAGTTTATTAATATATTTAAATACTTAGAAATGATTATATATTTTTATATTTATATATGATTATAAATGTCTAAATGTGGGTATATATATATTTTCAAAAATTTGTGTCTGTTTTTATAGGTCTATACAATATACACAATGTATATATATTTATACATATTTTTTATTTTGTGTATATATATTTTACATTTATATGAACATTAATATATATGTATACATTTTAATTATATATATCAATATCTTAAAACGTATATGTTATGGGATTATATCTATATGGTTTTTATTTAGTTGTTTGTATGTTTGAAATTTATATCTTTTAAATTTATATATTTATATGTTTATGTGTTTATTTCTTCTATTTTATGTGTATATATATTTTAAATGTATTTTTTAAAAAATTTATATTTTTATATTTATACAATTATATGTTTAAATTTATATTTTTATTTGTTTAAATGTATTATATTAATAACTTTATATGTTTATATGTGTAAATAAAAAATTAATATAAACAATTAAAATTTATATATGTTTATATATATAAATGTTTAAATATTATATATTTATATGATTATATGTTTCAATATTTATATTTTTTTAAGTTATTTATTCATATATATGTCTAAATTTTTATATATTTACATATATGGGATGGTGGATTTTCATAATTAATGGATTGTAATTTAATAAATTCTTGAAGAACTAATGATGAATATGGGAAAGGGTATGATGATTCCGTGGAAATTTGTAAATGAAATATTGAAGACAAATTCATGTTTTTTTCAGGCCTAAAGTCATTGAATATGAGAAGATTAGGGTCCAAAGAAATCAAATACAAAATTGGAAATGGTTTGACTCATAGTTATACACATTTGATATGGAATTATAAAATAATTAAGAATTCAAAATTTAATATTGACAATGATGTTTAGTATGAGATAGATGGTAGTCTTATTGAAATTATTCATGATATATGAATTAAAATAATTGAAAAATATAAAGTGTTGAATGGTTATATGAAGATATTGAAAAATAATATTTCCCATGGTGTATCAAATTTATTGTGTTACCATGAGTTCTGATATTGGTTATCTTATAAGAAATAAATTTTTGGAGTGAAAACAAAAATTAATAGAATTTCTTGAACATTTGAAAGAGATTCTTCCCAAAGGATATGGGATTCTAGATTCAAATAATGATAAAGAAATTATGTCCAATGGAACTTAGGTATAAGAAAATACATGCTTATGGTGGGGACTGTGTGCTATATAGGAATGAATATGAATGTATATCAAAATTTTCTAAATATAGGACATCATGATATAAAATGGATTGAATTTATAATAGTGATAAATTATCAAGGACGAAACCAAAATCATATACTAAGAAAAGTTGGTATCCACTAATAAGTCTTATTTTTAATCGTTTATTTTCACATTCAACTGATACAATGAAACATATTTGGAGTACATATGATATAATCTCTGACGGAAACCTACATTACCCAACTAATTCACAACAATAGAATAGATTTCATAAATAATTTCTTACTTATTAAAATAAAGTTAAAAATATCATAATAGGATTATGAATATATGTGATGAATTTATATCAGGGCCTCGATAGCCAACATAATTCATGGTATTACATTTTTTTTGTATAAAACATATCCCCATAAATATTTATGAATAAAAAATATGTTATTACGAGATTGATGATTTCTATACCAAAGAAACAAATAAGTGATATTGATTATTATTTATAATCAACGATTGATGATTTAAAATTTCAATGGGATAGAGATGTTAAATTTTCTCATGCATACAAGCAGGTGTATTTTCTTTTTCATGTTATGGCAATGTTCACTGTAAATGAATATCAAACATATAGAAACTATTGCGATAAAATTTTAATGAACATAAATCTTGTCTAATTTGAGAATAAAGGACTTCATATCATCAATTTCATAATGGTATAAAGCATTTTAACATGGTTCATTATATATATTTGTTATTATATCATCCTTATAAATGATTAAATTCATAAATTAATGACTTACAAGAATGTGATTTTCCACCAAAAGCCTTTATCAAATGAATAATATTATATCTAGGTGAAAGTTATCGATGTCATGTTTGGGTAGATAATAATTTCATGTCAACAAATAAATACATGTAAGAAACAATCCAACTTATTCAGTCTACATTATTAGATGTTTTAGAGGTAAAAAAACATTGATTTTATGCATGTTGGGAAAAAATATTTAATAGTTTGATAAAAACGTTTTAATATATATATAAATACATTCGGTGTCATATCACACTGTGAAATGAAAATTAGTTTTTTTAATTATGGATTGACACAACTTTACCCAATTTTTAATGTTAAATTTTTATCAATGTATGCATAGTATTAATGTACAACGTGGGTTTTATTAAAATGTGAAATAAAATATTCAATTAAGGTTTTGAATGAAATATGCATGAAATATCATGATTTTCATGTATTGATTCAACAAATACTAATAATTTCACTGGATGAAAGATTTTTTTATTCCATTTAGATAGTCTATCATCAATTTTTGCTAGTTTTTAAAATCTTTATACAACAAATTCACAGATCTAACTTTGTTAAATACATTACTAAATGATTTTTTCCCCGCACTTTTTAAATTTGGGATGTATTTTAAAATATTTTTTTTTGATATAATGGTTTATATGATGATTAATTTGATGTGTGATTATAGACATGGTGTCCAATATAAAAAAATTGAATTTTCATTTGGAATGATATATGAAAAATATGAATGGATATGTTAAAAGTCTAAATTGATTGAATCTCTCTACTGTTAAAAAATATTTATTAGAGTATGTGGTTTAGTTTTGTGTTGACTACTTATATGATGTGAAGTATGTTTCTCTCCCAGCATCTCTGCATATTATAGTGCATAATGAATATTAGGAGATTTATGGCTTAAATTAATGTTAATTGTGTGTGATTAAATGATAATAGAACATTTATACATTTTCAACAATACAAGTAAGGTTTAAAAATATATATTATCAAATATTTTTGGATTAAAGGTACGACATCTAAAAAAATGAATAAGTAGATGAAACATTTTCATAAAAATAAACTTTTTCATGGTTTAAGGAGAAATTTAACACTGATTCATCTGTCTCAAAACCACTTAAATGGTTATCTTATAGAAAATATGAAAATATGATTACAATTTTTTGTTTTTACATTAGATGTTTCATATTTTACAAAGAATATCATGAAAATGAGAGTTATTATTAAAATAGTCGAGTAATGGTTATCTCTGAAGAAATTAATTTTTGAATTCCAAAAGATAAAAACCATTTTTACATCAACAATATATTTTTAATTCATTGAAAATTTATTGGAAATATATTATACTAAATCTAATGGACTTGTTTTTAACATTAACTGATATGATATTCACAGCGGCGTGTAACATGAAAATAATGTATTTAAACTTGTTGATTTAAAAATTATTAATTGTGAAGAGGAATTATTTATCATGGAAACATAAGAAAATTAGAGATTTTATGGTTTTGATCCATAAATTGATTAATGTCCAATTATTTTTAAATAGAAAATGAAATTTGGTAATTGTAATGCTAATATTATTGTAGACTTACATGATATGAATTCATCTATTACACGACTACCTAAGGATAAAAATGACTTTGATGTAGACATAGAATATTATATATGAAATGATCAGATATAACGGATATGGGAAAACACTATGTTGCTCCACTAATTATTCAGGAAAATATAAACTATTAATTTTTTTTCTATGAAACTTACACGTGTTAAAACACTATTTTTGAAAATTGATATTTAAAACCATATATGTTGACAATTTCTACCATTTTTTCCTAATTTTAAAAGTCATAAAGTTTAGGTAGACATTTTTGGGTTGAATAATACTAAAATAGTTCTGTAGATTTTACCATTTCATTGTATTCATTGTTATCATGTATGCACATAGATATATTTTTTAAAAAATGAATATAATTTTTTTTATTTTTAATTTCCATTTAAAAATTAAAACTATATAAAGTGATATAATTATAAAATTAAGTTATCAATTATTATAATAATATTTACTAATATATATACATATATTGAAAAATAAATTTCACAGCAGATACAAAATATAAATTTAACAAGCAAAATATTTATAAAAATTAAATGATTTAATGTTTAATAAAATTATATGATGAATGATAAAATGACTAATTTTATGATAAAGATAAAAAGGTACAAATTTTTAATATAAATATAATATAAGGCACAAAATTTTATAAGGTAATTCAGTAATTACTCAATTATGATCCCTAACACCCCCACCTAAATTTCATGAGTGGATTTATATTAAATACCTTGATTTATCCATTTCCAAGAACCCAAAATTATAAGTACACATTATTTTGACTAGAATAATGTAAGAAACCAACAACCCTTGTTGTTTAGTGGTTATTGAAAGAAACCCAAAACTAGAGAGAAACCCTTTCCTTTTAATGGTTCTAAAAACAACCCAAAATTCCCTCATGTTAGTGGTTGTGATAACCTTTTATAGGAAGGAATAAAAGATTTTTTTCTTTAAAAAAATCTTTAATAAACTATCTCAAATATTTAGATAATAATGAATAAAAATTCTAAAAGATATAGGGAGAAATTATTGAATATTGAGAAGAATATTATTTAAATGATATAAAAATACACTATCTTGAGATGGGGAAATGTTGGAAATTTAGTCACAAAGTATATTATTAGGTTCATTACATCAAAATTCATTAATAGTTTTTTTTTCAATCCTCCATGAGGGTATATTTATAGCCATTATATGTTTATCCATGTCCCATACATTGTAAGTGATCCATAAGATCCTTTAGATATAAATCCAAGGTAATCAGAACCATATTCAATGTTTTCTTTAAGAATTTATCTCAATGCAACTGATTGGATGGTAGCCTACACTGGTTGACTGGCTTACTACCTAAAGATATCCAATATAGTATATATCTCACTAAATATCTAGTGATATTAATTGGTTATCTGGTGGGGTGTTTCTAAATTTGTGGTTATGTAGAGTGCCATTGGCTGGCTGGTGGCACCTTACTTCGCCCTTAAAAAAATAAAACTTCTACAAAACCATAAACTCCTTCCCCTTGGAAGTTTTTAAAAATTTATAAATAGGGTTACATAGATAAAGTTTAATATATATTAATCTCACAAAAACAAGAGAGAATAATTTTTAGAAATTTGAAAACAGAAAAAATATTTTGATTTTTTTTAAATCATTAATATTTCTTAAAACAATTAAAAAAATATTTTTTAATAGAATATATTTCTGATAAGTTTAAAACTAAATAAATCATGAAATTTGATATATAAAATTGATTTTTGATAATCTCAAAATTTTGATACAAAAGGGAGTTTCATATCAGAATTTATTATACCATTGACTAACTTTAATTAGGGAATTAAAAATAAGGATCCATAAACTATATATATTTAAGAGGTTATTAAAAATGAATAAAAAAAATTAGAAATATAATTTTAAAATTAATAATGGGTTTCAAAAATAAAGGATTGAAAATTTTCTAGGTATCCATAGTTGATGATTCTAAATTCAAAATATTCAAGTGATACAAAATTAAATATCAAAAAATCCTCTTCAAAAATAAATTAATAAGATAAAAATTCATATGATAATATTAATAAATATAATTCCAAAGAAATTTTAAGAAATAATTTCATAATTTTATATATTTTATTATAATATCAATATTTTAGATATTTCTCAATAAATTCAAGTGATAAGATATGTTTTTAATAAATACAATTGATAAAATATTTTTCAATATATTAAATTTAAAATAAATTAGTCATTAAATTGAAACATAAATAGATTCTAAAAAAAATTATTAAAATGGCCCATAATGTCATGTGAATTATTCAATGAATATCCCATAAGAGTATCAAACTAGGTGTATAGTAAATTCATACTGCTCATGATCAGGTTGAATATCGGATTAAAAATCCAACCAACTATTTTCAAGGTTAATACCCCTAGGAAAATCTATATAAAAAACCACATCCACTTGCCTCTATCCAATCAGGGATAATTTTTTGAATAAAATGACAATTTATTTTTCCAATATTGATGTTTATAAAATCCTAATATTGAAAACAATACCATTCTCCCCATTTTGAAAAAAATAAATCATAAATAAGATGATATAAATGAATAATATAATAACAAAATAAGTATCTACTTCTTAAAACATTAGTATATTCAAAATAATATATCTCAACAGTTTAAGTAAGGGAAAAAATAAAATTCAAGGGGATAGGTAAGGATGAACAAAAAATTTAATATATATTTCAAGAAAATCCTAAAGATAAACATTATAGAGATCAACCCAATTTATTCTAGTCTTCCCCTTTTGAGAAAATAAACCATTCCCCCTTATCAAAAATAAACTCATTAGAATGGGGTATATGGATAAATTGTATAGAATAAAAATAAATTGAGAAATTGGATAAATTAATAGTATTTAAGAAATTATTGTATTCATAATAAGGGAGAGATCACATATAACAAATATTTCAAGTTTTAATGTCCAAAATAGATATTTAAATCCAAGAAAACTCATTACAAGAATTTTAAAAATATTATAAATTATTTTATTAATGATAATAAAGAATATATTCATAAAAAGATTTATATCCAAGTGATAGCTCCCCCTCAATTAGTGAATTATGTTTTGGATCAAATAGAGAAGAAAAATAGGGGAAGAAATCAATAATCATTATGTAGAATAAGAGTGTGAGGGAAGGAAATGAAATGGAATGTTAAATAAATAGAAGAGGAAACATAGAATGTGGGGAAATATTTTTCATGTCCTGAATAATTCATCCAACAAAAGAAATTATAGAAGTTTTTGCATCTACATTGGCCAATTGGTGAGAACTACCGACTTTCCACTGAGCTCTTCAGAATCACAAATAGAGAATTCAAAAACAAAAACTTCAATAAAACATTAAGATATAAAAAAATGTGATAAATAAATATGATTAGTAAAATTAATAATAAAAAAATATCTAATAAAAATCACAACAATCCAAATTGAATTCTATTCAAATAAAAAAAATTCCAAATTAAATAAAATTTCAAAGGATCTATTTGGTTTTATAAAATATAAAAAATTGATTTTAAATTAAAAAAGTGGTAATATTAAATAAAAACATGATTTAAAAAAAATCAAGACATTCCTAATTCAACAATTTCAAAAATTATTGATTCACACACTTATAATAACTACAGAATATTTATGTTTAAATATATTGTGATAAATAATAAAAGTAAAATTCAATTTAATATCAAACTGAATTTAAAACCATTTTCAAAATATTTAAAAAATAAAATATTCAAAAAATAAATCAATAAATGAAAACACTGAATATTTAAATCCTTTGATATTGAATGTTCATAATGAAAATATCTATTTAAATTAAGAAAACATTTTCAAAAAATTGAATGATTAAAATTAATTTTATACTTAATCAAATAGATAATGGCATAAAAGAACAACACATATCCCCTATAAAAACATTTTAGAGTGAGGGGTTATTTGTGTGAAACAAAAGAAATATATTCAGTATTATTGGTAACATCAATAAGGTAAAAAATTAATAAAACATAGAATTTGGGGAATAATTAGTAGCACCAATTCCAGTGATCAAACACCTTGAGTTAATCTTTGAGTAGTCACAGCACATGTTTTTTGAGAACCTTCTTTCTATGTACATTTTAACCCCCTTGTATTTTCACATGATATAACCCTTTTAAAAAATAACAAAGAGACTAAAGATTTTTGTACATGAAATTTTGATCTACTAATTTTGTCTAAGAGAGAATTTAGAATACATAATTCTTCAAATATAATTTTCTATAATAATTTATAAAAAAAATATTATAATAGATATAAATTGAAATAGGCCGTCCAAAATGATAATTTTCAATATAAAATTCATAAATAATATGCATGGGTTTAATACAATAATTTTAAAAAATCATTTTTGTGAATCCCTTTAAATACACATAGTATTTTTTTTTGTTTTAGGTGATAGAATGATTTTTGAAACCAAATCCAAAATGATTTTTCTCATGGTGTTGAAAGAAAATATTTTTTTTAAGCCATTATCTTCTTCAGTGAACTTATTAAGAGAATATTTTAGGTCATTAATTATTGTTTCTAAAATTTTACCATTAGTTTTATCCTTTAATTTCAATTATAACAACTTAATTTATTTTGAATTTATATTCTTTTAAAAAATAACTTTATTATATATTTTCTATTTATTTTAATTTTATAGTGATTTCAAAAAGTCAATCTACTAATTATTAATAATATTATTTTCATAAAAAAAATAAATTTAAGAATTATAAGTAGAATAAGTATATGAATTAACATCATCAAATACTTATATTTTTTCTATGAGACATTTGGAACTTACATTACTTTAGTAAGAATAAGATAGGGTTTCGTAACCTGTTCTCCAAGTGGAGATCATGAGGGATTAATTTCCACTCTTTTTTTTCTTTTAGGATAAATTTTTAATATGAAACACTATGGTTTTATATATTCCTTTTTGTTGTAATGATATCTTGTTACAATATGTTCTTGTTAGTTATTCTCCTTTTTTTGGGATGTTAGAAGTATTTATTCCTCTTCAAGAATTTGGCCATTTTTCTAGAAATTTGTTTCATATCATCATCATATTACCAAGAGTTATTATAAATTTTCTTTAAGTAAATTCCATTTTTTATATTTTTTATTTGGATTCCTTATTGGAATTTGTTTTCATTTTTATATCATTTGTCCTGAGATAACCAATAATTTTTCATCCTATGTGTTCTTTATATCTTTCTCTTTATATATTGTTGTTACCATTGGTTCATATGTACTTGAAAAGACCAAATGTATTTTCTTCAGAAGGTTATCTATTGAAATTTTATCACCAAGTGACTTTATTATATTACATATGTCAATAGAATGATTAAATATATAAGTAATATATTCATTAAGATATATACTAAAAAATTTAAAATATTTTATATATAAGTCAATCCTTATTTCATTATCATTATTAGTGCCTTTTTGATAAAAATAAATTAATTTACAAATTTAATAGTTAATTTGACAAATGGATACATGATTAAATTCAGATAAATATTTACCGTAATGAAGATAATTTTTTGATTTTATATCAATTTCAAAAGAGATAATGTCATCTGAAGTAAATTTTTCCTAACATTCTTTAATGGGCATGTAACCATGCATGAAAATTTTATAAATAATATGAAATATTCTTCCTATAAAGGTAAACACGTGAGACTGATGATAACTATAATATGTTCCATCAAAGAAATGGTCATGTCCCTTGATTGTACTTTGGGAACACCAAGGGTGTGAGAGGTCAAGGCCAACCTATTTAATCATTCCAATAAACTGGTTAAGGTTTAGTAATCAAGAGCGCCTCTAATACCATTTATTGGTCGGGTTAAGATAGATGGATGGGGGAATTGAATTTAAAAAATAAAAAAAATAGATTAATGAAATTATTCAGTTAAGAGATATGTAAAAATAAACAAATAAAAAAATATATCTTGTAAAAGAAAACACACAAGGGAAACGCCATATTAATTTAATGAAAAAAAATTATATAAGTTAATAAATTAAAAGGACTAATCCAATTATAAAATGAATGGTTAAATGATTAATTTATTGATAGCGATTAAAAGGAAGAAGATACAAAAAATTAAATATAAGAAAAGGCACATAATTTGATAAAAGAGATTGAAAATAACTTAAATTTGAGTCCTTATGTCCCCCCCACCACCCCATTTCGTTAAGTGTATTTATATTAAATCCTCTGACAGTAGAGGTAGTCAAGGACCCCAAAGAAGAAATACACATGATTTTTACTAGAATAAAGAAAGAAATTGAAATACCCTTACCTTTTAGTGAGCATAGGATGAAACCCACAATAGAGAGAAACCCTTTATTTTTAGGATTTTTATAATAAACCCAATAGTACCTCACTCCATTGGTTGTGAATACCTAATAGAGGAAGAAATAGGAGGACGTTTTCATTTCCCAAACCCATTGAATAATGGTTTCTAATATCTATATAATAGAAAATAAAAAGAATATGAGAAATATAGAGAAATTATAGAATATAGAGGAAAATATTATAAAAATGATGTACAAAAACTCTCTTAAGATAGTGAAATGTTGGAAGTTTATTCATAAATCATTTCTATATATTGGTTTCATAAAAACTCATTCATGATTTTTTTTCCTAGAATTCTTGAGGTGATATTTATTACCAATATATTTACTTACATGTTCACCATAGTGTCAATGTGTTATAGGATACATAATATGGTGAGTCAATAAATCAAGACCATATTCAATGCATGATTTGAATAGTTTAATTTGTTTTACAGGTTTATTAGTTTCCCCAACTGTGTGGTCAGGGGAGTACCAAGATATTTTGAACACTGTTCATACCACACTGGCTAGACGATGATATATTTCTATATCATTTGTTATATATACTATCACTATGTGGATGGTAGAATCATCTTGTGTGGCCTTCAAAAATGACCTTCCAAACATATCATTCACATATCCTTGGTTGGTTGAAAACCTATAAATATAATGAAAAAATAATTTTTAAAATATAATAAATAAAATTTTTAGAACACCAAAATGTTGTTGGGATCATTAAAACAATCTAAGAGTATGAGGCATGTAAATTTTTACTTATATCAATCATTTAATTCTAATAAAATATAGGTATAATGATTCACATATAATTAGATGTTTACCATTTCTACTTTTTTTATTGATTTTTTTATTCATTAGTTTATGTTATGAATTTTTTAGTGGAAGAAGAATGATATCACTTTTTTACCATATTTATTCATTTTTATTTATCATTTTTAGGTATTTTTTAGCTATATTAGTTGACATAATAGATATAGTTTTCCTTGTCATATGAAAACTGTGATTTTTTACTTCTAACAATCATTTATTTATAATAAAATGTCGGTACACATAATTTCACATTTTTAGATATTGATCAATTCTACCACTTTTTGTATTATTTTTTATATTCAGTACCTTCAGTTATAGATTATTTAGTTTAATAATCCAATCATAATTGTTTTTACGTCAATATTTCTTTGTATTTATTATTTTCATGTGTGAACTTTTATGGAAAATGATTGTTAACTTATATTACTCTTATATAAAAATAAAGATTTATTTCATGTCTCGTTATTTAATATCCAATTTTTTCGGTATGAATTCTCTTATGTTATGATCCTACACTTTTATTATTTAATAACACCATTATGATAATTTTATGGTCATTGATTCCATTCAATTGTTAATTCATATGTTTACCCTTGATGAGAATTTTACCTCACCCTTATTATGTTTTCAATTTCCCTAGGTTATGAAGAATGAATTTAAATGAATTATGTATTGAAAGGATTCATGTATAAATAATTTAATGGTACATGTTAAAGATGTAATGTGTAATATTAAAATGCTAGCTGTAGCGGAAAAATACACACTTGAAGTCATGGATATTTTCATGTATGAGTTATACATTTTCTATAAAAGTCTAATACTAAAAATCACATGGGTATGTAAGTGATACAATATTTTTATATGATATTTTTAGTTTTAAATGGTTAAATTTTAATGACATTTATTAGTATCAAATCTATAAATGTTGATATTATGATTCTAAAACCAGATATAGGAGTGAGGATTTAGGGCTATTATAGATACAACCCATACATAAATTCATTTCAAAAACAAGATCCATCATAGACCATGTGATTTTATACCCTATACTAAATGATTTCACAGTCTGATTATGGACACACATGACACTATATGTGACGGGAGGCTTTGGGAGAGGGATAAGTCAACTATTTGTTCCCTATATATATTGGATTTTGAAGAAAAACTATCACAAACCTACTCTGGTTGAACCTAAACCAAGCACCTGAACTGATATGTGGCATGACAAAAATGGAATTCCGGATCCCCATAGGCTGGCAACTAATTTTAGGCACTAATAGAGTACTCAAGGGAATGATTTTTCCCAAATATCATTAAGAACTAAGCAGCGAAAATAAATGGACAACCCAATATACATTTATATAAAATTGAAGTGAACATTATTTATACAAGAAACTAAAAGTACAACTAAATAATACAACCAACCAACCAAACCTGAAAAAACAAACTAACACCATGTGACCCCATAGGTCACTCTCCATCACAATTAAAACTCAATTCTTGAATCTACCAAACTCATGTTGAAACCTGCACAAGGGATAAAAATAGAAGAAAACTATAGGCGTGAGTATTAAAACTCAGTAGGTTAGCTAGATATTCTATTCACAATACACATACCTTAAAATTAAAGAAACAACAATATCATGTTTGAGATAAAATATAATGAAATATTTTTTCTGAATAAAGTTCCTTGCTATTATATTTTCCAGAAAAAAACATGCATGATTTATAAAAAAGAATGCTGGTAACAAATTTTCAAAGTGGTACCACTTGAAAATTAAAATAGTTTTCAAGAGGGATTCATTTAAGAATGTAAAATTTTAAATAAAACACACATGTTTCTGAATTTACCAACTAAACATATTGTATATCGATGGTGAGTACAAAATATCCAATGAGCACAGGTCACGAGAACACCCCTAGGCACTAGATCATTACGGGCCCTAGGTACCTCGTATCTCAAGGTAAAAATACCTATAACAAATATCTATTCTCGTTCACATGATAAAATAGTATGAGAATCATTCATAACCTAGTGTTATCCAACATCAAAATCATCGTCATAGTTTAGTTTGTGTTTTCACTGTCAAACTTTCTTCATGAAACAGGGACAAAACACCTCTGAATCACTAGCACACTACCACAAATCTGCACATATAGATACCCAGGTTCTCCTTTTCTTCTCAAAATAGTTAAAAATATATGATTATTCCTTTAAAAAATTATATTAACATCAAACATTCCACACACATGTCTCACATTTATTTCATGGATCAATAAACCACTTATATTTTTATAAAATTATTTCAAGAAGTATAACGAGGCCTTGCACATAAAATCCATTCAAAAATTCCCTTTTGAGGAAAATAACCCACCAATACCATATAAAACTAAAATTCATGAGCCTAAAAAATATTTAATAAATCAATTTCATGGACCATAAAATTTCCCCAAATGATACAATATGAAATACACATGGAAACCATTTTTACAAGAAAAATATCAAATGGGCCTTTAAGAATTTCCCAAAACTAGAATTTGACAGAGGTAAAAAAATAAAATTTTAATAAAGATATATATGCACAACATTTATAGAATAATATAAATTGATAAATCCCTTAAAATATCCAGGTTACACATCCAATGTATGACCAGTTTTATAAGATGCCAAATGGGCCATTTTTCGGCTACTCGAGCCAAAACATGTTTACTGCCAAAAACTAATTTATTTATAAATCCAAAAATATTTCTAAAATCCTTAAAAAGAATCCAAAATTCCATTTTCCATTCTGTAAATGTATTTCTAAATCAAAACAAATCATTTTAAATCACACTAAGCACATAAAATCCAACCGAGCAATTTATTGAACACATGACATGCACCTTTTAACAAAAAACTTATTTTAAGAACTTGAAAAGGGATAAAAGAAACTTTTTATGACATAAATTTATTCAATATACTGAACCATGTTCAAAATACCATTAAATAGGTGCATAATATAAAAGTACATTTAAGTAAGCTAGTGGTGTACATGTTTATAACAAAAGAACATTACTTTTCACAAAACAAGGATTAAAAAACCATTTTACACACCATTAAAATCAATAAAAGGATAAAAAACAAATACAAATATATATATAATGCTCAAACAGAAATAAAATGATGAAACATAAATTATAAAGGCATGTTCAAGGGATATCCTACCTCAAAACCATGCTGAAAAGGAACCACACACTCGATATCACCTGTCACGGTTCCTAACACTCTAGATCTATTAATACCATACCAAAATGAACCAAAACCAAATACAATATCATGGGATATCATAACAAATTGTCTTTCATGACCATGGGAGAAGAAGAAACGAAAATAACGTTGAAGGAGAAAGAAGATGGAGGAGAAAGGAGAAAGAATATTACCATAAAAACAAAAAAAACTCTTCATCTTCTCTTAGATATACACCCTTATAAGAAAGGGAATGGCTTGTATATACTTGTAGAGACTCCTTAGATCTGGAAAAACCAAATAATGATTATTTGGGTGGAAAATAGAAAAAAATTAAAGATTCATGAGAGAAACAAATTACATTACCAAATTTGGACGATTTGAGAAGCCTAGAGAAATTTCGCTCTAATTAAAGACTAAGATGAGCTCCAAAAAGGTTAAATGGAACTTGGGGATGCGCCTATGGTTATTGGGCTCAATTTATAGGTTTAATAACCTAAATTATAAAAAAATGAATAAAATATAAAAGAAAAAAATAATTTTATAAAACTGGAAATGGGCTCATGGGTTCGCCCAATACCTAAATAAATAACCTAAATACATCATGATTATGAATTCCTAAGGTGTTCCAAAAAGATATTGTTGTTTGAGTAGGAAAGGGTAAGGAATGTGAGAAGTGGAATGCGGGAAAATTTTTTAAAACTAAGAAGTTATAAAAGACACAAATTTGGTTTTTAAATCTTGAAATGGGCTCATGGTTAGCCCAAATCTAGAAGTAACCATCAGTTTCTCTAAAAATACCCAAAATATCTATAAGGAACCGCTGGTGGGATGATTAGAAATAGATGGTATTTAAAAAATAAAAATTAATCTCACCCCAAACCCAAGAAGAGGATGGGTATTTGCAATATACTAGATCAAAATCAAGACATGAAAAAAATTGTGCATGACAATTCTCCCCACCATAAAAGCATTTTGCGCCCCAAAAAGCCACAAAACATTCACGATGATTGATCAACACATATCAATTCCATATCAATATGCTATAGATTCTAAATCCACGGAAACCTCATCCACTATTAATGTAACTTAAACCTCTTACCTCAACCAAAACACCAACTCCCAACCACTTCCCAAGAATCAGCTGAAAGATCGAGTCAGTAACCCCTCAACCTAACCAAGAAAAAGATTGTTGGGCCTTCTCCCAATGAACCCAATAATCATAGAAACTAAATAGAAGACACAAAAAACAAAGATTCGAGGGTATTTAGGAATGGAATCTCCACCATTATAAAATAAGTATAACTTGAATAATTCTTTTTAGGAAACACTACGATACCTTTGGTTTTTCTCCCCATCATTAATAACTAACTATTAATAACAAAACAAGAATTCAACATGAACTTGGAATGGGTATCTCTAACACAGGACCACTGAAACTCCCCCAAAACAACCTAACAACTCATATAAATAGGAACACAACATGAACATTTAACCCCCCACTCCTGAACGGAGGGGAGAAGAACTAGGCCAACACCCTCTACATAGATCCAAATGCCCACCACATGTAGAGGGGAGGAAAGGGGTCCCAATTAGTGGTCCACTAATACCAAAAAATAAATAAAGGAATTACCTCACTTCAATGATAGAGGAACGCGTTAATAAGTACTACTTATAGTCTTGCGAATCATGAATATGTTCTAGCTTCACTCTGAGAACTATGGCTAGAGATCTGATAGATGAAGTATCTCAGACATCACAGTTAGGCTTTGATAATATCCAACTTTAACTCTTCCCCTTAGTTCCACATGGTGACTTATAACACCCCTAGTCTGAATCATTAGATCTTGGGACAATATGATACTCTCTTCCTCAAATAATACACTTTTACCCAAAAATTAACTTGGTGCTACACAACACTATTTTCTATCACTCCAAATCAGAAGAAGAATGGAAAAGTTACATGGAGAAACACATAAATCTCACCACGAACAACTACCCCAACCAAGAGGGACACCATAATAGTAAGGCACATTCAATCGATCCCAAAAAGATCACAATTCCAACAAACTGGATGAGGAATCATTCAAAGAGATGGATTTAACATTTGAAATGAATACTTAGCTTGATCACCTATAAATGTTTCAAAAGGAGAATGATATGTGGCCATATCACAACATCCAACAAATATTCAGAAACCCAATGAACATTGCTCCAAAATCGAGCCACCAATGAGATCCCATATCCAGACACAACAAGAGCATGACTTCCATATCACAATGAACCGTACATAATAAAAAACACTTATAATATATAATAAAAACCAACCACATAACATTCGGTTTATGAAAAACACAAAAAAAAATTAAGAATACTTTTTTTTTAAAACAAACCGACTTTGTGGATTTTCTCATTTACCAATGGTGTTTCATCAAGTCTCACTCATATGCACATTTTCGTGCCACCTCGAGCTCCCAAACACCATGAAATAATATGCATTCATCCATATATCCATAGAACCATGCATCTGGGAACCCATGAAAACACCAATAATAATTTAAAACAATCATCACTCTAAAAAGAATCATGTACCTTCTAAAGGCACATTAACCAACAAATCCAAAACCATTTTCAGATTTCACAAAACAAACTGCACATCATCATCAACCATTTGATTAAAAACCCATTCCATTTCATTTAATAGAACATAAAAAAGATATATTATATTATAAATATCCCTTTCACATTTCCAAATATTCATTAAGGTCACTTTTCATAATCTGACGACCATAAAGGCTAAAACCCCTTTCTAAAAAAGTACTAGTCGCTCAAAACAAAATTTCCAAAACCAATTCATTATTTTCAAACACTTTTAAATAGCCTGAAACACTCTATATAAAATAAGTTTAGAATTAATTTAAAATAATCCAAGCTTTCCAAACATTTCATTTTAAGAAACCGTAATTTTAGATTAAGGAAGTTAAATCCCGTTAAATAATTTACCCTTTATCCCCAAGATTTGTTTTAAAAATCCCAAAATTTGAAAACCATTCTCATATGAAATTTTAAAAACCCATTTTACACTTTTCAACAACCAAAAATTTATTTAAAACATATTTTCACAACTCCCAAACAATGATTTTCAAAAAAATCCAAATTCATGAAAAGTCCAAGAGACCGACAAAAGAGAACTAGTATCATTAGATGACATTGGCATACGGTTGCTGGCCATATGTCATACACACCACAAAAAAGGAGATATTTATTAGGACTATTCCCTGGTTCCACATGGCTTTATAGGACCCGCTAGCTCACAGATTCCATTAGTCCAACTCCCCTTGTTGTATCCCAACACAAAACCATAATTGAGAACGAAAGACACTAATAAAACTGGACTTCGCATGGACACCCTAGGGTCGGAATGCGTAAGAGTTCACAAAGATCTTCCCAAACCTACCCTTCATGTCCCAAAAATCATACTCAATCTACATTGACATCACAAAATAACAAAAGGTGTAATAAAAAGAAATGTATGCTAGGATCCAACATCCCGTCGGAACCATTTTTTCACGAACCTGTCTGGGTCAACCCCAAACCGGGAACTCAAACTGATCTATGGCATGGCACAAAGAACATTACCAATCCCTATGGGATGGAATATAGTTATGGGAATCAATAGTTTACTCAAGGGAATAATTTTTCCCAAATATAATTATGAACAAAGCAGTGGAAATGAATGGGCATCCCTACAAACATTTATATATAATTAAACTAAACAATATTTATATAAGAAATTAAAATTAAAACTAAAAAATAAAACCAACCAAACAAAAAAACATAAATAACAAAATAAAACCATGTGACCCCACTGGTCACTCTCCCACGCAATTAAATACTCACCACCCAAAGCGAATGAACTCAAGTTGAAACCTGCAAAAGGGTTACAAACAGAAGAAAACTATAGGTGTGTGTATTAATACTCAGTAGGTTAGCCCAATATTATATTCCCAAGGCACATCCTTTAAAATAAGAGAAAAATAAATTTCAGTTTTTAGATACAATATAAAAAGATATGTTTTCCAAATGAGGTTCCATACTATAAAATTCACTGATCAAAAACTTGTATTTTTTTGTAAACAATAATGGTACTAACAATTTTTCAAAGAGGTGAAACATCAAAATGATAATAGTTTTCTAGAGGGTTTATTTTAAGAATTTAAAATTTTAAATAAAACACACATGATACTGATTTTACTAACAAAACACATTGTATGCCAACAGTGAGTACAAAATATCCAATGGGCACAAGTCATGGGAACACTCCAAGGCACTTGTTTGTTGTGGTCCCAAGGTACCTCATATCTCGGTGTAAAAGTAACCATAACAAATATCAATTCTCATGAAAAATATACACTAGTAGGATAATAATACCTAAACTATTGGTCCCCAACATCATCATAATCATAGTCTATTTAGGGCTTTCGTTGTCAAACTTTCTATGTGAAATAAGGATGAAACCCCTCTAGATCACTAGCATACTAGTACATGTCCACCCACGTAGAAACCATGGTTTTCCATTTTTGTGCTCAAATAAGATACACATATTTAAAATAAAATTTTATTATGAATATTCCATTTAAAAAGCATACAATCATCAAACATCCCACACTAATGTCTCTCATATCTTTCATGAATCATTTAACCATCTAAATTTTCATAAAACAATTTCAAGAAGTATGACGAGGCCTTGCACATAAAATCCATTCAAAAATTATTTTTTATAGAAAAATCCCACCAATACCATATCAAACAAAATTTAACCATTTAATAAAACTATTTATTGGTCCATAAAATGGACTCAAATGATACAACATGAAACACATATGGAAACCATTTTTTCAAGAAAAATGATAAACATGCCTTTAAGAATTTCCCAAAACTAAAATTTTTATAGGTATAAAATTAACTTTTAATAATTATTTTTATAAAAACAATTTAGTATAGAAACAAACTTTCAAAAACCCATTAAAAAAATCAGGTTACACAGCGAAAGCACGACCATTTTTATATGGATGCCAAATGGGCCATTTTTCGGCAACTCGGGCCAAAATATGTCTACAAACAAAAACCCATTAATTTATAAAACCAAAAATAATAATCCATAATAGATCCAAATAATAAAAAATTTCATGTGGAAAATGTACTTATAAATCCAACAAAATCATTTTAAATTGCACTAATCACATAAAATCCAACAGGGAAATTTACCGAACACATGGAATGAACTTTTAAACAAATAACATATTTTATGCATTTGAAAAGGGATAAAATATCATTTTCATCACATAATGTTTTTTAGTATACTTAAACATGCTAAAAATACAATAAAATATGTTTTTAATCTAATATAACATTTAATTAAGTTAGTGGTGTTCATGTTTATTACAAACCAACACTACCTTTCACAAAACAATGCTTAAACAACCATTTTGCACACGAAAAAAATTATCCAAAGGATGAAAAACAATAATAAAAATATATATCAGGTGTAACACCCCAGGTAAATAAAGAATATGACATTTCATATTTATCCATATTTTTGAATAAAATATTTAAATGACTTTAAAGGGGACGCTATGCTCGATGGCGTACCCAACACGCAACAATGAGTTTCTTGGGAATCTTACGTTGCACTCTAATAATAAAATAATATTATTTTAAATGGTAGTTAAAATGTAGTTGTTTTAATGGTGGGAATGGATAGAAATAACTAAAATATGTTTATATATGTTTTTAAATGTTTTTACATTTATCCAATAGAGGATAGAGGCTTAAAATACGGAAAGAATTCAATTTTAGGCGTATATGCCCTAGTTTTCACTAAAGGTTCACTTATCTCCTTTTGATGGCGAACCATCATTAAATATAGTTTTGTTCACTCTTATACATTCTACTGGACCAAATAAAACTCTTCTTAAGAATTGGGACATCAAAATTTACTTTGTGTAAATTTTTGGTATCTTTCAGATAATGTTCATTTTTTTTATGAATAGTGTAAAATGTTGTATTTTAATTCAAAACCTCTTTTTAATATAATTTATTTATATGATTAGATTATCTTTTGAATTTGTTTTAAAGTTAAATTAGAATATATTTTTACCATTAAATCCAATAGTGGTCGTTGGAAATAATTTCACTTTGAAATCAGACTTAAACTAGTGTCAATCTTTTGATACTTATTGTTTTATAAAAACACGCTATTTGCTCTGACAGCGGGAATTAATTATTAAATTAATTAATGTGACTAATATGTTTTGAATTTAGTAAAACAGACTTAATTTTTGAATTCGGAATATCAAATATAGCTTAGGGTGAAGTTTTGGTATTTTTCTGAAAAACTCCAATTTTTGATGAATAGTGAAACCACTAAGTGGTAATCAAGCAAACTGATTTTTCAGTTAAATGAAAGTTTACCACTAATGTGTATTGAATTTTGAAAATCTGACATACATTGTTGTCATTAGTATGTAAAATGTGGTTCAATGGGATGAAAATAATTTTTTGGTGAATAGTAACTTATTAAGTTTTTAATCGCGATTAGTGGCAATTAGTGTAATTTAAGGTAAAAATGATATTATAAGAATGTGAAAACACCATGACACTTGTCCTACACCTATTGGGTGAGTCAAGGCCGACCAAGACAAGCCATGGGCCAACTTGGGGACCCCATGGATCCACTTTGGTTGGGAAATGACATAAATAACATTTTTATTTAATGTAAAAGTAAAATTGACACAAACATGATATGTTTTACTAAAACAATTTTTAAGTGGGGTTATACAAGTCATATTTTTTATTATAAATATTAATTGGAAAGCTAAAACGATTTCCTAAATCATAGTATTTTTTCTAAAATTTTTAGACATTAAATAAATTAAATTATTTATGACATAATAATGATGCAGCGATGACATCATTATTTGACGATTTAAATAAAATGGAAAGATAATGTAAAATCTATGAACTACACATGTCCAAAACTTATTGGATGAGTGGATTTAGAAGCCTTATCACCTTATCCACGAATTATATCAATGTGGGACCTTTTGAAACCTAAACACATTTTCAAATAAAGTAATATTTCTTTACTTTCCAAAAGTGCCCCTCCTCTCCTCTTATAAAAGGCCCCCACCTCTACCTCATTTAACACACTCCTCAAGCCTTTGGCTCGGCCAAACCCTGCCCATTTACTCTCTCCACATCTCTCTCCTCATCCTAGAGGATTCCCTTTGGGCAGAATCCTTTCAAAGGAAGCCTTTAGGCTCAAATCAAAAGGAGTTACACTTTTAAAGGTAATTCATTCTCTCATGTTCATTTGTTTTATTTTGCTTCTCCAACCCCCTAAAATATTTTTATTTAAATATTTTGTAACAAAACCAGTATCTTCAATATACTAGTATGTTTTTATAAGATTTATTCAAGATACACTCTCACACAACTACATCAAATGGTTAAAGAACATACGGTTTCCGTGGATGGTGAAATTCTGCCTCCCGAAACGATGATTGTTCAATACTCATTTAACACCTTCAAAGGTGGACATTTATGATGTCACTATTTTTATATATGATATATAAAATGTTTATGTTTTATTTATGCTTCTTTTTTTTCATTTTTGTCTTACCTTTATGGCTTCCATTATGGGTATACGCGATATCTTCATTTAAGGAAGTGCGGACTACCGCCCCCTCAAAGTGATTTGATTCATTAAATACCATATTTGGGATGTATAAAGGATAGAAATATGATATTATATATGATATTATACTGGAATTATAATATAACTTTAGATCATTATTATTCCATTCTATAAAAATACGAAATAGAAATGAAAGTAGCGTTCATGCGTACGTACGGCTTACCGTCTCCATGAATGGTGCATTTCATTTCTTACCTCTAAATGATTATGTAATGTTATAAATGCATGCATGTACTGGATATATATGACATATATGATATCTACATAATGAATACAATTCTGGATATAATAAACATTTGGCCACACGAACAACATGTAATTGTAAGAAGTCCACTTTCGACTTAAGAACCAAATATCGGCAAAACAAATATTATTAACTTAAATGATTACATAATGTTTATGACATGGTAATAAGTGGTATAAAAGTAATAATGAACTTGAAAAAGGTTCTTAAGGAATTATAAATTAACTCAAGTTTATTATTCAGGAGATTAAAGAACGATCGAGTCAAGTCGGACCCGAGGTAAGGGATCCTACAACTCTCTTTCTTTTTAAGTACACTCTTTTATGTCATTTATTTTAAGCTCATCTTTCTTATGATTGGGATGTTCTTTTATATTAAATTTACTGTAATTTTTATGTTCATGTGATTAGAGACCCTATTCTCTCTCATCAATCCATTTTGGAAGTTTTGAGTGGCGCCGTTAGGCTGCCGAACTTTCGTAAGAGATCTACCCTCTCTCTTTCTTTTTAAGTACTCTCCTTTATGTAACTTCTTTTAAACTCCTCCTTGCAATGTTGGGGGATTTTCTTTTATATTACACTTTCTGTAACTTCTATTGGAATATGATTGGATACTCTATTTGATCTCATCAATCCATATTCGGAAGTTTTATGTGGCGCTGTTAGGCTGCCGAGTTTTCGTAAGGCATTTTTCATCTCACTTTTATTCCCGTGAGATTTATGCTACATTTGCCAAAAATTCCATTGAGTGGTGTATGTACTGCCCATTATTCTACTCTTTGTGTAATATACTTTCGTTTATGAGTATTTACATCAATGACCTATTGTCTTTCTTTCATGGGGTGTATGTTTTGAAAGATACCCAAGTCGGTAAGGGAACCTTTCACCATCCTCTTTTTTAAAAGACTTCTTTTATTGGGTCTTTTAATTTACATATTTTTATGTTGGGATATGTTCTCATACATCCTTATTGATGTAAATTTTATGTCCAAGTGATGAGATACACTTTTTATCTCTCATCAACTCATTTTAATGTGATGTCGTTAGGCTGTCAAGGGAACTTTTTAACCCAATTTCGATTTCTTTGGGTTCAACTTGTAGTCATTGAATATGTCATCCATTGAATATGTGTGAATGACCTTTTATTGTTTTACACTTAATATCCACTTATATTGGGTGTATATATATTTGTCACACATATTTTTGAGATTTATTTGTCCTTAATTTAAGGATACTTTCTTTATAAGGGATTTCATCACATTTGACATTTCTATTGAGGGTTCATTGTTGTTATGCACCAATTCACTCTTATATGGTGTATATACTTTCCTTTGGAGTATTATATCATGAATAATTTTATTCTCATGATATTATAAAGTTCTGACTAAATGTTATTCCTCGATTATTGTATTCAAGTGTCTCTAATTTTGTTAAAACCCCTTTAACCAAAATATCGTTTTAAATGTTTTAATTATTTGTTCTTATTAATATCCATGCTTTCAAAATGGTTTTAAGGATTTATTTATATGGATATTAATGGTTTAAAATGTTAAAAGCTTCAAGGTGGTATGGGATACTTTGATTCAAAAATCTATTTATTAAATGTTTTAAATGGTTTTTGAAATGGTTTCTTTTTGAATGGATTCATTATTTCAATATCCTAAAATGTTATATTGTGATTGAAATGTGGAAATGTTATGTTTACTTTATTCATGTTTATGTGATATGATTATGTTATAGTTCTTGGGCATTGTTATGAAGAACGGGTGGTTTCGTGATAAACTAAGGGAGGGTGAGCCCGATATAGCTCTCCAATGCATTGGGTAACGCGAAAGAGTGAAACGTTAAGGTTTCTCCGAAGAGATTTAGGGAATATACTGTGATGGGTATTCCAAACGTAACCAAGAGGGTTACTCCCTACGTAAGAATGTTATGAATGCCTCAAGTCACTTTTATGCCTTATGTTTTCTATGATTTATTCATGATTTGATATGCCTATGTTTTATGGGTAACGTATGATTTCATTCTTATGTATATATGAACTCATGTTTCCTTTCCATATTTTTTATAACCCTTACTGAGCTTTTTATGCTCATCCCAAGTTTTTGAAATGCTTTTCATAGGTCAAGGGAAAGGTACATGATGTGACGATAGTTTCAAGGATGTGTCAAGAAAGAAACTGTGTTTTATTTTAAATAGGTTTCCATTGATGGGAAGAATGAATATTGTCTTTTATGTAACCACCTTGATTAAATGTGGAATGTAATGCAAGTTTCATGATCTAATTCTCTAAAACTCTAATCCTGAAAAGATCCTCAATGTGTAATCTTGTAATAACTCAAGTTTAAGTAAGGTTTAAGGCTGGGGCCTTATAGTTGGTATCAAAGGTCGGTTTAGATAACTTTAGAGGTTAGGGTATTCTTTAAGCATAAGTGACATTACCATAATGGTTAGGATTTCAGAAAGAATCCTAGTTTTAGATAAAGTGAATGAGTAAGTGTATCTTAGTGTTTACCTTCCTCATTAGTACATGATGGTTTTGTTGATATACTCACACTAACATTTCTATTTTTAGTGAATGGATGGATCTGGCAGGCACCAAAGAGACAACAGGTTTGAAGGAAACTGTGGTGGTTCTCTGATTAAGATACTAGATAAAATGGAGGATTCAATGAGGAAACTCGTGGTTGTTCTAACCCAAATATCAAGGAGTCATGATCAACCACTTCAACCTTGGTGAGTTCTCTAATGCATCATGTATGAGATGGCCAACCCGATGTGGAAATTCAGGTAATAATTATTAAGGTAACCATTAGGGTTTATATGATACTTAATTTTTAGGTAATTATGGGTTCCTCTATGATATGATGGAAAATGAAAGGAATGAGATAAAATTGAGGTTAAAATATGTTATGATTATTCTTGAAGATTTTATCTCATTTTGGGGAATGTTTTAAGAATTATATAGTTTTGGAAAAAGGACAACACGTAGACCGTGTGACATCCCGTCGCGTTGGACAAAGCTGCGGGAATCGAACCCACAACCAATGTGCGACTGGTATTTATCGCCTACCACTGGACTACGTGAAGTCCCTGGTTAGTTTGACTGATTCATTCTAGTTATATGATTTTATGAATTAAGAGTAATTTGATTTTGGGTTATTTATGAAAATGAATAACCTATCATGGAGAATATGTGATTAGGTTAATTACTTTTTAATACGAGACTTTAGGAGCAACTGATGTTGTTTGGAGATAAATGTTACCATTTAACTTGGAAGACTATGCGACTAAATCCTTCAAATATTTGGGTTTCAATCTTATATTGGTTTACTTTGAAGAATTTTATGGACAAATTGATTATATAATGGTCCTCGTTGAACTTTGGGTTTTGTTGGACAAATTTTGGAGGTTAAGAATAGATTTTCTTTTTATAAAGGGTTATCCTTTTCTGGATTATCTGATCTTGTACTAACCTTTTGGTTTGGGTTTTGGTTAAAGCCTAAAGAAATGGGAAGTATATGGTTCTTTTTTTTGGATTAGGTGATTCTTTAGAAGTTGATTATAGTACTCTAAATGCGAACAAGTCTCCCTAAATACTCGTCTTTAGGAAAAAAATATGATTTTGATTAAGGAATCTAGTAAAAGTTGAAAGTCCACATGATAAGTGATTATGTTTCCTTATGAATAAATTCCTCAATAAAAATTAACTTAAAACAAAAATGTTGTCTATTAACTTTTCCTACTGGGGAATCGAATACCGTTTAACCCATCAAAAGTTTGTGATTTTCTCGTGGTTAACTTTCTCCTAGACATGTTTTCTATCACTCTCCATCAGAACATGACCCTTTGTTTTTTCCTCCATGTCCATATTTTCATACATTGAATCCTAGTATGGGTTAACTCGGGTGACCTTTGTACTTATCTCTCTTTATTTTAAAGTGTTTGTTTTACCGACATTTGTTCCGATGTGGGACTTCCAAGGATGTTTCCTAGCGCAATTTTAAAATTGCGAGGACGCAATTCCCAAAAGGGGGGAAAGATGTAACACCCCAGGTAAATAAAGAATATGACATTTCATATTTATCCATATTTGTGAATAAAATATTTAAATGACTTTAATGGGGACGCTATGCTCGATGGCGTACCCATCACGCAACAACGAGTTTCTTGGGAATCTTACGTTGCACTCTAATAATAAAATAATATTATTTTAAATGGTAGTTAACATGTAGCCGTTGTAATGGCGGGAATGGATAGAAATAACTAAAATATGTTTATATATGTTTTTAAATGTTTTTACATTTATCCAATAGAGGATAGAGGCTTAAAATACGGAAAAAATTCAATTTTAGGCGTATATGCCCTAGTTTTCACTAAAGGTTCACTTATCGCCTTTTGATGGCGAACCATCATTAAATATAGTTTTGTTCACTCTTATACATTCTACTGGACCAAATAAAACTCTTCTTAAGAATCGGGACATCAAAATTTACTTTGTGTAAATTTTTGGTATCTTTCCGATAATGTTCATTTTTTTATGAATAGTGTAAAATGTTGTAGTTTAATTCAAAACCACTTTTTAATCTAATTTATTTATATGATTAGATTATATTTTGAATTGGTTTTAAAGTGAAATTAGAATATATTTTTACCATTAAATCCAATAGTGGTTGTTGGAATTAATTTCACTTTGAAATCAGACTTAAACTAGTGTCAATCTTTTGATACTTATTGTTTTATAAAAACACGCTATTTGCTCTGACAGCGGGAATTAATTATTAAATTAATTAATGTGACTAATATGTTTTGAATTTTGTAAAACAGACTTCATTTTTGAATTCGGAATATCAAATATATCTTAGGGTGAAGTTTTGGTATTTTTCTGAAAAACTCCAATTTTTGATGAATAGTGAAACCACTAAGTGGTAATCAAGCAAACTGATTTTTCAGTTAAATGAAAGTTTACCACTAATGTGTATTGAATTTTGAAAATCCTACATACATTGTTGTCATTAGTATGTAAAATGTGGTTCAATGGGATGAAAATAATTTTTTGGTGAATAGTAACTTATTAAGTTTTTAATCGCGATTAGTGGTAATTAGTGTAATTTAAGGTAAAAATGATATTATAAGAATGTGAAAACACCATGAAACTTGTCCTACACCTATTTGGTGAGTCATGGACGACCAAGAATAGCCATGGGACAACTTGGGGACCCCATGGATCCACTTTGGTTGGGAAATGACATAAATAACATTTTTATTTAATGTAAAAGTAAAATTGACACAAACATGATATGTTTTACTAAAACAATTTTTAAGTGGGGTTATACAAGTCATATTTTTTATTATAAATATTCATTGGAAAGATAAAAAGAGTTCCTACATCATAGTATTTTTTTATAATTTTTAGACATTAAATAACATAAATTATTTATGACATAATAATGATGCAGCGATGACATCATTATTTGACGATTTAAATAAAATGGAAAGATAATGTAAAATATATGAACTACACATGTCCAAAACTTATTGGATGAGTGGATTTAGAAGCCGTATCACCTTATACACGAATTATATCAATGTGGGACCTTTTGAAACCGAAACTCATTTTCAAATAAAGTAATATTTCTTTACTTTCCAAAAGTGCCCCTCCTCTCCTCTTATAAAAGGCCCCCACCTCTACCTCATTTAACACACTCCTCAAGCCTTTGGCTCGGCCAACCCCTTCCCATTTACACTCTCAACATCTCTCTCCTCATCCTAGAGGATTCCCTTTGGGCAGAATCCTTTCAAAGGAAGCCTTTAGGCACAAATCAAAAGGAGTTACACTTTTAAAGGTAATTCATTCTCTCATGTTCATTTGTTTTATTTTGCTTCTCCAACCCCCTAAACTGTTTTTATTTACATCTTTTGTAACAACACCAGTATCTTCAATATACTAGGATGTTTTTATAAGATTTATTCAAGATACACTCTCACAAAACTAGATCAAATGGTTAAAGAACATACGGCTTCCGTGGATGGTGAAATTCTGCCTCCCGAAACGATGATTGTTCAATACTCATTTAACACCCTCAAAGGTGGCCATTATGATGTCACTATTTTTATATATGATATATAATATGTTTATGTTTTATTTATGCTTCTGTATTTTTCATTTTTGTCTTACCTTTATGGCTTCCATTATGGGTATACGCGATATCTTCATTTAAGGAAGTGCGGACTACCGCCCCCTCAAAGTGATTTGATTCGTTAAATACAATATGTGGGATGTATAAAGGATGGAAATATGATATTATATATGATATTATACTGGAATTATAATATACCTTTATATCATTATTATTCCATTCTATAAAAATACGAAATAGAAATGAAAGTAGCGTTCATGCGTACGTACGGCTTGCCGTCTCCATGAACGGTGCATTTCATTTCTTACCTCTAAATGATTATGTAATGTTATAAATGCATGCATGTACTGGATATATATGACATATATTATATCTACATAATGAATACAATTCTGGATATAATAAACATTTGGCCACACGAACAACATGTAATTGTAAGAAGACCACTTTCGACTTAAGAACCAAATATCGGAAAAACAAATATTATTAACTTAAATGATTACATAATGTTTATGACATGGTAATAAGTGGTATAAAAGTAATAATGAACTTGAAAAATGTTCTTAAGTAATTATAAATTAACTCAAGTTTATTATTCAGGATATTAAAGAACGATCGAGTCAAGTAGGACCCGAGGTAAGGGATCCTACAACTCTCTTTCTTTTTAAGTACACTCTTTTATGTCATTTATTTTAAGCTCATATTTCTTATGATTGGGTTGTTCTTTTATATTAAATTTACTGTAATATTTATGTTCATGTGATGAGAGACCCTATTCTCTCTCATCAATCCATTTTGGATGTTTTGAGTGGCGCCGTTAGGCTGCCGAACTTTCGTAAGAGATCTACCCTCTCTCTTTCTTTTTAAGTACTCTCCTTTATGTCACTTCTTTTAAACTCCTCCTTGCAATGTTGGGGGATTTTATTTTATATTACACTTGCTGTAAATTCTATTGGAATATGATTGGATACTTTATTTGATCTCATCAATCCATATTCGGAAGTTTTATGTGGCGCCGTTAGGCTGCCGAGTTTTCATAAGGGATTTTTCATCTCACTTTTATTCTCGTGAGATTTATGCTACATTTGCCACAAATTCCATTGAGTGGTGTATGTACTGCCCATTATTCTACTATTTTTGTAATATACTTTCGTTTATGAGTATTTACATCAATGACCTATTGTCTTTCTTTCATGGGTGTATGTTTTGAAAGATACCCAAGTCGGTAAGGGAACCTTTCACCCTCCTCTTTTTTAAAAGACTTATTTTATTGGGTCTTTTAATTTACATATTTTTATGTTGGGATATGTTCTCATACATCCTTATTGATGTAAATTTTATGTCCAAGTGATGAGATAAACTTTTTATCTCTCATCAACTCATTTTAATGTGATGTCGTTAGGCTGTCAAGGGAACTTTTTAACCCAATTTCTATTTCTTTGGGTTCAACTTGTAGTCATTGAATATGTCATCCATTGAATATGTGTGAATGACCTTTTATTGTTTTACACTTAATATCCACTTATATTGGGTGTATATATATTTGTCACACATATTTTTGAGATTTATTTGTCCTTAATTTAAGGATACCTTCTTTATAAGGGATTTCATCACATTTGACATTTCTATTGAGGGTTCATTGTTGTTATACACCAATTCACTCTTATATGGTGTATATACTGTCCTTTGGAGTATTATATCATGAATCCTTTTATTCTCATGATATTATAAAGATCTGAATAAATGTTATTCCTCGATTATTGTATTCAAGTGTCTCTAATTTTGGTAAAATCCCTTTAACCAAAATATCGTTTTAAATGTTTTAATTATTTGTTATTATTAATATCCATGCTTTCAAAATGGTTTTAAGGATTTATTTATATGGATATTAATGGTTTAAAATGTTAAAATCTTTATGGTGGTATGGGAAACTTTGATTCAAAAATCTCTTTATTAAATGTTTTAAATGGTTTTTTAAATGGTTTCTTTTTGAATGGATTCATTATTTCAATATCCTAAAATGTTATATTGTGATTGAAATGTGGAAATGTTATGTTTCCTTTATTCATGTTTATGTGATATGATTATTTTATGGTTCTTGGGCATTGTTATGAAGAACGGGTGGTTCCGTGATAAACTAAGGGCTGGTGAGCCCGATATAGCTCTCCAATGCATTGGGTAACGCGAAGGAGTGAAACGTTAAGGTTTATCCGAAGAGATTTAGGGAATATACTTTGATGGGTATTCCAAACGTAACCAAGAGGGTTACTCCCTACGTAAGAATGTTATGAATGCCTCAAGTCACCTTTATGTCTTATGTTTTCTATTATTTATTCATGATTTGATATGCCTATGTTTTATGGGTAAAGTATGATTTCATTCTTATGTATATATGAACTCATGTTTCCTTTCCATATTTTTTATAACCCTTACTGTGCTTTTTATGATCATCCCAAGTTTTTGAAATGCTTTTCACAGGTCAAGGGAAAGGTACATGATGTGACGATAGTTTCAAGGATGTGTCAAGAAAGAATCCGTGTTTTATTTTAAATAGGTTTCCATTGATGGGAAGAATGAATATTTTCTATTATGTAACCACCCTGTTTAAATGTGGAATGTAATGCAAGTTTCATGATCTAATTCTCTAAAACTCTAAACCTGAAAAGATCCTCAATGTGTAATCTTGTAATAACTCAAGTTTAAGTAAGGTTTAAGGCTGGGGCCTTATATCAGGTAATAAAAGAAATAAAATAATGAAACATAAAAGATAAAGTCATGTGAAAAGGATATCCTAACTCAAAACCATGGTGGAAAGGAACCGCATAACCGATATCACTCGGTGCGGTTCCCAACACTCAAGATTTATGAAGACCAGCCCTAAATGAACCAAAACACCATAAAAAATAATGGGATAACATAATACTATGTCTTTAATGACCAATGGATAAGAATAAACCAAAATAAAGGAGAAGGAGAAGGCAGAGGGAGGAGAAAGGAGAAGAAATCTCACCCTAGAAACTAGAGAACTCTTTATCTTCACATAGATATGCACACCTATAAGAAATGGAATGGATTGGAACTTCATGGGGAGGATAAATAAATCAATAAGAAATAGGGAAAGAATTTTTTGTTTGAAAAGTTAAAAAAAATTAATGATTCATGAAAGAAACAATTTACCTTACCAAATTTAGATGATTTCAGAAGACTTGAGAAATTTCTCCCTAATCCATGACTAATATTATATCCAAATATGTAAAATTGAACATTGGGGTGCACCTATGGTTCTTGGGATATTTTGAGATATCTAACCACATAAAAAAATAAAAAATAAAATATATAAAAGATTTATTTTTTAGAAAAAGTGTAAATGGGATCATGGGATGGCGCAATACCTGAATAAATAACCCAAATACACAATGATTATGAATTCTAAAGGGGTAAAAATTGATAAGGTGGTTTGAATAGTTTAGGGGAGGCCATTTGGGAAGTTTAATGAGTGAAAAATGTTGTAAAAATAAGGATTTATAAAAGAATGAATTTTTGTTCTTAAATCAAGAAATGGACTCACGGTTGGCCCAAATCTTGAAGTAACCACCCTTTTCTCCAAAATATCATAAAAAAGTAGTGGGGTACCCATTTTAGTATGATTAGACGTATATTTTAGCTTAAAACTCGACATTAATCTCACCAAAAACCCTAGAAAAGTATTAGTATCTTTGATGAAGTGGATCAAAACAAAGACATGAAACAAAACGGGTGTGACAAAACCCCCTAGAAACATTAGGGTGTCTATTGTATTATTGGCTATGTTGGTGAAGTGTATGATATTATAAAATATATAAAATAGTATCACATACAACCAAACTAATGTAAAATACCTATCCTTAAACTTGAACTACACCAATATTCTTATTTGATAATCAATTACCACTATTAAGGTATATGAACTAGTTCTCATTAGCACAAAAGAATCAAGATTAAAAAATACTTAATAAATTAATTTTTTTAATTATAATGTAATATTCATTAATTAATTAATCAAAAAATAATTCTTAATTAAACATTTTATTTCATCAGAATCCATCATTATTTCATAAACGATATTACAATTCCATATTTTCGTTCCTTGAACCAGGGAACATTCCATTAAACCATACCATGGATCTATTTAATATATAAATAATTTAACAATATAGAAATAAATAAAACTCATTAATTTTAGTTAATTAATTAATAAATTTATTATTCTTTAATTATTATGTTTTCTAGGTCTCATCTTAAGATGCCACATCCAAATATAGACTTTTCTTGGAAAAATACAAACTATATCAAGAAGTTGGAAACCATAAAAACTATATCCAAAAAACAGCGAGTAAAATAATCACTAAGAGAAAAACAATGATAAAACCAATCCCTAATCTCATTATAACATCCCCTATTTTATCCATGACACCATTACACAAAATATGTTTCATCCCTCCATCACTAACATAAATTCAAAACTATAACTCGGGTAACTAAAACCATTTATTTCCAAATATACCAAAAATACTATGTTATTAACAAGTCATATATAGTCTATTCTATCCTTGAGCGAAAATACATGGAAATTAAATATATTTTCTATAAAAAAATACTAAATTGGATAGCATGGACATAAATCCATAGAAAATAATACATTGGAAAAAAATGGGCTCAATTGTCCCCAAACATTTATCTTCAATAAAAAATCATTACTATCTTGAATTAAATTATTTTTTATGAATAGATTTCATTAATATATAACCTATAAACAGAAACTACGGTTTGATAGGAATCAACTAAGGACATGATTCAAACTATAATTTCATATTTAAAGACTTTTAGAAATGATAAAAATTAAATTCACATGACTCCTTCATTATTATTTTCATCATTATGTATTTATGTTGTTTATCAAATTTACGTCACATGAACCATGATAGAAATTGAAAACAAGAAAAAACATAACAATTAGATATCAAACTATCTAAAAATTCTAGAGGCGACACAAATCATCTCCAGATGTGATCAAAACCCACTTCTAATTTCCTTTCATTTTTATTTATTATATTTCAAAGGTTGATCTAACCATTACCCAAAGAAGCCAAAGTAATATAATCTCATGCTTTCCCATGAAACAAAATAATATGTAATTAATCCCCTACTTTTATTATAAGTTCTATGTTCTCTATGTAATAATGGAAAACTAAGGATCAGTCATCTCAAAACTCAAAAGGAAACAACATCAAAACCTATACACAATAAGTCACCATAAAGATATTCTTGATTCTCGATGGAAAAATAGAGGAACCACTCCAAAAAATATCTAAAAAGAAATAGAACAATAGAGAATAAGATAAATAGAGTATATAGAGATATATTGATATTATCTTAATACACAAGACTTTGTCCTCATTATCCAAGGTGTTTAGAATCTCAAAGAAAGATAGCTAGAATAAGGAGAGGATTAAAGGCATACTAGGAAAAAAAGAGGAAAAGAAGAAAAATGATCCAAGTAATGTTAATAACTCAATTCATATAGGAATCCTGACTTGACTCCAAAATGACATACTGGTCTCCCATTACTGAAAGTTCCCCTTGGTTAAAGGAGATCCGAAATTTAGGCATTTGAAATGACCATATATCCCTTTAATCTTGTGCGGTTTAAAATATTGTTTTGAGGGTTTTAACACCACCATGATCTGAACTACACCATAAATTATGACATATTCGAACCCTAGAAAACCAATATAGATACCCTCTATAGTGTAGATGACGATACCCAAGAGTTTCACCTTCTTATACCCAAGATTATGGTGTGGTGAGTTCCTGATCAAAATTTTCCTTCTCCATCAGAAGCTAAATATCACTATAACCACACATAATAATATTCCTATAAAGAGGTGTTTCTATAGTAATTGTTTTACACTAGAGGACCTCAATAAGAATAATTCCATGAAAATTGGGCATTTTAGTGCAATTTATTTCTGAAAGTGAGAACACCTAAGGCACCAACCAATATTATACCCTCCACAATAGCATGAATCATCCCCTAATTACCATATGGGGAAAACCTCATCACCTCCAAAGGCACTAAACCTTCCAATATGATGTAGTTATCTTCTAGATTTCTCACAGGATGAATATAAAAGGATAAATCCTTCTAAAATGGCCTCCTTGCATGTTTTTCTCTTTATGGTGCACCCTAAACTGAACTAAAGACTCCAAATTCTCATGCTTCAAAATTCCAAACACAAAAGAAAAAATCTACACTCAAGTCTCAAATTCATCTTTTCTAAGGCCATCACTACATCCTTTATTATATTGTGTTGGAATTCATGATATCTGAAACTCCTATATAGCATCTGAAACATCTTATAACTCCATCACAGATCTTATAATCCCCATGAAAAAAATGGTGATGCATCTAAAAGGATAGTCCCTTATATCAGATGCCCTTATAAAAATATTTCCCTTGAGAATTTAATACAAGAAATGGGAAGGAAATAATTGGAACCAAACAACCACCCTATACGACACCTCTTAAGGATCTCATTACAACAAGAACACATACAAATAACATATGGAAAGAGTGCATAAACGTTCAATATTAGAATACATATCATCAATAAGTAAATATTAAAATAAAGAATCTCAAAAAATACAAACATAAAGAACACGAGATATTGAGATCATGTATGTGACTACTTCTCTCAAGTATAATTCTCCAAGAAAGTATTTAATCATAAGACAAGAACCAAAGGAATAACTTGACCATGAAAATCCTTCTCTCAATGTTCTTGGATCACAAAAATTCATTCTTCAAAGGTAACATCATTTTCAACATCTATCTCCTCCCAATAAATGATAAGTGAAACCTCTTTAAGATGCTAGTAAAGGGTATTTATATACAATATGAAATAGATCTAATAAACACAAAAATCACCAATACCCTAAAAGGTATAAAAATCAAGGATATATCCAAATACCATGAACAAACCTTTCATGTACATAATAAAAAGAATCCTTCATAAACATAATATCCCGAATATCAAAATCTAGTGGCCCCCTCTTGTAATCATCATAAGACTTCTAATTATATTGTAATGCCTTCATATTCTCATGTATATGTTTCAATTTATCTATTGTTATCTACACTAATTCCAATCTAACAATCACTATCTCCCCGAAATTTATTTAACTAAATAGTGATTGATAAGTTTAGCAACAAAACTCTTCAAAATAAATCCATACCAATGATATAGTGAGAAATTTTATAGTAATAAAAATACACAAAGGGTGGGTGACTCACCCATAGACCATTAAAATTAAGAATAAATAGGTGAAACATTCCCTCTAATGTTTGGATTATTTTCTCTTTTTATCCACCCTTAATGGATGGAAAATATTACTCTGTCATGACTATGATCCGAAATAGTGCTGAAGATTTCACCAAAAATTTGAAGTGAAATGGGTATTATGATCAGGTATTCTCATCTTTATAACCCCATAAATCCTCACTACATCCTCTAGAAATTACCTCGACAAAACCTCCACCAATCACATATTTTTAATTGCTAAAAAGTGAGATGACTTCGTCAAGAGGACCATGATAAAAAATAGATAATTACAACCTACTTGAACACATGTAATACTATTTATTAATTCCATCAATATTTTCTCACAATTTCACATAATAACATAGATTGTAATAAAAGAATCCACTAGAAATATAGTGCATAACATTCAGCCTTTATAAAATCCAACATCGAGTGGAAAACTCTATGATAGATCTCTTCAAGATAGACCACAAAAACTGAACTCACTAGGAATAAGAAATCATATACACACTAAGATATACCACTAAGGGTGAAATATGGAACTAATTCATAGTCATATTATGCATTGTTTACGGAATAATGATCCTCCTATGAAACAACGCTTAATGCTAACCATCCCCATACTATCATTTAAGAGCATTACCCCAAACAAAAAAATATCAAATGAATCCACCTCCAAATAAAAAAACTAATAATCCCCCAATAATTTCACCCAATACAACTACTGTAGGATCGAAATAATTTTATGGATGCTCAATATACAAGAGGGGGGTGAATTTTACACATTAAAAATTCCTTTGGAACCTTTAAAGTTAGTTACAATTAACTATGCTTTACTTAAGAAAAAGAAAGGACTAAGTTTAACAAAGTTAAACTAAAAAAAATTCACAATACCTCTAACACCAAATGAAAAACATTGAATGAGAAATGAAGTTATAAACTTCAGTCCTATGTACTTGTTTATATCTGAAAAGAGATTCCAAAAGTAGGTTCCAGAAATATGGTTCTCGAAATTGAAACTTAACAAAAGATTAAAATATGATATTCTACCTTAAATCGTATAGAATCTAAATGAAACAGAGTACAAGTAAGGAAGTATAAGAAAGTTATACTTTCCTTATGATACAAAATGCAGTGGAAACAAACAAGTAGTAAAACTACAAGTAACAAGATATAAGTCTTTTAACCCAAAGAGAAGGGTATCCAACAACCTTGGATAAAGGTCCCTTGATTTATACTTTCAAGAAAGTCTATCTTACCCACACCCGAGTAAGCCCTCGATATGAAGAACGGAGTCTCTGTCTTGCTATCGCCGCAATCCCTCAACTTCAAGGTAGTTGGAAACCTCTGTCTTCCTCAGCAAGGAAGCCCTCGAACTTCAAGGTAGTCGGCACCTCTGTCTTCCTATCCCTGGAGGTCCTCGAATGTAATCACCAACATTTGGAGTCGCACGAAACTTTGAGAGTTAATAAGAGCCTCTCTCTCTAGAAATAACTTCAACTGTGTAATCACATGAGTAGAAGATCAGTCAGTCCCGAGCTCTTTCAAATGATCTCCTATTTATAGGAAAGGTTGGCCTCCTTTCCAACGGTCATATTTACCTTTAAAATCGGTGGGACTTGTACACGTGTAACTTAGCCAACGGTTAGTTTATAACAGAATAGACGACATCGTTTTATAACAAAACAAGTGTAACAGAATGTACGACATTGTTTAAAGTCTCACTCAAAAGTTTGGAATGAAAGTTCGGAGTGTAAACAAAAGTAATTTTTCGGAGTCTAAATAAATACGGAGTGTATAAAACAAAGATGATCATATTCAGTTTAATATGAGAATTCGGAATGAGAATTCAGAATGAGAATTCGTCAATAGAATTCGTAATGAGAATTCATCATCAGAATTTGTAATGAGAATTCGTCATCAGAATTCATAATGAGAATTCGTCATCAGAATTCGTAATGAGAATTCGTCATCAGAATTCGTAATTAGAATTTGTCATCAGAATTATTAATGACAATTCATCATCAGAATTCGTAATGAGAATTCATCATTAGAATTCGTAATGAGAATTCGTATCCAGAATTCAGAGTATAACTTTATTAGAGTTCGTATCCGGAATTCGGAATGAAACTTCATTACAGTTCTCATCTGGAATTCGGTACTTAAAATAGAATGTTTCATATCAAAGTTTCAAATGATTCCGAGAATATAGAAATGAAACTTATACTTATACTTAAGAAATATATGAATGAAAATATTATAAGGATGATTTTTATTACAAAATAAATCATCCTTATCAAAGAAATTTTCCTTATAAGATCGATTTTCCATAAAGAAAGGTGTTTGTGATTTTCAAAACAAGAAGGAATGGAAAAGTCATAATGAAAACCTTATTGACTCAGCAATCTCCCCCTTTTTGGAAAGCACAAACATCCCTATAAAAAGAAAGACTAATAAAGAAGAAAACATTAAGGCTTATCTCTCTTTGCTTATGGATGTTGATGAATACGACTAACTCCCCCTTAGGCTTTGAAACACTAAGGATCGTATTCTAGATTTATGGAATGATATTTCATTAAGAATAAGAAAGTTTTCTTTAATGAAAAACTCCCACTTAGATAAACTCTATTAGATTTTTTTTCTTTCTCACCTTTTATTAAGATTCTTTTTCCCCTTTATTAGGGTTCTTTTCCTTCTCTCCCTTTGTGATTTTAAAAAAGAATTCGAGGGAATGGAAAATATATCAAAGTACCTGAAAAAATTAGTAGTAACAACAAAAGAAACAAGCAAGAACAATTTTCATTACGTTTGAAAGCTCAATAACAAAGAAATTTAGATACAACAAAAGATTGGATCTGTCTATTTTGGATCTTTTTCCTTCTCCATGAGACCCTTAAGAATAGTCTTTATTTTCTTCAAGTCTTTATGATCTTCCTCAGCTTTCCTCTCTAACACAACAATTCTTGCATTTTGAGCTTCAATATTTTCTTCCTGGGCTTGAATCTTTTCTTCCTGAGCCTTCAAGATTTGTTCTTGCTTTAACAACTTTTCTTCAAAATCAATTCGATGATCCCTTTCATACTTCTAGTTTTGAGAAACAGAATTCAGCTTCCCATTCAGATCTCTGACTTCTTGAATCCGGAAATTCATTTCATCTTTCAACTTCTCTTCAAAGGATGAAGTAAGTTCATTTACCTACCTGTCTTCTGTCTCAAAGGAATCCTTCACATTATAATAGAATTCATCAAAGAGCCTCATCTCTTCTACAGTCTTCCTCGACCAACTAGTCATCCTCTTGCAAGATCTTTTGTGGGATTCATAGCCGAAAAAGAAAGTTTTGAACTGAGCCTCTATCTCAACACATTTGTCCATGACCCTGGATACAGAGTCTGTTTTTTGACTCAAAGCATGTTGGAGCATCTGGAATCTTGAATCAATACTCGAGAAAGTCGGAATAGAACCTACCAACTTCTTTAATGACTGAACAACAAAGTCATTCCCCAATAAAGATGACTCTGGATCCTAGACTTTGCTTGGAGAATTATCTTCTTCAATTTTTTCAAGCTTTCTCTTTGAGGAACTACCAACCTCCCTTCTATTTATAGCCACTGAGCTCGGGGTATCAACAACGAGTTGCTTTCCCTTGTCCTTTTTTGGAATGGAGTCCTGTTCCGGAGTTTTATTTTCACTATCAGAAACTTGAACAACATTGTCTTCATCATCCGCAAATTTTTGAGCACCATCCTATACATTCTCCATTTGAGCAATATCATGTAGAAGTTGTTCCTCTTCTGCATGATATGATACTTCTTGTTTTCCTTCCTCCTCATCCTTCCCTGGAGTGACTAACTTCGATGATTGATCATCTGAAGTTCAGAGCGACAAATGTTCCGAAGGTGTCCCATTATAATCATCTACTTGCTTCAAAACATCTGCGGTGTCACCACTACCTTCAGCAACTGCTTCTTCTTCTTCCACTTGCTCAATATGCTCTACTTCCTCAACATTCTTAGCAACTGCCTCTTCCAAAGAGACAATGTTTTTTCCTGGAGTCTCAGGAAGAGATTCCAAAGAAAAAGATCTTAGAACAGGAATGTTTGCTAAAACCATCTCATTAAACTTCAATAAAGTCTGAGCTACCTCAGCTTCAGATATCTTCTTCTTAAGCTTATTTTCTTTCACTTATTTTTCTAGCTCATTAGCAGTTCTTTCCTTAAAGGCCTTAGCCTCCAGAAGATCCAATCCAAACTAAGGCTCCCCTTGCACTCTCTTCTCTTCGATTTCCCTCCATTTGGCAACTACTTCATCTAGGTAATCTTTCTTCTTCTTCTGTTTTAGAGGTGCGGAATGAACATCCTTAGATTTGGGATTCTCTGCTTCAACTTCAACTTCATTCAAATTTCTCTTCGTCACTAGTTTAGAGGATTCAGGTTCAGTAACTTTTGGAACCGTTTCTTCTTGAGTAGGTAAATCAACAAACTGACCAGTCTTCTTGTCGAAGGCTACATCCATTCTTTTGAGAGTACCATCACTCACCAAAATAATCTTGCAAACTCATGGCTTAGACTTGCAAGCCTCCTTGAAGGACTCAAGGCACCGAACAATCAACTTTGAGAGGATTTCTGGATACATTGTGATCTGAGATCTAAGATTCCCTTTCATAAAATTCTCAAGAGTAATAAGAATGTGTTTCATCAGGTTAAACTTCCTCAAATTTATCAGAAACTCTATAATATAAATCTCACTCTTCTTCAGACTATCTTTGTCACCCTTTCTCAGTACGATAAGGCCTTGTACCCATAATTCTAGAATCCGGAAATTCATAGACAGAGAAGCAATCTTCGGAGCCTTATCATCTGATAGTCCGAGAGTTTCCAATGACTTTTCCTTGTTGAAACATCCTTTTGAATCCGACAAAACATGAGAAATAAACTCAGCTTCTCTTTCATTATTCAGCCCTACCAAACTAGTTGTCTTGGAATAAGAAAGCTTATAAGTCTTTCCATAAGAATTTAACAATAATTTCTCCCTGCCATCTTCCTTATAGAAGGAAAATGTCTCATAGAATACTATAATCAAATCCGAATAAACTTCATCTTGATTTCTGGGCTTGGATACAGTAACATCTTCCCATCCGTTATGCTTTATATTCTTGGATATAAAAGAATCATACTTGTTGAAGAAATCAGGATGAACCAGCCTTTCTCTATATACTAACCACTTCAAAATTGTCTTAGAAGAAGACATGTCTTGAGAAGCTACTTCCATAGACATTCAGATCTGAAGGCCTCTGAGAATTTCGGAATGAAGAAATCTGAAGTTTGAAATGGCTTTAAAATGGAGAGGCAGAGTTTTGGGATGCTGGAGCGTGAAAACCGATGTGGGGCAACCATTTGGGGTCCCCTTTATATAGGCAACGAGAAGACGGTTCAACTTCCTCAGTTGATCGAATGGTTGTGACAAGCTGAGATCAGATCTGACTGTTAAAAACCAATTCTCCAGAAAACATGAATCCAATCTTTTGAGGTTTTTATTAAAACAAAGAATTATGAAAACTATATTCCGAAAACAAAACACAAGAAAATACCACTAAGTAAAGTATGATTACGAAAACATGAGTAAGGAAATCATACCATTCGGATTGGCTTAAGAGGATTATTCGTAATGGGTAATCATTCAAAATAAATGACTATGAAAAATCTTTATTACAAAAAGACATAGTTTTCAAAACTCACTACGAAAAACAATCTCAGTAATGAAAACTCAGTACGAAATTTTTTTAAAAAAAATTGAAAAATAAAAAAAACATTATGAAAACCTTGGTACGAAAATCTTGTTATGGAAATACCAGTACGAAATTTTCCATTTCAGAAGTTTTCAATACGAAAATTTCCATTCTATATGTTTTCTATATGAAAATATCCATTCTGGAAAATTTTAGTTCCGAAAATTCCCATTCTGGAATTTTAGTTCCGAAAAGTTTGAAAACAAAATTTGAAAAATTTAGTTACTCTAACAATGAAATGTACTCCCCCTATGAAAATGAGTTTATTACTGTAATGAAACTTTTTCAACATAAAGTTAATTAAGAAATATTACCTTACATTTATCATTCCTAACGTCTGTTTAATGTATTCAAATCTATCAGAAGGCAAATATTTTGTGAAAATATTAGCAAGTTGTTCTTGTGTTCCGATAAACTGAAGAATAATATCTCCTTTTGTTATGATAATCTTTTCAAAATAGCTTTTGTTACCAGTCATGTGCCGGGAACATCTACTATCCATGTACCATGTATTTTTGCTGGTACTCTCTTTATTCTCCTGAAATCAAGAAGAGAATTAGACTTTCGGAATCCAAACTTGTTTGGATCCGAGATTTCCAGATAAGAAAATCTTAGGTACCCACATCTTCTTAGAAAAGTATGCTTTGTGAAATCCTAGAGATTGGGTTTTGTTTAAGGAACAATTCCTTGCCCAGTGACCACCACATTGACACTTAGTACAAAATGGGGCACTTTGAGGAACAAAATAATTGTTACTAAAAATAGGTTTTGCATGGGTATAACCAAATCCAGATTTATTTCTTAATGTTCGTATTTGGGAATACATTTTATCAAAATTTTCCTAACCATGGGTACAGTTTGATAAACACTTATTTAAGGAAAAAAATTTGAACATGAGTTTTACAACCAAGTTTTTATCCTCAAAATCATTAGTTTTAGAGCTAGATCTAGGCTCAAAGACTCTTTTCTTAGAAATTACCTTTTCTAACTCTTTAGAAAGTTTGTTCTTCTCAGAAATTACTTCCTCATGATTTTTTGAAATACTTTCAAAATCATCATTTTTCTTATCAAGATCTTTAGAAAGATATGATATCTCTTTCGTAAGAATATTATTCCTAGAGTTTTCCTTATCAAGTTTTTTATTGAGTTTGGAATTCTCAATTTCAAGAATTTCAGCAAACCTAGAAACTTCTTCATAGGTAGGTAAAGTATTTTCTTCATCAGAAGAGGATTATTCATCTGAGGAGTAATAATACTTACTATCATTATAATTTAAAGAAACATTGGTCAATGATCCAGCATTTCGTACCTTAGCCATAAAACAATGATTGTCAATAGGTAGTCTGGCTATAAGACCAAGATTATTCTTTCCCGAAGATTCATAGTCGGAAGATTCATCTGAAGAGTCACCACTACTAGAACTCTAGGTGTCATTATCTTTCAACACTTTCTTAGATTTGGCTTTATAATACTTCTTTCTGTTTCTGTCTGAATGCCTTTCTTTCCTTTATTTCTTTTTGAGCAAAGGGAAATCTGGTCTAATATGTCCAGCTCTCTTGCATTCATAACAAGTGACTTCTCCGTCTTTCTTATCTTTCCTTTCCTTCTTCTTATACTTGGATTAGAAACTTCTTTGACTAGCTATCTTGTTCATCCTTCGAGAAAGATTTTCTAACTCATTTTCAGACACTTCACTCTCACTAGATTCATATTGGAAAATAAATATCTTAGACTTGGATCTGGTAACTCTCTCAAGAGTCTTAGCTTTCATCTGATTTGATGTTGTTGTAAATGCAACAGTACCATTCCCATTTTTCTTTTTGATGTTAACAGAATCTCTCTTCATTCTTGTTTCATGTTGAAGAAGAGTTCCAAATAACTCATCCAGAGAAATTTGTGTCACTTTCATGTTCTCATCTATAGCTGTTCTTTTGGATTCCCACTCATTGTGCATAATATCAATTATCTTGTCCACAAGTATTTCATCATCTAACCCTTTCTCTCCCATAGATTGTAAACTGTTGACAATAGTCATAAATATCTATTGAAATTTACATATTGGTTCACCATACGGAATATTGAAACCATGGTATTCAGCTCCAAGCATAGCTCTCCTAGTCTCAATCACTTTAGAAGTTTCAAAGTGTGTAACCTCTAACTTCTTCCAGATACAATTAACTGCTTCACAAGAAGAAATTTGGCTATATATATTCATAGTAATTGAACATAGTAAGGTATTGTGTACCTTATAATTGAGTTGATACTCTTTCTTTTCCTTTTTAGCGAATGTTCTAACTTCCTTATCCGGATTTTTATAATCACCAGTAAGTATAAAAAAGTTGTCCACTCCAGTATTGATAACAAAAGTCTTCATTTGATCTCTTTAGTACTAATAGTCATTACCATCAAAGATTGGCGGTCTTGTAGGATTTAGATTATCAATATAACCAACAATAATTCCTGCCATACTTAAAAAAACCTTTCGCATACAAACTTGTTAAAAAAAATCATAATCACAATGTTCAGAAAGAAAAAATTAGGAATGAGAAAGTTTTGGAATGAAAAATTCGGAACGAGAAAGTGAGCAAGAAAAAATTATACGTGAGTACAAGTATTTCAGAGACCTGCTCTGATACCAATTTTAGGATCGAAATAATGATGTAGATGCTCAATATACAAGAGGGGGTGAATTGTACACTTTAAAAATTCTTTTGGAACCTTTAAAGATAGTTACAATTAACTATGCTTTCCTTAAGAAAAGGAAAGGACTAAGTTTAACAAAGTTAATCTAAGAAAATTCACAATACCACTAACACCAAATGAAAAACTTGGAAAGAGAAATGAAGTTATAAACTTCAAGTCCTATGTACTTGTTTATAACTGAAAAGAGATTCCGAAAGTAGGTTCTGGAAATATGGTTCCAGAAATTGAAACTTAACAAAAGATTACAATATGAGATTCTACCTTAACGAGTATAGAATCTAAATGAAACAGAGTACAAGTAAGGAAGTATAAAAAATTTATACTTTACTTATAATACAAAATGCAGTGGAAACAAACAAGTAGTAAAACTACAAGTAACAAGATATAAGTCTTTTAACCCAAAGAGAAGGGTATCCAACAACTTTGGATAAACGTCCCTTGATTTATACTTTCAAGAAAGTCTGTCTTACCCACACCAGGGTAAGCCCTTGATACGAAGATCAAAGTCTCTGTCTTTCTATCCCCGCAAACCCTCAACTTCAAGGTAGTTGGAAACCTCTGTCTTCCTCAGCAAGGAAGCCCTTGAACTTCAAGGTAGTTGGAACCTCTGTATTCTTATCCCCGGAAGTCCTCGAATGTAATCACCAACATTCAGAGTCGCACGAAGCATTGAGAGTTAATAAGAGCCTCTCTCTCTAGAAATCACTTCAATCGTGTAATCACATGATTAGAAGATCAGTCAGTCCCAATCTCCTTCAAATGAGCTCCTATTTATAGGCAAGGTTTTCCTCCTTTCCAACGGTCATATTTACCTTAAAAATCGGAGGGACCTGTACACATGTAACTTAGCCAACGGTTAATTTATAACAGAATAGACGACATCGTTTTATAACAAAAACAAGTTTAACAGAATGTTTGACATCGTCTAAATTCTAACTCAAAAGTTCGGAATGAATGTTTAGTGTGTAAACAAAAATAATTTTTCAGAGTCTAAATAAATATGGAGTGTATAAAACACAGATGATCAGATTCTCTTTAATATGAGAATTCGGAATGAGAATTCGGAATGAGAATTCGACAACAGAATTCGTAATGAGAATTCATCATCAGAATTTGTAATGAGAATTCATCATCAGAATTCGTAATGAGAATTCATCATTAGAATTCGTAATGAGAATTTGTCATCAGAATTATTAATGAGAATTCATCATCAGAATTCGTAATGAGAATTCATCATCAGAATTCGTAATGAGAATTCACATCCAGAATTTGGAGTAGAACTTTATCAGAGTTCGTATCCGGAATTCGGAATTAAACTTCATTACAGTTCTCATATGGAATTCGGTACTTAAAACAGAATTTTTCATATCAAAGTTTCAAATTATTCTGAGAATATAGAAATGAAACCGAAAACTTAGACTTAAGAAATATATGAATGAAAATATGATAAGGATGATTTTTCTTACAAAAGCGATCTTCCTTATAAAAGCAATTTTCCTTATAAAAGTGATTTTCCATAAAGAAAGGTGTTTGTGATTTTCAAAACAAGAAGGAATGGAAAAGTCATAAGGAAAACCATATTGACTCAACAACTACACTATAATAAAATAATGACACCCCATCCATCATCTTCTCCCGTATCAATGTGATAACATATCCCACTCTTCCATCACCCTTCAACAGTCTTCAGACTCACACACAGTACCACGACATGAATAACTATTAAATGAATCTACAAAAACATTACCCAAAATATAATATAGTAAATATAAAATTCATAATCTATAAATAATTCAACCAATCATCACTATAATTAATTTCAATTTTTCTATAAGTAGAAATATTTCAGTTTTTTTTATCTATAAAAATATGACGATTAAATAAAACAAAACTAAAGAAAACTCAAGATCATGGGTGGAAAAGTTACATTAATGAGGATATAAATGTTAATATATAGAATAGATTACCACCCTATACTATATCATAACAGAACCCAAGAGAAGGCATGAAAACTAAATCTCAAATGCAACACCCTCTTCTAAGAACCAATGAACTGGAGAACTGAACAATTTATCCTTTAAATACTTGGAATCAATATAGAAGCAATCAGTCCACTTGAAATACTGATAAAATATAGTAAAATATGTCATATGAGTTATAATTTAATATTTTTAGAGTAAAAATATCATGTTATATCCTACTTGTAAAAGGAAATTTTTCTCCTTTAACATTCCTGGGTAATACATCGGAAAAAACTGCCTCTTTATTTATAGGATCCATAACTAATCCTCATAGAGACACAAAATGTCCTGTAAAATGGAACTCATGGGTCTATAACTCAAACATAGAAATCTTCATATATATATATAGTGACACTGAAGAACTCCAAAAATAGTTCATTGATTCTCCATGTGTTCCTCCTCCAAATTAGACAAAAAATAATAATTTTATTGAAAAAAACCACCATAAATTGATATAGAAACATAAAAAATTACATAAACCAGTCACAAGAATAATGATATAGTGTTAATAATAATTAATGACCCTAAAATTATCCCATAATTCTCATAAAACAATTGGAATGAAGCCTTCAAAATATCCTCATCCTCGAGATACATCTGATGATATCTCAAATAAAAATCGATCTTTGAGAACTAGGTATCTCCCATTAACTTCTCAAATAAATTATCTATACATGGGAGAGGGTACTGGTTATTCAATTATTCCTAATTCAACCAGTGATAATTGACACACAACCATAGGTGTCCATATTCCTTCCTCTCAAATATAAATTAATCCCACCAAGGCGACACACTAAGCTGGATAAATCCTATATGTATAATATCGTCAATCTCAATTAACATCTAATACAACTCAAAAGGGTTTATAATATATAGATACATTGATATATGAGTGAAAACCAACTGAAAATCTATCATAAAATCTATCTATATTCTAAGGGGTAGTGCTGCATATTATTTTGAAAATACATTAGAGTATAATTGAAAACCCCTAGAAAACACCACCGGATGATCCTACAATGAAATCATAATTCACACAACCATTAAATAAGATAATGAATCAACAAACATTTTACCCATATGAGGGTCTAACTCATCAAAAAATACCACCTAGCATCCATTAATGTACTAAAATATAACAAACCTCATAAATCAATCAATAATTGCCTATAAAAAATACAAAAAAATTATATCAAGGATGATGTTCTATGGATGTATCCAAATCATAATAAAATTTCCTAAGATCAATTCTTCCCTAATGTCGACTCACAACCTCTGCATGCATTATAAATGCAATATCAACAGCCTACTGGTGTAGAAAATTCTTGGGGAACTAGACGACTCTTCAGGTGAAGTCCCAAATCAAAAATAAGGAAGGTGAAATGATAGAGTGTGTAGCTCTTGAATCAAAAATGGAACACATCCTAGTAAAAAAAGATTATAGTACCTTGTATGATGTTTATATAACCAAACAAAGATTACTATATGGAATGCATCTAACCATTTCCAACTCCATAACATCTCTAGAAATGATGGTGAGAACCACCAAAATACCGATCTACTCACTATCCTTGAGGATGAGGGGGAATCAACAGGTTATCTTCTAACTACATTTACAGACTATATTGGAAAAAGGTCAGAGCTCCATATTACTACTTTTACCACATAAGATACTATTTTAATGGATTAACCTAAATAGGGCTGCTAGAGCTATGTTGTCTACCGAGGAAGATCAAACACTCTCTTTTCTGATGGACATGGCCTCTATAAGAAAAAAACGTTACTTATCCATTGGAAAGGGTCTAAGAATTTACAATACCTATTAAAATCATATTATGTGTGTTGTAACTAAAATCCTTATTTCTAAAAATTTCACTAAACAAACAACTAAAACATTCTACCCAGAACTCTACTCCTTAAAGAGTCCTAAAAACTCCCATACCATGATGATATGGTCTTCCATACACCCTATCAACAACCTTTTCCCTATCTATACCCTTAGGATATTTCTTTGGTATAAATACGGTGCCATAAAATTGGATCTCTAGACACAAAACCTCTTCAAAATTCCTCACCCTAGACTCCTCATATAGAATAAGTTTCAAATAATTACATAAGTTGTTATTATATCAGATACTGAAATCCCTCACACTAGAAATACCCTAATAAATATTAATAATATATTACATATAATCCCCTTTTACAATAAAATAAATAAACTCATCATAATAGTGATATCTAATCTTCCCCCATGAAATATTTTATTCCTCGTGATCCCTAGGGAATAAGAACTTACACTACTAAGCTTCCCTGAGATGCATTATCATAACTAAACACCCATTACTCCTTTCAAGTATGGATATAGGAAAATGAAATCTACTCCTCCTATATCGAAGAATTTTTGTGATGGTCTTAAGTGAAACCCACATACTTCCATAAACCCTAGTGATGAATTTCTCGATATTTCCTCCTCAATGTGTCATTTTTTGTCCTCCCGTATACATTGATCCAATGTAACATATTGTTGAATGTATTTGAATGAATCCTAATGACAATATCAACCTGGATCTATTTAATTATAGAAAAAACAATAGGGTATCTAGAACACAAAATATTGAATATTGAATGTTATTTAATTAATTCAATTTCAATTTAATTAAAGTTGTATACCCAAATTAAAACAAAATCATAGAAAATAATGATGCATGATCCTTACCTAGGTGTCTATCATACAAGTTGAATCACTTCACTTAAATGTTTAGTATTTTTAAAGGTCCTTTTGTTGAATCCTAGGGTCCTTATATACCCATTTCCAATTGATACCTCTTATTTACATTAGGTAATAAGTATAGATGATAGTTTTTCTTAGTTGAAATTTGTAATCCTCACCAATTCCCCTCTCAAAACTTCATCCTATCTCTCACCATCGTCTCTGATAGAACTATAAAATGACCCCATTTTCTGATACCCCTTAATATTTAGCAATGATGAGAAGGATTATTTCCCTCTAATCATTCCCCTAATAGGCCATGAGTCGGTAACTAGTACTAAGGGTATATAATCCATACAAGTGGGATTCATTATGTTATTTTTGGAAATTTAAAGAATAAGAGATAAGAAGAATTCCTTAATCCAACTTTGTAACATAATCAATAAATCCCAATACATGAATATAATTTCACAAATACTAAAAATAATTGAAAATACTAAAATAAGAGTAGGAAGAAACTGTGATCTTATCAACTCTGGAATAACCACTTCAACCTAGTAATGCCCAGATCGATCCCCACTCTTCTCCTACATACCATAAAAATGGTTTTTATATAAATAGGGTGATCATATGGGTATACCTAGTAGGATCATCCCAAGGACCTCTCTTGAAGAATGTGAAAGAAGCCTACAAAACCTTAGTGAATAATCAAATGACACCAACTCATCAAATAAGAAGAAAAACCTACATCACATCCTCACAATAGATCAGTCACCAAGTAAAAAATATTAGTGAATATATATATATATATATAAACATATAAGAAAAAATGTTACCCACTTTTACTTCCCCACTTGTTTTTTTCTCTCATTCCCCAGTGATGAACATATTATACTATTATCCCTTAAATAATTCGGCATGACCTAAACCATGAAATAATATAAAATGATCCTATATCCCATGAACCTCATCATATAATTATCATTTTCATATATCTTTACCATTTTGAAGTCTGAAATCTACGAAAACCAATGTATCATCCACTATACCTCAATCCATCCCCCTGAATTCATGTATACCATTGGTAAACAATAGTTTGCACAATTTAATACAACTATGTCCTATAACCTCGAGTCATTATAGCCCATAAATATATTTTTAACATTATAGAGCGTCATTGTTTCCCATGTGATTCCATAACCTATAACATATGTCAGCATATATTGTATCTTCTTACACATGCTAATACGTCAAGAGAGAGTGGGGGAGACATAGAAGTAAGACATATATTCCCTCACCTTACTAGATGTTGAGGAAAAACCCCTCCAAAACATTTGGGTGTTGGTTTCCCTACTGATTTAGGTGGTGAAGTGTATAAATATATAAAATATAGAGAACAATATCATGCATACTCACACTAAGTTCAACTACCAGACCTTAGTCTTAAATTGTAGAAATCATCTCACTTGACACATGGATTAATCTACCGAGGTCTTGGAATAGGATCTCATAAGCACACATGAACATATTTCCAATCATACTTAATCATTTATATTTATAAATTATCAAAAACTATTCATTCATTCAATAATCTATTATTAATTCTCATTTGAACATTTCATTTCATCATAATCCACCATGCTTTCCTAAACTATAGTACAATTCCATATTTCCATTCCATGATCCTAAGATCATTCACAAAACCATCTCATTATTACCTTAAATATATAAATACTTTTTCATTACATAAATCCATAAAACTTAATCCCATGAGTTTTTTATTAATCCATTTACCATTCCAAACATTATTGGTATTATATAACTCACGCAAAATTCCAACAACCAAAGATGAAATTTTCTTGTATAGAACCAAATTACATGATGTATTTGGTGTCCATAATAAAATATTTGAAATACCATACATCAAAGAAATCACTAAGAAAAAAAACTGTGCAAAAAAATTCGGAAATCGTTCCAGCCACCTCAGTGTCATGCCCAACACCATTTCACACAACACACTCCATCCTACCATAACCTGTATCAGAACACTTCTAGAACCTAGTAAACGAATCCCATTGTTCACCATATATACCAACCATGTTAAGTTTTCAGTAAATCATAGTAATTATCATCCATCCTAGAACACACACATATAATAATGAAATATATTTTCAACAAAAATATTCAAGGGGAAAATAAGGCCATAAATCCTTGGGAAACAAGACTTTATAAAAAAATAATGTTCTTACACATCCCTAGAAATTAATCTTGAACAAAAAATATATTCATTAGTATATTGAATTAAAAAATTATTTATTTATAATTTTTAGTAATAAGAAACCTATAACCAATTGCTAAAATTAGGTAAAAATCAATCAAGTACATGCTTTAAGTAATTCATATGTATTCAAAAAATCAATAAGGATAAATTTATATTCAAATGAATCTTTCATTCTTCATTTCATCATTCTATATTTTTATTTTTATCAAATTTCTCGTATATCAACCATAATAATAAAAAATCACTATATATATATAGTACACTATCTAGAAAATTAAAATTATTCAATAATTATTCATCTACACTTTTTATCACAACATCCTTCAAATTTAACTTTCAATTTTGGTTATTAAATTTCAAATAATTTTTTTATCATTACCCAAATAAGCTAAATTATGAAAATCTTGCACATTATCATAATGGAAATGTAGAACTAATGAAACCCTTTAAATTGATTATAAGTTCATTGTTATCTAAGAATTAAGTAAAGAACAAGGATCAACCACCTCAAGAATCTATGGAAACCACCTTTGAGATTATACACAACAAGCCATCATCAATCCATGCTCAATTATTAACCACAAAATTGAAGATACCATCTATAGTTGACCCCTATAAATAATGAAAACAAATCATTTGAATAAAATGGGAGTATGGAGATATTAATGTGATTCATAATACTTTGACCCAATGATCCCATGTATTTAAACACCAAATGAAAGATGGATAAATCAAAGAGAATACCCAGATCCAACTCAGTTTTGTTGTGATAATGATGAAAAATAATCCATGGAAGGTAAAGACATATATTTATAGAGTTATCCTGAATGGCCTCATCAGTGTTTTAGTTATCTCCCACAATACAATAGAGCTCTTTGGTAAAAGTAGATCCTAACATTAGACATTTGATATAGTCATATCCCCCTGAATCTTGTGTGTTTTAAATACCATGTTTAAAATATCTAACTACCACCAATATCTACCCTAAAATTTTGAGTACATCATTTTAGTACCCTATATGATCACTATGTCTACCCTCCGTGGTGAAAAGGATGGTCCTAAATGGTTTCAACTCACTATTTCCAAGACTATTGAATGGCGATTCCATGATAAGAACATTCCTTCTCTGTCTTGTGATTGAACTCACCATGACCTCACATGCCATCATTCATAATAGAAATCATTTTGAGTGTCCTAGTTTAACATAGGATGACCTCGAGAAGCACTGTGACTATTTACATGATCATTTTCGTGGGTCCTATTTCTAATAGTAAAAACGTTTAAGGTAAGTAGTGGAACCATTCCCTCTATGACAACAGAAATCCTTACCAATTTCCAATGTAAGAAACAGATCACGTCCTATAATGGAACCATAAATTCCACTATGGTTTGATGATCCTAAGTGTTTCTTATAGGAGGAACAACCAATGAAAACATTATGAAAAATATCCACCTTGGGAGTTTCGAACCTCATGGTGAACCCCAACATCAAACAGCTAATGTAGACTCCTAAGATCCAAAACTATGATTTTAAAGTTACTACACAAAGATGATATATTCAAATGATCATCTTCATGACTAGATCCATGCCCTACAAAATGTTGGGGTGGACCCAAATATGTCCATAAATCCTTCTATCATCTAAAACACCTTCGAACACCCTCCCAAAACCTCTAAGACCTAGGAAAACAAAAAGGGATAGATATCAAAAACATAGACCTCATAATAATTTTAATGTCTATTGTATTCAAAAAAACTTTTTAACTATCATTGAAAATGAAAAATAACTAACAGTAAATGGTTGATTTCAAGTAGTGATTGATATGTTATTAGATAAAGTTTCTTTTCAATGGTTATGAATTTAAAAGTCATAATAATTATCAATATTGAAAATTTATTTGATTTTATACTTAACATTATATAATTAATGTAACACCACAAGATTTCATAGTGTGTTATTTCTTCAAAATAATTCAATAACTTGCACTACACGCAACAACGAGTTCAAGAACACCATGACTTACCAAACAAGCCGTTCAAAAGAGGTTATGAATAGTATTAACTAAATTTTAAACTTTATGTAATCCTTATAATTTTAGAATCCATATTATGAGTTTCATAGACATAATGTAAGAACAAATTCATTTTCAGTATTGCACTTTTAACAAATTTTAATAGTGAACCCTTTTTAAATACAATATTTTAAACTTTTTGACTAAATGGGGACATCAAAAAAATTTAAAATGAAACATCCCAGGCTTCCACGGTACACTTTCCTTTGAATAATACAGTAGCGTGTGTTGTACACATCTTCGAGTTTTAACACACACCACAACCGATCAAACTAGCCGTTATGAATAGTAATACCTACTTTTTGAATTTATATGTATTTTATTTTTTAAAATGGAATTCATTTTTGGATTCGGAGTATTGAATTTAGCCTAAGGTAAAATTTTGGTACTTTTCAGATAACTTTCATATTTTGATGAATAATGAAAATTACTAAATTTTAATTAAAAACAACTTATTTAATCAAAATAATTAATAGTGATAAATTATGAATTTGAGTGGTTTTAAAGTATATTTAGAATATATTTTTACCATTTAATATAATGTTGGTCATTTCACATAAATTTACAACTAAACCGAACATAAACAAGCGTCAATCTTTTGACATTTATTATCTCTTAAAAACACGGTTTTTGTTTTGACAGCGGGAATTAATTTTAAATTAATTTCTGCCACTTATGTGTTTTGAATTTAGAAAAATGGATTCCATATTTGTAATCAGGATGTTCAAATTGTGTAAATAGGTAACTTTTATTTTTAGACATTTTAAATAATTACTACGGTAAATATTTTATTTACCATGGTTAAGGGTAAATCCGGTAAATAAGGGTTAAAAACTAATATTATAATAATACTAAATTACCCTAAAACGTTTCCTAGACTTATTGGATGATACATGTTCGACCATAGGCATCTTTGGGTCGATTTTGGGACCCCATGGTGCCACTTGTAGGTGATAGGGACATTTTATTTTAATTAAGTTAAAATGAATACAAAAATGACACAAGCATATATATTTTAGAAAAACAATTTTTACATAGGGTTATATATGTTTTCTTTTAATCTATAAATATTCATTATAAAGATAAAAATATTTCCTACATGATTATATTTTATTTATAATTTTTAGAGATTAAATAATTTAATTTATTTATGACACAATGATGATGCATTAATTACCATAATAGTGAAAAATTAAAATAATTGATATTATAAATACCAAAATAAATATAATTTGAGACTTTTAATGAATTACAATAATTTTATAGGATAATATGACATATTAGAATTGATTTAATTAACTTTTTTATAAGTAATAATTCTTTTATGAGTTTTACAAAAATCAATTCTTGAATAGTTTCAAAATTGACATAAAAGAGTTTTTAAACAAAATATTATATTATTAATTGATATTAAATTCCTAAAAATCTAAGGTTCGGCCAAGAGACTTATATCATGATAGGTTCATCATTATTGGACCACTTGGGGGTCTCTTGGATGTATATAGTAAGTTTATTAACCATATTATATAAAAATACAAAGAGACATTGTAAAGGTGAAACTAATTAACATAGAGTTAATACTTAAAAAGATAAGGTTAATATAAGTACCCAAACCTGTCTAAATTCTATTGGTTGAGTGGTTTTAGACCTATCCCCACCGTAACATTTAAATAATAAACTTTGGTTCCATTATAAAACGAATATTAATTTATTATAAATTAATATTTCTAGATTTTCCAAAGGTTCCCCTCACCCCTCTTATAAAAGGGCACTCCTCATTCTCATTTCTTCACACCTTCAAAGCCTTTGGGTTCGGCCAAAATATTCCCAAATACTCTCCCAACATCCCTCACTACAACAAAGAGGCTTTAGTTTGATCAGAAAGCCAATATAATAATACCTTTTGATCAAATCAAAAGGAAGAACCCGAAGAAGAGGTAATGATTTCACCACCCTTTTCCAAGTTCCTTTCTTCTTCCACTTCTTCTTCCTTTGTTGTTACCATTCTAAAATAATAACTCCAATATAATATATATAATGTGATGTTATTATAAGTATGGTACAACCATATTCAGTATTCTATCCACCCTTTGAATAACATGTCACCATACGTGCGTACGTACGGCTTACCGTCTCCACATCGTGGTGTAATTGTTATTCAATATATTATTATTTGGATGGGTATAATAATGATATGTAACTCATGTAAATAATAAATATAACATGTTAATGATTCTTTATATATGATATAACAACCATTTATATATTATTTTAATATCAAAAGAATGATATTGTCGTTCGTGCGTACGTACGGACCACCGTCTCCATGAACGCGATGAGATTCATTCTCCATCGTATCCATTCAAGTATAATTCTCATTTTTTGATTAATAATAGTATCTAAGGGATTGATATCATTCTGGATATGAATAATATACAAACTATCCATTACAAACATGGCTTATGTAAAAAAACATATAAAAGAAAACGAGTAAGTTAACACCCAAAACACCGATAATACTAACATATTATTAACAAATCAATGTTAAAAGATCATATATGATATCATATTAATGTATATGATTATTGTATAATTTAATAAAAATTATTTCACCATTATACAGGAGCTTAACCTACCCCAACCAAGGAAAAGTACAAGGTAAGGGTTATTTCACAATATCTTCATTATCCGAGGTTGTTTATACGTAATAATCTACTGGGATCTCTTTATCATCCACATCCATGTTTCTTAATAATGTATTTCAAAATATTTTTACTATTTACCAGAATATGGGTTAAAGTCATTTATACCCTTGTGTGTTTCAAAAGGAATCTTTCCGTCATTTTCCAAACAAGGCACTTTTAACCTTTTCGACAAATTTAAGGTAAGAATGTTTTTTTTAACTTATACGGTGGGTGCCGCTATTTACCGCCATTATAAAATCGTCAAAGCTTCCCTTACAAGCTTATAAGAATATTTTCAAATTTAATGTACTATTTTATAATTATGTTCCTTTTAAAATGATTTCAAAAAAAAAAGAGATATTTCTCTAAAATAGTTTTGATTTCATCTATGTCAACATCCTTTGATGGTTTTTAAGCTTATTTGAAGTTGATTTATTATGATACAAAACATCCATATTTTATTGAAGGTTTTGTGATATTTTTGACTGTGGATAATCTATTATTATGTCACTAATGGTTTTTTTTAATGTATTGACATTTCATAAGTTATTTTTAATCCGAATGTGTATGTTATATTTCAACCTTTCATTCAGATGAATATGTTAGACAAGTATGTTCCGGGTTGGGGACCAGTAAAAGTAAGCCCTCCGGTTTGGTCTCCGGTTATTAGAGGAACTCCGGTTTGGTCTCTGGTTATTAGAGGAACTCCGAGTTGGTGTCCGGTTATTAGAGGCACTCCGGTTTGGTGTCCGGTCATTAGAGGCACTCCGGGTTGGGTTCCAGTTACAGTTAGCCCCTAGGTCTTGGGACGAGGCCTTGACAAAGAAATTAAAGTTCAGCATTATGCATTCCATCATTATGAAAGTGGTTACTGATATTACATGTGATTATTCGATTAGTATAATATCCATGTGAATAAGTAAATGGAATTATTTCATTTTACTTTTTCCATACTATGTCGAAGTTCATGTTTAAAAATATTTTGTTTTAGTTATACATTGCCTTAAATGTTTATTCTTATTTATGAAAGTTACCGCTATATTTTTATCCTTACTGGGCATTTGAGCTCACCCGTTTTCTATGTTTTATTTTTCCTAGGATGTGAAGAAGTAAATTATGAATGACCTGCAGGGATATTATGTGGGGATATGAGTGTGGAATATGGAGACAATATGTTGTTGTAGTAGTTTTTCACTTTATGATGTAATGTAAGACTTATAAATATATCTAGTGTTTCCAAGGCAACTAAACCAATCGGTCTTTCAGGATTTGATCTTTCTTTTGATCATGCCAATGTTATGTAATAATGCACCGACTCTGGGTAACTGGGGTCGGGGCGTTACAGTTGGTATCAGAGGAAGTTTAGTAAAAACCTTGGAAGCTAGATTTAGATAAACTCCGATTAGAGCACATAGACCTAAGATGAACTTTGAGGATTAGTATAGAAGAACATCCTAGAATTTTGGTATTGTAGAGATTTTTTGAGTTTTCGGAGCAATACATCCATGTCTGGATACGAGCAGGTAGAGGCGGCTCTAGCATAGATGTAACTAGGGGTAAAACCCGAAAACACCGCTTTGAGCTAGACTCGAACGGGAACTGGTGCACGACAACGGGCCTTACTACACTCTTGGTTACGACACTCCCAGGGGATATGCTTAGGATAACTCTCATTTTCTTTACAAACCATTATGAAGGGTTTATGTGGATTTACTTCCTCAATGGATAAATTTTTATGATTATGGATTATATCCATAAACTATTTAATTTATGTTATGTGTCTTAACAGTTTGGGATTAGGTATTTTTATTCATAAACTAATCTAGTGTATGCCATTGTTTAGAAATGGCGCCCAGTAGAAGGAATGAGAACTCCAGAAATGCACATGATCCAAAGAGAAAGAAGGATCATTTCTTTCATGGTCTTAAGCCAGAATTTATAAGGGAAATAGTCTCCCATGTATTATCATCATATGAAGAAATAATATCATGTGTTGATAAGATAAGTAAATATTTTACTGAGTCCTATGGCTTTGAAGGGAAGCAAGAGAAGAAATGAATGGAAGAGAGAACGATGGATAAAGGGAAGAGGGAAAATAAGAATTTTCCCATATGTGATAACTGTGGGAACAAACACCCTATAACTTGTCTGAAAGGAATTGGAGTTTGTTATAAGTGTGGAGGAAAAGGGCACAAAGTACGTGACTTCAAGGGTAAGAAAATGGTTTCAAATGTACAATTCTTCATTTGCAAGGAGTTTGGACACTACGAAAACCTATGTCCCAGTCATCAAACCATGCCGCAAATGATGCTATTGGATAATAATCAAGTTATGATACTATCACAGATGAAGAGGAATGATTAGAGTTCTTATGTTTATTATGTCAATTGAATGTTATATCAACAATGTACTTGTTATAAAAATTATGGAGTATATAAGGATTGTACTTACATACTATTTCATTAAGGACTTGAGATTCTGTGGAACAAAGAAAAGTGACTCAATAGCAGGATAAAATTTTGGAAAATATATGGTTGAGAGAATGATAAACCATAATATAGTTCTGATACCGAGGTAGTTATTTTGGAATAATACATGACTTATTTGGATAAATTATATTGGATATTCTTGACTACCTTGAAATTGATTAATGATTTGTATATTCCATCATTGTTGGGGTTTAAAACATTTTTGGATTGATGAAGTATATCCAGAATTCTATATTGGATAAGGGAGCATGAATGTAATCAATAAAGAATATGGTAATTCAGGATGTTTCAGTATATGATGAAGGCATTCATATTCTATTACGGGGTAAAAAGGATCTACATTATGTTTACCTTCCTTATAAATTTTGGACTGTGAGTTTGGACAGATGTATTTTGGATAGTTTTAGACTGGATTATTTTGGATTGCCATAAAAGGACAACCTGGAGGTCAGGCGGCAACCCATCACGTCCGTCAAGGCCGCGAGACATGAACCTGCAACTAAAGGGCGACAAGGGTGTATCACCCACCACTAGCCCACGAGATGTCCTGGATTAAATAATGTAGTTTTTTTAAAAGATCTGGTAGATGAATTATAAATTCGTTAATTTTGGAACCCTGTATGAATTGTATAAATAGAATTTTTTTACGTTCTATTATCTTTTAGAGTGAAATATGAGTTTGTGGTATAAATTTATTAATGGATAAAACTCTAATTATAAAGTAAGTATATCTCCTTATGATCTTAGCCAATATCATAAATAAATTCCTCAACATTAATAAAAGAAACTTAGAACAAAAATGTTGTCCTAGATGGTACCTTAAATCATCACTAATTTATGGCTTTGGGATTGTTGGCCTTTTCATAGCCATGTTCTCTACCACTGTCCATCAGATAATTGATGGTTAGATTTCACTTCCATATCCATATTTTCCTACATGGAACCCTAGTATGTGTTCTTTTCGGTAATCTTCATACTTTCCACTCTTTATTTTAAATAGATGCCTCATTAATTCATTTTTCGATGTGGGATTTCAACTAAGATATTTTGAAACGTCAAAAATGTGTTATCATAATACCTTATGTTTTGTTGAATCGATGGTATTTTAAATCATCATAGATTGATGAATTTAAGGACCTCAATTTTAAACTTGTTTTTGATTGATGACCTCAATCACTACCTATAAATATTTACGTTTTTCCTCCAATTATATGTCTCTAATTGCCACTAATGTTCTCCTAATCGAGATCATAATTTGGTGGTGACCCTTTCAATTCTCTTTTCCTCATTTTAAGGATAAATTTTAGTAACCCAATTTGCGATGTGGGTTTTCCCACAAAGATATTTTTTTTCAACCTTTTATTTTCTAAGAACAATTTTAAATTTCGAGGACGCAATTTATTGAAGGAGGGGAGAATGTAACACCCCAAGATTTCATAGTGTGTTATTTCTTCAAAATAATTCAATAACATGCACTACATGAAACACCGAGTTCAAGCACACCATGACTTACCAAACAAGTCGTTCAAAAGAGGTTATGAATAATATTAACTAAATTTTAAACTTTATATAATCCTTATAATTTTAGAATCCATATTATGAGTTTCATTGACATAATGTAAGAACAAATTCATTTTCAGTATTGCACTTTTACCAACTTTTAATAGTGAAACATTTTTAAATACAATATTTTAAACTTTTTGACTAAATGGGGACATAAAAAAAAATTTAAAATGAAACATCCCAAGCTTCCATGGTACACTTTCCTTTGAATAATACAGTAGCATGTGTGGTACGCAACTTCGAGTTTTAACACACACCACAACCGATCAAACTAGCCGTTATGAATAGTAATACCTACTTTTTGAAATTATATGTATTTTATTTTTTTAAATGGACTTCATTTTTGGATTCGGAGTATTGAATTTAGCCTAAGGTAAAATTTTGGTACTTTTCGGATAACTTTCATATTTTGATGAATAGTGAAAATTAGTAAATTTTAATTAAAAACAACTTTTTTAATCAAAATAATTAACAGTGATAAATTATGAATTTGAGTGGTTTTAAAGTATATTTAGAATATGTTTTTACAATTTAATATAATTTTGGTCATTGGAAATAATTTTACAATTAAAGCGAACCCAAACAAGTGTCAATCTTTCGATAGTTATTATCTCTTAAAAACACGCTTTTTGTTTTGACAGCGGGAATTAATTTTAAATTAATTTATGCCACTTCTGTGTTTTGAATTTAGAAAGATGGATTACATATTTGGAATCAGGATTTTCAAATTGTGTAAATAGGTATCTTTTATTTTTAGACATTTTGAATAATTACTGCGGTAAATATTTTATTTACCATGGTTAAGTGTAAATCCGGTAAATAAGGGTTAAAAAATAATATTATAATAATACTAAATTACCCTAAAACGTGTCCTAGACTCATTGGTTGATACATGTTCGACCATAGGAATCTTTGGGTAGATTTTGGGACCCCATGGTGCCACTTTTAGGTGATAGGGACATTTTATTTTAATTAAGTTAAAATGAATACAAAAATGACACAAGCATATATCTTTTAGAAACACAATTTTTAAATAGGGTTATATATGTTGGATTTTCAACTATAAATATTCATTAGAAATATAAAAAGATTTTCTACATTATCATATTTTATTTATAATTTTTAGAGATTAAATAATTTAATTTATTTATGACACAATGATGATGCAGTAAATACCATAATAGTGAAAAATTAAAATAATTGATATTATAAATACACAAATAAATATAAATTGAGACTTTTAATGAATTAAAATAATTTTCTAGGATAATATGACATATTAGGATTTATTTAATTAACATTTTTAGAAGTAATCATTCGGTTATGAGTTTTACAAAAATCAATTCTTGAATAGTGTCAAAATTGACAAAAAGGAGTTTTTAAAAAAAATATTATATTATTAATTGATATCAAATTCCTCAAAATCTAAGGTTCCTCCAAGAGACTTATATCATGATAGTTTAATCATTAATGGACCACTTGGGGGTCTCTTGGATGTATATAGTAAGTTTATTAACCATATTATATAAAAATACTAAGAGACATTGTAAAAGTCAAACTAATTAACTTAGAGTTAATACATAATGATAAGGTTAATATAAGTACCCAAACCTATCTAAATTCTATTGGTTGAGTGGTTTATGACCTATAAGCACCTTAAAATTTAAATAATAAACTTTTGAGCCATTAGAAAACGAATATGAATTTTTTATAAATTAATATTTCTAGATTATCCAAAGGTGCCCCTCACCCCTCTTATAAAAGGGCACTCCTCATTCTCATTTATACACACCTTCAAAGCCTTTTGGTTCGGCCAAACTCTACCCAAATACTCTCCCAACAACCCTAACTACAACCTAGAGGCTTTAGTTTGATTAGAAAGCCAACCTACGAAGCCCTTTTGATCAAATCAAAAGGAAGAACCCAAAGAAGAGGTAATGATTTCACCACCCTTTTCTAAGTTCCTTTCTTCTTCCACTTCTTCTTCCTTTGTTGTTACCATTCTAAAATAATAACTCCAGTATAATATATATACTGTTATGTTATTATAAATATGGTACAACCATATTCAGTATTCTATCCACCCTTTGAATAACATGTCACCATACGTGCGTACGTACGGCTTACCGTCTCCACGTCGTGGTGTAATTGTTATTAAATATATTATTATTTGGATGGGTATAATAATGATATGTAACTCATGTAAATAATAAATATAACATGTTAATGATTCTTTATATATGATATAACAACCATTTTTATATTATTTTAATATCAAAATAATGATATTGTCGCTCGTGCGTACGTACGGACTACCGTCTCCACGAACGCGATGAGATTCATTCTCCATCGTATCCATTCAAGTATAATTCTCATTTTATGATTAATAATTGTATCTTAGGGCTTGATATCATTCTTTATATGAATAATATACAACTTATCCATTACAAACATGGCTTACGTAACAAAACATATAAAAGAAAACGAGTAAGTTAACACCCGAAACAACGATAATACTAAGATATTATTAACAAATCAATGTTAAAAGATCATATATGATATCATATTAATGTATATGATTATTGTATAATTTAATAAAAATTATTTCACCATTATACAAGATCTTAACCTACCCCAACCAAGGAAAATTCCAAGGTAAGGGTTATTTCACAATCTCTTCATTATCCGAGGTTGTTTATACGTAATAATCTACTGGGATCTCTTTATCATCCACATCCATGTTTCTTAATAATGTATTTCAAAATATTTTTACTATTTACAAGAATATGGGTTAAAGCCATTTATACCCTTATGTGTTTCGATAGGAATATTCCCGTCATTTTCCCAACAAGGCACTTTTAACCTTTTCGACAAATTTAAGGTAAGAATGTTTTTTTAACTTATACGGTGGGTGCGGCTATTTACCACCGTTATAAAATCATAAAAGATTCCCTTACAAGATTATAAGAATATTTTCAAATTGAATGTATGATTTTATAATTATGTTACTTTTAAAATGATTTCAAAAAAATAGATATTTCTCTAAAATAGTTTTTATTTCATCTATTTCAACATCCTTTGATGGTTTTTAAGATTATTTGAAGTTGATTTATTATGATACAAAACATCCATATTTTATTGAAGGTTTTGTGATATTTTTGACTGTGGATAAGCTATTCTTATGTCACTCATGGTTTTTTTTAATGTATTGACATTTCATAAGTTATTTTTAATCCGAATGTGTATTTTATATTTCAATCTTTCATTCAGATGAATGTGTTAGACAAGTATGTTCCGGGTTGGGGACCGGTAAAAGTAAGCCCTCCGTTTTGGTCTCCGGTTATTATAGGAAATCCGGTTTGGTCTATGGTTATTATAGGAACTCCAGGTTGGTGTCTGGTTATTAGAGGCACTCCGGGTTGGTGTCTGGTTATTAGAGGCACTCCGAGTTGGGTTCCGGTTATAGTTAGCCCCTAGGTCTTGGGACGAGGCCTTGACAAAGAAATTAAAGTTCAGCGTTATTCATTCCATCATTATAAAAGTGGTTACTGATATTACATTTGATTATTCGATTAGTAGAATATCCATGTGAATAAGTAAATGGCATTATTTCATTTTACTTTTTCCATACTATGTTGAAGTTCGAGTTTAAAAATCTTTTGTTTTAGTTATACATTGCCTTAAATGTTTATTCTTATTTATGAAAGTTTCCTCTATATTGTTATATTTACTGGGAATTTGAGCTCACCCCTTTTCTATGTTTTATTTTTCCCAGGAATTGAAGAAGTAATTTATTAATGACCTGCAGGGATATTATGTGGGGATATGAGTGTTGAATATGGAGACAATATGTTGTTGTAGTAGTTTTTCACTTTATGATGTAATGTAAGACTTATGAATATATCTAGTGTTTCCAAGGCTACTAAATCAATCGGTCTTTCGAGATTTGATCTTTCTTGTGATCATGCCAATGTTATGTAATAATGCACCGACTCTGGGTAACTGGGGTCGGGGCGTTACAATTAATTTGTAATTTTTGGATGAAGAGTTTATCCAAAAAAATTATATATTTTTTTGGGTTTTTCATGAATTAGTATTATTAATTAAATAAATGCAATGGTTTTCATTTTTTATTTTATATTATTTGAATATTTTCATTTAAATATGTGACATTTAAAAAATATAAATAAATATTATAAAGATCAGTTTTTATTATTATCCTTATAGTAATTGAATGGAAACAAATGATATTATTTTCATGTTTTATGTCATAAGATAATGTGATAAATATAAAAAAACCATGTTTTGTTATAAAAACGCATGCATATCATACATCAAAAAATTTTATAAATAAAGGATAATTATTTATTGAAATGGTATAGATCCTTTCATCATTTATTTTGAAGTATATTCCTTATAAATAACATTAGATTATTTATCTAATAAAAAACCAAAACCTCTATAATAAAAATCTCTCTTGTAGAAGAATTGTTTTACTTATTTCCATAATCTGATGAGAAAATAAAATTCATGGATTCTTAGAATTTACATTTATTTAAAAAATCTTAGAATATATTAATTAATATTAATTAATATTACTAAAATAAGACAAAATGTTTGGGAAGTATTTTTTGACAATCAATTAAGAAGGAATAACTCTAATAAGAAAAGTATCCCAAAGTGGGCTTTTAAAAATTTTAATTTTTCATGATTCAATATAGAATAATGTTGGAAGCATTTTTCCACTATTTTAGGTAAATTATATATTTATGAATCCCAATATCCTATATTATAAATAGTATCATTAATAAATAATATAAATCATGTTGGTCCCAAAACATTGACTATGAAATAAACTCATCCTAAAATAGATAATAATATAATAATTGTACGTAAATGTTGAATAATTATCATAAAAATATATATTAATACAAAATAATCATTATTTTTCAATAAATACATGTTTTTCTTGATATTATAACTAAAATAATGGAAATCCATTCTTTGTCACAATGTTTCACTTGTTGGTTCCATCCCAATTAACCAAACAATACCAATACCTTGATGATTCCAGGTACCTCCAATTTAACATATAATTATTTGAATTGTAATCAATGAATAATTTCTCAAACAATCATTAATATTTTCATTAATAAGAATATATTATAAAAATTATATCACCATCGTGAAATTTTTTAATATGGTGTTCATCCACATATAACAACCTATATCATCTACAAAGGTGATATATCTAATTATCTATCCTTCTTTTGAGTTCCCTAATGATAATTCTAGTGGTGAATTCCCCTTGAGAAATCAATAATAAAACCCATTTTACTCTTATGGTTAAAAATGGTAATTACAATTCATAGGAAAAAGAATAGAATCTTAAAAATTAATGAGAATTTATAGGTATTTTACCTTTATTTCATGAATTAATGAACTTCCTATATGAACACGTTTTCCCAAGATACTAATAAACTATAAACATTATCTAACAATTATCAGTAACATCATTGGTATAATATACCATCATCACTTATAAAAACCTTTAAAAAGAACACTCTTAGATAAATATTAGTTTTATAATATATTTTAGCAATGTGGTTAATTAATATCATGTCACCAAATTATTCATTTTCTTTGTCCATCATGTAGAAAAAAGGGAACACTTTTATATGGGGAACCTACCTAGTAAAATTTATTCAAACATCTACTGTATTTAGACACCAAACAATTGTGGGATAGATACATTGGAAATTATATTTGGATAATGATTATAACATTCATCTGACAATTAAATCCCTATAATTTTATATTAAATCATGAAAAATTTACATTAGAATAATTTATCATTTTGAAAAAATCTTATCACCTTCCTTTGAAAAAATCATAATGCAAACTACAACCCAATGGAAATATAATATCCCAACCTTCTTGATGATTACAATTATTTCATCCAAAAACTTCTTTTATCAAATAGACTTCAACATACCCAAAATAATTATTTGTTTCAAATTTTACAATTCATATAAATAAATATTCTAACCAACATATCCTTATTTATGTTAGTAGTATATCGTTTCCAAACTACTAAAGGGTAACATATTTATCTCTTTATTGAAATCATTCTCACCTAAAACAACAAAAAAATATTTATTATATTGTAATTCTAGGAAATGTTTCATAATTAAATTTCGTGTAGTGAATGGGATTCATAACACATATTTTATATCCACCTCAACAGAAAATAAATTTATCGATCACTAAAACCCTCATATAAAGAACTATAACTGTTTTATTGATAAATAATTTACATTAAAAACCAATGTATAATGTGAATATAGTAAAATAACTACACGAACCACCACTATAAGAAATTAGAGTATTTTTACAAGATTATAGTTATCAAATATATACTTTTATCTTGTTATGTATCGAAATAGAGGATATATAGTTGATAAGAATTTTAATGAAACATATTTAGTTTCATAAAAAAAATTTACCAATAAAAAATGTCTCGCAAAAATACAATAAAAATCATTCCAACAAAAACCATGAGGTTCAATAGTTCTAGAGAACCCAATGAAAATTTTGAATAAGGTTTTATTTGTTCTATTATTTGATTTAGAATCATTGGAAATTATTTAGTCTCATTTTTATTTTTTTATAATTTTTCGGATATGATTATGAATGATATAACATACGTTCATGGGATTGTAAAATTATTTGAGTAGTTTGGAATTTTTATGGGGAATCATGCCTCAATAAGATTCATAAGTGAAGATAAAAAAATGGATATGTACAAAAATTTTCAAAGAATCATTTTAAATCTATATATTTCATTAAAATATTCTTAAGGTTTATTTAAACTCATTAATTAAGAATCAAAAAATTATTGAGAGTTCTACAGGGTTTATTGAGAATTTTTTACTGTTTATTTATATTTTTTTGTATAGGTCATATAGATTCTGTATGGGTCATTTATACACTGAAAGGGTGATCTAAACATTATTACAGACATTTGAGGAATCAATAATAGTCATTTTCAAAGGGACAATTAATCTTAAAAAATAAAATTTGAGTGAAATTGTGAAGGTAAAAACAGAAACATAATATCGTAAGGGTCATTTTTGAATACTATAAGTTTAATTTCTTGATATCATATTGGTCAATTTCGTAGTATTTTTATAATTAACTATGAATCATAGAATTAAATATCCCCATATCCTAGCACACAGTGTGATGAAAAAATTTAAATCAGTTTATTTCAATACTGATATTCAGTGGATTTACAATCATATATAAATTTTAATCTTCCTATCATGGAGAATAAGATCACTTAATTAGAACTTTTTATTGAGGAAGAATCTAGATGATCCTAATTATATTGAATGAGAATATTAAATGATTAATATGGAATTTTAATCAGATGATATAATTTTAATTTAAAATTCAAAAATCTCAAGAAACTAAAAATTTTATGTTTTAGGATGAGTTTTTAACATCTGTTTCTCTAGAAAAATATGTTTTTCATAATGAAGGAAATTATGGGAGAATTTAACTAAAGATATCTTGATTAAATGATGAGATGTGATCACTTCTATAACTTTATATAATTTAAAGCTAAATTTATTTATGAATTATATTTATGGTGATCACTACTAAAAAATACCTATGAATTTCATTTATCAGTTCAAAAAAAAGAATGGCATTATGGGAATATTATTAAAAACAAAATGTTTAATGAGGATATAATATTTCATAGATCATAGGAGAATGACCATGTGAAAATTAAAATGAGTAACCTTGTAGGATTTCATAGAGGATGAATATTCATACTATATATTGTGTGAATATTCATTAATGTGATTTGGCACTAGATTTTTATGAATTAATAAACCTGAAATATTGAGAAATACTCATTTAAAACGAGTTTAGTTAAAAAAACTATTTTATCTTGTAAGAAAAGTCTAATAATTAGAAGTATAAAAAATAGAGACTACTTAGGAGTTCTTGAGATAGTATAAATTTTTAGAGTTCGTGTGATTAGTGATTTGATGTTGAGAATAAGATGATAAAATTTTTCTTCATGATGTGATGATATGTCGATTGGTCTAATAAAAAAATTTATTTGAGTGCAATAATAAATATTAGTAGTTGACCTTCTTGAATAGGTGAGAACATTATGATCTAATTATACTTATGAATTGATAGTAATATCATCATATAAAGCTACTAAAGCAACCTAGATTGTCTTGTGATATTACTTATCCAGGTTTAAAGATCTTGCATACCGGTAGGATTTATTTTTATTTCTAGTTGGATGTTGTGTATGTGTGTTGAAAAACACCATGGTTATGGAATGATACCTATCCCAACCACTTTTAATTGATCATGCGGTTATAGTGTAAATATTTTAACCCATACTTTCCCTGATCAAATAAACGAGTAGGTAGCCACATTGGGAATGAACATTGTTTAAATTGTGTGTTTCTTTTAACTTTATATTTTATTTTTATTCATGTAGGGTTTAGATACATATTTGAGTGGATTGATATTTCCATGTTGTAGAGGTTAATTTTATGTTGAATAAATTATAAAATAAATTCACTACTAATTCATCTTTCCATTCTAATTTGTTTACCAATTACTAGGGAATATCAAATTGTATAAAGTAACAACTACGTTCAATCTATCTGATACTCATTTTTTATAATGGTTATTTTAAATTCTATTAAAAATAGGGGTGTTCCAACTTTTTAGTGAAAATAATTCAAGTGTAGATTTATAAGATGCTACCATATCTTCATGATTTTGGACTATATGTTGTTGATGCAACCAAAGTGTGATTTCAGATATTGATAGAAGTGAAAAAATTGATTTTTCTTATAGTAGGAATTGGTATGTTGATGAAAAATCATGCAATATCATTCTCAAATACTTATCAAAAAAAGTTCATACTAAGGAGATGTGACTTTATATAAAAAATAAATTTGCACAATATGGAAATAATTTATGAAGGAATTTTTATGGTTAAAGATGCTAAAATAAAAAAAATGTAAACACATGCTTGAATATGTGATGATTGATGATGAAGAAACCATAAATGTGATAGATTTGAAGCATAATAGAAGTGTTTGAGCCTATTTCCAATAATTAGGTTTCATTGAATTCTTCAGGTAAATCCCTTGAATTGGATTAATTTATCCCCAAAATATTCAAGAGTGTATCAATTAAAATATAATTTATAATTGATTTATATAGATAATAATTTCCTATACTAGAATTCTTTCTTCATTGTTAAATCGGTTGACCACTCTTAGCATACATTTTTTAGGTTGTAGGGTTCAATAGTGTAACACCCCGATGTTTTCAAACCTCTTAAATGAAAATTGGGCTTTTTCTTTTTTTTTTGTGCTTTTAAAGTTCTCTCTAAAACAATCAGAATGTAAAACATAAAAAAAAACACGTAACTTTTATTTAATGAACTCAACACTGAAGGGTCTTACATTTTTCGGATTACAAGGAAAACTCACTAACCAAATATCCCAACTAAGAACCCGATTACAATAATGGGTAGACTGCTTAAAACTACTAAGAGCCCGAAAATGAGGTAGGGATTTCGAGCATCCATCATAAGAAACGTAAGGATTGATGAAGCCACCGCGACCGTGCTCAACACCAAGGGGATCACACGAACCATCTTTGCTTCTCCTTCAGTCGCTTGGGGTAAGAGACACCCGAGACCAAACCTTTCTTTTTATAAGCACCCTAATACGGCCGTTGCACCCCAAACGGCTATATTTTTGACCGTTGGGTCTCCTTATCCTCTATGTTGACCGTTGGACCTCAAACGGCTATTTTTTTTTCGACCATTGTTTGCCCAAAGTATCCAATGTTTTGTTTTTAACCGTTACCCAAATAATGTTTAAATTCAGTTTTTGTCGACGTGTTAAAACTTATTAAGTATAGTTTTGAAATAATTGATAAGTAATATGTATTTTCTTTTATATATATAGTTGTAATTGATATATCTATATATATATATGGTTTTGGTTTGTTAGCCTAAAATTTGATTAAATTTAAATTATTATAAAATTATCAATAAAACTAAATTTATTTTCATAAATTATATTTACGGTTAACTTCTCATAAAATTGTTAATGATGTATATATACCCATTTACAAAATTAATTTATGAATTTCTTTATATAATAATAATAAATAAATAAAACTACACAATTATGTTCTTACTAAAACCTAATAATTTTGTTGCTTAAATTTTGACATTCTACCTATTTAGAGATAAACTTATTAATATTAAACACTTTCTTTTTGTTTCAAAAAAATCCGAATGTAATTTTTCTTTAGTTTATTTGTGAAATCACAAGTATATATGTTATTATACTTGAGTTCACTTTTTATTTTATGTATAAAACTTATATATGTGTATTTATATGTTTTGATAAAAAGAAATAGAGAAAAATGAAAATACAAATTATGTTTAAAATAAGGGTTTAATAGTCTAATATATAGGGGTATTAATAACCCTTGACTTAGGATAATAATAGTTTATTAATAAGGTTATATTAGTGAATTTATAATAGGTTTAATAAAATATTAAAACAACCGTTTTTTTAATGTTAAAAACGTTGAAATAAAATGATATTGCGTAAAAAAAAAGGGAAAACGAACGAAACCGCATGTTTCGTTTTTTTATAAACCCCACGTCGACCTCGGTCCGTCCGATCTGGACTGTTTTGATCCTGGCCATTCGTTTTTTTTTTTCGCATCTCCCTCGCCTGCGGTTCTTCTTCTTCCTCGCCGCGCCGCAGAACCAGTAGCGTAGGCCCTCGTTTCCTCCGCCTGAGTCATCTCCCTCTCTTTTTCTTCCACGAAGTCGGCGCCGCCACTTTAATTCCCATCCTCGGTTCCCTCAACGTTCCCCCCCCCCCCGGTTGCAGAGTCATCTTCTTCCCCTTTTTTTAACTCCCTGTTGCACCGAAGCTTCATCTTGGAACCCCAGCTCTCACGATCCCTCCGACCTCCGAGACTTCGTCGCCGCCTCGTGCTCTCCTCATCCTCGTCGAGCAAGTAAGGGTTGAACTCTGTCTGTAAAGTTTTGAACATCGGTTTTCATTTACATAAAAATGTATACGGGTTATATATACACACATGTATATCTCCTGTTTTTAAACCATCGGATCCCCTTGCCTCATTTAAACCTCCCCTCCGAACGAAGGTAAGAGAAATTATCTGTTTGTTCTGCTCTTCCCCTATTCGACGCACCCATTTATTTTCTTTATATTTATTTTTGTATATGTTAATATAAACATGTATAATTGTATTCAAGGCCATAAAGAACTTCATTATAACTGTTTTTCACTCTTCCTGTTTTACGAGTCAAGCGAGGGTAAGGGTTCCTGTCTTGTTGGTTTGAGTTTTGGTGAACCTACATGTGATATACACTCTATGTATATATGAAAATATATATATTATTTTGGTATGTATATGTGTACCTAAATGTATATAAATAACTTTGAACGCATACGCCTATTTTTTTCATAATATATGATGAATGAGTATGATTAATATGTTTTAATACTTTTGGTATAACATGACGAGTTACTAAAATTATATATGCCCTTTAAAACTTTTAATCCAAGGGCGATGCCAAGACTATTTATATATATGGTTATATATATATATATGGTGAAGTTTCAGGATTTTTTTAATGTCAAAATGACTTTTCTAGCTTGAAAATATTCATTTATCAGCGTATTGACAATTCGTGCACTTTTTGTAAAAATGTGTGGCATGAACCCCCCCCCCCCCCTTAAGAATTTATATGTTTCCAAGTGAATGTGTTTTCAAAATTTCAGTTTCCAAAACCTTTTTATTTATTTATTTATCAGGACTTGGTTATATATATATATATTTATAGACACATAAGTTTCTAATAATTTTAATTGATGCTAAGCCAACATGTGTATCGCACCGGTGGATCGGCTTAACTTGAAAATTTAAGTACCCTCAATGAAACTTATACTTGTAAAGAATGTGTTTTGCATGTTTAAAGATATGAACTATGAATTTATGGTTTTATTTAACATGATGAAATTTTACATGACAATCCGCTATGTTTAGTATTCCAGTTATTTTTGCATGTGCAAGAGTAAGTTAATTTAGTTTATTTGCATCAATGTTTAATCTGAAGCCAATAGCCTAGTTTTTTTTTCATCTACGTTATGATCCCCTTGAAGTCATGAATATGTATGTAAAAAGGAGTTTTGATTATGAATGTATGGAACCCCATGAGTGAATGACCAAGTCAAGATATGAGAGGGATGTTTTGGGCATAAATATTTATGGACGGGTGCGCCCGGAATTATACAGCGCTCCAATGCATTGGGTAAAGCAAGAGTCTCATGAGACGTCAAGTGCAACGGTCTTGGAGAATATCCTTGGCTCATGCTATCAAGTGCAACGGTCTTGGAGAATATCCTTGGCTCGTGCTATCAAGTGCAACGGTCTTGGAGAATATCCTTGGCTCGTGCTATCAAGTGGAACGGTCTTGGAGAATATCCTTGGCTCGTGCTATCAAGTGCAACGGTCTTGGAGAATATCCTTGGCTCGTGCTATCAAGTGCAACGGTCTTGGAGAATATCCTTGGCTCGTGCTATCAAGTGCAACGGTCTTGGCAAATGGCCTTGGCTCGTGCTACCATGGGAAACGGGATTGGCATTTGGCCTTGACCCGTACCAAAATTATGGTCATGACGTGAGGTCTTGACCAAGTCCAGTATTATGCATCCCCTCTGCATGTAATGATAATGTTTAACCAGGGGGTTAGTTCAACTAACAGGACAACCCCTAGTTGAAAGTTCCCAAGATTCATGAAAATGCACTTTATGCAACAAGAACTGTTTTCATATGGTAAACTATTAGATGACCTGCATTTTTGATCCATGACATGCATGTCTTCCCTGTTTAGTCATATAATTCTTTTAGAAGTAAAGTAACTTTGTTTTAACTTTATGCATTATTTATTCTTCTTATATTGCGCACTCTGATCATGTTTATATTTAAGTTCATTTCAAGTACGTGCTTCTTTGTGCAAGTGGTTTTCAAAAAAAAATGGATCTCATGTTTTAAGAAAAGATAATGTTTTAGTTTTATCAAAGTGTTTTATTTTCTTCGAAAAGGTCTTCTTTGAGAAAGGATTTTCTTAAAATGTTTTTAAAACCCCTTACTGGGCATTTTTGCTCACCCTACGTTTTGTTTAAAATTTTTCAGGCATGGAATGTACTGATGAAGTTTATCAGAGCAGCTGGTTTCCCAGAATCCTGAGCCTCGCGATCTTCTGTAGTCATGGGACATGATATAATTTTTGTTAATGTTGTAATGAAATGCTAAGCATATCATGTCTCATGAGGCACCCTGGGTACTGGGGTCGCTACAGTTGGTATCAGAGGATAGGTTCAGGCAACTCTGGAAAACCAGGTGATATAGATATATTGCTAAGACTAACTAAGTAAGAATGTTATAACTTTCAGATGGCTGATGTACCTACCGACCTTTTGCCACTCCCCACTGAGGCTCTAGAGAACATTATATCTCTAGTCAGCCGTGAAAACTTCCTGAATTATGCCCAAATTCGCATGACGTGTAAGCACTTGTACGATGTGTCAAACTCATCTAGGGTGCTTAGTCTCCACCGGGGAATGGGGATGGATTATCTCCTAATGATGATGACCCAGTTTCCCTCGTACGCACGTCGGGGAAGGTATCACGAAGGACTCTTCCGAGTGTTCACAGCTGGCGAGGAATTTGGCACAATGCTAGATAACCCTTTTCAAGAAGCTGCTGCTGCTGGAGACCTCCGAGCAGCTTATCTGTGCCAAGTCCTGCACTACGGCTTCTGGGGCCAGTTAATGGACTTTGGAGCGTTGGAAAATGAGTCCACCCGTGTGTCTCTTAGGCAAGAAATGAACACCGATGTTTCCCAACTTCACACCCCTCACGCTAAACTCAGGAGGCGTTATAAATGTTCCCATGAGTTTAGTCATGTATGTTCATCATGTGTGTGGTTTGACGAGTTATGAAGTTTTGCCACTCTTTGTGGCGTACGTCTTGTGAACTCAGACTTTTCCGTGTAAACTTTTTCATAAATGGAAGTTTCTTGTTTCTTTTCATGTCTTCACCGTATCTATGTTGTTAAGAGTTTCCCCTCGATGTTTGTTTTCAGATGGCTGGACAAGCGAACTTCTCATCCTTACCCGATGAGCTAGTAGAAGTCATCTTGATCAAGGAATGCATGGTGGATTACCCATCATTTCTCCACCTACGAGGGTCCTGCCAGCGTTTTCTCAATTTAGCAAATGGTCCAGAGATTCTTCGGCTATGTCGAGAGAATAATCGCGTCTTTCAGCTCATCGCTGCTGCTCAACTCCCTTGCTATAGGCGAAAGGGAATGTACTTTGAGGGCCTGTTCCAATGTTTCACTCTGGCACAAAACTTTACTGCCAGAGCGTGCTTTCTCGTGGCTGCCCAGGATGGCCAGCTCAGCGCAGCATATATGTTCCAAGTCTTGAACATCAGTCTCCTCGATCGCACCGTCCCTCTCGACTACCTTGAGCAGGATGTGGCCAGAAGAGTCGTCAAGGAGTTTATCTACTCGGACATATCCGAGCTTTGCATCGCACGAGCCTCCCTTTGGAAGCCCGTGTGTAGTACACACGACCAAAAGTTCAAGGAGCACTGTTCGAGGTGCATCTAGACTAGGGAAACCGAAGAGCTGTGTGCCAACTTTGGTGTCCTGTTAACCGAGCCAGAACCGCTGTTTCGGTAGAGTTTTACTTTTGGGGTTTCAGTTTCCTTTTTTTTTGTTTTATGATAGAATTGCGGGGACGCAATTCTTTGAAGGGGGAGATAATGCAACACCCCGAAGTTTTCAAACCTCTTAAATGAAAATTGGGCTTTTTCTTTTTTTTTTGTGCTTTTAATGTTCTCTCTAAAACAATCAGAATGTAAAACATAAAAAAAACACGTAACTTTTATTTAATGAACTCAACACTGAAGGGTCTTACATTTTTCGGATTACAAGGAAAACTCACTAACCAAATATCCCAACTAAGAACCCGATTACAATAATGGGTAGACTGCTTAAAACTACTAAGAGCCCGAAAATGCGGTAGGGATTTCGAGCATCCATCATAAGAAACGTAAGGATTGCTGAAGCCACCGCGACCGTGCTCAACACCAAGGGGATCACACGAACCATCTTTGCTTCTCCTTCAGTCGCTTGGGGTAAGAGACACCAGAGACCAAAACTTTCTTTTTATAAGCACCCTAATACGGCTGTTGCACCCCAAACGGCTATATTTTTGACCGTTGGGTCTCCTTATCCTCTATGTTGACCGTTGGACCTCAAATGGCTATTTTTTTCGACCATTGTTTGCCCAAAGTATCCAATGTTTTGTTTTTAACCGTTACCCAAATAATGTTTAAATTCAGTTTTTGTCGACGTGTTAAAACTTATTAAGTATAGTTTTGAAATAATTGATAAGTAATATGTATTTTCTTTTTATATATATAGTTGTAATTGATATATCTATATATATATATGGTTTTGGTTTGTTAGCCTAAAATTTGATTAAATTTAAATTATTATAAAATTATCAATAAAACTAAATTTATTTTCATAAATTATATTTACGGTTAACTTCTCATAAAATTGTTAATGATGTATATATACCCATTTACAAAATTAATTTATGAATTTATTTATATAATAATAATAAATAAATAAAACTACACAATTATGTTCTTACTAAAACCTAATAATTTTGTTGCTTAAATTTTGACATTCTACCTATTTAGAGATAAACTTATTAATATTAAACACTTTCTTTTTGTTTCAAAACAATCTGAATGTAATTTTTCTTTAGTTTATTTGTGAAATCACAAGTATATATGTTATTATACTTGAGTTCACTTTTTATTTTATGTATAAAACTTATATATGTGTATTTATATGTTTTGATAAAAAGAAATAGAGAAAAATGAAAATACAAATTATGTTTAAAATAAGGGTTTAATAGTCTAATATATAGGGGTATTAATAACCCTTGACTTAGGATAATAATAGTTTATTAATAAGGTTATATTAGTGAATTTATAATAGGTTTAATAAAATATTAAAACAACCGTTTTTTTAATGTTAAAAACGTTGAAATAAAATGATATTGCGTAAAAAAAAGGGAAAACGAACGAAACCGCGTGTTTCGTTTTTTTATAAACCCCACGTCGACCTCGGTCCGTCCGATCTGGACTGTTTTGATCCTGGCCATTTGTTTTTTTTTCGCATCTCCCTCGCCTGCGGTTCTTCTTCTTCCTCGCCGCGCCGCAGAACCAGTAGCGTAGGCCCTCGTTTCCTCCGCCTGAGTCATCTCCCTCTCTTTTTCTTCCATGAAGTCGGCGCCGCCACTTTAATGCCCATCCTCGGTTCCCTCAACGTTCCCCCCCCCCGGTTGCAGAGTCATCTTCTTCCCCTTTTTTTTAACTCACTGTTGCACCGAAGCTTCATCTTGGCACCCCAGCTCTCACGATCCCTCCGACCTCCGAGACTTCGTCGTCGCCTCGTGCTCTCCTCATCCTCGTCGAGCAAGTAAGGGTTGAACTCTGTCTGTAAAGTTTTGAACTTCGGTTTTCATTTACATAAAAATGTATACGGGTTATATATACACACATGTATATCTCCTGTTTTTAAACCATCGGATCCCCTTGCCTCATTTAAACCTCCCTTCCGAACGAAGGTAAGAGAAATTCTCTATTTGTTCTGCTCTTCCCCTATTCGACGCACCCATTTATTTTCTTTATATTTATTTTTGTATATGTTAATATAAACATGTATAATTGTATTCAAGGCCGTAAAGAACTTCTTTATAACTGTTTTTCACTCTTCCTGTTTTACGAGTCAAGCGAGGGTAAGGGTTCCTGTCTTGTTGGTTTGAGTTTTGGTGAACCTACATGTGATATACACTCTATGTATAAATGAAAATATATATATTATTTTGGTATGTATATGTGTACCTAAATGTATATAAATATCTTTGAACTCATACACCTATTTTTTTCATAATATATGATGAATGAGTATGATTAATATGTTTTAATACTTTTGGTATAACATGACGAGTTACTAAAATTATATATGCCCTTTAAAACTTTTAATCCAAGGGCGATGCCAAGACTATTTATATATATGGTTATATATATATATATGGTGAAGTTTAAGGATTTGTTTAATGTCAAAATGACTTTTCTAGCTTGAAAATATTCATTTATCAGCGTTTTGACAATTCGTGCACTTTTTGTAAAAATGTGTGGCATGACCCCCCCCCCCCCCCTTAAGAATTTATATGTTTCCAAGTGAATGTGTTTTCAAAATTTCAGTTTCCAAAACCTTTTTATTTATTTATTTATTAGGACTTGGTTATATATATATATATATTTATAGACACATAAGTTTCTAATAATTTTAATTGATGCTAAGCCAACATGTGTATCGCACCGGTGGATCGGCTTAACTTGAAAATTTAAGTACCCTCAATGAAACTTATACTTGTAAAGAATGTGTTTTGCATGTTTAAAGATATGAACTATGAATTTATGGTTTTATTTAACATGATGAAATTTTACATGACAATCCTCTATGTTTAGTATTCCAGTTATTTTTGCATGTGCAAGAGTAAGTTAATTTAGTTTATTTGCATCAATGTTTAATCTGAAGCCAATAGCCTAGTTTTTTTTTCATCTACGTTATGATCCCCTTGAAGTCATGAATATGTATGTAAAAAGGAGTTTTGATTATGAATGTATGGAACCCCATGAGTGAATGACCAAGTCAAGATATGAGAGGGAGGTTTTGGGCATAAATATTTATGGACGGGTGCGCCCGGAATTATACAGCGCTCCAATGCATTAGGTAAAGCAAGAGTCTCATGAGACGTCAAGTGCAACGGTCTTGGAGAATATCCTTGGCTCGTGCTATCAAGTGCAACGGTCTTGGAGAATATCCTTGGCTCGTGCTATCAAGTGCAATGGTCTTGGAGAATATCCTTGGCTCGTGCTATCAAGTGCAACGGTCTTGGAGAATATCCTTGGCTCGTGCTATCAAGTGCAACGGTCTTGGAGAATATCCTTGGCTCGTGCTATCAAGTGCAACAGTCTTGGAGAATATCCTTGGCTCGTGCTATCAAGTGCAACGGTCTTGGCAAATGGCCTTGGCTCGTGCTACCATGGGAAACGGGATTGGCATTTGGCCTTGACCCGTACCAAAATTATGGTCATGACGTGAGGTCTTGACCAAGTCCAGTATTATGCATCCCCTCTGCATGTAATGATAATGTTTAACCAGGGGGTTAGTTCAACTAACAGGACAACCCCTAGTTGAAAGTTCCCAAGATTCATGAAAATGCACTTTATGCAACAAGAACTGTTTTCATATGGTAAACTATTAGATGACTTGCATTTTTGATCCATGACATGCATGTCTTCCCTGTTTAGTCATATAATTCTTTTAGAAGTAAAGTAACTTTGTTTTAACTTTATGCATTATTTATTCTTCTTATATTGCGCACTCTGATCATGTTTATATTTAAGTTCATTTCAAGTACGTGCTTCTTTGTGCAAGTGGTTTTCAAAAAAAAATGGATCTCATGTTTTAAGAAAAGATAATGTTTTAGTTTTATCAAAGTGTTTTATTTTCTTCGAAAAGGTCTTCTTTGAGAAAGGATTTTCTTAAAATGTTTTTAAAACCCCTTACTGGGCATTTTTTCTCACCCTACGTTTTGTTTAAAATTTTTCAGGCATGGAATGTACTGATGAAGTTTATCAGAGCAGCTGGTTTCCCAGAATCCTGAGCCTCGCGATCTTCTGTAGTCATGGGACATGATATAATTTTTGTTAATGTTGTAATGGAATGCTAAGAATATCATGTCTCATGAGGCACCCTGGGTACTGGGGTCGCTACAAATAGTATAATTCCAATATAGTTATCAATATTTTCTCCCCAAAACATGGAACATCTTGAATTGAAATCTTGGGGCTAGAAGAAAAAACCAAAACAGTTATTTCATTCATCATCGATTTCAACAAGAAATCCTTATAGTCTGGGGCTTATTTCTAGTTCTCTCATCCATGAGTGGGATGTTAAGGTTGATCAATCTCTATTATTGTAAGAATTATTAATACGTTCTCTCTATCCATTAAGAGAATTTATTTTTAACACCATTCTATATAACTCTAAAATGATGTAGTTGGGTTTATATATATATGGTTAGAAATTAGTTATTTCACAAAGTTCCTTATCAAATACCATTATTCTACATAAATCCAAAATTTTATAATATTAAAAATATTATTATTATTATTTATTAACATGTGATTCTTCACACATATTAAAATATAATATCTTATATAAATAAATTATTATTTATTTAAATTTTATTAAATAATACATATCATTTCAAATAGACACTTAACTTGACATATCAATCATCCTCGTCATTTATCAATCCTTGAATAAAAACTGTTTAATTAAATAAAAAACATCATTAAATTATTAATTCAAAAAATAAATATTATACTCACTAACTCAAAAACATATATTTATTTATTATCCAAATCATATATTTTTTTTAACTAACTGGTGATTGAATCTATGTGGTTAACATAGCTTTAATAATTATTATTCCTCAATCATGGAAATAATATTCTTTCTAATATTAAATTCATAATTAATTTAATTTATGTTCTCGATATACTTATTATGTGACCCTCTAAGCCTCTTTCTCAATGGAATTAATTGAACTATCCTAATGTATAATATGAGAATATAGAATCATTTCATGGAATCCATTGAGAAATAATGCTAATGTGGTAATAAAAACAATCTCTTATGGGTTATCACTATGTAATATAATCTATTTGTCTCAAAATCTCATTAGAAAGGTTTCATAATTGTTCCATAAACCTACATGATTGATATATATGTATTTGATTTCTCTAAAATGAACTCATTAATAAACCTATATGAATATGGACCTTATTAAACTATTTTATTAATATTAAAGGGGTATATATATCATCGTACATTAAAATCATATCGAAAAATCCTTTATTAACATATTTATGAAATTCATATCACTTATAATGAACCCAACATATCCTACCTCACTCTACGTATATGTAATCAAGGTTTTGTTTAAAACATCAAAGTACAAGATTATAATGGATATTAATAATAATTTCAGGTCTAGGTACCAATACACATGTCCGCATATAGTAATATTCAATGATATATAAACATATGAAATTCTTATATGCATGCATGTTCTCATAAATCCACTCTTAGAGATCACCAAGTAAAAACATAAAGAGAAGAATTCTCATTGCATTATGAGTCTCCAAAAACATGTAAACTACATCATATCTCTCATATTAGATAAATATCATCCGCCCATAGAACATATATTTATGAATATTATCTTGAAATTTCATGTTTCTCATCATATCAAGGAACATATATAACCTTTAAATGTGATGAATAATATAAGAACATTCCCTTATTTATGATATGAAGAATAAAACTCATCATTTGACATGATATTTTTTAATATTAAATTATTTTAATTTATATGTTACCAGATGTATGAATTAATCGGTTATAGAAAACCGACTCTAATAGAGTCTCATCTATTCTAGATCCAACTACTAACAACATTTAGTCTACTAACTATAACATGATACTCATTCTTCTACAGAGTTGGTATTCTATTAAAGGGTTTGTAACATTCTATTTCATGTAAAATATTCTTTTTTACCTCAAACATTTGATAAATTTACCTTATGATATGATACTTTTTATGTGTATGCTTCACCCATTGATGTTACTTTGTATCCTTGGCTTGGACCACAAATTTTGTATTATAAAAACACAGTGTGATATCATATTTAGTTTAAGGTACCAAATCAAAATTCAAGAGAATGTTTCGTATCCAAACTGATTCTTTAGATACATAAATTTTTTTAATATACTAGAACACTTTTGTAGAATTGGTGACCAATGTCTTCTTTAAGATCTTCCAAATCAAAACTCTTCCATTAAGATAGAAAACATATAACAACCATTATTTTAAATGATTCTAGTCTATCTAGAAACTGGAATATGTTTATCCCCATATAATTATTTCTATATCTAATATATAAAGTAGTAACTAATCCCTATTGTACCTCATATACATTAGGATAGTCTTAAAATTAGTCCAATATTGTTTTCTAAGGTATGTATGATATTTTCCTACCATTATCAAGGAATAGAAAACATAAAGCCTAGAACATATCATGAAATACATGGGAGACCATACCACTGATATGTAAGGAAAACTTTTTATCCTATATTTTTTCCACTTGTTTCTAAGGGTACTTTTTCTTTGAAAGATATATATCTTGTGACATTATAAATAATCACCTTCTAAAAAAATCCATTGCTAAACTATTCACAACTATTCTAATTTATATACTCTGAATTAGTCCATGAATCTTATTATATCTATCCCAAATTATATTTATTCCTATAATATATGCTACTTCTCCTATTTATTTCATTGAAAATAATTTGTTCAATAATATATTAATTGATTATAGGACTTTAATCTTTTTTCCCTTTAGAAGTACATCATCAAAATATACTCTAATGAAAACATATACACTCCCACTAAACCATTTATAGATACAAGTATTAGATAAATTCTTTATGAAACTAAATTTTCATACATATTCAAAATAAATGTTATATGATTTTTAAGCTTTATTCAACCAATAAATTTATATTTACAACTTTCATACCCTATTGGAATCTCTTTGTGTTGAAAAAACGTTCAAATGTGTCTTGTATCAGTTTTTTATAAGTTTCCCATTTAGGAATGATGTTCTTTACAACCATTTTCTAAATATCATTGTTTTGAAAAGAATATATTGAAAGGTTAATTATTATGGATCACATATCAAAACTCAACAAAAGGTTTCATCATAGTTTATACCTTGATATTAGATAAACACTTTATCAATAAACATATCCTTATAAGTACTGAATTTACCATCCATGTATAATTTCTCCTTGAATACCTATTTGTAACCATAAGGATTTACATCAACTATATAATCTACTAAAACCCAAAATTATTTTTGGTATATGGAATCCATCTTTGAATTCATAGATTATTTTAACCATGTAACTTCTATGATATTTACTTATTGCTTATGGGAAATAAGTTCATCATCATTAACAAATAATGATCAACCATCCTTGATTTATATAAACCCATATATCTTTGATTCTCCAACCAATTTGGTACTATTATATGATAATTATGTCTATGAAATAACCTCTTCCACTAGCCCTTATGTAATTTTTTCCTATTCCAACTCTTACATTTCAAGAGCATAAACTTCTTTAAAGATGATATTTCTCCCAGAATGTCTTTTGGATATGTTCTCCCTCTCAATAAATATGGCCTATTATTCCACAATATCATTTTTTATAAGGGTTCATATAGATAATATCCCAATATATCCTTGGTATATGCAATAAAGAGACAATTTATTCCACATGGTATAATTTTTTTTACTAGAAATAACTTTAATTAATTCTTCAAAACCATATTCATATAAATGTAAAACTATAAATTTATCTTCACACATTAACTCATATAGAAATAAATTAAACTCTTATGTTGGTACTCGATTTATTATATGTGTCATAACCTATAATAAATATCCCCAAAAATATAATGGAAGTTCTACATGACTCATCCTCGACCTCACCATGTCTAGTAAGGTGTGGTTATTCCTTTCATATACACTATTACACTATAGGGTAAAAGTAGTATTTAGTTGAGATTGAATCTTAAACTCCCTTAGATAGTCGATGATATCTTAGTTAGGGTATTCTTTACTGAGATATGATCTAATTTTATTTATCTTATTACTAATATGATTCTCTACTTCATTCGTAAAGACATTAAATTTCTCAAAGGATTCATACTTATACCACATTAAGTAGACACATCCATGTATAATAAATTCATTATAATAAGTTGTGAATTATGATTATCCACCACTATATTATACTAGAAAATAGAAACACACCTCTTTATGAACTAATTAAAGATTCCCTATGGCCATTTCACCCTTTCCACCAAACAATGTTTTGATAATTTTACAATGAAAATAAGCATGAAAAATACCAAGTGGTTTTTTTAAAAGAATCCATATTCTATTTTTGATATAGCTATGTCTAGTTATTATAATTTAAATGACACATTAAGTAATTCCAAAATTGGGTGTGATATTAATCAAGTGAACATGATTCATTATTTATTTATAAAAATTGGTTTTCATATTTGTATACATAAATAGGATTATTGAGATGTTCCATACCATAGAAAATGATATCTTTATAAAATAATTTTTTTTATAAAACATAAAATAAACCCATCTATTTCAAATCCGGACATGTATATAATGTTCCTACTAATATTAAGTAGATAAAATGAATTATTCAACACTACAATCAATATTATCATTAAAATTAAGGTGGCCGTCACCTATAGCTAGTGTATCCAATCTTCCTTTGTTGTCTACTTGAAGATCCACCTCACCTATTTAAAACATCCTAAATCTACTTGGTACATGTATTGGTATAAAAATGTGAGTACACAAATCTATATCTAATAAAAAATTGGGTTAAATGTAAATGTTACATTGAATTAAATCCACACCTAAAGATTCCCTATGCTTCATCACTGAGGTTTAGTTCTTCTTCCAATGGCCATTTTTACCATAGGAAAAATATTCTACATATCGTTCCATAATATACCTATGGATCTTCTTTTTCATAGTTGAGAAGTGTAGAGAAGACTTACATTTGGAATGGGTCTTAGGTACCTTTACGATTCCCTTCCTCTTATTCATTGTAAGGACTAATTTTTTTCATGCCCAATATATTTAACTTCCTATCGATTCAAAGTCAGAATAATTGGACGTGATTTATCAATATTATTCAAATTATAATTCATATTAAAACTTGATAATATTTGAGGTAGTGGGGAAATAATGAGGTTAGTGCACAACACATTAAGTAGCTTAAATCATAAAATGTACAAACACTTATTATATCCAATCATCTTGAATATATGAGGTCCACATAACTTGAATCTCCAAGATTTCATGTGAAAAGTTCCTTGATGTTCTCATAACTCTAATGTTTGTCTTTCCACTAAAAAAGATGATGAATATGGTAAAATATGGTATATTCATCCATTCATTCATGAAGCTTCTGGTCCTCACTAGACAAAGATGAAAACATGAGTCACTATAAATTTAATTCATCATATATTTTTTTAGAATACAATATGATCCACCCCACCAGCCTCCTTGGATGTATCTCTCTAAAGATTAGGGGACCCCAACACATATAATTTCTTCTCGTGCTGTAGTATTATGAGCAAAAACCTATACCTCACTTGGAAATTAATTTCAAGGGGGATAATAATAAATTCATATTAAATTAAATTTTCTATAAGAAGCTAAATGTTGGTTTTAATAATTTATATTAAATACAAAAAGTATGGAATAATAAATTTTCTTATATTAATCTCTGACTATTTTATTAAATCCCAATATCCATCACCATTAGATTCAGAATATCCTATCACATAGATATTATAGTGGAAAGGATATACATGTCCCTTTTTATAACCCATATAGAGGTCTGGTAAATTATAATAAGGTATTTATATAGGTTTTATTTCCAACTATATTAACTTGAACTTCCATGATCTATTGATTAGACTCCACAAACCTAAAATCCTTGCGTCTATTTTTATTCAATTATTTCCTTCTAGTTGAATTATACCTTATGGAAAAAATAAAACCATGATTCTAACTATATTAGGATAAGCCAAATATTTATTTCAAAACACAATGATAATTGAAAGTAACATGATAGAGGCCAAACATGTACTTTGATCAATATTTTCATTTAACTCATGTAATGGAATTCTTACCTAGCTTAATATTTCTTTTATGGATTTTTAAATGGATACATTGATATTGTTTTTTATCATTTGACATACTTTTTAATATTATGTGAATTTTTAATAATTAATTAACAATTTCCTGATAAAATAATTTATACATATTCCATATATTTTATTTCAACTTACATGATTGTTAATTTATTTATTTTATGTGATTACATTTAATATATCCTAAACAAATTATTAACCACACATTGAGAAAAAACATTATTTGGAATGATCAGGAACATTACCTACTACTTTAAATTTTACTTCGATGATAAAATAATAAAAATGCCACTGGTTTTTGTTATTAAAACCATTAAATATTAAAAATAATTTTTTTGGACATTTTTCATAGAGTTGGTGTAGTGTTTTGGCCATCATACATGTGGTTACCCTTATTGTCATAGGTTTTGAAAATAAACGTAAATTTGAACCTTTCTGTTCATAGGTGTGTTCAGGGAAAAATGTTGCATTCCCCTCTAAGACGATCTGAAATAATTTTTTTACCACTTTGTTTGTCCAATATTAGGGTGTTTACCCTAGGATAGGCGTTTTGTAGAAATATAAGATGCTCGAATTTTTTTCAAAATATTTAATATTTTATTAATTAAATATTAATTTATTTAGGAAAGTTTTTTTAATCGTATATTTTAAATAGATAATTGGATTTGAATATAATCTCAACCATTGAGTATATAATGAAGATCTTAACCTAGGCGATGGATAAGCATGCATCTGGTACTAGGGTCGGGCCAGGGCTCCTTTTCTTTTTTTCTTTTTCTTTTTTTCTTCCTTTTTTATTTCTCATTTTTTTTCTATTTTCTTCATTGGATTTTCACATGTGTGGTTCCCCATTATAGGTTTCATATAGATAAAATAGAGAGTGGGAGAGAATATTGTGGGATAGAGAGGGAGAGGGGTGAGTTACCATCGTAGAGCTCGGGTTGCGTCAAATAATTGTATGGTAGCTACGAATCGTGGACCTGACCAAAGCATCAATGGTTTCCACCCAAAGATTGGTGTGTTTTACATTTTATGTAAAAATATACCGACTGTTTAATTTTCTAAATTATTTGATCCTTGTTTGGGTTCTATGGGACCCCTAGTGGGCTGATCTGAAAGTTTCTAAAATAAATCAAGCATTTTGGGTTATTTTAGAGGTTTCTTATTTGAAAAAACCATTTACACAATGAGTAATATAGAAGAAAATACTTTCTTTGTTCCTAATATTAGGTTAATACAGTATTTTTCGGATTAAACATTGTGTACCATGGGTACACGCCGTGCCGTAGTGTCTCGGGGTCTGTCGGAGGCACAAGGCCACGTAAGGTACACTACCAGATCCTGGGTGAGGTACGTGACTAGTGGTCATGTAAGGTGTGAGTAAAGACCCTATGTTGGGGTGCAGGGAAGGGTACACTACTAGGGACCCCATGTAGGGAACATAGTGTGTATGGGTGGTACACACCATGTAGGTCTGGAATGTACATATCGAGTTGGGGATGGATTACTTGGGAAGTTGCCTATGTTGTGGTACACACAGTGTATCAAGAAGCACACACCATGAACATTGGGAATGTATATTTTAAGTTGTTCAGTTAACACAGTAAAGGATTTCATGGGGGTTACACACTATATGCCTAAATGTGGACGTCATGTACTTTTCCTTCCCTGGGCCGTTTTGTTTATTTTTTACCTTGTAGACAGAATTGGACTTCTAAGTACTAAATTTTGTGTCTAGGTTTTCATGTAGATATTGAATGTGGTATCCATTATATATTCAAATAATGTATTTAAATTATTATTTTCTGTTATAGTTTAGTTTTAGTATTTCTTGTGGTAGTTCTAATTTCCTCCGAAGGGTTGGTTTGTGAGCTGTAAGGCCTGTGTGAGGGCGTGAGCTCAATAGATGGTCATGGATTTTAGATTCCATCTCGTATTATTTGATGTTATTTTGGAAAAATCCATTGAAATCAAGATATATTAATATCTCTGAGGAGATCTTGGTTATCCGTGTGTGTTGGGACCAATTTCTTAAGGTTAGAGTTATTAAAGTTTATCTTCTTTGTTTGGGGACTAGATTTGTTTGATTCTTTGGGCTGGTTGATGCCTTTGGTAGGTGGTTATGACCGAGTGTCATTTTTATTTTGATTTGAGTCTTAAGGACTCATGAGGAGACCATTGTGGGCTAGTTTCCAATTAATTTATCAGCAGTTGTCATAGTCGAGTATTGATAATTATTATAAGGTATGTTTTGTTTTGGATTGTGTGGAGTAACCCTTATGAAGGGTCTCTTAATTTTGAGGTGGTTAGGAGGTCCATTTGGAATCCCCCTATTGGTGGTCTTGTGATCATGGATTCTCATTGGGTGTGTTATTAATCAAGGATTAGTTTGGATCCATTGAGGGCCTCTTTTGTATGTTTTATAGGAGGTACATAGTAGATTTCATTAGATGATCAGGAGGAAACCATCATAGTGTGTTAATCTATTATTGTTTCCATTGGGATGGTTGTGGTTATTTCTATTGGGATGGCCAAATTGCTTTCATGTAGAAGGGGAGTCCCATAGTAGATGTCACTTTATTTTGTCTCCCTAAGGAATATGTGATCCTAATGTTTTTTAGACCCTATGGTGGGTGGTAGTTAGCCTACGGTGGCTATTTGGTTTGGATACTGAGATTCATGTGACCATAAGTGACCATTCTTGGTTATCCTAGAGTTGATCTACATTTTTAGTTTATCTGTTTGGATGGGGGATCAAGGTTGGTTCTTCCAACATTTAGTTGACCATTGGTTGTGATGTTTATGGAATATTTTTCATAGGACTTAGCATTGAAGAGGATAACCATGGAATTTCTTGATTAGAGAATTTTCCATGAGTTAGGATTTGGTTATCTCCTCTATCATATATATGTGGTTAGATGGGCCTAGAGAGATGATGTATGATATGTATGAGTGTACACATCTAGTTGAGTATTCATCATACCTATAGGGCCTATGTCATGGATGTTGTTCACACTCTCGACATATGGAATGGGACCACTAGGATAGTGTATATATAGGGCCCATTAGTAGAGGGTGTCCCTTGGGATAGTACATTTTCCAATTCAACATTTGGAAGTGTCCCCTAGGAGAGTTTATTCCATCATGCTCTCACTTAGAGAATAAATTGTTCTGCATGAATTTCAATACATGAAGTTTTCTCATATATGTGGAGGGGAGATCTATCACCTATTAGATCATTCCATTTGATTCATAGTGCCCAGTATATGCACCTTTTTCATGTTGACTCCTACAGTTAAGCGACGGGGTCAGGATTCATGATTATTACATTTTGATGACTTTGAGATCCTTTGAAGATCTTGTCGAACAACTAGTTGTCATTTGGTTAGGTAAGGAACAAAGTTCTAATCATCTAGTAGGGGATAGTGCAGGTAACATTAAACATATTTGGAAGGATAAAACCCACTGGATGGATATTTTCTTTGTGTTTGTTCTCCCTTTTTTTATTTGTTCCTTTTATTCTACCACCTATTAGTTTTCAACTTGGTTGGATATATCACACGTGCATGCACTTGTTATAATTATAGATTTATATGTTCACCATTGGGGATGACCTAATGAGATATATTTCTCAACCCCTATACATGATCATTGGTGTGAATGAATACCTGATGTATTTATTTAGGTTGGAGCATAGGTTTCATAGTTGATGGGTTCACGGCCTAGTGTTTCTTAATCAATAAGAGCCACTCATGGGGAGTCTTAGGATCAATCAAGTGGATCTTGAGCACCATGGGGACATGGTATGTGTTTTTTATTAGATTTGTTAGTAGATCATGTTGTATTTTATTTTCAATTTTTTTATTTTGTATATGTGTTCAACCCAATTGGAGACTGATTGCTATGTGTTGTTCCTAATTTTATTTTATCTGTTGAATTACATTTGTTATAGTATGCTTTGTTTTAGTTCATTTATATGAATACTATGATTTTTATCCCTGTGAATGAGTTTGGTTATTTTTCACTATCATTCAACTATGACTAGAGGGTATAGTCTCCTTATAGTATCTCTCAAACCCTTTATTCTTTTCAAAAGACTATGTTATAGGAGGAAGCATGCTTTAGTCCTTGTGGTGGACTATATCAGGTGAAATGTCAGATCAGTAGGGGATGGTTCATTACAAAATGGTATTATAAAAGGTTTTTGGTTTTATTATTTGGGATGTGGTTGGATAGTAGGTCTACGAATTTTTCGAAGCATATGGTGGATATCAGACTAGTATTTCAGGAACACCATCTTTATATGAATTCAAAGATTCCAAGGCATGTTATTGCTTCTATTCATATTCGTTTTTACAGTTTCATGATGCCTCCTTGTGCGATTCACTTGATATTGTGGATTTATAGTTTTATGGTTGTTTCTCTTAAACCATGGGAAAGAGGCCAGTGTTTGTGCATCATTCATGGCAGATTGGATTCACATGAAATCATCCTGTTTGTTTTGTTATATAGTATAAATTATTATGAAGATAGTTGATGTGTATTGTGTGTCAAGGTTTCGTCGTTGGTGGGGATATGGTCCCCTAAAATATGGATTAAAGGAGACGCTTGTATACTAGTTTGGGATTTGAGTACCCTCTTGGTGGATCGATGAAGGAAATGATGCCTAAGGGATATTTGGTTAGTAATTTATTTCCCCTCTTCTGGTGGTTCCCTTAAATTCTTAGGTTTTTTAATTGGGAGGGAACGTTTCTTTCCATGTGCTTTCTTCTAGGTCATGTGGTGGGGCCTATGTACATGTTATCACTGATGGCATGGGTGGGAATTGTATTTCTTCCTTTCTGGGGTTTTTTAGTTCTTCTATCACAAGGTTTGGTTAGGCATGTGGATTCTTGGTGTTTAAGAAGTGGATTAGTGGGAGTTCTCCATGTCTTCTGGTTGGCTTTAGAGGGTAGGTTTGAATAGACCCCTATCCATAATTATTTTGGTTACACTTAGTGTAGTGTGGTGAGAGAATGATTAGACACTCAAATATTTGGATTGGCAACCATATGGAGGGTTTTCGGTGCTTCTAATAGTATTATCCTAGTTTTATTAGGAATTTGAATGTGTTAGTTTCATTTATGTTGTGCAGTTGAGGAGCAGAGTAAGGAAATAAATGTGGTAGGGAGTGAACCATCAGCTGTTGGAGGTTATGAACCTCATTAATGTGGTTTTTTGAGTTTGGGTGTGGTAGTTTTTTTTATAGTTCTATGGTTTGAGTGGTTTTTCCTGACTTATCCATTACATTTGGTGATCGAAATAGCATGGTCCATGTGGTTGGTTGTTGGGATATAAGGAAATGATAATGATACTCCTATAGTTGGGTTCATTAGATCGGTCATAGTAAAACATATCTCTGTTATGAGAGAGTTATAGATGTTTTAAGACATGTCTTTGGACAATTGAGGGAACAATGGTTGCGCTAGTGCATTGTGGAGAGAATGGTTGTTGGATATCCACCGTGGCTTCTTGGGGAAAGAATCAGTTGTGATAGGGAGTTTGTGGTAACTCAAATAGTCACATCTTGTGCAAGCCAGGGGAAATATGAAAAAATCATAGGTGTATTTAGGGGAAAATGGAAATTTATACTAAGAGATGAACTCAAATAATTTTTATGACCACTCTGTTGATCCTAAAATCAGTTTTTTTACCCTAGGATAGGGGTTTACAGGATATATGAGGAGTTCTAATTCTCATAGAATTTGTAATATATATTTTATTAAATATTAATTTATTCGTCCATGTTCCTTTAGTCATAAATGTTAAAATAAGCATCATATTGATATTTTTTTCTCCTATATTAATTCAATAAAGGGGTTTTTATAGTCTAGTTATAACCTTGCATCGTGTGTCAAGGCCAAGCTCATTCCCCTTTCCTTTAACTTTTTCATTTTTCAACCTTTTTATTTTCACATTTTATTTTTCCTTATTATTATTTTTATTTTTTCACTTTCATATCACACCTATGGTTTTCACTCGAATGAGGAAGGGAGAGGGAGATAAGAGAGGGAGAGGGAGAGTATGAGGTGCCACCACAGAGCTCGAGTAACGTCCGATCATCATTCGACAGTTGTGTATCATAGATCTGACCAAATCTTGGTGGTTTTTCCTTGTGGTAGATCTGTTTTTTTTAATTCATCATAATTTAAGTAATTTTAATTTTTTATTCCCTATATGGGTTTCTTGGAAAACCTGGGGGCTATCTAGGAGTCTTAGAGAAATTACGGTGTTTTAGGACATTCTATGGGTTTCTTGTTCCGGGAAAAAATGCACATGGTTTGTAGATTAGAGGAAAACATTCCATGTGTTCTCCCTATTCCAGGAAGATGATTTTTTTACTAGAAACCATTTATTAGGGGTACACAACGTATAGTGGTGCCTTGGGAGTGCTAGGAGTACATGGCCAAGTAGGGTACATGACCATAGCTTGGATGAGGTACATTGCTAGTGGACATGTATATTTTATGGATAGAACCTAGGTGGGAGTACATGGCTTGGTAGACATCTTGGGACCCCATGTGGGGAACACACCATGTATGAGTGGTGCACGCTTTATAGGTTGATGGATTATATGTTGATTGGGATGGGATACATGGTCAGGTAACAATTTTAGGGTAAATGTCATATACTGAGAGGCACTAGTCATGTACTTTGGGAAGGTTCAAACTGAGTGGCCTATGAAACATGGCCAGAGATAACCTTTTGATTTACAAACCATGTACCCTAAATTTCATGCTATGTACTTTTCCATCCCCGGTCTGTTTCTCATTTTCTTCACCCTGTAATCAGAAATGGACTTGTGAGTAGTACATTTTGATAATTTTTCTACGTAGATCACAAATAGTGGTATCCCTTGGTATTTAAAGACTATTTGGATAGTGTTTTAGAATGTGATATTTTAGTTGGAGGATTTATTATGGTGGATATATTTTCCTCGTGGGGGTTGGGTTGTGAGCTGTGAGGCCCAAGTGAGGGTGTGAGATCATTAGATGGTCATGGATTATGGATGTCGTCTATGGATTTTTGAGGTTATTTTTTATGAATACTAGAAGGTGGGATCAATTAGTACCTCTGAGGATATATTTATTTTTCCTATGTGTTTAGATAGGTTTCTTGAGTATAGAGGATTTGATGTTTAGCTTCTATATTTGGGGACCGTAGCTATTGGAGTAATTGGTTCAGTTGATTCCATTATTAGAGATTATGTTAAGGTTTTATTTTGATCCTAATATGAGTCTGAGGGAATATGGTATATTAACATGTGATCCAGTTTCTGGTCAAGTGATTAGTGGTTTTTGTAGTTGGCTATTGATAATGTAGATATGGAATATTTTGTTTTTTCTTATGTTGAGGAGCCATTTTGGAGGGTCTCCTAATTTTTATGTGGTCACAAGGATTGTTATGAATGCACCTATTGATAGTATTATTATATTGGATGCATGTTGGGTTCATTGTTGATCAAGGATAAATTTGAGGTTGTTTAAATCCTGTTGTGGATTTTTCTCGTGACGGTCATGGATGAGGTATTGGATGATATAGAAAAACCCATCATAGGGTTTCATTCACTTACTTCGGACTTTGGGATGGTAGATTTTATTTCTATGGGTGTCTCCCTAGTTATTTCATGTAGTAGGGGAGTCTCATGGTGTAATTATCTTGATGGTGTATCCCCAGGGATTGTGTGATCCCATATTTTTGTTTGACCCTAAGGTGGATCATGGAAATCCCGAGGTGGATATCTGGATTGTATGATGAGATCTAGGGGATTGAAAGATCCTATACTTGGTCAGATGAGAGGGGATAAACAAAGTTAGTTCATCTTTTTAGATAGTGGGTTTGAGGTTGGTTTGTGTAGCATCCCCAATATGATGAGCCATCCGAAAAGTTCTATCGGGTCTGGTGTCACTATCCTTAAGCACGCCACCCCGCATGCCAAAGGCTGCTGACTATAAGAAATGGTGTAAAATAATTAATGTGGGGATACTATACCCTCAAGTAATGATAATATAATGGTACGAGTAGATATATAATATCATGAAATGGAAATTTAAGACTCAGCAGACTCAATCCAGACCTACCAATGATAGAAGCACATTCAATATCAATAAATAGCGGAGGATAATATAATAATAAACAACAGTGAAATAAAAAAAACAAACCACTTTTATACACTAATGAAAAAGAACGTAATATAATTCTTAGATATTAATATCATTAAGATTTTTTAGTTGCTGACATTGGTATAGTACATACATATAGTCATGATGATACATAAAAGGAAAATAATAGAGAACTCAAAAGTAACTCACACAGTTATAAGAATCGCTAAGTCCCTACCAATAGACCATGCCATCTCAACTAGGATACACCTACAGAACCTAAAATTTTACATAAACATAAAATCATAAATTATACTTGTGTCCAGAAGGACACATGTAGGATGTGGGAATGAGTCTCAGTAGGATACCACCCAAGCATGTGTACCCTAAATAAGGGTTTAAGCCAGTGTGAACTAACAAAACAAAAAATTCAATTAAAAAACACTTCCATAGTTCTCAACATTCCCTAGGTAGATTTTAATTTCCTTTCCCAACACCGGAATATCAGTATAGGAAAGGATTATTGGACCATGGCCCAAGGCATCCTCTGGTTCCCAAAATTCCTTGGTGAACCCTCAAGTTCCACATCTAATCACGTAATATATCACTTCATTCCAACTAACACCTTATGTCCCAATCATAATCAACAATATCATGATGGAATGCCCAAAATATTTATCCTAGTCCCTCGGACCCTTATTCAATAGTATTAATTGACACAAATCCTGACATTCATAGCCATAGTGATATTTCTCTTTAAATAAATATCATCATCCACTCATAGCCTGGCATCCTAAGGAGAGGTGATCTTTGTCCTCCCACAATAACCCTGGACCAATGGACACAATTATAGATATCCTCATCCCCCAACTGATAACCTCAATACTATAATATGAAGGATAAACACCTTCCTTGTGACTTTCTACAGAAATCACCCCAAAAAAAAATTCATAAGTCTCACTTTTGAGGGCCTCTACCAACATGAGTTTTCAAAATAATCTCATCAAATGAATCAAATTGTGTGAACATGATCCCAATTGGAACGTTTTCTATCATATTTGAGAGAAAATCACCAAATATAATACCAAGGCCACATCAAACGATCACCTCGAACCTTTAAGACCATGTCACAAAATTTTAATGGCATTTCCGTCCAATATCATGGGCTATGCCCTAAACCCTATGAAAATTACACCAAAATCCAACATCCACAATGCCTAATTATGTGATCAGCGTCACCCAAACACAAAACACACACACACACACATATATCCTAGCAAAGACCAACCATATGACCACATCACCTCAATTATGATGGCCATCCCACTACTATCTCTCGAGCCAATCCCATCACGATCATAAAGATCCCATCTAATGCAATCCTATAATTTCATTTAAATAAATTCAAAAAAGCATAATATCTCTATGAAATTTAATTTTTCGATTAAAAAATACCAAATATATATAATTTACTCTAAATATACAACACAATTAAACGTAATTTATTTATAAAAATTCGTGCGAACAATGAAATTTAAATAAAATAAAAACACATGCTTACCAAACTAATCATGGTTGTAAACAAAATATATCCTATCCTCATACAAGAGTATATGTGTTTGGAATTCTCAACATCCCAAATGATCATACGAAGATTTTAACATGAATTAGTCAATTTAAAATGGTTCTCACTCATTTACCCAATGACTTGCTAAAGTGGCATGCCCAAAATAAACAAAAAAACACAGATAGATGTATATTCCACCTAACATGGAAAAGTAGATGTAGGTGCATCTTGTATTACCCTCTAACTCTAGGAAGTTTGTAATAAATTGACGTTTCCATTAAAATCCTTAAAAATAGGGTAAAACGGATCAGAAAGATTTAGAAATCCGTGGGACAAAAGAAAAATGATAAGGTGTCAAATGTATTATAGGAAATACTATGGTGGTTTAATCATAACCTATGGATCAAAAAATGGATCATTGACTAAAGATGGAGAGTAATCCAAAAGGAAGAGGTAGATGGAGCATCCCACGTTGCTGTATATAAACAAGAAGAAGGAAAGAGGAATAAAGGAAATAAATAGTGGAGAGGGAAAAACTATAAAATATACTCTTTAAATGTCTTCATGGTTACCTTGCACAGTGTTCCAAACCATGCACAAACCGTATGGGTAACAATGTATGGTTACTTCCTTTATGGAACTATATGTGTGGCTTACTGCATAGTTTCCACTAACTATGCACAAATTGTGTGGAATCCTCTAAAAAAATATACAATATTGTACAACAATGTGCCTCAAACACACAATTTATAAAATTTTCATGGTAATAAAAAATAGTGTTCATAGTTAGGAATAATATGTCACATGTTTTACCCTAAATTTTTTACCTCAACATGTTACACCAAAATGGGACGTCGTGCCTCTAACACTTCTGAATCCCTTACAAACTTTAATGGAACTCTCAAAGCCTATAAAACCATCCAAAAACAAGATATTGGGTCGATGGAACTCTTATAATTTGGTTCTGATCACAAAAAATGTAATTTTCATACCCACAAATTCAAATAAAATCAAAACAGGATAGGTTTTTTACTCGAATAAAAAACAATTCACATTATAGTTTTCCCCTCCTTCGGTTAGTAATTGGTCTTGATGTTGGAGGTAGTTATTTTTTAGGACCATGGTTTGATGAGGAGACCATTGAGATATCTTAGATTAGGAATTGTACCTAATTTTTGATTTGGTTATCTCCTTCATTGGATGGTTATGTTTAGATGGGACAAGGTTGTTGATGGATGATATGGATGAGTACTCCCCTCTAGTTGAGTATTCAACATGGTTAGAGGTCTTATGTCATGTATTTTATTCATGATACTAGAATTTATAATGGGAAACATAAGATATTTTATCTTTAGATACAATGGGTAAATGAAGTCCCTTAAGATAATACATCTATCAGGCCAACATTTAAAGGTGTCCCCTGGGATGGTTTATACCATCGACCTCTTATTTAGAGCCTGATTCATTCTGCAGGACTTTTGGGAGATGAAAATTTCTCATAACTATGAAGTGGATATTTGTCTCTAGTTTGATCATTCCATTGGGTACCAGTGCCCAGTAGATGCACTCTATTTCAGTGGATTATTAAGGTTAATCCTTGGGGTTTGGATTTATACCAATTTCATTTCAATGTATTGGAGATCCTATGTAGATATAGTGGACATGCTGATTATCGTGCCCCTGACTGGGACATGTTTTTTAAATAATCTATAACATTATAGAGAAGTTGTATTTTTACAAAAAGAGTCAAGATAGAACATGTTGGTTTGATTTTTTCTTTATGTCTATTTTCCTCCTTTTATATAATTTTCCTTGTATTTTTTTTGTTGTTAGTTATCAGTTGGGTATAGAATATCATGTTTTCAAACACTTTTTATGACATAATATTTATAGGTTAACCTATAGATCATTTTTCTAATAGTGGATAGGGTCGAGGACTAGCATTTTTTGATTGAGTGGAGCCACTCATGGAGATTCTTAGGATCAGGCTAGTGCATCTTGAGCGTTGTGGAGAATGGGTATGTGGTTAAGTTCTAAATTGGTAGTATAGCATGTTGTATTTTATTTTAAATTTATTTATTTTGTATCTATTTGTGAACATGTTGGGGGTACCTGTTTTTGTGTGTTTTTCCTTCATTGGGATTATATATAGCATTCCATTTTTTATTGCATGATTTGTTTCAGTTTTTTACTATGTGTACTCTAACATTGATCTATGTGTTTTTGTTTGGTTATTATCTATTGTTAATTCACTTTGACCATATGGTACAGTCTCTTAACAACATATCCAAGACCCTCATGAATTTTTAGCATCCTCTGGTGTATAAGGAGGTACTATTGAGGACTTGTAGCCTACCAAATTGGGGGACATGTTAGGTCAGCCCGGGCTGGTTCATTACAATTCAACCCCATATATATATTTATTAAAAAAATTAAATATATTAACTCACACTCACATATAATCTTAGAAATAATGTTTTTACTCCATAATGGATTATCAAATGGTAAAACAGTACCATAATTGAATCCATAATGGAGGCTTTAACCTTGGTTCAATATATGTTTTTTACATAATGGCTTTTATAATGGTTCACAATAGCGAGCTGATTAAATTGATAATTGATTAATTAATAAATTTATTGATTAAATAATTTGTTAACCCTAGATAATATCTATATAATACATAGTATGTGACTCTTATGGGATTATCCTAATAAACTATAGCATGTCTTGGGAGGCGATTCATAGTGGATAATGTTGGAAGATGATCGTTTAATTCAGGATTGACCATTAATGTGTTGAAGATCACCTATGATTTCGAAGACAATGACACAAACTTCTTCGTAATTATTAATTGTTCCAATTATGAGGTAGATAATTTAATTTTTTTAGTATAATTAATTGTTTTAAAATTTTTTGATCATGGATCAATCCTCTAGAATTCCTTTCATGATCAACTATTGTTATGCCTTATTTATTTATATTTTTTTTAAACTGTGATTGGGGAATTATTGATTGCAAAAATTTCTATATTTATCTATTTCTTTAGATTTCTAAAACAACTATTTTCTCTAATAATTTAGGGTCATATTTGGGTCTCATTGTTTTGGTTCATGAATTTCACCCTCTGTTATTTAAGAATTCATCAATAGTATTCTGTTTGGCTAGAGATTCAACTTTTCCCCACATTCAGATACATTTTTTGACCAATAATTGGTTCCATGGTTCATTTTTTGGATTAATATTTGTGTATTACGAATTAGTGGAGGATATTAAATGTAAATGAGAATATTAAGTAATAATATGGACTATAATTTTTGTAATTTTGGGTTTCTGGATGGTGAGATATTGACGAGAGATGAGGTTTCTAGAGATCGGTGACAAGAGAATAATATATGATTATATATATACAAAGATGATGTCATTGAAAGGTGTTTGTGCATAAATGGTATAACTACTAAGGTTAGTGTGATAAATATAGAGTTTCATTAACGTTGTGGAACATATGGATATTATTTGACTTTATGGAATTTAGTTCAATGGAACAGAAAATGTGTGCCTCGTTGTTATAGGGATAAGATTTCAAACCTTGAAAATTTTAATATAGTTATGTGGTTGGGCCCAATGGCCATATGAACCTATAAAACCAACTTGATGTGTAAATATTTAACACACATAGGAACATGAGTGGTCTCAATTTTTTTGTTGATGGGACACATTTTGTGGGACCTCAGTAGAACACATCTCAAATAGTGAGGCACACACCAATTGATTAACTTAGACCTATATTCCTTATATCATGACTCACATGTTGTGTTGATAGTATTATAAATTCCATTTTGAGTGGTGGTGCATGAACAGGTTTTTTACTCAGGGTGGCACACTATATACCACCTTGAAAATTCCATATACATTCCTCTCACTGATATTAGGACTTTGGAGTAGTCTTTCTCAGTAGGTTTCTATGTGGGATTCACTAGTAGTATTTGATTCACCCTATAAAGGTTTAGGTATCTATGAGCTGATATTGGATAGATTATGGTATCCCCCTATGGGTCCTGGGGTTTGGATCCTCTATTACTTTTTCCTATGTAGTTTCAGGTATCCTATTACCATCATCTATGATGTGTGACACACAACTATGAGACTAAAAATGGAGTTAGGTATTTCCATGTGACCCATGGAAAGATCCTCCATATATGAGTCAAATTTATATTTTCTTACGTGTCTTATAGTGATGATTTTATTTCCTATGTACATTTTCTATGAGTTTTTATAGATATCTTTTCAATTCAGTGACTTCATTAATCTGAGTGAGTGCTCAGGTTCATCGACCTCACATTATACTCTATTTATGTGGTATGTGATGGGTAATTATGAGCATAGATGTTTGGGATAGGGATTCATAGAGATGATTGATTTGGAATGGTTCCTCTCTATATCACCACCTATATTATAGTATTTGATAATTCCCTACTGGTAGATTACTTTTTAGAAGATAAATAGTAGCCATGAGGGGCTAGTAATGGTCACCCAGAAGTATAGATCATAGAAACATTTGAAAAATTATGGACTTTAGGACCTAGATGTATGAAATGATCTTAGGTGAATTATAAGAATATAGGATTTGTGGATTCAGGTTCTCATAGGGGATTTTTTCAATCAAGATGAAATTTTTTCATTCCTTACGATGGGTAAAGTCATATTGTTATGAACTACCCCACACATCATGGAGTAGTGGGAGGAAAGGAACTTTAAGGAATACCATGTTTATAACCACCCAAAATTAATGTATATAGACATTACACCAATTTATTAGAATACAAAAAACATTAACCAAATAGACACCCAAATACCTTATTAATTTAGTGCCTTTGGAAACATTGAAACCTAAACAATGGTTCATTAGTGAGATACATTATCTCCCACTAATTTCTTCATTACTAACACTCTCTTTAGACACATCATACTTAGTACATGTCTTCATAACATGGTGAAGGAAACATAAAAATGTGTTATCTCATATACTTAGTAAGGGTAAACAAGGGAGACATATAATCATAAACATGATCATGGGGGTATGAGAACATGATAATAATATTATAATATCATAACCTACATATCACATATCATAAACACAAATAATGGAATAGAACTTGGCAGTTCGTTAGACAAGAATCACACAATAATAGAGAAAATAATCCTTGAAATCACAAATTATGAATAATTCACGGAATTGTGGCATGAATAATCATGTGATTTATTTCCCTATAAGTCAATATGCATTTTTATAACATATAAAGGAACTTCATGGGAGATTCACCTATTGGGAGGGACACACCACTATCCCCAGTCGTAGTCATTCCCTTGTAAGGTATCAGGTTTCCCTATATTCCCATAGTGGACCGGGTTTCCCCATATTCGTATAGTTTATTGGGTTTCCCCATCTTCTATATTCATGGTGACAACACCTACTTGGAAGGACACACCACCCTCCTTAGTCACAGTCCTTTTCTTATAAGGGATCATGTTTACCCATCTTCCCATAGTGGATCAAGCCCGTCAACATGATTCCAATAATTATATGATGAGATATAAATCTTTATCCAATGTATTTTTTGGAGATATAAGTCCCACTAATCTCATAACAAAATCATTCATACATGTTTCAAAAGATAATAAAACTTTCATCATATTATGACCCATAAAAAGAGATGGTTTCTATAAACATAAAATCATAACCCATGAAATAAAATAGTTATAATTATGATTTCATCATGTCATAGACTATGGAAAATATTTAGGTTTCATAATTATATCATCTAATAATAACCCATTAGAAGAAAAGGTTTTCAAAACCATAAAACTTGTGGAAGATAAATTGTTGTCATAAAAATCATTCGATTAAAAAATAATCCTTTTAAGAAAGAATATGAATGGAATCTTTGGATTATTTCATAGGAGTTATTGAGTAATATAAATTGATATAAACTTAGATTTAAAATAGTTTAGAAATATATTTTGAAACAATTTCTTGAAAAAAATATCCTTCTTTCTTTAGAAATTTCTCTTTAAAACAAAAAAACATTTGAAAACCCATTTTCTTTAAAATAAAAGTAAAATATAATAATTAAATATTTAAAAACAATTTTGGAAAACTTTTCATTGTAAACATAGAAAGAGATCTTGAAAACCTTTTGAAAAGTATTTTCCTTGAAAACTTATAAAAGGTTCTTGAAAAAAATTAGAAAAATGGTTTCCATTAAAACTTATAAAAGTAGCTTGAAAACTTTTTGAAAATTATTTTCTATAAAACATATAAAAGGATCTTGAAAACAATTTGAAAACCATTTCCCATATAAAACACTTAAAAATTAATTTCAAAAATATTATGAAATAAATTTATTTTATAAAAATAACATTTTAATCTTTTAATGGAATATTCAAAGGAATGATGGTCATAATAGTCAGTAAATCCATACATGCAGAACATTCCTTCTTCATCATAAAAAGTTTAAAAAATGGATCGATGGGAAAAAAATAATAATCCTTTTTTATAAACCCATTTTTTGAAATGGTAAAACATGTGTAAATTTTTACATTAACGTCATAGGGTAATAGTAAAACATTTTTAAAAAAACATGTAAAAAATCATGGTTTTGAAAGAAAACATTTTTTCGACCAAAAGGAGAAATTAAGTTGGAATTTCATTAATACATTTTCTTATATATATTAAGTACCATTGAGTTGCAAAATGGTACTAATATATGATGATATCATAGAAAACCGTAAGATAAGATAATTTATGAGTCTTCTTGAGATAGAGATCATAATATTTCAAAAAAGGAGGCATAATCATAACAATCTCAAAGTAATGAGAATGTTACAACATACTCTTATCACATGGTAACTTTGAACCACACTCCCCGTTAAATAAAATGAAATTAAATGATGAATAAAATATCATGAAAAGAATAAGATTCATGATATAGAATATTAGATGTATTTATATACACCTAATAAAATAATTTAGATTCATTGCAAAACATGAATCTTAAAGGAGTGAAATTTAGGGAAAACTATCTTACCGATTTAATAACATTTTAGACATAAACACCTTTAACTAATGATCATAGAATGGATACGTAAATACTCATAAATTTAATAATAAGAATCATATAACACTTTCTTGGGTAGTTTATAGACAACAGAATAGAAAATAGTGCTGAACAAGGCATGTATCTCATGGATATAAAAAGTGACATGAAATTCCCTTACCTTGTTCTCATCATACTTGTTCAAACTTCCTTCTAATTTTTTTCACCTATTGGTTTACACCAAAGAGATTAGATGTTTGTATTTATGCCTAAAGAGATGATTCAAGGAGGAAGTTATGGTTATTGGTATGTATATTGGGAAGAGAATGGCTAAACCTAAGTGGTTTGAGAGGTGTGAGGACGTGGGAGAGGTAGTGGCCTTCTATAGGTATGGGAAAGGGCACATATGACTTTTTTGAAAAATAAAGTTAGGTATAATCACGTTTTTACCAAATAAAAGACATACCCAACCATAAAAATCAATAATGTCAGTTTTATGGACTTATTATGTCCACACAATTAGTGTTGGACAAATGTTTACGTCATTTGGGACCATATGATTATGTTCTATTTTGTTGTTAAGTTTAATTTTACATTAGTTGCTGTAATTAATTTTTACTAAATTCACAAATATTTTTGTTAAAAAATTAAGTTTATCATATTAAAAATTAAAAATTATTCTGATTCCAAATATTTATTCCATTTTTATAAATTCCCATCATATAGGTGGCATAAATTAATTTTAAATTAATCTGTATAGGGGATGAGAAAGTGGGTTTTTAAAGTAAACACAGTCAAAAGTTTTCTAGGTTTATATAGACAATTTTCAATGTGAAATTGATTCCAATTACCTAAAATGGATAAATTTATAATATTTTAATCTAACTAAACATTAAAATATATTAAAATATAGTTTTACCTTATAAATAAATTAGATGAAAAAGAAGTTCTGAATTAAACTTCAATATTTTAACTATTCATTAGAAATGAACCCTTATTGAAAAATAACAAAAAAATATCCTAAAATAATTTTTATGTTTCTATTTAAACTTTTAAGTTTATTTTTGGATATTTAATCTATAAAATTTCAAAAAAATTTATTTAATAAAGGTTCTCAACAAAATGGTGGTAAAACTACCTTTATAAAAAAATATAGGTTTTAATGCATAAAATTGGCTATTTGTTTCTTGTATTATGTATATAAAATCCATTAAATGGGTAACAAAAATATTTCATTGAATATATACCATATATCTTATGTTATTATCTACATATGATTTTATTTACTTGAATTTATTATGACAAAACACATTTGGGGGCATAAAAATAAAAACATATCCTTTACACTTCGCTTGTTCTTATATTTTCATTTCTAATTAATTGGTAACTTATGAATTCATATTATATTTTTTTATAACATTTATATTTATAACATAGTTAATAATATTCATAAACAAAAATTTAATGGCTATGTCATGTTAGATTATATTAAATAATAATAATATATTATTTGGTGAAAATTGTTCTTGTGTGTTACTCATGGCATAGAGGAAAGTCATTGTTTAATGTAATGCATGTAAACCTTTGGGTTTTGTCTAGATAAATATAAAATTTATGTTTTTTAGTGCATTATTAACTTGTTTTTTTATATAACATAATCCAAACAGAATTATTTAATATAAAAAAACTATTTTCAGTGTTGTTTGAAATGAAATGTATCAAAAAGAATAAATAAATTCAGAAAACATTTCAAAAAGTCTATAAGGGTTATATTATACCCCCTTAAAATAAATTTCACCCTCACAATTATTTTGGGTTATCAAAGTTTTGATAATTGAAAGTTTCATTCATAGAAACCCACATCATCAAAATGAATACTAAAAATTCCTTTAAAAAGGGAATGTTGGAACCAAAACAATTACCCAAAGAAACATATGAATAGGTTTACATATAAGAGAACATAGGTTGGGAGTGAATATTGTACATGGATGAAAAGTGTAATTATTTATAGGGAGTTATCTAGGTCATTAATCAAAAAACAAGTGAATGATAAACAAAAAGTTGAGTGCCCTAATATCATAAATTTTTGATGATTTAAAGGAAATTGTTTCATAAAAAATTAAAGGAATTATGAAAACATTTTTTTATCATTTTCCTAACATTCAGTAATTCTTTTGTTGACCATGAATTTAAGTAAATATAATTAATTGATATATTTCTATAAAAATTAATTCATTCTTATATTTTTCTATTACCAATTTTAAACTCATCCATTACTTCACGAAATAGATGTCTAGAAATTAACTTTGATGCCTGAGGTACTAAAATACACTTTTTGAAGATCTTAAGGCCCACAAAAGAATGAAATGTATAACTATTTTCTCTAAATATTCTTAAAAAAATATGGCTAATACATTATTATATAAACATAAAAATTAACACTACCAATTCATCATTAATATTTATTTGTTAGAAATAATTACATATTAACCTGGACATTACGTAGGCTAGTTGTAGGAAAACCCTTATAATCCTTCGGTCATGGGTTAAAGACAACAGGCTCTTCTACACCTGAATGGTTGTCACCCAACATACATGATTTCTATTTCTGAAACCATACTAATATAATTTCCCAAATAAATATCATGGATATCCTTGAAATAAGGTTAATAAATGAATATCCTTTTAAATAATATTTTCATTACAATATCAATACCTAAATAGTTTCTATTGATTTTAACATAAACATCTCAATAATGGTTAACCTTAAAACACTTTATAATGATAAAAATACAATCTAGAATAAAGAATTTTATAGAATCAACTGAACATTGACCCCACAAATATCACAAAGTAACTTTCTGTTGTCACATTCCATAAATGTAAATACCTTTATCAATTATTCTCTTGAAAATGGTAATTAACTAAATTACTATAAATCCATTTTGAAAAGATGATTTTTTCTTTATTCCAAAATATATTGGATCTATTACTTGAATCCAAAAATGATGTAAACTTCATCAAGGATAGCATAAACCACTTTCCAACAAGTCCTTACATAGTTCCAAGGTAATCAGTACCATCCAATTTCCTTATTAATATCACATATATATTTATCCAAAAAACATTATCAAAACGTAAGGAATATATTAATGGTTATCTTTATTTAGTAAAAATATATAATTTTCATTAAATCAATTTTCCAATCCATTGGAAACATTCAATATATTAAGTTAAATCTGAAACAAAATGCATAAACTAAACAATCCTTAGATATTTCACAATTCATACTACATAATTCTTGAATCCAAATACATAAAAAATATTTATTATTCCAATTCATCCATAAGCCATAAGAAGGATACCTCATCCTATTAAATAATATTTCTTTCCATTGGAATTTCATTTATAGTCTCATCATCATCCAAAATATTACCGTTACTCGTACCACCTTGCTGATTATTTTCTGGAGATTTTTACTTGGTACATTGATTTTATAATGACCATTCATCCAACTCTTAAATCATTTTATGTAGGATTATTTCTTAGGGAGGCCAATATTCTGATTTATTTACTTAGTTGCACCCTTTATTTTTTCATTACGGTTTCTTGCTTTGTGTTCTTATTTTATATAGTAAAAACACCTTCGTGTTCCTAAAATACATTCACTTAGGTTATTATTTCCCCATTATTAACCCAAAGTAAATAAAATATTCATTCCTAAATGGTCTCTATTATCCTAACTCTCATTTAACTCCTTCCTTCTCTTCTTTAGTGATCCTGATAGTTGGTCAAGGTATACATTGATGACCACATGCCTTGAAATCTAATTAAGAATAATCACCACATCCTTCAATCTAGTGATCATCCCATTTGACTTCTCATTAACATATTATCCATCATATTCAATGTCATTCCAATTCCTTCTGGTTCCTTCTATTTTCTAAAAATGGAAATTACAATTAGAAAAACACTTATCATAGTAGAAATCCATATAATCATGAAAAAATGCTTATTGGATGTCTAAATTATGAAACCATTCAAAAACTATGACAAATTATGTTATAATAAGTTATTCATCAACAACATCAATTTAAATCTTTCGTGATGGTTCATTAAGATTTTGTGAATATCCAAAGATTATCCAATGAGAGTGTCAAACCAGGTGTGTATCAAGGCCCATTTTCATGTACCAGATTACCCTAAGTCAGACTTGAGACAACTTTTTAGTGTCTTTATACCTATGTACATCTTTTCCAGATCAACGAACACTTTTAGTATCTATATAGGGACATATTTCAAGGAAACCACTCACTTTATCCTTTACAAAAATTTCAAGAAATATTCCAAAACATTAACTCAACCATATACTTATCTGTATATGAATCTCTAGACACATACTAAGACGTATTCCTAGGAATCTCAATAAATTTTTCTCATAAATTTTCTAAAGGTTAACTAAAACTTATCTATGATACCGACTGTAATAACCTAATATTAATGCACATTGAAATTACATTACTTTTTTGGAATACATAAAATATTATACCAACAAACACCCAAAAACCGTATTATTTTAGTGCCTATGAAAACATTGAAACATAAACATCGGTATATTAGTGATAAAAATTATATCACACTAGAAATATCATTATCATAGGGGTATGATAAGGAGATAATAACATTATAAGATCATACAATTCGTATAAACGATCATAGCCATAAATAATGGTATAGATCTTGGTAGTTTATAATACATGACTCAAATGAAAATAAATAACATAATCTATTAAATAACAACTTAGGAATAAGACATGTAATTGTGGCATGAATAAACATGTGATATCATTACATTTAAGTCCAGACTCATTTCTATAACCTATGAAAAATTTATATGTTTCAAAATAATTTCACCAAAGAATAACCCATGAGAAGAATAAGGTTTCAAAATTATATAACTCATCAATGAGAAACGGGATTCATAATAATCATTACATCAAATTATAAACCATTTGAAAAATAATATTAATTCAACCATTGTTTTATTTCTTAGAAGGGTATGAGTAACATCAAAGGATATCATATTATATGGAAAATAACATGGAAAGATATTTTGAAAACATTTCATGGTTAAAATAACATTTCTTCTTTAGAAAAGTCTATTTAAAATATAAAACTACTTGAAAAACATTTTCTTTAATATAAAAATGAAATATTATAAATAATGATTTGAAAATATTTTGAAAACTTGTTTCTTTTTAAACATATAAATATATCATGAAATTTTATAAAAGGATCTTGAATACATTTTGAAAAACATTTTCCCTAAATATTTATAAAAAGAGATTGAAAATGTTTTGAACCCAATTTTCCCTGAAAACCACTTTAATACAATGAATTTAAAAAATACTAGGAAAACATTGGATTTTTAAAAAAATAATTTCTAATAGCTTATTGTAATCTTCAATGGAATGATGTCTGGGATGGAGGGTAAATCTTTAATATCGTAACATTCCATTTACACTGTAAAAAGTTAAAATATTTTCTTTATTGATAAATAATTGAAGAATAATATTTATAATCAATTTTGTTTAAAAGGTAAAACATGGGTAAAAATTTCCTTTGACGTCATAGGGTAATAGTAAAACATTTTTTAAAAGACTTTAAAAAATGAAAGTAGTATAATAGTATATATTTCTGACCGAAAGAAGAAATAAAGGTGGACTTTCATAAAATATTTTCTTAGTCACCTTAAGTACCATTGGGTGGGAAAATGGTACTAATACATGATGATATCAAGGTAAACCATAGGATACAACAATTCATGAGTTCAACTGAGAGATGGATCAAAATATTTCATCAAATGATTCATAATCATAAACAATATAAAAAATGGATGAAATTTCTTCAATAAACTCTTATCACTTAGTAACTCTTTACCATGCTCCACCTGTAAAAAAATGAAATTACATAAAGTTAAAAATATTATCAATATAAGTAAATTAAAAATATAACATGTCAAATTCAAGTACATAAACCTCAATAAATAATTTATCTATATAGCAAAACATGAGTCTTAAAGAAGGCTATTTGTGGAAAAACTATCATACTGATTTGGTTACTTTTGAGACATCAACTCCATGAAAAAAGATCATAGAATGGATTGGTAAGTACCCATAAATTTAATAATAAAAATAATAGAATACATTTATGTGAATTATATACACCACAAAAAAATATAATAGTGGTGAAAATGACATTTATCTAATGGATATTAAAAGTTAGATGAAATTTCTTTACCTTGTGTCTTGACTCTCATCGTACTTGTTCAAACCTCCTCTTAATTAGGTAACTCAATTTGGTTTAAACCAAAGGGATTCCATGAAAGTATTTATTACAAAAGTGTGGATTCAAGAAGGAAGGTAGGATTTTGGGTAGATTATTGGTAAGATGTTGGCCTATCCTATATGGGTTGATATTTCTGACGAAGTGGTAGAGGTGGCGGCCTTTTATATGGAATGGAAAGGACACACTTGGAATTTTTGAAATCATGTTATGTGTACCAATGTTTTTAACTAAAAAAATTCATAAATACAACCTAAATAAATAATTTAAGGTTTATAGATAAAATATGGCCATACAATGAGTGTTTTACAAGTGGCAAGGTCATTTGGGCCCTAAAGATTAAGGTTTATTTCCTTATAAAGCTTAATTTAACCTTAATCACTGTAATTAATTTTTAATGCATTCTTGAATATTTTTGGTAAAAAATTCATTTGGACTTATTATAAATTATAAATTATAATTATTATAAATATGTAATCGATTTTCCAAATTCTAATAATATAATTAGAATAAATTAATTTAAAATTAATCTACATATGGGACTACAAAGCAGGTTTTGAAGTAAAAATGTTAAAAACATTGCTAGGTTTGTATAACCAATTTGATTGTGAAATTGATTCCAATGACCTAAATTGGATAAATTTATAATAATTTGATCTAATTAAAATATTATATAAACTAAAAAAATAATTTAATCTTATAAATAAGTTAATTGAAAAACTAGTTTTGATTTAAAATTTAATAAAATAACTATTCATTAAAAATGAAAACATACATAACATACCCAAAATTTATCATAAGCTAATATTTATTTTTTTATTTAAAATATGATTTTTTTCAAATATTAAATCTATAAAATTTAAAATATTTGGATTTAATATAGATTTTCCATTAAAAGGCGGTAAAACTACATTTATAAAAGTATAGGTTTTAAAGCATAAAATTGGTTTTGTTCTTGTCTTATTTATATCAAATATATTATATAAATACCAAATAAATGATTCAATATATACTATATATATTAAATTAATATCACTCACTAATTATAATTAATTTTTTTTATGAAGAAAAAACACCTTTAGGGGCATAAACATATAAATATATCATTCAAATTCAATTGGTTCTTATATTTTAATTTATAATTAACTAGTAACCTATTTATTATTCTTATATTTTTTTAAACCATATATTTTAAATTTCTAGTTTATACTATTCATAACCACTAATTTAACAGCTAGGTTATAACTTATTATGTTAAATAAGAATATATTGTTGTTCGGTAATACTCCATCTTGCGTGTTATGTAGGCGATCGAGGAAAGTCATTGTTGTGTGTAATTAAATCTTACCTTAGTTATCCATCTAGATAACGATAAAATTCATGTCTAATTTAGTACACGATTAACTAGGTGTTTCATATAAGTCAATCCAAATATTGTGCTTTAATATAAAATATATTATTTTCATTATTGCATGAAATGAAAAGATTGAAATATATTAAATTAATTTGCAAAAAAAATATTTCAAAAAATCATATGGTGTTGCAGTATTATATAAATTAATATGACTTGGGACCTCCCAAGGGAAATCAGGGAGATTCTTAGAGGCATGATTGCAAAAGAGGATATATAGGAGGTGTTCAATGTTAGGATCTAATACCGCTACAACCACCTCTAGGTGGACTACTCTAGGCTGAGTGGGCATGAATTCATGAGTGTGGATGGTATTATGAAGTTAAGGACTATGACCCATAGGCTACCAACATAGTTTTAGGAATTACCGATGTATTTTGCACATTAGAGTTGGTTTTGATAAACAAAAGATAGACCATTGACTTCCTATCCTTATCCATTGTTCAAGAACTGGAGATTCTAGTGAGGCCTCCAGCTAGAACATGAGGGATATATACTATCACTGTGGGGATTCTATATAACCTCTTATTTTAGTAATGTAACTTGATACTTGGAGGGGATAAATTTTTTTTAGGATCTCTTTATAGATGGGATGAGACCATATGATATCATTCTTTGTATGTATTGGCTATCCAGTTTCCATTCCATATTAAATGTGTCTAATTGAGAATTTTATGTACTTGGGATGATAGGTACATATTTTAATTCATGGGTGAGAAATATTTATAGTTATATTAGGTTGTGCTAATGTACAAGACATTAACGCAAAGTTCACATCAGCTGGATAGTTCTAATATTTGTATAATAAATTCAACAGATAGTCAGTTCCTTATTGTTGTTGAGGTGTACCTATATATCATACCCATGTGAATGCGTTATTACTTATTCCTAAAGATATTGAATTCTATATCGACTTGTGTCTTGGAACTTCTCTTATATATTTAATGTCCTATAATATATCTCCCAATGAGATTTAAGAGTTGGTGGTAAAATTAGAGGACCCTTAAAAGAATTCATTTATCACACCCAATGCATTTATATGGGTATCTATAATATTATATTTCAATATGGTAGACAGAATTTGAGGTTGGTTTTGAATTATTATTACCTAAACTAGATCATTTTAAAGAATAATTATTCACTACTGATAATTGATGAACTATTTGATCCACTAAATGGTGAAAAGTGGTTCTCAAAGATTAAACTCTGGTTAGGTTACAACAAGTTGAAGTTTCCTAACTTGGGTGTGAGAAATGTAGAATTTAGATCTTTATAAATTCATTATGAGTAACTAATGATTTCCTTTGGTGTAACAAAATCCCCAACAATGTTTATGGGTTGCATCAAACATATTTTCCAGCATTCTCTAAACTAGTTTGTGGTGGTATTTATAAATGACATTCTCATTTACATAAAATTGAAGGATGATTATGCAGAGTCTTTTAAGAAATTCTTAAACATACATCAAGAGAATTATTTTTACTGGAAACTCATGTAATGTCATTTATGGATTAAATAGTTCTACTTTTAGGGAGAAGGTATCTTAGAGTAATGAGTGGTTGTAGACCCAGTGAAGATCGATTCGTTTATTACATAGAATTCACCCATGTGTGTGGTGGAGGTGTCTAGATTCCTTGGGTTTAAAAGCTAATATTGGTAATTTTTTTTCATATTTCTCCATGATTATTACTCCCCTATATTCCCTAACCTAACAGGATAATACTGTTTTGTAGTTAGAAATTTTCTAAAAGACCTTTTGAGGATTTGCGATAGAGGTTAGTGATCACTCCCATCATGATATTTAAAGAATAGGGGTTGAGTATGTGGTGTTCTTAATACCTTTGATTTATTATTGTGAACTCCACTCCCCAAAAACTCCTTTAGTATGTGAGGTAACCACATCATGGATATATTTATTACAAAATATTTTATGACTAGATATTATTGGGACATGCACCTAACATAGTTTATAAAGGTGGGTAGTGTTGAGACGACAATATCTAAGTTATATTTGTTATAAAAGAATTACTGATAAATAATGTTTATATATGGATAAAGAAGATGTATATTGGATGTTGAATAAATATAGAGATAATGAATTATTGATTATGGGTTATATGGAATCCAAGTATGCTGAAGTAGTTGAACATAAATCCATATGTATTGGATGATGATTAACGAAAATGGGAATTATAAGTAAGTATCCATGATAATCAATACATTTGAAGAATCCAAGTGATATTAATGGTATTACAATTGAATTAATAAAAAAATTTATGGTTGAAAAAATGTTGGTTCCACAATGAGTGAAGAGACCACAAGTGCGGGGGTAGATGAAGTGGATGAAGAGGAAAATCTAATATTCAGTGAAAAATATATTCAGATTAAATTAAAAATAATATGATTGAATTTAGTAATTGAAAATTAAATTATTATTCTCAGGTTCAAATTTCATTGAATTGGTAATCATGATTCTTTCAAAGAGTTTCGGGGATGAAGAGTGAAATAAGGAAGAAATTTATAACAAGGAAAATTGTGAAATTTGGAAACAGGTTGAAGAAGTGAAGAACAATGCATGAAAATTTAGATGTGTGATCTACATAAGAAAATGTACCCGTATGAGATTATACACTTATTAAAAATCACAAAAAGGTAAATTATCAACGTACATGAATCCATGCAGATACATATATGTTAGTTGTAATGTATAAGAATTATCCGCATAGCCAAATATTCTACAAATTTGAATTTGGATATGTGATGGGTCACATAGAAGAATAACATATGTATCTAATTCTTCTACCAAGGTGGAATTATATTAACATAAAAAAATACACATACATGATTCATGTAGCTGTTTGAGTACAAAAAAAAGGAATATATACTTACACACTAGGAAAGATCTCCATAATTCATGATTCTAGAAATAGGTAAATCTTGAAGATAGTTTTAGAGGATTCAATGTGATATGTGCTTCATTAAATATGATGATAAATTTATCTTGATAATTGAAAATTATTTAATTGAAGTAGAAAAATATAAGTGTTATGCAAAGATGAAAGGATGGTGTTAATTATTGTAAGGCATGGAAGCTAATCAAAAGAAATTGATCAGACGCATAAGCCTTCAAGACTGGGAAATTTTTAGATGACTACATAGATGTTATATGGTAATATATCCTCATGTAATGTTATTAATTATTCTATTCATGTGGATATTTTAAATATTTTAATGATTCAAAATCTGTGAATAATTTATGAACGCGAGTATTCAATTATAACATACAGATTAAAAGGTTGAGTCATATAGTTTGAATATATGTATTTTTTGTAATTGTGAGTGTATGATATTTCCATATATCATAGAATGAAAATACGAATTAATAAATGAGTATTTAACTTATTCTTTCGGGAATGATTGAAAAATATCATTGAATGGAAAAATATATAATGTTTTATAGTGGTTACTAAAGATCCTGGAGGACTTGAATTGCCATATACCTAGTAATTCAAATCACGCACTCACAAGGTATTATGAATATTAAATAAAGATAATAATTTGAAGTCAACTAATGTCTCAAATTTTAAAATATATATATAGACACACATAAGGTAAATGAATAAAATGGATTGAAAATTGAGATACGTTCAACTATATGATTCAATGAAACATTATTTGAGTGTAAATAAGAAGAAGATATGACTCAATAATAATATTAATAAATTATATGAATCAAAGAAAAAAATTAAGAACTACTGTAGGTCTTATTTATTAAATAATAATAAGAAATAATAAAAGAGGAGAATATATCTAGTGCAGGAGGATAAAGTGCATTGAATAAATAAAAGGATTAAGAAGAAGTGGTAAGAATATAATAATGAGTTGTGAATAATTATTTTTTCAAGAAATAAGAAGACGAATTAGTTTAGTTGGTCTAAAATTTCATAAGAATGAGTACTAGACACACTAAAATACATAGAATAAAGAATAAATCTCACAATAAATAGAAGATAAGAATGATATAATGAAGAAGGTTGTGCACACTACTATCAATATAAGAAAAGAAGAGGAGGAGTTACCTACATTATGTTGTTTATGTATGAGAAAAGGATGAGGATAACATTAAAAAATTATGAAATTCAATAAATGTAATATCTGGTTGAGGAATTACTTTATTTTGAAAATAAATGAATAATTTGAATACTATTATCATAGGAAACATAAACATCACGTGAGAAGATTCATATCGGAATAGGTTACGACCCATACAGGGACTCAAAAAATATTTTTACCCCCCCCCCCCGAGTGTGGGATACCACACATGAGGTTAAATATATTTGTTATAGCTAACCCACCATAACATGTATCTTATTATGGTGGTATCTATGGTCAATTATTGTTTCCAAATTACACAAAGTACTACACTTTCTTATCAAAAGGTGAAATTTTTAAATATTTCATCCTCTTTATGTATAATAAAAAATAAAGGAGAATTAATATAATGAGAGAATTGAGATCTTAACTGATCAAATAAATGGAAGAATAAAAAGTAAATATTTAAGATTTTTTATCCATGTTTTATAAGGAGTGGAAAAACAAAATATAAGAGGATGATGAGTCCACTAAATACTTTGAGAAAATATCCATGACCTTGAGAAAAATATTTCAATCAATTTTTCTAAAAAAGATGTCAATGATATACGAAAAAAAGAGATAGACACATAGCAACAATAAAAAATAAAATCTCATGATGTGGATGTTGAAATGATTAAAAAATAAATTGAATATGTATTTAAGGTAATTTAATGATAAAAATATACACTCTACAAGAGATTCCTTGAACTTGAGATTAAATTGATATATATAAAGACAACTGAATCTATGTGATTATAAGAATTTGATAGAAGAAGTGATGAAAAACAATATTGTGATATATATTTTTATGATGTAATAATATCTATATTACAAGGATAAAATATCAGTACATCATTTACTAATAATTTTTAATAAGATGAAAAGAAAGTGGTTCCCTCTATACCTTTTTGTAACAATTTTACGATGTCTGTTTTCATGAAATTTTAATGTTTAAAAATAAAATCTGTACATTTATGGAGGATTAAAAATGAGGAGAAGCATAAAACCATGTATATGTTGGATAGAAGAATATGTGTAGATGCTGGTCACTCAATAAAAATCCAACCAGTGGTTAAGGAATCTAAAAAATAGTATACTTCGAAATCTAGAATTTTTAGGAAGTATGTAGTGTAGAAAATAGGATAACGATTTTTTCAATATTTTTTAGTACCATAAAAATTTTGTGAAATTTTAATTGGACTATTGGTGAAATATATTTAATGAAAAAACAAAAATTAATCACATATAAAGTTGGTATAAGTTATAAAAAAGGAAGAATTTGTAGATAAAGAAGAATATGTCTACTTTTAATATATCCTGTGAACTTAAAGATTTCTGTTCTGTTGTAAAGGGATGTGGTCACGACAATAGTGCATGGTAATTTAATAATATCTCAAATCCTATGAAAAATAAAGGCCAAATAATATTGTGAATTATTTGAAAGAATCATTGGGAAAGGAACATAATAATACTAATGTTTTAAATTAGAATACTCCCAATATGGTGAGAAAATAGGCAGGTGAGAGGCACTTGGAAAATAATCTGAATGGAAGACAAATTGGTGAAAATTCCAAGAATACTAGTGGAAGGCTAAAATCTAAAAGGTTTTATGTTAATGAGAAAACACACAGGTTACTAAATAGATAATCCATTAAGGCTACCAATATTCTAAATTACAATGTAGTAATGTAGTTTTTAGATTAATAGAAATCAGATAAATTGGAAGATGAACAAGAAAAATATAGTGATACAAATAAAAATAATAATCCATATGAATGTCACCAATTTCAAGAAATATTTTTCAAAAAATGAAAAATCTTATGGTAGGTAAGTATTGTATGTGATTTTCAACATATATGGAAACAATCATAGAGATTTATCTAAAATAATTTTAGTATAATAAGTGTTTCTAAAGAAATTTAAATTTACACCATGTGATATAAATTCCATAAATAAAATTGAAAATATAAATTTCACACACAAATAAATTGAATAAGTGGTGAGGTCGATGATATCAAAAATTAAACCTGGTTTCATAAGAATATGTTCATGTTTGAAGAGTGGATGAAATGGGGAAACATAATTGATAAAAACATCTCAACCTTACTGTGAACATTGAGGAATTGGAAGATACATCTTATTAATTTAAATTTTGTGTATTATATTTGGTCTTACAAATAAATAAATTAATGGTGAAGCATGATCATGGTAGAATCTATGAATGAATTTTTTCTACCAGTTTGGGAAAATATATATGAAAATGTTACCATATAATATAGATCTATCAATTTATTTTATAATAAATCCAATAAAAATCATCTTTCATGAAGTCGAAGTAGTTGTTTTCAACACCAAATATACAAGTGAGGAAGATACCATCTTGGATTGATATTACATTTTCAAATTCCAAAGAGTATGTGTTTAGTAAGGTCATCCATTTTAAAGCTGTGGGAGTTATTAGATATGAAACACTATAAGTATAACATCAATATTGTTGTAGTATCAACTAGAAATGTCATTTAAATAGTCTTTAGAAGGGATCATCCATTATAAATATCATGATCATTGTATCCTTGAGAGGATACATGTGAAGAAAGAAGAAAAATTGACCAAAATTATCAATTCATTTATATATGAATTATTTTTCAATTTCTTTATGGTGTTTCATTGAAAGTGTATGTATTTATAATTATACCATCATTTGTAACTTTAATAAATCCATAAATTTAAATTGGGATATTTATTTGCAAAATATATTAAATTTTACCTTTATAGAAGATTTATATATGTTACCTATAACATCAATCATGTGATTTTTTTGACCTATTTGTTTAAATAAGTGTAATAATATTATATTGATTGTTTCTATAAAAAAATGTATCAAACATGTATCATTATGGAGAATAGTTATACATATTTTAATTATTTCTCGTTTCATTTTTATCAATTTCAATTGAAAATATGCATCTTTGTTATTGAAATAAAATCCTCTATTTTATACATTAAACATGGATCACTTATACATAGAGTGAAATGATTTATGGATCATTGATTAAGATTGAATTGATACCATTTTCCTAATAACATTTTATTTTATGTTTATAAGGTGGAGAAAAAAGTTAATTGAAGTATTGATGATAAGGTAGATATTAGGAATGAATAAAACACATATTGATATATCTTTTAAAATTTATTTCCAAAAAATAAAAAGGAGGATATTTGCAATCCCACATTGTTTGAGTTATTTTCATTTCTAAGGAATAATTTTCAAGGAAGATCAATACTTTGATAAAGAATAAGTATCTTGCATATTGAATTATGATGGTTATGATGAACTATTGATTATAGTTTATAAGGAATCTAGGTTTGTTGAATCATTCAAAGCTTCATCCATATATATTGGATTAAATTTGATGACAATGGAAATTTAAAAGAACAGATCCTGAGAATAATGGAAGATAAAGTGATCATGGAATATGCATGATAGATCAATCAACTAAATGAATAAGGTTATTGCTGAAAAACATTTGGGTCTACAACAAGTTAATAGATTTCAAGTGTTAGGAATGATCACTTTTATGAAGAAGAATATAGGATATTATTTATAGAATATATAAATATTTCCATAAAAATGGGGGCATTTAATTTTTCTGATTTAGAGTGAATTTTTATTCTACAGTTTAAATTTCATGTTATTGGTTATCATGATTCATTACAAGTGTTTATAGTATTAATATTGAAGGAAATAATAAGTGAATAATGGGAAAATACAATGTCTTGAAATCGTTTTAAGTAGTTCAAAACCATGTATAAAAATTTGGATATGCGATCAATGTAGTAAATATCTACATATGAGAATATTCATGTACATGAATTCACCATATAAGTGTATAATTAAATTATGTGAATTCATGTAGAAGAGAATATGATAATTTAAATATATTGTAATTGTCTATATGTAAAAATCGTCTATAAATGTGTGTTTGGATATCTGATGGGTCATGTAGGTGAATAATACATACATCAGATTACATGATGTAGTAGAAATCCTAGAAATATTAACAAATCCATGTATGGGATTTGAATAGGTTCTTTAGTATGATGTAATGGATTATATCCTTACAAACTGGGTGAGATCTATATAATTTGATGTCTTTAATATCTAATATTTTGAAAGATAATTTCAGATGATATAAAGTTATATTTGATTTTTTGATACTTATTTCATGACACAGTTATCATGATAATTGAAAAATATGTAACAGATTGATAAGAATATAAGTGAAATTCTATGTTTCAAGGATGTTGTTGATCATCATAAGGTATTAAAGGTAATCGAATGACTTTAAAAAAAGTATAATATTTCAAGACTATTAAATTTTTAGATGACTACTGAGATATCACAGAACAGTATATCCACATTAAAAGTGATTCAAGATTCCATTCACAAGGATATTTTGAATATTTTAAAGTTTCACATTCTCTAGAGAAGTAATAAATGCATGTATTCAAATATCACATAACATATAAAAGGTAGAGTCTTAAGGTTTGGATATTTCCATTATTTATAATGATAAGTGTTCCATATTTCCATATGTCATGGAATGAAATTAATATGGAATAACCAAGTCTTTATCGTGGTCTCCAAGGAATATTTGATTAACATTAATTACTGGAAAAAATAAAAAAATGTTGATTGTGTTTACCAATAATTAGGGAAGATTTTAATTATCATAAAAAATATTAATTTGTATCATTGATTCACATAGTATTATAAATATCAAATTATTAGAATAATAGGAAGGAAACTAAGACTTCATATTTTATTAAATATTTACATTGTGAGTCAATGAAGAAAATTTATAGAACAATGAGTGCATTTTGACAATTTTATTTAAAAAAAGAAAATTTTGGGGTCATGAAGAAGAGTAATAAACTAAATCATATTATTAATTCATTTTTGATTCAAATATAGGACGGATGAACTGGTCTATGTTGTTTTCAGTAATGAAGAAGAAGAAATAATAAAGAAGAAGATATCCAGTACAAGCTGATCAAGTGCACTGAATAAAGAATAATAAGAATAAGAATAAGAAGTTGAAATAAGAGAATAAGGTAGTGTACATATTTATGTACACAAAAAATAATAAAAATAATTGGTTGATTTAGTCAATAATTGTATATGAGTTATAATTTTTAGCACTATGATACATGGATTTAAGAAGTTGAATTGAAAATTTGGAAAGAGAAGAAGAACATAAGAAATAAGGTTTTGTGTAAGATTATTTATACAAGAGAAGAAGAAGAAGAATAGTTTATTTCTTATTGGTGTGAATGTAAGAGAATAAGTGGATAAGAACATTAGAACACTTTGAAATTAAACAAAATCCATATTTGGTAGAGGACTCTATTTATGATTCAAAATACATAAAGAAGTTGAAGTCTATTTATACTGGTGGAATAAATATCCTGTGGGAAGCTGTATGTTGGACTAGAATATCACAAGTCCAAGGACATGATATTTTCTTACCCCCCCCCCTCCCCCATTGATTGTAGGTTACCAAACTTTTGGTTTTGGATATTATTTTATTACACCCACTAAAAAAGTTTTCTTCTTATAGTGGTATGTTTGTTCACAGATTTATTCTCGATTCCAGTAAGAACTAGTATTTCTTATGGAAAGTTGAACCTTGTAAATATACTTTCTATTTTGTGTTTACATAAAAGAAATGGAGTGGAAGAAAAATAATATAATCATGATACTAACAAGTCAAAGATTTAGATGGATAAAATGATTAAAATAGGATAAAAATTCATCACTGATTCACCTCCCTCCCCCACACACACCCTCACTATTGACAATATCTCAGGTGGTCCTCAAAGTAAGCACATAGTCTTTATCCAAATAATAATGGCGGATATAGTTTTGATTCCAGGGGAGGTATTGAGAGAGTTCTATACATCCCCTTATAAATACATCTTGGAGTAGTAAAGATGTATCCAGACATTTAGTGGTAGTTTTGTGGCCATGGATAAAGATGAGTATTTCCGATTATATCAATAAATGCATCGCTTTTAAGTAGATGAAGGCTTAGAATCATGTAACATCTAGTTTGGATCAGTCAGTAAGATACTATATTGTAATTGTTAACATGTTTCAATGGATTTCAAGATGGTATTTCAACAAATAGTGAGAGGTTATGAGACTACCTGGATATTTATATATCAAATCACTATGTCATTCCAATTCATCACCATTAAAAAATAGGCTTCAATAGAAATATTTGGAAACATGGATATATAGGAGGTCGTCTCAATTCATGGTGTTCCAACGATGATTGGTTTGTACAATGATATTAATTTAAAATATCAATTTTGGAATGGTTTTCAAGAGGACTTTGGACTCATTTTCATATTATCATGACATTCAATCCAAGGAGTGATAACATGAGCAGAAAGAAAACCCAGGTCATAGATTATATAAATAAGGCCTGTATGTTGAAATTTTACTGAGATTGTGGAGGACCACAAAACCTTATGAAAGTTTTCATACCAAAAAAATTTATCACTATACATGTATCACCCTTAGTTTTAGTTAAATGACACTTTATTCATGAATTTTGAGTCTTCATAATATTTGGGTTATGTTATGGGTGGTTTTAGAGAGATTTTGGCTTGTTTTGGCAGCATTTATGGAGGTGCATGATATATTCAAGGTTATTAGAAACCATGCACCATATCTAGAAATCCACGCAAGGGAAAAAAGTGGGAACTGGTTAGGCTCAAGGTAATTGAAATTAAGGGAAAAGTAAATTTAGTGCATGATTTGTTTAAAAACTCATTATAACTATATAAGGTGTTGGATTAAAATAGAAGCACTGTATAATTAGAGAATGGTTTTCCCAACTATATGGATTAACAACATGGAATACAGTTGGAACCCCTAAATTGTGGTTCAAATATGAATTAATATATTTAATCCTATTTCCCCCCTAATATCCTAAGAAACCAAATTAAATTTTCTCCCAAGGCTTGATAGATAATTCATTTTGATCTGGAAGTGATTATTAGGTGAATCAAAGAGTTTGGGAGGCCTGTATTCTTCAGGAAGTCTTATTTATTCATCCTTATTTTTTGATAACTTCCTTTTATCTCTCTTGGAAACATAGATCTAGTTTTTTATGGATTTGTCTATGTTGTGGGATTTTAATCTTGGTGAGATCATATTAAATCTTATGAACGGAATTCGGTTTGTGATCAGATGTAAAATATAATAGTGTTTTTCTTCATTTTATTCAATGTTTTAGAGGTATGGAGATTCTATATTATCTCTACGTGACTTAAAACTTAAATTATTAGTTGTAATTAAATTATTTTATTTAAATTGTGGTAAAATCTTTGTGTGACTCTTTTTGGAAAATCCGTTTTTGATTATGTCTTCGAAATTGTTTAAATTCATTATTTATTTGGAAAACTATTTAAATTAATTTTAACACAATGTTTTAAAATTATTTTTTGGTTTGAAACATGTAAATCTATTGTTTAAATTATTTAAAATAAGGATATTTGTTTATATGAAACGTCTTTTATTGAAATTATTTTTTTAAATGACTAGGAAGTATTTTGGAATAATCTATTTAGAGTGTGTTGTGTGGGATAGATTATGGTTGTGAATTACTACCATAAAAGTGGGATGGAGTTTTTACATGACGTTCTATTGGAAATGGAAACACCAAAGTTGAGTGTGTGTGGATGGTTGTGGGTGTAAATGGAATAGTTATTCCAAATAAATTGATAAATATTTCAGGAAATTTATTTTACTACATTCCATAAGAAATTATTTATGAATTTGTTATAAACTACTTTTACTGCTTAAAAAAATATTATATGATTTTTAATAAGTTCAATCCTAGTTTCATGATTTGTGATTTCATTAGGGAAATTTTATTAAATTTAGTATCACCCCTTCTTGGTCACTACTATACATTTTCCAATGTTATCCATTAAGACAAGGATAAAGGTAAGGTATCTTGGTTCTTCAGCCCTTCTTATGTCACATTGGGAATGAAATCTGTAGTTAGTGGTTGGAGTGGTTTCGGTGTTTCATATTGATGTCACTTGGTATTTTTGAGTTTTTTGGTCTTTTAGTTCTCTTTGTAATTACCCATGATTATTAACTAGATGAAAATCCATAATAAATTGTTTTTTTCAATAAATGTTCGGTGAGATTTTAAAACTATTCTTTGAAACATAAATCCATGGTTTGGACAAATTCAAAGTATTGTTTTTAGACTTGGGTGAATTCTTTAGGGGACCCTTGGATATATCTTTGAGTTTCGAAAGCACTGGGGTCTAGAAAGAACATGTTTGGTGGGTCTACATAGGGTGCAAGGTTTTTCTAAAATAGTCCATCCCCAAGCAGTAATTGTGTAGACTATTTTTGAGGTGCAAATGTGAAGTGTATGGGTTGCACATAGTTTACCAAAACCATGCACCTAGACAAAATGGGTACTTCTACATAGGTCGTACACTCACACCATTCAGCGCATGGTAGGTGCAGAGTTTTTCAAACTGGGCAGCCAGTCTATTCAAAGTGGTTCCGGTGCCTAGTGGAGGGAACATGGTCCACAAACAATTTTCTAAACTGATCAGCCAACACCATGCACAGTTTATTTTATTTAAGAAAATTTATGAATATAAAAATTAAAATAAAATAAAAATATATCCTAATTAAACACACCTTTCTCCCCTCCTATTTTCACACAATGCACACACTCGCCCCCTTACCGAACCTCCATGTTGTGACCTCACTTCATTTTCATCTTCTAATCATGATTATTCCATTGGTATTATTTTTATTTATTGGTTTTTGTATCAAGGTAGGAGTCGCAGCTCCCTCCTATTTCCTTCAACTATAATTTTCCCCTCTCTCCACTACCCATCCATTTTGGTCAAACCCTATGGTTTGTGCTAATTTGGATTTTTGGTTTTCCTCTATTTTTAAGGTGTTTGATGCATCTCCTGAGACTCCTTCATTCATGTTTCATTATCTATTACCCAAGATAATTATTTAAAATCATTTTGGTCCACCCGTCATCAATTTCAGGTATTTTTTCTCTGTTCTTCATTATTTATCATTTTCTATTTGGGGTTTTCTTAGTTTTTGGTGTTTTGATAAAAAATTAGTCTGCTAAACCTTTTTGCAATGGTTTGTGTCACCATAGTTGAAGGTAACTTACCAAATATGCATAGGTAATCATTAATATAAGTTCCTCCATTATATATATATATAAACCAATTATAGTGAATATATATATTTGGGCAAGGTGTTCTTATGTATATATATGAAAATTCATATGAGTGCAAGTGAAAATAGGCACTTTCTTATATTATCATATATATAAGGATCCCCATGTATATATTCATGACCACGAAAATATGTACTTAGGGGCTAGGTAACCTTATGTATATATGAATGTGAATATGCTTGGAGGTGTGAAAGGGAATCATTGATGGGTCATTAATGAAAGAAACATGTTCCCAGGTGTTTAGTTTTGTTCTCCCTCTTTTATGGTATGATCTCTTTCCATTTACCTTTAAATAAATCAATGACATAATTGTTTGTCTTTCTCACCTTCTTAGATTTTAATTAGTATTATATGGTTTCTAGATTAAATTATTCTTGAATGTGAATTGATTATAAATATTGAATGAAATGTTTAATATGATAAATGATTTTTTTGAATAAAAATTTCATATTTTTATAATAAACCCCCTTTATAGAGGTGCATTGTATTCTAAACTAAAAATTATTAATTAGTGATATAAATCCTACTTATCTTGTTTATTTGGAAGTTCTTTATGATTTTATGTTAATGTTTTGTATATGGAATTTTATAACTTGTCCCTTAAATATGTCCTTGAATGGATTTTCCCCTTTTCTATATAATAGAAAAATGAACCGAGTTGATCCAAAGGGAATGGATTGCCAAATAAATGGGTTTTTCGATGTAAGTGATTTCCCAATTTGACCATGGTATCTTTTATGTACCCATAGTGTCTAGTTAAATGAATCACCTTGTGAAATGGATTAAATGTCAGGTTTTAGTTTGAATTGAATCTTAATAATGTATTTCTATCCCTGTATGCATTAAAATGGATTAATTAAAATGAAATTTAATAGGGTGGTACAAACACACACCTTGTTGTAATTAAATAAGAATGAATTATGTTATTTGATATAATTTTGATTCCCTTGATTATAATGGTTATTTAAATGAAAATCATGAGAGGTATTTCCTTATGGATTGTATGATAAATATGATGATGCCCTTATAAAGTATTGATAAATAAGTATCATGATAGATTTGTTCTCATGAATTATATTATAAATGAATACGCCTTATATATAGGTTTTTTGTGATGTTAAGGGGTGTTCTTTATGGTGTATTATCACACCCCTTTACATCGTACATTGAGTATGTAATCTCATACTAGTGATACATCACTGACATTGGGATGAGGTGACTTTTTCTATGACTAGAGTGAAGCAAGGAGGATAACTCTTCATCCTGTGTAGTGTGGTATGGAATCTCTCACTCTTCTAAGAAATTGGATAATATACCATTTTACTCGAGATTATAGGCCCATTAGAATGGTCACCGATAGTGTGAGTTATGCCCCGGTCCATCTAGCACAATAATTCCATGTATATGGGAATTAGGCATCCACACACACTTGTTTTATATAGGTGGATACAATATAGAACTAATATATAGATAGTTCCTGATCATACACTTATTTCAGCTATGAGTTAGAGTAGGCATTACTGTTAGGTGACCCTTAGGATCTTAGGAGGGTTGTTGTTTATTTATTCAGTTCTATTTATTATTTATCTATACCTACACACTGCTTAATTTATATTACACTAAATGGATTGGGATAGACACTGTGGGTTCCTACCTACTTATATTATTATATCACACCCTGATTAGGTGGCCATTTTACTATGGTACCTGAGTAGACTATATATTTGCAGGACCTAGGTTGATTGATTGTGCTATTTTTCTTGAACATAAGAGTTAAGAGTATGGGATTGAGATAATGCTCAAAAAGCTCAATGAGATTTCCATTGGTGATTTTTTTCTGTTATTACAATTTATTTCAATTTTTAAATTTCCCTTCGTATACTTCTCACATAATTTTTCATACATGAATTTTTTTGTAATTTATTATTTTCCACATTTATATTCATATTATATTATTCTTCCATTTTTTATATTTCATTTATTACTGATTCTGATGATGTATGAAATATACATTATTCAATAACATTATATTAGTCATATAATGATGGTATAATCTCCCCACTATCACCTCTTTAGACCATTACTTCTACACGATAGCCTCTGGTGTACGGGGAGGCGTGCTTGAGGGCATGTGACCCACAAGTATGGAAACCATATTATTGGTCAGTTGGGTCAGTATGTTACAAAGTGGTATCAATGTTTACGTTTTTCATTGTCCTTATTATTTTTGTATGTTAGATGAGAGACTTCGAATGTGTTGTTTCTTAGTAAATAGTCATGTTTGGGACTAATCACCCCACCCATGGTGAAATGACCAAGTGTCAGGGGATGAGATTTTTGTTAATGCTGTTTTTATAACATTTGATTAATATTTCACCTTGAGTGATTTGTGTGCTTTAAAATGCATATTGATTTATGAATTTATATTATTTTTCCTTTGGATCAGTTTTTCAATGATGAAAAATTACATACATAATATTAGGCACATAGAGAATTCGCATGCCATGCATATGCCATTCCATGTAGAAACATATGTTGGTTGTTTTCTGTTTTCGATTATGTGACTTGGGAGTCATTCCATGTTAGGTTGTAAAATAATATTCTTAGTTTTGCACATATTTTGGTACATCTTATAAAAACTATATAGATAACATCCATGGGTTCTTTATTTTTCCATGTTTTTTCAGGATTCAGTGATCATAATCTGTGTCTATGTGCTTATTATCATGTTTTATGTGTTACTTATTGTAATTAAATTCCAGTTTTATTTGATATATGTAAATGGTTTCATGGGGTAACATCATAGGTTAATATTAAATATGAACTAGTTTTTTATTTTAAGGAGAATGGGTTCCTTATAATTAGGAAAATTTAAATTGTATATTCGAACAATCATTTGATCTTAATACTTGTTTAGAAATATTGTTAAAATGTAAAGGCTTATAAAGGATAAATTTTTAAATGTTTTGATTTAGAGGTAAGTGGGAGAAAATTTACAATCTAAAAAATGTATATGTGCTTTATAGATTAGTAGATGACCACCCATATGACTGAACTATTTTATATAAGCATGTTAAATTCTAAAATGAAATTAGTTTCAATTTAATGGGATCTAAGCTTCATTCAATAAAGTATATGGGGGATTTATTGATTGGGGTGTTGGAGACCCATGTAATCAAACTATTTTTTAGGTATTAACATGTTATGTTTGAAATGGTTATAAATAAAATTGATTTTTATTTTTAATCTAAAATTATTTTGTTAACATCCTAAATGGAAAACTAGACCCATGTAGGCAGCTGGAGAATTTTTCTTATGAGATAACCCATTTGGGTGTTTGAAATATTAATAATTAAACAACTATGGTTGGGTTCCATTCTAAGGAACCTAGGTTGTCTTAAAGGGACCCTTGTAGGTCACCTTATCATTTGTAACTTAAAAAAGGAATTTATTTGATAAATTTCTTAATTATGATGAGATGTTAACAAATATTTACTGTTCTAAAAGGATTTATTATGATACTTTATTATTATACCTTGATATTTTATTTTAAATCTTTAAAAAATTTAAAATTTAAATATGAATCCTAGTAATGGATTTTGAAATGGAACGTGTAGTGGTGTCCTTTTTTTAGACCCTCATGTGAGGGTATTTAGAGCTTATTTTTGAATTACCTTGGAATAAAATTATGAGTGTTTTATGTAGGCCATATTATTTTTAGTAACAGCTTATATGACATTCATAGGGCCCAGTGTAACCTATTTTTCATAACTTATTTATAGGTTCAGCACTTGTACTTTAGTAAGGAGCTAGATTGTGGTTGGTATCACCCATAGATTATCAATTCCCTACTAAATACTATGAAATTACATATGTTTTTTGTTTTTTAGGTTTCATTGACCCTAGTGGGATTCCTAACTTCAAAATAAAATCCATTTTAAGATGGGTGGAGATATATTTCATGGACTTTTTTATGGGTTTGAGAATCAAGTAATGATAATTTTAGTATTTTTTATAGGCTAAAGGAATGTCCAACTGCTTCTATGTATTGTAACCCTTTTCTTTTTCCTAGGAGACTCAAGAGTTCAACAGTTTGTTTTATAGTCATATAGGATAATTCAACATGGGGAAATTATCTACATGGGCCATCATATGCCTGAATTCATAGGGATAATAACATATGGATAGTATTTAGGATGTGTCATTTTCTCTTTTAAACTCGAGGTAGTTTGTGTTGATATACACGATACCCAAAAAGTTGTTAAATGATATAACGAACTTGTAGAATTCAATATAATCATTGTGCTTATTGTTGATGAGTATGTTCTTGGGTAATATCAATAGTATAGTGACATATGAGGTAATGAAATCAAGTTCATCCAAATTCCTGGGGTGACTTCATAGTGACTCAGGTGTTTAGACATGCCAGCCAGTTTGATTTGGTTTTCATTCCAAATGCCTTCTTTTTGCGTCTGAGGTGAATATGACCTAGTTTTCTTATGATCAGTTAGTATGTCCATATTTTTTTCAAAAAGGACACTTTTAATGTGGGGAAACTCATATCGTTTTTGGAGAATGTTTCCTTCCAAGTAAAAAGATCCCAACCAATGTGGACTATTTCAAAATGCTCAGTCTTTAATGAATTCCCTTGAGTTTTTCATTTTTAATTTATGTTGGTACGTTCTCCACATCAAAAATATGTTTATGGTTGGTTATGTAAGAATGTTATGAGGAAGAAAAATTGTTATTTTATGGAATTCATTGGAAAACTATTGAATGATCATAAGATGCCTCAGTTGGAAGAGAGAAAATGAATATGGAGTCTACACCAGGGATTTCAACCTCTATCCAAAATAAGAGAAACCCTGGAGCCAAAACCCTCTCCTTCACAGACATTGTTGTGGACCGAGATCTCTTGGCTCGTGATGATACAAACACATCCGAGATCATTTATGTGAAGAAATATCGTCATAGTTGTCTTTTTGTGATTTCATTTTCAAAATAATAGGTATAATTTCCATCCTCCAACGTTCATTTTGTGCTGGTTAGAGAATTTAGAAAATGGATACCCTCACTAACCTTCATCTGCAAGACCCTAGAAAACATCAGTTTTTTGATTTTTCACATCAGCTTGTTGAATTCCTCGTATGTTTTTTTCTATTTTATACATGATAATTATTACAATAGGCTTATGAAGAGAGGTTTCTGGTCCTTAAGTGGATGTTTCATTAAGGTATTGAAATGGTCCATGTATTTTTGTGTTGATTCATAGCCATGTGTTTTCCACATATGGATGGGTTTCACTAGACAACCTTTTCATTTATTTAAGCTGAATTCCCGCTGTTAGATTGCTATTTTATTTGATCAAACCCTAAAATTATGTTCTTCTACTTTTAATATATATTGAATTTCAGTCACTAGAATCTGTAAGGAAATTAATATATCAAAATCTTTTCCATCAAATTTTTTTACTCAAAATGGATATTATGGACTTTTTCAGGAGGTTGTTTTTGAAAATGTTCCTACCTATTGCCATAGATGTTTTAGAATTGGACACTCTATTGGAGAATTTGAGAATAAATGACATGTTACATTCCCCCTTACTCTTTTTAACTCAATATGGGTAGAATTGGAAGTTCCAAAAAAGTTTTTTGTTGTGTAATTAAATCAATAAGGAGATCCTATTGATAAGAATACTAACAAGAATAATTGAGGTTTTTATAATAACTTTCTTCCCTTTACTAAACTCTTAGGTTTTGCAGACACAGTGCAAAATGACTAGTCTACTAATGATGTTAGAGGATTGCTTCTTAAATCAAAACCATCAGGTTTAGAGATCACACAAATTGATCATGGAGAGAACAATAATGACCAATATCATTTTGGTGAGCCTATTCATGATGATTTTGAAAAATCCAGGTATCTTGAGGAAGAATTCCTGAAATCAAGTGCTAAAAAAGGTTAAAAATCCATGACTGATTTAGATGGTTTTTTCATATGAATTCTATGAAAAATTGAAAATATAGGGATCACATGAACTTTGAGAGAACTATTATCACATAATCCCTTGCTGGAGATAACAATGAAAAAAATATTACACCCCACAGTTCATGCCTACTGAACATACAACTTCATCCTCTAAATCAACTAACTTATAAGACACTAACAATGGGGACGAAAATGTCCCTACTTTTAGGGATTCCTACCAAATTAGATAGAAATTGGATTTCATAGAGTAATATGACTCTTGGATGGAATAGAATAATACAAATACCATTCTTCAATAAAAAATGGTGAAATGTCTACTAATATATACCTTCAAATATGAAAGAGGATGGTTATTAAATTGGTGGAAGAGTTTAAGAAAAATATAAACATCAACTTTAATTCTATTTTGTGGAAATTACAGCACTTTATAAAGGTGATGGTTCTTCTCTCACTTAAGATTACCACATGTTCTTGAGATCTATGTTCCTTAGTTGGTTTTTGAATTATAATTGAAAATGGAATAAGTATTACTCTTCTTGGTTTAATATTTTATGTTGGCTCTCTATGAATTAATTTTGGACTATTATGATGGAACCTTTTGATTTTTTATATCTACCTGATATTGGATTCTTGTCTAGAAATTGGGTGATGATTTTTCTCATATTTGGATTTGGTAACTTCTTGGCAGATGGAACTCTGATATGGCCAGGTCTTTGGTTTCATGTTTCTAAGCTTAGTCCTTTGAATATTTTTCTTTGGATTTTTCTATCTTTTGAAGTTGTTTTAGTTGTGTGTAGTTTTCTTCTCAGTGAGGTTATCAGTTCCAACGGCATGCTTTTTCACAGAAACACATTTTATTATAATGTTATCTTTTCTTGGGTTTTGATGATTTTTTTCATGAAGTTGTCATTGAAGTAATAAGCATCCCACATAGGTGTATTTCATATCGTTTATTAACCAAAATCACTATGAATTGATTTGTTTTCTAAAGGATGGTTTACTTATTGATTGAACTTTGGGATGTTTATTTGGAGTATGATTTTTATCTTGATATCCATCCTTCTTTGGGAAGTCTTCATGTAATGTTTTTTATATACTGTTCTATTTAACATCATGGTGGAAGAAAATACCGGATTATGGGGGATTTATATACACTTGGAGAAGGATTATATTATGAATTAGTTAATTTTTAGAACGTGGAATTCAATTTAGGTATGTTTCAAACTGTATTTTTTTTATTGTGTCTGTTTGTCTCTTGAAATTGTACTTTACTCAATTCCATGATGTTTTAAAAATGTTACACCTCATTCTTGTACTGTTAGCTTTTTATTTTAATAAATTTTCTGGGGGCATTAATTGGGTGACCAATTTATGTCTCATTTAATTTAATAAAATAGGATTTCATGGTTAGTTAAGGTGAGTGATTTTTTAATAATAGTGAATCAGTATGTCAAGTTGAACTCTATTCTTGAAGTCAATCAGTTATGGTTTAAATGTATTTATTTCCATTGGTTGGGTCTACTTTACTATATCCATTCAAATCCAATTAGTGTTCTCTATCTTAGTGATGATCATGTCCCATATCTTGATGTCTTCCTTGAAACAATAAGTGAGTGTTGTCCTTATGTTGCGCTAAATATTTAAAAGGAATTGATGTTTTTTGGGTGGTTTTATCTTTATTGTTTTAAGGTTCATAGTTCATATCAAGTTTTGTTAGTTCTGAGTGATACATGGGTTCTCATGTAAGAATTACTTTTACGGACTCTTGTATTCCAACCATTTATTTTGACTCGACCGCCAAGTGGAGACTGCTCTAGTCTTATTTAATGATCTGATGTGGATTTAGGGCCTTCTACCAACATCTCTTTCAAAAAAATTCAATACGAACTACAGTAGGTTAGATATGTAGATTCTATTTTAATTAATCTATGGTTATCATGGACTTGTTTTGGGTATAGAAGGTAATACATAAAAAGGGACAACAAATCTAGTGGGACGATCTATATTGTATCCTTTTTCATTTTTTGGCATGATAGTTTAATGGTCTGGTGATGATTTGACAAAGGAACATCACTTGAATTTGGATAAGATATTTTCTAAACATGTCCGTGCTAAATACTTGATCCCTTCGATGGAGGCATTGTGGTACTGTTGTATGACACTAACTGTCTAAGATGGGTGTTTCAGTATAAGTTATACAAAGCAGGTAAGCTTGTTTTTCTTCTTGTTTTATGAGTATGATTAGTGAAAAATATTTTTAAACATGATGTTGAGTTACGGATGGATTGATCCAAATTTCATGATTTTATTTCAATAAAAACTGACATGGCCAGTTTCAGTTAGGTCAATCAGAATTTGACAATTTCTTTTAGTAAGGTCTCTAATATGGCCTCATATGTAATTGAGTTTTCCTCATTAAAGTAAATCATTCTAAGGGCATCACTATAATTCTTAGAAGCATTAATTTTATGGAAATTTTGATGTTTGAAGTACCTTGTCTTAGAATTATACCATTTTTAATATTAATGACAATGGTGGGGAGAACTATCGACCATATGTTTAAAGAGACATCGACAAGATCATGTCTCTAGTTGAAAAGGCTCAGGTAATCATTATTTTGGTGTTTCAATTGGAAAATGACCATTGGTTTAGGTTTTTGTGGCTTAAGTTTCATATGATAAGTAATAATTGATGGTATGTTGGGTTTTTTGAAATGAAATGTGACCATTCAAATGAGACTTCAAGACCCTTGTAGGTTAGGTGATGTCTTCATTTCACCCAAAGGCTTCTTAGGGATGAGAATTTCTATGGTGGGGAGGTTATAACAACCCATGTTTTTCAACTCGATGAGAATACAAAGGAAAATCAATTTTTTCATTTAATGGATTGTTTGTTTTTAATACCATGATTCAGAACCTGAATATGAGGGTTCTAACACTTTAATGTGTTGCTTTTAGACTTGGTTTTTTTCCTGAGATATCCCTAGGATTTCTCTATGAGTTTTAGAATAATTGTGGTTTGAACAACGCATGTTTTGTGGGTTTAAACAATACAAACATTTTTTTCTGAAACCATGTGGCCCCTAGAAGTAATAGTTATACCTATTTCATAGGTGCATATATAAAGCACACAATATTCAAATAGTTTACCCAAACCATACACCTATCCCACATGAGTAGTTCCACTTAGGCAGTACCCTCTCACTTTGGGTGCATAGTTTTCCAAACAGTGTGCCTAGTCCATGTGGGGTGCTCTAGGGACTTAGTGGAGGGAACACGGTATTCCAAACCATATAGCATAAACTGTGTGCAGTTTATTTTGTTAAAATAAATAAATAAATTAAACTAAAATTTAGATAAAATAAAAATATAACATAACAAAACACCCCTCCCTCCCCTTCTATTTTTCGAAACACACACCCCTGGTAAAGCCCATATTGCCCAACCTCCCTCCTTCGTCCTCTTATCCTCCTAGAAATTCCATCAATATTATTCGAATTTCGTGGTTGAAGTCTCCATATTAGAATCTTGTTTTCCTCCTCTTCCCATTTCCAGGTATTTTTCCATCTCCATGTTTCCTGTTTTATTTGGTCAAACACTAGGGTTTGGTTTAATCTAGATTTTCGGTTTTCTTATATTTTTAGGTCATGTAGGCATCTCTTGGGACTCCTTCATATGTGTTCGAACATCCACCACCAAAGGAGAAGCGTTTTAGATCATTTTAGACTACCCATAATAAATTTCATGTAGGTTTTCCTTAATTATTCATTATTTCTCAATTTCTATTTAGGGTTTTCATAGTTTTTGAGGTTCTGAAAAATTTCTTTAAGTGTGTTGGACCTTGCTGCGATGGTTTCTAGTTGTCAAATTCCATGGTGACTTACCATGTATGAATATGTAGGCTTATATATATATATATATATATGAGTTTCCTCATTTTTTATATGTTCACCCATAGTAGTGAATTTATATACTATGGATAGGTGTGCTTATGTATATACATAAGAAAATACTTATGAGTGTAAATGAAAATGTCTATATTCATATATAAGAATATATGTAAGGATCCCCTTGTACTTATTCATATCCATGAGAATATGTGCATAGGGATATGTGACCTTATGTTTATATGAAGGTGAATATTATCAGAGGTGGGAAAGGGTATATTTGAGTGGTCTCCGATGAAAGTTTCAAGTACCCCGGTGTTTTCCTTGGTTCTCCCTCTTTTGAGGTAGAATCCCATTCAATTTCCACTAATATAAAAAATTCATTAATTGGTTTATTTTTTCACATACTGTATATTTTAATTGATGTTGTATGGTTTTTATATTAAATTATCATTAATGTGAATTTAGTATGATTCCTGAATGAAATGTTTAATGTGCTAAATTAGTTGTTTGAATATCATTGTCATGTTTTTATAATAAAACCCCTTGATGGAGGGGCACTGTCTTCTAAACTAAAAATTATTGATTACTGATATAAATCTCATGTAGTTTCTTTCTATGGTAGTTATTTATGTATTGATGTCAACTTTTGTTATATATAATGTTATAAATATGACCTTAAATATTTCCTTTAATGGAGTTTCACTCTTTATGTATAAATGATAAATGAACCAAACTCCTCTTAAGGGATTTGCATGCCTAATAAATGGGTTTTACCAAGTATGTTATTTACCAATTTTACCATGGTACCTTCTAAGTACCATTTGTGTATGGTTAAATGAATTTCCTTATAAAATAGATTAAATGTGATGTTTTAATTTGAATTACTAGTTCATGATGGCTTTCACTCCTTGTATGTATTAAAATTGATGAAATAAAATGGAATTTAATAAGGTTGTACAACCATGCATCTTACTGTAATTAAATAATAACTACTAATGTGACTTGATATAATTGTGATTTCATTGATTTTAATGGGTAATTTTAATGAAAATCAGGAAAGGTATTGCCTCGGGGTTTGTATGATAAATATTATGATTTCTTTATATAGGCTTGATAAATAAGATGCATGAGAGGATTTTCATCATGACATATATAATTAATTATTACACCTTATACATAGGATGTTTACGATGGTAAGGGGTTTTTCATGGAAGATAATCACATCCCCTAACATTGGGTGTTGAGTATGGAATATCACACAAGTAATACTATATAGACATTGGGCTGAGGCACCACATTCAATTATTAGAGTGTTCTATGGAGGATCACTCATTGTCCCGAGTGTTGTAGTATGGAACCTGTCAGTTGATTGAGATGTTGGGAATGCAACCTTTGACTTGAGCTTATAGGATTGTTATATTGGTCATGATCAGTGTGAGTTATACCTCGATCCATCAAGTACTTGTATTCCAGGTATATTTTCATTAGGCATCTTGACACACTTTGTTCATATAGATGGATGCTATATAGAAAAAACTATATATATCTATATATTATTATTATTATTATTATATATATATTTTTTTATCAAACACTTATTCTGACTATGAGTTAACGCAGGTATAGCCTCCAGGTGTCCCTTAAGAGCCTAGGTGGGTTGTTTTTTATTTATTCAGTTTTGTTTAGTATTTTTTTACCTTCACATTGATCTATTTATATTTTACTAAAGTTATTAGGCTAGCCTCCATGTATATCGGCCTAATGAGTTTATTATATTACACCATGTTAAGGCTTCCATTGCACTAGGGTACCATAGTAGACCTTATATTTGTAACACCTTGGTTGATTTCTTGAGTTGTTTATCTTGTACCTGGGAGATAGGAGCAGGCGACCAAGCTAGTGCTTGAGATGGTCATGGTGCTAGTCCTTGGGTGGTTTTTCTTTTATTGCGTTATATTACTAATTTTAATTTTTACTTCATTAACATGTAGCATCATCTGTTATACATGAATTGTGGTAATTTGGAAATTTCCACTTTTATATTCATATTACATTATTATTTTTCTCCTTATATTTCATTTATTATTTATTTTACTGTTGTATTGTATTTACTTTATGACTAACATTTTATCTACTATAATAATGATTTAATAGTCTCCACACTATCACCTTCATAAACCCTCTCTTATAGTCGGAATCCTCTGGTATACGGGGAGGTGTTCTTAAGGCCATGTGACCCACCGGTATAATGACCATCTTAGTGTTTAGTCAGGTCGATATGTTACACTCTTCAATTATGTTTTTTGGTTTCCTCTTATTCATTGATATGGTTTAATGGTTTGGTTATTTATTGACTTGTAATTGGTAATCAACTATCTTATAGAGTCTTGGTTGATTATTTTTTATATAGTTTGGATGTTCTATATTTCAAATGTAAAATCATCCCCTAATTGTTGTTGATCCCCTTGACATTTATTTCTAACATTTTATGTCTTAGTAAAGTCACAAAAGGTCTAGTATCTCACCCATAACTTCTAAATCCAATGAGTAGGGGTGGGATGTTAGAAATTGTATCAAATTGTTCATTCCATGATACATGTAATGGTATCATCTTGGTTCGGTCCATATATCTATTTTTTTTGGAAAAATGATGTTGGTTTTGTTTGGTCCTGGAGTTGGAAATGGTATCACCCAATATCATGGGATGGTAGTAAGGAGGTAGTACTATTGGATTTTTAAATAAAAAGTATAAAAAGGAGTATCTAATGACATTATACTGAACAAAAAGATACTTGGGTTTTTTTGTTCACAATTGTTTTAAGACACTTATAGGTCTATAGTCACCTCATTGTCATGGGTTTATCTAATACGAGTTCCATGAAATTAATTCACATTAATAATTTTTAATAGGATTAAATAGTTTATTATGAGTTTAATGGTTTATCAAATAGATAAAAAGTGACCATTTTTTAAATAGTGAAAATTTTTGTTTTGAAAATCATGGTTATAGTGTTTTCAAAAATGATTAGCATGTTGATGATGGTTGAATTGTATAAATCTATTCTTGTGATATGTGTTGATGTGGTAAATTAAAATTATTAAGCCTTCAGTTTCTAATGAGTAAAACAAAATGGTGTTTCTCGAGTTATAATGAATGGAACTAGGTAGGCATTATAGATATCACCCAAAGGAAGTTGTTGAAAATTTGGTTGAACCTGATCCATAGATGAATCAATATATGGTCCAATGTATTGTCCAATATTTTCTGTATTTTTATAAGGGTGACAATAATAATGGACCTTAGAAATTAGACCATCTGGTTCAATTATAAAAGAAGAATCCATGAATATTTTGGGAGTTTTATGATCAATAAAAATCATAATGAAGGATAAATCAAATGAATCAAGATTTTGGTTTCCTTAAGACAGTAGCAGAGTTGAAAGTTAAGTTGGAAATGTATATTCTGATGTATTTAGAATTCAAATAGTGGAAATTATAATTTCATTATGAATTGGACCTAATGATGACATCAGAGTATTTTGAATAATTTTTTTACAAATATTTTTATCCGCATACTTTTCATATTTCTAGAAAAATGATATTCTTCCATTTGAAACAAGATAACCTTACTATGATAGAGTATGTATCCATCTTTATGAATTTATTTTGGTTTTCATTAGATATTTCTAAAAAATGTTCCTTAAAGTTACAAATTTTTTATTTGGTATTACAACCAGATAATAAATCAAATATTTTAAGGATTTTTCTAATGGATTATACCAATATTGTTCATAGGTAAATGATTGTAGAAATAGATATGTCAAGAAATAAAATTTCAGGGAAAATTTTTACTCGTATGGGAACATGTGGGAACTTTAATGTTGGGAATAGGGGAAGAGGGAAATCTACTTCAAAAGTGGCGAGACACCTAAAAATTAGACCATGGGATCAATAAAAATTCCCCCTTGACAAAAAATTATGTTGCGATATTTTTAGTGTGGTTCACATGATCACATCAAGTGGGATTGTACGCCACTACCTACAACATGTAACAATTGAAAAAATATGGTACATATTCAACTCTAATTTCATAGTTCACCATGGTTAGGTTCTACAGACACATATCATTTTTATCAAGAATCATATTCTTTGGTGGGATAAGAACAATACAATTATTTTCATCATTAAAATAGACAAAACAAAGGTGATTCATGGAACACCATGACTCCATGACTGGTGATATATCTACATGGTAATAAATAGAGAAGTGAAGTGGGTAATCAAGGGTATGGAGATAATAAAGGGATCGTGGATGATCATTCCTGTCCTTCTATGTTTAGGGGTTTGATTATTTTAATTATACCATCACGAATTATTTGTTTGATATGGGTACATCCTCCTTTTGTATTGCTTCTCATTTTGTTGATCATATCAGTTTTCATGTTGAGATTATTCCTTATATTTTGAAACCTCAAACATATCTTCTCCAAAGATAATATCGATCATTTACGTATAAATATTGTTCTATGAAAATCGATGGGGTTGAGTTACTTTGGGGTTTATCTATAAATGGTATGTATGTATAAAAATGATTTTGGGTATTGGTTGGTTTACATCGTTCAAGGTCCACATCCACTGTTATATCCAAAAGGATAGTTTCACATCTTTGGATGGAATTGAGAATATCTTTAGCGAATATTAAGAAGTAATGTATAGTATAAAATTATTTTTTGTACTAATGTTTGCCACTATATATTTATAATTTTTAGTTATTTTCTTTTTATATATAGATGATATTGAGGATAAGGATTTTACAACTATTTTTCACCAACTACCTAATTTTTTTCCTGAACATTTCTCAGTGTTTCCAACCAAAAGATATATTTATTTTAGGATTGATCTAGATATCACATATTTCTTATAGTATGGAAGAAAAATAATTTAGGTAAATTAAATTTTTGTTGGAGGAATTTTAAAAGAAACGGTTAATTTGACCAAGCTCATATATAAGGGAAACACCAGTTTTATTTATGAAGAAGGAATATAGAAGTATTATACATTTTTTAGATTATAATAATCTTATCCATGTTATCATAAAGAATCATTATCCTCTTCCAAGAATTTATGATCTATTTGATCAATTGTAGGGATCCCATTGGTTCTATGAAATTTACATATGTTCAAGGCATCAACAATTAAGAGTTTAAAAAGTTGATATTATGAAGACATTATTCAAAAATACATATTTCCATTATTAGTATGTGTTTATTTATTTTTGTCTTATTATTGTACCGGTCATCTTTATGGAATTTTTTAATTGACTTTTTAAAAGGTATATTTTTTTGGTGGTTCTTTTGGATGATATTATGTTGTGTTCTAAGAAAAAATTGGATCATGGGAAACACTTGGATGTTTTGTTAGGTATTTTATGGGGTCATCATATGTATTACAATTATAAAAGTGTGACTTTTTGATACAAGAGGTATGTTTCCTTGGAAATATAATTTCAAAAAAAGGAATTTATGTGGATTTGAAAATGATATAAGTTGTTATATCCTTGAAACCACCGAAGAATATATTTTTGATACATAGTTTCATTCTCTTAGTGGGATTCTATGGATATTTTTATGTATTTTGTCAGGTTTTGGACCACCAATTATAGGTTTATAAGGAAATGTGTTCATTTCCAATAGAATGATGAATGGTATAAATATTTTAAATAACATATTTTTAGAATTAAATTAGATCCTATATTATTTTTTACAAATTTTTGGTAGGGATATGTGGTCTATTATGATGTATTCGAATATGGTTTGGGAGGTGTTATTAGGTAGGGAGATTATGTTGTTTCTTCTAGTTCATGATAGTTATGATTTCATAAGAATAACTAACCAATACATGAATTATTATTATATTATTTGGTCCATTAATAGAATACATGGTGTCATTATCTCTTTGGTGATAAATTTATAGTATTTATGGATCATAAGAGTTTGAAAAACGTTTTCTCACAAATAGATTTGAATTTAAGGTAGCACATATGGATGGAGTATCTTTATATGTTTATCATTGACTAATGTTTACATTGAGTAAATGGAACTATGTGGTGAGTTCATTAAGAGAAAAATCGTATTCCTAGTTGGATAAAAAGGATTTCAACTAGTTCTAGATAATGTCAACCCAAGTTGATATGCATCTAGAATTCTCATACCAAGGTGATTTTGCATTTTTCTTTCTATTTTGACATGTTCTAGATTGGGTTGAGGATGTTATAGTTTCTCGAACATCCAACCTATATTGTGCTGTTGATTGATCAAAAATAAATAGTGGGGAGACCATAAAGGGTTAGAAAATGGATGAGAATATAGTGTTGTAGTTTTGAGATTGGATGGTCGTACCTTTGGATTATTAGAAACATCTTCGTAGTTCCTACCACCATTCAAGATGGGATATTTGTCAAGGAATGCAGAATATGTATAAATTATTGATATTAATGTTTTTTTGGGTTAGTATGAAAAGATATAGGGAAGATTATATCTCAATATTCCCCAGCCATCTATAGGTTAAAGATAAGAATCAATAGCCAACTTGTATGTTGCAGTCTTTATAAATTCCCTTATGGAAATGGGAAACTATAGACATGGATTTTTTAGAAGTTCTACTAGATATGGTTAGGAAAATTGATTTCATATGGGTGATTATGGATCATCTCATAATGACATCTCACTTCATCTTACTTAATGAAACTAATATGGTGGAAGACCTATCAAAAATCCAAATTTGGGAAATTATAATGCATTGCATTCAAATCTCAATTGTATCTAATCAAGACCTTGGTATTACAATTTGTTTTATGTAAATCCTAGTAGTAATATCTTGTAATAGTATTGATTATGTGTATGGATTATCATCCTAGGAAGGATGTATATTCTGAATGGATAATCCAAACATTGGAGTACATTCTTAGGACTTGTGTGATGTATTTCAGTGGATATTTAGAGGATCATATACCTTTGTTGAATTTTTCATATAGTAAGAATTATCAAGACTTAATACATATGGATCCCTTAGAATACTTTTTTTGTAATATTTTTCATTCTTCAAATTGTTGGGTGGAAATAGGTGATACTTCATGGATTGGAACCATCTTCATGTGAGAAAAAAAAGACAATATTCAGTTGATCATAGAAAATGGAGATGGGAAAGATTTTTCAGAAATCATATGTGGATCATTATTGATGAAAGTTTTTTTATACGAGTGACCAGGTGTTCTTGAGAATATATCCATGGCTTGGTTGTCATTTTTTGGTACGATGTGAATGATTTCCCCTTCATTCATAGGCACTTTTAAGGAACATTAATGAGTTTGCATGGTTTCAAATTAGTTGTCTTTTCCACCAATGTACTATTTAGGGTATAGATTGTATCATGTATCTTAGTTAAATAAGAACTAACCTAATCAGAGATATGTGATTATATGGGAATACAATAACATATAGTTGGATTCTATGTTGATTTATGTGCTATTATGGAACCTCTATAGGCAAGATAATATCTCTCATGGGAAAAGAGTTATTCATGTGTATGCTATATTGAAACACAGTCAAATTTAATAGTAAATGTGGTAGCGTGAGAAGGAATTTTTAGAGTAGTGGCTCAAACTCTTCTAGGTAAATGGGGGTTTCTTACTTTCTTGGGACATAAAAGCCAATAGAGGGGAGACTAAATCACTATTTATTTCACCTAAATGACCATTTAGTCCTGTATTTTTAGTCTCTATAATGTTATGGTTATGTTTTGGGATGTTCCAAGGTGTTTTGGAATGTTTTGGAGTCATATATAGAGGTTAAAAGTTTGTGAACACTTAATAGAAACTATAAACCGTCTCCAAGAAACCCTAAAAGGGAAAAATGTTGGCACTAAGTAGGTGCATGGATGGAAAATGGTTTGGTTAAACCATACATGTGACGAATATAAATAGATATTCTTGAAATAGAGGTAAAGGTATTGTTGGTGCATAATTTATTTAACTATGTCAGCCAGCTATGGTAGTGGTTGTCCTAAAAAAGTATCATCACCTGGTTAGTGCATAGTTCGAAAAATTTTGTGGCCTAACCTTGTGGCCTACAATGGGAAACACTATAAAAATTTATCTAATCCAATTTAATCTATTTAATACTTTTCACACTAATCTCTTATGAACTTGAAATCCATTTACTCCCAAGGAATGGGAGGATTTTTATTTTTATCTGTAAAATATTAATAGGTGAATCAATGTGTTTTATAGGCCTATATTCATCCGTAGGTATTTATTATTTATTTTTCGTTGTAGATCTCTTCTTTTTATCTCTGTATAATCCATATATCTAGTCTGTTATGAATAGATCTATATTTTTTGTATGTCAAGATTAATGATATCTTGTTGAACATAGTGAAGGTAACATATTTTTTAATCAGATCTAGAATATCTAAGTGTAATTCTTTATTTTTAATAACATTTGAGAGGTAGGTGGGTCCTCTATAATGTTCACATTACTTATAAAATGATGTTTTAGTTTTAATTAAATGATATTATTGAAATGCTAGTGAGATCCTTGTGTGATTATTTATTTAAAATCCATTTTTTGTTTTGTCTTGAAAATTATTGAAATTTATTAGTTGTTTTTTGAAAAATATTTGGTTATAATTTTAATAATGATGTTGTAAAATTATAGTTTTCTTTAACACATGTAAAGTGGTTGTTTAAATTTATTAAAATAAAAAAAATTATGTTAATTGTTTTGGAATTGAAATTGTTTTTTGGTAAATTTATTTTCATTATTTTTCCATAATCGGTGTGGTCTGTGTTGTTTGGGATGAATTATATTCATGGAGTACCACAGACAAAGTGGGATGGAGTATGGATGTGGTGTTCCTCCATTATCTCTAACACAATGCTTGAGTGTTTTTTTATTTTTTTGTATATGGATATGAAATGGGTATTCTAAATAAATTGAAAAATGGTTTAAATGATTTTTTTACTATATTCCATGGAAAATTATTTACATCTTTGATATAAACTATTTTTACTTCATAAAACTATTTTATATGAATTATGATAACAATTTTGTTCCTAGTGGCATGAGTTGGGAAGTCATTGGGGGAAATACTACTATGTTTAGACTCAACCCCTTCTTGGGAACTCTTGTGAATTTTCATATGTCATCTATCAAGAAACGGTTAAAGGCAAGGTATATCATCTCTTTAGTTATACTTATTGATACAAAGGGAATGTAAGGTGGAGTTGTAGTATGGAGAGGGTTGGTTGTTGATGGATGTTGACACTTGGGAGTTTTGAGTTTTATTTTCTTTCGGCTCCCTCTGAGTATGTGATTTGGTTTCCTCTTGTAATATGATATGGTTTGTTTTTGTTTATGTTTTTATTTGTATATTAGAATCAAGAATTATATATTAGTTTGATTATTTATTGTCTATATAGTTTTTATAATTTATCTTCTAAAGGTAAAATCATCACTTTGTAATTCATCAAGCCCTTGTCATTTATTATTGGACTTTAGTGTCTTATGTAAGTCACATAAGGCCTAATATCAAACCCATCACTTATTAAGACAATGATTATGGGTGGGATTTTACACAACTATTGATATGGTGCCATTGGAGGACATGTATGGGAGACCCAACAGGTCAACCCTTTACTAATAAAAGGTCAGTAAGTCAGAACATATGAGGTTAGAGTTGGAGTGGGTGATGAAATAGAAACTAAAAATCATCTAGGAGAGGATGAAGATAAACCAAAGCATTTATAAGACCCATAAATACCGATGATGAAGGCATTTGGAGTTCAGTGAGGGAGGCCATGTGTTCTTGAAGGTCTCACCTCAATGTGGTTTTTGTAAATATGGACAGGGTGTCAATATATCCATAAGGTTCATCATTCCATTTTAGATTCTTTATAGGATTGGAAAGGTTGAGATCCTCCAATCATTAACTATGTAGTTAGACTGAGTTCATGATATCTTCCATGTGTTATATCCAAGGAGATATGTGGACAATCAATCACACATTATTGAATGAGGTGAACTAGACATTATAGACATAAAAAACCATTTTAGAGGTTCTAGTTGAGATTGAGGATCAGTAGGTGAATATACATTATGGTAAAATGATTTCCCTTTTTCATGTTCTCTACCAACATTATAATCTTTAAGGGATCTCATGGGAGCATGAGGACCATATGAAATCTTAGTACACTCACATGTCTGATTAGGTCCATCTTTTTAAAATGAAAATCCTTAATGGTGGGAAGAATTTAATGGCCTATTTCTTATGATTGGAAACATTGAATATTATAAATAATATTTTCTAAGCTATTAGTGTATTTTGTGTGTAGTATTTCATGTCGTACAACCCCAATATTGATATATTAATAATATTTAATATATATACCCACACACAAACATAATATCATAAATAATGGTCTTCCTCCGTAAAAGAGTCTCATATAGAGAAATTGATACCTACATTGAGTTTAAAATATTTTTTTACCCTAGGTGCAACATATTCTTCATTCGAAATAGTTTTTGAAAGGTTGTACAATATTATGTAGATTAAATAGAGGACTCATTGAATAATTAATTTATTTTTTAATTAATTGGTTAACCCAGGATAATCTATATTTAATTCCTCATTAGAAAATATTCTATAGTTAGATTCATAACCTATATGGACTAATGAAAGGATATTCATACTGGAGAATGCTTTTGGGTGATTTTTAACAAGAGGAACGGTCATGAATGCATCATAAATCTCCCACATCTTTGAAGATAATGATTTAAAGTTCTTATTTGTTAGTGATTGGTATAATTTTGATGTATTTCATTCAATTTTATCCTAAAAATCTCATTTATGATATCATTGAAATCATTGATTAATTGAACTATAATTGAATCCATTATTGACCATTTCAAATAACTATTAATTTATATATTTTTTTAACATGTGATTTTGGAATCCTTTAATCCAAAACATTTTATATTTAACTTTTTTTCTTCATATTTATCAACCATATATGATAGCAGATTATGAATGGTTATCTTTTCATCTCACTTTTTTGTTTATGGATTTCATCCTCCATTTTCATGTGTTCATCACTAGTATTTGGTTTGGAAAGTGATTTGAATATTCTTATCTAACCAATATGTTGTGTGATTAATTATTAGTTTTTTAATAATTTTTTTGGATTTATATTTTTTTAATACAACATTGTAGACGATCTTTGAGGGATGTAGGAATCCAGGGGAGGAATGGGGATAACAATTAGTATAATATAGGGTATGTTGGTTGATGGGACATTTATGGGAGATGAGTATTATGAAAATAAATAGTCAAAAACTAATTTTCAGCAATAAAAGATCCATGGAATATTAATTTGGTAAATTTTCATGCATGAATTGTAGTAAAATAGAAGGATCATGTGATGAATCTTATGGTGAGTTAATGGTGAGGACCTTCTAGAGAAAATCTGACAACACAATATAATGTTCATAAGAACACACATTTTTTGTTCCATTATTATGGATCTAGGGTTTCAAACTAATAAAAATATCACACGATGATGTGGATGGGCCCATATTCCATGTGACCTTATATAACTAGTCCATTGTGTACAAAGGGTACATACCCTAGAACTTGTGTTGTATCACACACTGTTTTGGGGGTCCACACATGGTGTGACCTTAGTATAACAAGAATCTAGTAGTGAGGTACATGTTGAGTTCCAAACCCAAACCTAAGAACCAGATATCATTAATCACAGGTTATGTTGATGGTCTATTACATTTCTTGTTGGGTGTAATTTCATGGAAAAGTTATCGACTCTGGGTGAAAAACCATGTTCCCCTCTTGGAAACATCATGTACTTTTACAATTTCCCATATTAGAACCATTACGTAGTCCTTTTTGAGTAGGATTTTATGTGGTAAATTATGGTTGTCTGGGATTCACCATTTCTAGAGTCAAGTATACCACCCTTCAACTCGGGTTACATGTTTCCCTTTCTACATTCAATCATGGATAGAATCAGGTACCCCCCCCCCCCCATGGGGCCTTGGGTTGAAATCTCCTATACATTTTCCATTAGTAGGGTTTTCTGTCCTGTTAACTTCATCCCATATTTTTTATCCCTTCTTATGGTACTGCAAATGTAGTTATTTCCCTACATCTTAAGGCATGATCCTCTATTTGTAAGTTGAATTTCCCTCATCAATGGTTTCTTCTAGTGAGGTGAGTCTTTCCTGTGGATGTTTCATGATAGGTATCATAAATATCTTTTTTATATTATGTATTCATGAATCATCATGATTAATATTGATCATTTAATTGTCTATGAGTTTTGAGACCTTAATGGATGACTTGAACCCTTCTATGAGTATATCTAGGTTCTCCCTTATTTACCCTTTGGTTTTTGGTTTTGAGCTAATTGTCTTTTGATGCTTTATTTCATGGAGATTTCAATGGGTATTGTTGAGTATGTATATACTCACCCCTTATTGGTATTTTCTAGAACATGTCGTGAATTATGTACATGATAGTTTATTTGATGGAAAACCTAGTGAACGTGGTGTATGTGGTCAATATTGGTATTTGGTGGCTCTGATAGTTTTATAATGTTCATACCAGAGGTTGTGTGTTGGGATACAGTTCTCAATTAATTTCATGTCAGTCATATTATATGTTTTTTTGGCCTATATTTTTTTCGATTTACTTTTTTTGTGTACTATAATACTCTCTTATGAGGTATTAGAGATTGTTCATGCATTTACTATTCCAATTGTTTACTATTATTCATCCCTCTAGTTTTTATGCAGATATATGATCTTGTGTATAGGTACAATAAGCTAAGCCATCATATCTATGTGATTTGTCTACTAAGGGTGATTCACAAACGTCTGGCCTATTAGAAGTAATCGTGGGGAGAAAATATTGTCTTACTATCAACCAGGTGATCCTTGGTGGGATTGGTTTTGTCACATTCCCTTGACCCTAGGGGAATAACAACTTGCATTAGGCTTGGTTAGAGTTGAAACATTCCTCCTCTGACTTGTGTATTTCCTTGGTGGGTTTTACCTCAAATATATCTTGAACTATCTATACTTTCATGGGATCTTCTTCTATTATATTTTTTTACTCACACATAGGTAATGGGATCTAGAATTATTAAAGGGACCATGTACATGCATGCCCATATTTAATAAAGATGAGGGTATGATTCTCTTATCATAATTTTTAAAATAATAATAATTATCCCAACATTCATTAAATAATAATTTTATTTAAATATTTCCAATACATACATAGGTTGGTCAATCTCATGATCATCCAAACATGCAATGACTATAAATTTTTAACTAAATAACATTAATTTAAATTCCCTGTTTATTAAGAAAATATTATCAAATTAATAAATAAATTATCTTATTAATTAATTCATTATTTTATATTAATTTTTCATCTAAATGATCATTGATATTATCATCCACTATAATTTTATATACATTAATTTACCTGATTTTATTTATAATTAATTAAATATAAAATATGTATTACGGGTGTCATAATGTGTACCTTTATGCTTCTTCTTAAAACCCATTTATAGAGATTAACTGTTACACAGTCTGTATCATCATGTGTAATGTTGTATGACTAACATTATGCATGGTAGTTATTGTGTATATTGTACCCACATAATATTTATGCCTACATGATGTTTTGTGATATACATATTGTGTTGTTTTGTGATTCAAGCTATGTAGTCTTCAAAACATTTATGACTACATGACATTCCATGAATATACACAGTGTGTACCATTGGAAATTCATATGAAGCACACAGTATGTGGGATAACCATACACATCGTTAAATTACATAATTATATCAAAATAATTAAAAATCATTTTAGTACATCTCACAAAATATTTTAATACTTAGAATGTATTTTGTGGGGTAAACCCTATAACATGACATATAAATCAAGATTTAGGGCTTGTAGTTTGGTTTCTTTAACTAATTACTCTATTTATTAACTTCCACTACACAACTAGGGACTAGAAGTGTTTTCTATGTAGGTAATAATATGTTACCTAATTTTTATAACCCACTACATGTCATTTACATCGCATAATAATATTTCACTCGGGTGGTGATCATTATGTGATATGTATTAATTATATGTCAAATAATTTGACCACAAAGATTCCATGATTTCCATGGAAAAACAATAATGTGGGGTGACATGGAATTTATGCTAGATACATGATGTGTCCCCCTATATAACCACTTTCCAAATGATGGTCAATACATGGTGTGTAATGGAATCTTGTACTTTTCTCCGAAATGATGTGTCGTGATATATGCATCTCATTTTGGAGGGGTGGAACATGGGTACATGACATACACTATTTAGTTACACACTACATATTTATGTCATCTAACCAGAATCTCCAATACATACAGATGTGGTCATTGAATGTTCTTTATCTATTCTTGGAATATTCTTATTCATATTAAAGTTAATGATCATAATATGTGAACATTCAAATTAATAATGAAAAAATATAAATCAAAAACAAAAAAACAAATGTCCAATTTAATCAACATGAAATAAATAATTATAAATAAATATATGACTACTTGGATTCTACATGAATTTTCTATGGTACAAAAAGTGGTTGATCATACGCCCAATAATGTTTTTTCATTGATTTTATCAGATAAATCCCATAAAACAAGATGAATTAAATACAATAACATTTCATATAGGATCTTTTCACATATAATTTATAATTAAGTTATAATGTTAAGAATTGAATTAAATTTTATTTCATTCCCCACTATTGAATCAATTGACCACTCTTATCATATTATCATTAAGATGAACGATTCAGGGGTAGAATCAATCTAGCAGTATCTACATGTGCTCTATGAATATCGAAACATCTTCATTGTAACTCCTGGTTCGATCTTTTAAGAAACAAAATGCTTATGTCAGACATCATTTTTCAAAAAATTAATTACATATGGTCTTTCTTAATCTTATATAGTTCTATCTATCATTAGAGGGAGGATGAGGATAATAACTCTCTCTTTTTGTAAGTGTTCTTGGGGTGTTCTCTCTAGGACATGAGTGAATTATCTAGAGACTTTTTTTATTCCTTTTCTCTAGCTATAAAATGATATAGTTAGGTTCATTCACTTACAGTTAGATGTTAGTTATTTCATAAAAGACTATGGATAATGTCTTTATTCCAAGTAAACCCCAATTCAAATAATAATAATAATAATAATATTTAATTATAAGTGATAACTCAGACATATTTAAATATTCTTAAATAAATAAACATTTATTTGTATTTTAATAAATAAAATATATTATTCTGACTAGACCCTTAAATTTGTCTCTCAATGTTTCTCAACATTTATCTAACCTTGAATAATGATAATATATTTAAATAATTAATTTCACTATATTAATCATTCAATAAAATAAATATTATATTCACTAACTTTTTATGAATATTTATTTATTATTAAACTCGCGTATATTTAAAATAACTGGTAATTGAGTTTATGTGATCAATATTATTAGAATAAATATTATTCCTTGAGATTGATAATAATATTCATTTTAATATTTGATTTATGTATAATTTAACTGGGTTTCTCAAAACCCTTATTATGTGACCCACTTTGCCTATTTCTCAATGGAATTAGGAAACTTTTTGTAAAGTTCAATATTAACTCTATAAATACATCAAAAAACCCATAGAGAAATACATTAATGTCACAAGAATAACAACCTTATATGTATGCACACAATATAAGATAATTCATCTTCATGATATCTCACCAAGCATGTTTCATATTTTTTCCACCAACATATATACTTGATATATTTTTCTTTGAATTTAATAAAATGAACTCATCAACAAACTGATATAGAAATTAACTTAATTAGATTATTACATTTTAATAAATCGTCTATATATATATACTTCCATTAAAATGGAATGGATAGATCATTTATTTACTCATTAATCCAATTCATATCAATTATGATACACCTAATGTATCATACCTCTCCATGAGAATATGTCATCACAATTTTTAAAAATAAATCAGAGTATGTGCTTCATGAGATAAATTAAAAACAATTTAATGAATATTGACCAATACACAAATCTATATATTTTAATATTCAATGACTCAAAAAAAAGAATTTCATTTAGAGGGTTTGTTTTTATAACCTCCTCTCTTGAAGATTACCAAGTGAAAACTCTATGAGAAAAAGTCTTTATGTCTTATGAACCTCCTACAACTGATATGCTGTATCATTAGTATCCTATTATATAGATCTCATTCGGCCATAGAACATATATTTAATTACATTTTCATATCACTTTAAGTTTTTTATCTTAGAAGGGAACTGATATAACCTTTCGACGTGACATATACTCTATGGACATTGTCACATTATTAGTATATAGAAGAACGATCATCATGTCATAAGATATTAATTAATATCATGTATTTGAAAATAAATATAATTTAAATTACAAATAATTTGGTTATAAGGAACCATATCTGACAACATGACTATTTTACAAGACATATTGAGATAGTTAGCGATATCAAAGGCTATATAAAAAATATAGATGATTTAAAAAAACTAAAAGTTGATGAGACATTTTATATATATATTTTATCCTAAAATTTTACCATTAGATTAAATAGATTTTTTCCCCTTAAAGAGTTTAATTATATTCTTTTTACATATGAAATAAGAAATAATCTTTCATTAAAACAGAAAGTCAAAGGGTAGATGACATTAGAATCCATGAGGAAAATCAAAATCAAATATAGAGAAGATGAAGACTCAGGTGAATTTAATGAAGAAGAAGATTATTATAAGGACAATTTGATAATAAAATCTATTATCTCAAAAAATTCTAAAGGTAAATGGGAAATTAAAAATGAAAACTCCCACTTAGGTGTTTCATGTTTGGTTGAATTGGACAATTTGTTATAAATTTTCTAAATAGGTAACGTTGTGAGTATAAAGCTAATGATTTGAATGATATTCATCAAAATATGAAATTTGGGAAAACACAAAAGTGTTTTCCAAATTAATTAAGATAAAAAAATATTCCATGAAGAAAAATAAAAAGTATGATGAGTAAAGAGGGAGATGATTACTTCTCATATAGCATGAAATAAGAGGAAAAAAAATATTGATAAGTTCATAAACTCCATGGATTATGTGGTGAAACAAGAATAATCCTAAAGTAATGAAGAAGAATAAGGTTAGATAACATACATGTAAAACACTATAAAAAATAAACTTGAAGACTATAATGTGTATAATAAAAAATTAAATAATGAAAATGGTTCATTAATGAACGAAAGTTCTAAGAATTATATTGTAATGAGGAGTACATCAAAAAAATCATCCAAAATTGATGAAATCAAAAACATTAAGTGGGAATTTACAAACTAAGGAATAATTTTGAGATATTTGGAAGAGAAATTTAATTTTAATAAATAATAATAGACAAATACCCAATAATTGTGTCTTGAGGATAGGAACTCATTGAAAAATATTAGAGGAATATTCAAAAAGGCTATAAAAGACAAATTTGAGTCCCCTAAAGTATCTGAGAATAATAGCTCACAAGGTAATTTCAAATATAATCCTACTAAAATAAAAAGAAGATCTATTTTTATTAATATTTCAAGTTCGAAATAAAAAATATAGGCAAATTTGGACCATGAATAATAGCGAGAAATGTTTTGTATCAATAAAAGATAATAATATCTCAAGAAGGTTCACCTTCCTAGGAAGAGGAATGGTTAAAAATGGTAGGCCAGTGATATCAATTTTCTAAATATAATTATTATAATCAATATAAAATATTAAACTTCAAAATATATTTTCGGGGTTATCGTATTTACGGAAAAAAATTATTACTCATCTTGGAATGATATTTTATTAACATAGAGTAAGAAAGAATAATGGGGGTTCTATATTAACAATAAATGAATCAATTCTGATAGAAATAAAAATAAGAAAATTTTAATACCTGGTTATGCTTTATAGGTTCTCCCTTGTTTGTGATTTTTTTATCATTCTTATTTAGTAGTGTTTATGGGATAATTAAGGATGAAGATCCTTTTCTTGGGAAAATGACTTTAAAGTGCAGTGATTTACGTTTATTTTAATTAGTGATTTTTTATTATAAATGTGCTTCAATATTTTTGGGGTTCTCCTCATGTTTGGAGGATTTCCCTGGTGATTTGGTGTTTTTATACTAGAAACATTTTTCTTTTTTGTTTGTTTCAAGATTACAAATCATTTAAAGGGATTATATATCATGTAATGTTGAAAAGTAAAATACTCTGAATTGGATAAATTGTGTGAAGTTTTACATAGTGTGTAATAAGTTCTTGTTGTGTAATGGAAAAACTTGGGGTTTTAATAAAAAGGTTACATGTTTTTTTTTCATAAGTGTCCTTCATGGATTATACAATGTGAAAAAAGTTTACACTCTGTTTAATTATCAATGTAGGTAGTTTTATGTGTGCTTCCCAGCTGAATCTCATTCCATTTGGCAGAATCCCTTACTCTTTCAATCCATAGATCACCTTGTGGATTTTTGATATATCCACCTATTCTGGATCATTCATTTTTAATTGATCATTAGGTTTGTTATGGTGAGACTCTCCCAATATAAAATCCATCAATTCCTTCATTCCTTTGGTTGTAGATTCTGTGTTGGATATGTTTTTTTTTTGGACTTGTGATCAGATAGTGTTTTCTATTGATATCTTTAATTTTCTTTTTGTGCATATTATTTTAAAGGTTGATCTCATGGTTTTTTATAACTATTGTTAAAGGTAGCTAGGTTTATATTAGTTTGAGGAAAGTGTTTCTATACAATGGTTTATAGAAATTAATTTCTTGTTGTTCTTGGAAAATTATTTTCTATTTTAAATTTATTTGAATTGAAATGTGGATTAAAATGGTCTTATTGGAATGGAAAATGTTTTTTAAAGGGTTCCTCATTGAAAACAGATTCACTTGATTTGGAAATGGGTTTTTAAACACTAAAGAAGACTATATTTCCATTGAAATTATTTTTAAAATTTTTGATCATGGTTTTGAAAATGTATTTTAAAAATTAGAACACTGGGATCCTTGGGTGCATCAGGTAAGATAAATCGGCAGACTCGCATTACTACAAACACGGAATTTATCAGCGCTAAAAATGGACTTTATCAGCACTAGAAAAGTGCTGATAAAGCCAGCGTAGATAAAGGGGGGGGGGGGTCCCCTTTATCAACGCTCCGAAAAGCGCTGATATAGGACCCCTTTATCAGCGCTAAAAAAAGCACTGATAAAAGGGGTCTTTTATCAGCGCTTTTTTAGCGCTGATAAAGGGGTCCTATATCAGCTCTCCCTTTATCAGCGCTCTCGTTTTAGTACTGATAAAGGACCCTTTTATCAGCACTTTTAAAAAAGCGCTGATAAAAGTTAAAAAAAATTAAAAAAAGTTAAAAAATTTTAAAAAATACTGCCAATCGGGGGGGATTTTATAGCGCTTGAACCCCCCCCCTCCTTTTTCAGCGCTTTTCGGCCCCTATACAACACCCCACGCACCCCACGCACCCCCCTCCACCCTTTAACAGCGCTTTCTCCAATATTCCCCATGCACGCGCACCCCTGCCTCCACCAGGATTTGAACTCGAGACCTCCCCCCTGCGCGCCTAAGCCCTTACCACTACTCTATTTTGATTTGATTTCCAATACATGATATCTCTCTATATATATATTTATATATTTAGTTATATTTATTCGTATAGTAATATATATTTATATTAATATATATATATATATAGTTATATTATAATATATATATATAGTTATATTATAATATATACAGTAATATTAATATATATATATATAGTGGTATTAATATATATCTATATCTATATATATATATATATATTTAGTTATATTTATTTGTATAGTAATATATATTTATATTAATATATAGTTATATTAACATATATATAGTTATATTAACATATATATAGTTATATTAACATATATATAGTTATATGAATATATATTTATATAGTTATATTAATATATATATAGTGATATTAATATATATATTTATGGTGGTATTAATATATATATTTATAGTAATACTAATATATATATATATGTAGTTATATTAATATATATATAGTTATTAGATTAATATATATATAGTTAGATTAATATATATATATATATAGTTAGATTAATATATAGGTATATAAATATTCATATATTGGTATTTTAAATAAAATGGATATTAGTTATTATTTAGATAAAGCTAATATATTTTATATGTAAATATGTTTAATTATTTATTTAAAAAATTTAATTTTTAGGTGCGAATATATAAAAAATATGTACATATAGTTATATATTTGTTTATAAATAGCAGTTCAATATAAAAAAGGATGAAATTTCAAAGACATAATATCAATATGAATGTAATACCTTGTAATAAATTGAGTCCCCACCAAGAAAATCCAATAATACCCCCTTAAACGAGTTTGAAAATCCACAAAATGTTAAAAAATCTGGGTACCCTGACAAAAAACACAGTATTGGAGGCGTTCTGGGCCTCTTTTGGCCTCCAAAAACTCTTGACTGGGGTCCCCCCAGTCACAGCGACATAGAGCTCGTCGCAGGCTTCGATTTGATATATGGTAGAGCTCAAATGGACACCCGAATCAAAAGTTATGGTCGTTTGAAGTTTGAGTTGCGTTTTCAACATATTTTGGATCTTTTTTTAATTTTTTTAATTTTTTAGTCCTCAAATTGTTATTAAATGACTATTACTCCATAATTATTATCAAAATATTAATTAAAAAAAATTTATTTTTTTAAGAAGTCATTTTCACTAAATATCTTAAATATTAAGTATAATAAGTGTAAATGTACATTTATACTTATCTAAAATATATTTAAAAATTATATATTATATTTATATAACTATATAACTATATTTATATATTTATATATATATATTTTTTTTTTTGAAGCCGACCCTTTATCAGTGCTAAAAAAAGCGCTGATAAAGGCACCCCTTTATCAGCGCTACTAAGCAAGTGCTGATAAAGGGGGGACCTTTATCAGCGCTACTAAGCAAGCGCTGATAAAGGGGGGCCCTTTATCAGCGCTACTAAGCAAGCGCTGATAAAGGGGGGCACTTTATCAGCGCTAACAAAATTGCTGATAAAGGGGGGTCTCTTTATCAGCGCTTTTTTGAGTGCTGATAAAGCCCCCCCCTTTATCAGCACTTTTTCGTTAGCGCTGATAAAGGGGAGTGCTGCGAAAAACTGTTTTTGTGGTAGTGTCGGTTTGTGTGGAAATACTAGTAGGTAATATTTTTGGATATTGATGGATTGTGGCAGAACGTGATATTTTTTTGATCCAAAGTTATTAATTTTTATACTCTTGAGTGTCTATTATGCATAGTCCCATATTCAAGGGCCCAATAAGAGGTTCATTGTCATTTATTTTATTATCGCATGAATTTTTTTATCATAGATTTTTTTCCACATGTTTATATACGTGGTTGTATCACATGACATCACATGATTTTATTTATTGGATATTTGTTTACCTACTTACATTATGATGCATGTATATTTTTTCCTATTTATATCAATTCTATCGGTTATATTTATTGTTTTAGAATATGACTTTCATTTATGAAAACCAACTGTAAAATGATTTAAAAACTAAATAGGATTTCTAAAAATGATTTGTAAGACTGTTTTTGTTTTAAAATATAGAACTATTGCATTATTGATATTAGACCATCTATAGACTATATGGTGGTATCCTAATAGTCTTTGTTCTCACATACAACTTTTTCCCTTGGGGAATTTTTAGATGTTTTATTACATGATATAGGTAATTGGAAGGAAATCCTTTAGAATATTGGTTTTCTCAGTAGTCTTTTCCTTCAGTTCGAGTTGGTTGGGATGGGACCACTTGTTACATCAAGACATGTTGGTCTTGTTTTATTCATACATTTATATTTATCTATTTTGTCTTGGATTTTATGTATTTTTTTTTATTTTTTTATTTTGTATTGTAATCTGGTTGTATGCCCGCTTTCATTACATAAAATGCATGTTCAGTTTTCCTTCATCAACTCACCATGTGATGGAAGGCTCGAGTGTAAGGTTTTTCTGATCGAGGTTGGCTTGTTACATATTTGTAGCAGAGTGAGGGCTCAATATGAAGTGTTTTAACACTTCCAGATTTTGGTTTTATGTATTGGGTATAAATGAGTTAGGGATGTGAGAATTTAGATCGAAAGTGTGGAAAAGGGGCCTAGCTGAATCAATTATGTTACTAAACTAGAGTTACCATGGGTTTTTAGGGACTTTTATGAGATTTAAGACTTGGGTTTTTATGTTATTTGAATGAAATATATGGGAAGTTTATTTAAATTGACCTTTTAATTTTTTCAAATCTCTTTCATTGATAAGAATTCCTAGTTTCTTTAAATTATTTTTGTTTTAAATAATTTTTTTGAATTATTGAAGTGGTCCTAAGATTTTTTTAATGTTACCAAAATATTATTGGTTATTGTATTGTATTAATGTGATAGTTCATGTAATGTCCCTGACCCAGGATCCAATAAACTGGTTCCCTGAGGTGAGTTGTCACATGACCTCAAGCGCACCTCCTCATACACCAGATGTTTCTAATAAGCCGTGGGGGGATAATAAGCCCCATGGGGATAATATACACTATTTACTATGGTAATCCACAACATATCGCAATATATTAAAATTTGGAACAACTGAGAAAGCGACACATGATGCAAGGAGGAAAATTACATTAAATGGAAAGCCCAAGGACATGACCCCGCGACCTTCCCCTCACTCCCCCCAAATAGTTACCACCCCACCACCAACGGTGGGGCACATATCACAATATACATTGTGAAAAAAAAATAAGAAATGAAAAATATAAATGTAGAACAAATAATCTCCCAAATCTGGGTACAAACCACAAACAAAAATAACCATGTCTTGTCATGGTTATAGTGTAAAAGTTATGGAAACAGAAAATAATGAAAACTAGTAGAATCGCTAAAATAGTGTGGACTCTATGTTCAGAACCACATCCACGCATATCCCAATCCCAACTCAAATCCAAATTACATGGCCCTTTCCCATGTCCTAACTTGTATCCATGAAGTATTCTCATGTACCAAACAGTGGCTTGAGCAGGGTGTGATTACAACTCATTAGACCACCACAAACGGTGTATACTAAATATCCATTCTATACAGATATTACATTAATATATAAATTAAATGGTAAGATAAATAAAAGGACAACTCTAGTTTCATTAGATAACCATGTACACTTAAACCATTTCTATCATTATTACCATTTTCATTATTTATAGCAGCTCCATTACTTAATCCCTTTTCATTAGGTGTTCCATGGGTTATGCATATACACCATATACACCTGAGTCTATGGAAATAAACCACCATACATAAGGGAATAATTCAAGAACCTATCACACTAGGTATGAATAGATCATGTCAACACTTTATCCTCACCACAAAACCTCAGTATGTGTGGAATGGAACCATTAGTGGATTTGATCCTCTATCCCCTTCCATAACCCATGAATTTTTTGGTGGAGTTTAGAGCCTCAGTCAAATTGGATCCATGGGAATAGAAACTCATATCAATACCCCCACACTACTATGAAATGTGCACATGCTTATGTATCAAATCTCCACACACATACCACATCATAAACAAACAAATAAAATACCAATCACAATATCAGAATCCATAAAAACCAATATGAAAATCAATATCATTCCATAACCCAACAAAATTTTTACCCTTTACATTACATCACCCATTTATCTCAATTCCAATTACCAATCTTTAACACATTATGTATATTCATCCTTTTACAAACATTTGCTAGTATTTATCAATTACCAAATGTTTAAATCCTCATGTTTTAATTTAAAGACCCATACTTTACATACATTGTTATTACTTCATAATTAAAGAATATATATTACAACATATAACAAAACCATGAAAGAACCATATAGGTATAGTGTCTTTAGAAACTGAGAAACATAAACAACTGGTTCGTAAATCATCTACATTGTCTCCCATTTATTTCATCATATCTAAAGTCCCTTTTGGCATATTATACTTAATACCCTTCTTCCAGACCTGGGGAATAAAAAACATACAAAAGGGTGAGCTCAAATTCTCAGTAAGGGTAAACAAAAGAAATATCAATCATATCATATTCTTAAGAACATAACATTTCGAAAATCATATCCTATAAAAGAGATCATAATATCATGACACGGGATCAATCATAATAGGGAAATGAAATCCAAATAATCATAACTTAAAACATAAAACTTTGTGGCAAACACACATAATCATAGAGAATCATTTCTTAGTAGTCAAGACTCATTTTCAAGACTATCTTAGCGGACAAATTCCATTTCTGAATCGAGTTCACTCCTCGTTTCAGTCATGTATCACTGAACCGGATTAACATGTCAATCTAGACATATCTATCTCATGAGATATAAATCATTACCCAATGCATTGGAGGGAGATATAGGTCCAACCCATTCATAATGATACCATTCTTATGTGTGCCACAAGATCATAAATCATACATCATAGCATAACCCATGTAATAAAAATGGGATTCTTAAACATCGTGACATCACAAAACAATTCGTATAAGATAAAGGACTTAATAAAAATAATTCCATCACAACATAATCAAATCAATGTAATAATAGTGATAGAAACATAACCCTATATTATCTTAGATTGAAAATAATTTTGATAAAACACTTGAACTCCCTTCTTGAGGAAAATATCCTTTCTACATTAAAAAAACATTTTTCCCATTCTTAACATTTCATACAATTTTTAACTAAAAGAAGTTGATTAAAAATAAACTTTAAAACTTGTAAATGAAGCTTCATGGAAATAATGTTCTAAAATTCTATTCTGGCCGTATAAGTTAAAAAAACATTTTTCTCGTACTTTGGCCGAAAAAGTCAAAAAGTACCTCGTACTAAAAATGACATAAGATTCCTTTCATATCTTTTAATAAAAACTAAAAAATGGGTAAAATTGGATTTAAACAATTGTAGGTGTATGGAAATAATATTACATATTGAGGAAACATGGATGTAGATGATAAATATTCCCTAGTAAATCCTGAAGTAAAAACAATCCCGGAATAAAAATTGAGATTGCGAGATTTTCCCATACCTTAGGTCTGATTTGCTTCGTAAGTGTCTGAACCTACTATATAATGATTTAAATAATTTAATTGACTTATTCTAGAATCATACTTATTTTTATGATATCATATATGGTCATATTCGTAACTTCTTATTAGTAATATTTCATTGCTGCTTTTTATTCGGGTGTTTATCACTTTTTGTTCTTTTGTATGTTTTGTCGAATAAATTCTTATTCTTCTTTTTAGGTTATAGATACCTCATTTAGAGAATGGTATTATTGTAATATATATCATATTTATTCATTAAATTCATTTATATAATCATTATTCAATGAAGATCATGTAGAACGAGTCGCATCACATCGTGGAGACGGTATTCCGTACGTACGCACGAGCGATGATATCATTCCCATGATCGTGGAATTGTATTGGAGTGTATGTATACTATTTCAGAATAAATATAAATTTACAATAATCATATATATTTATTATCAACACCATTATACCCATCCAAGTAAGGTGGTGGTGGAAAACAGATTACACCATGGCGTGGAGATGGTATTCCGTATGTACGCACACACGGTGATTTCATTTTTTATAGGATGGATAGAAGGTCAAATAGGGTTGTTTCATATTTATAATAACATATCAGTATATGAGTGATACTTATGTTATTACTTCCTAATTAAAAAACTAAATAAGAAGAAGTAGAAGAAGAAATAAAGTTGAAATAATCGGTAACGGACATTACCTCTTCTTTGAAGCGCCTCTTCTTAACATCCTCTTAGGGAGATAAAGATGGTCTTTGAAGAAGACCAGAACCTCTAGGATGTTTCTAGAGATTTTTAGAGGAGAAATTTTCAGGGTTTGGCCGAGCTTGAAGGCTCAATGTGGTGTGAGGAGGAGAGGGAGGAGGTTCCCTTTTATAAGAGAGGAGAGGGGCACCTTAGAAAAAATTAAAATATTATTTTATTAGAAAGTCATATTCAGTTTTTAATAGATCCAAATTGATTTATTTCGAAGATAAGTTGGGGATAGGTTTAAATACTCTCATAGAATATAATTTATACATGTTTAGCTTTCTATTTTAACCTTATCATTTAGATTTAACATTAAGTTAGATAATTTAACTTTTACCGTGTCTTCTTGTTTTCTTACACTATATGGGTAATAAACTTACTATAACAAGACAAACAAACCCCAAGTTGTTTATTATTAATATATATAACATTATCTAAGTTATTTGGCTGAACCTTATATTTTTAGGAAAAATTAAAATTAATAATATAATATTTGTTTTAAAAACTATTTTATGTCAATTTTGACACTATTTGATAATTGATTTTTGTAAAAATCATAACAGAATGATTAGTTAAAAAAAGTTAATTAAATCAATACTAACATGTCATATTAGCCTAGAAAAGTAGTTCAATTTATAAAAATTCTCAAATTACATTTATTTGAGTATTTATAACATCAATTATGTTAATATTACATTAATAAGACAATTGTTGCATCATCATTGTGTCACAAATAAATTAAATTATTTAATGTCTAAAAATTAAAAAAATAACTTTATGTAGGAAATAATTTTATCTTTATAAGGAATTTTTATAGTCTAATTTATCTTATGTATAACCCTATATTAAAAATGTTTTATTTATTAAACATTGATTTTAACTATTTTATCTATTCTTTAAATAAAATAATATTAAATGTCCTAATCTAATCCAAGTGGGCCTAAATGGTCATATGTTATTCCTAAGGTTCTTTTTGATCTAATTACACTTATCCAATAGAATTAGGACATGTTTTAGGGTAATAATAATAATATCATTTTTACCCTTAATTACCCTATTTACTTTTAACCGTGGTAAAAAAAGTAAAAAGTTACTACTCACCAAAAATTATTTTAATCTCATTGAAACAAATTTCATTCCTTGATATTAACCGTGTCTCTTGGATTTTCTAAATTCCACTCACAGAAGCGGTAAAATTATGTTTTATGTGAATTTCCATATTCTCCTAGGAGGTGGGTAAAAGTCGGTGAAAAGTTCAATAAAATTTTTATATATCTAGAATTATTATAAAATGACTCCAATAAATTACATTGAACATATATAGGTATTATGTATCAATTTGGACCTAAAATAAATTTAAATAAATTAAATAATTATTTAAATAAAAAGTCGGTTTTTAAAAAGTAACCCTGTGTTTTCACTATTCATAAAAAATGTAACGTTTTCAGAAAAATACCAAAAATTTCACCTTAGGCTAATTTTAGTATTCTGAATCCAAAAATTAAGTACATTTTGAAAGATAAAATTTAAAAAATTTCAAAAGGTGGTTATTACTATTCATAACGGCTAGTTTTAATAACATTTTAATATCATATCGTTGTTTAGTGAAACTCGGTATTGTGTACGACACAAGTTATCGAGGTAGGTCACAATTGCGTGTAAAGAAAGACAAGCTAGTGTTGTGTATAGTTAAAGATTCCTTTGATGATGTATATAACATAAAAACAAAACATTTCTCATAAAAATATCGGGTGTTACATTCTACCCCCCTTAAAATGAATTTCTCCCTCGAAATTCGTCACTTTGTAACAAACAGATGAGGATACCTGTCCCCCGTCATATCCTCAAGCTCTCGTGTAGCTTCTTCTAATTGGTGGTTCCTCCATAAAACTTTCACCAAGTGAGTGGTCTTGTTCCCTAGGACTTTTTCATTATGATCCAAAATCTCTATCGGCTGTTCTTCATAAGAAAGATCTTACTCCAGCGTTACAACTTTTGATCTTTGTACATGGGAAGAGTCGGGTATATACATTCTCAGGAGTGATACATGGAACACATCATTACTTGAGAGAGATTCGGTGGAAGACCCAATCAGTAATCTACCTTCCCAACACGATCCAGTATTTCGAAAGGATCGATATACCTAGGGATCAGCTTTCCGTTTTTTCCAAATCTCATTACTCTCTTCCAAGGATATATTCATAAGAACACTTTATCACCCACTTCAAACTCTAGGTCTTTTCTTCGGTTTTCGACATAAATTTTTGTTGACTTTGAGCTTCTCTAATGTGTTGTTGAATAGATCTGACCTTTTCTTCCATATCATTAACAAGATCAGGCCCTAATAGCTTTCTTTCCCCAACGTCATCCCAACAAGTTGGAGTCTTGCATTTCTTTCCATATAGAGCTTCATAAGGATCCATCTAAATTCTGGAGTGAAAGCTATTATTATAAGAAAATTCCACCAAAGTTATGTGTTGATCTCAACCACCTTTGAAATCCATAGAGCAAGCTCTCAACATATCTTCTAGAGTTTGAATTGTCCTCTCAGACTGACCGTCTATCTAAGGATGATAAGCAGTGCTAAAACTCAACTCTGTATCCAGAGTATGCTAAAGACTTAGCCAAAACATTGAGGTAAACCTCTGATCCCGATCAGATATAATGGAAAGTGGCACTCTATGCAATCTTACCACTTCATTTACATATATCTTGGCAAGCTGATCCAGAGGGAAATCCTCTCTAATAGCAATGAAGTGTGCTGGCTTTGTAAGGTGATCAACTATGACCCAGATAGCATTATTTCCTTTCGATGTGTTAGGAATTCCAATGACAAAGTCTATAGTGATGTTCTCCAATTTCCATTCGGGTATGGGTAATGGGTGTAACATCCCCTTAGACTTTTGTCTATCAGCTTTAACTTGCTGAAAAACCAAGCATCGAGAGACATATTCAGCAACATCTCTTTTCATGCCATCCCACTATAATTACTCTTTCAGGTCCCTATACATCTTCGTGCTTCCAGGATGAATATAGAATGAAGAACAATGAACCTCATCCTGCATCTCCTTCTTTAATTCTGGGATGAGAGGAACACAAATCTGATTTCTGAACTTTATTATCCCATCACAATAAAGGTTCAATTCAGGATCATTTCTCACCTTCTTTTGTAACTCTACATCTTCTTTCTGTTTTTATTTAATCTTCACATGTATAGATGGTTGAAAATTCATTTGAGAAAGATAAGATTTTCCCCCTTCCATTATAATTCCAAGATCCATCCTTTGTAAATCCATAAATATTGGATCTTTTGTGATCCTCATCTTGGATAAGCTAGCATGGTCTTGTCGACTTAATGCATCTGCCACCTTGTTTTCTTTCCCAGGGTGATAATGAATTGATAAGTCGTAATCCTTAATCAACTCCAACCATCTTCTTTGGCACATATTCGCCTCCTTTTGGGTGAAAATATACTTTAAACTTTTATGATCAGTATAAATATTACACCTTTCACCATAAAGATAATGCCTCCAAATATTTAATGCAAAGATTATAGAAGCTAACTCCAAATCATGAGTTGGGTAAATTGGCACGTGGATTTTCAACTATCATGAGGCATAAGCTATCACCATATCATTTTTCATAAGAACACACCCCAGCCCCATCTTGGATGTATCACTATAGATCACAAACCTTTCTCCACTATAAGGATGTGTGAGTACAGGTGCACTGGATAACCTTCTTTTCAACTCCGTGAAATTCTCTTCACATTCCTCCATCCACACGAACATAACTTCATTTCGAGTCAACCTGCTGAGTGGATTAGATAATCGTGAAAAATCTTTCAAAAACGTCGATAATATCTATCCAAAAAAAGAAAACTTCAGATCTCAGTTACTATTGTTGGTTTTGTCCATCTTTCGAAAACCTCTATCTTTGCTGGATCCACAGATATCCCCTCTTTTGAGATTATGTGACCCAAAAATGAAACTTTTTGAATCCAAAATTCACACTTGGTAAATTTGGAATAAAGCTTATCCTTTCTCAGGGTCTTCAATATAATTCTCAAATGATCTTCATGTTCTTCCTTTCTCTTTGAATAGACAATAATATCGTCTATAAAGACTACCCCACACTGATCAAGATAGTCTCTAAAGTCTCTATTCATCAGATCCATGAAGATATCAGGGACATTAGTGAGACCAAATGGCATCACTATAAATTCATAGCGTCCATACCTTGTACGGAAAGCTATTTTTGTTATATCCTCCCTTTTGACCCTTAATTTATGATACCCTGAATGAAGATCAATCTTGGAAATGTATTGAGATCCTCATAGTTGGTCAAATAAGTCATCAATGTGTGGGAGAGGATATTTGTTCTTGATAGTGATCTTGTTAAGTTCTCGATAATCAATGAAGAGTCTCATTGATCCATCTTTCTTCTTAACAAAAAGAACAGGTGCTCCCCATGGTGACACACTAGGGCATCTGAATCCCTTATCACGATTCTCTTGGAGTTTCTTCTTCAATTCCTGTAACTCAATTGGGGCCATTCAATAAGGTGTCTTTGAAATAGGTAAAGCACCCGGTACGAGTTCTATTGAAAACTCAACTTCACTATTTGGTGGAAGACCTGGCAATTCCTCCGGAAAGACATCATCAAACTCTCGTAAAATGGGAATATTCTTTATCGTGTCTTTCTCACCAACCATTTGAGATAAATAACCTTCATTTAGTAGAATCAAGACCTATAAGATGGATGATATTTCCACTGGAAGGTTATGTTCATCCTTGCATCGATAGACGATCATAGATTGATCTAGAATATAAAATGTGACTTCCCTTCTTTGGAAACTAATATGAGCTCCATATAAAGAAATCCCATCCATGCCAAGAATCACATCAAATTCCACTATAGAAAGGATCACAAGATTTGCAGGAAGCACTTTCCCACAAACTTCAATCGGAGAAGAATTATAAACTTTTGATGCGACTGTTGTGCCATTAGGGGTTGTCAAAGCTAACTCAACATCTAATTTTTGAGGTAATATGGTGATACCCTTAGAAAATTCTTCAGAAATAAAAGAGTGGGTGGATCTAGAATCAAATAAATCATTTTCTACTTTAGAGTGGATGGTAAGTATACCTTTCACCACTTCGTTCTCATACTCAACATCGTTGATAGAAATTTCACGTGACATTACTTTGTCTTTATCCTTAAGAGTTTGTTGGCGTCGATCATCAACAAAAACACTTCGATTAGGGCATTGATTATCATAATGCCCCATTTCCTTGCACTTGTAACATTGAAGTGTAGTAGGTGCACTCTGTGTAAACTTTTCTTTGTTCGCATCACTAGACATATTCTTCCCATCATTGCGGAATTCAAATGCCTGATGACCTTCCTTTACACATTTGAAACATTTACCTATCCTTTTAAGACAACTCCCTCCATGTTTCATTCCACACTTTGAGCATAAGGGAAAACTCATCTTCTTTTCAGTGTGCACTTTAGATTTTCCTTTGAATTCCATTTTCCTCTTCTTATCAAAACCATATGACTGATTGGTTACTACAATCTCCATCTCAACTTTGAGAGTATATCAAACGATTTCCTAGTAGCTATTGAAGTCACTTATGGATAATTCCCTTCGATGACTTGGTTTTATGCCACTAAAGAATCGATCGATCTTACTCTCCGGTTGGATAATAATCCTAGAAGCGTACCTTGCAATTCCTGTAAAATTTGCTTCGTAGGTACCAACAGATTCATCATACCTTTTCTTTAGTTCAAGAAACTCCTTCTCCATCTTTGTTCTAAGAATACAAGGGATGTACTTATTGAAAAAATAAGTTCTTGAACTCGTACCATTCTATGGACTCAATTTGATCTCTTGGCCTTATATTCTTGATAAGATTCCACCATTTTTCAGCATCACCTTCCAAATGATACACTGCTAAGATGACTTTATCATGTTTAGAACATTGAATAACATAAAATAGCTTTTCATTAGTATTGATCCTTTGTTCAGCAACTAATGGATCAGTAGACCAGCTGAATGAGGGTGGGAACTACCTCGTGAAGGATTCAACAGAATGTTTTTCCGTCCTTTTCTCATTTGGAAGTCCTACATGATTCATAGCTTGAGAAAGTTGTGTGAGCATGGCTAAAAAAATTTCATTTCAGCTCACATAACGTTTGGTTTCTCAGGGGGACAATCATTTCATTGCCCATCGCATTCCGCATTAACACGATTTCTTCAGGTTCCATCCATTGACTAAAACCAAAAAGAATAGTGTGAGAAACACTAATTGTAATTGGAAAACCACATAATAAAGAATAAAATTTCACTCTTTTGGTCTTATCATAGGTTATTCATGGCCATTTCTAAACCACTAAGATTTTGTTCTATGCTTTAGACTTATCCTTAGGGTTCTTCCTAAGGCTTTCACATCCTAGTTTCCAAAGGTTGACTATACCTTTCCTCTGATACCAACTTTAAAGACCCATACTTTACATACATTTTTATTACTTCACAATTGAAGCATACTTAATACAACATATAACAAAACCATGAAAGGACCGTATAGGTGTAGTGTCTTTAGAAACTAGGAAACATAAACAACTGGTTCGTAAATCATCTACATTGTCTCCCATTTATTTCATCATATCTAGAGTCACTTTTGGCATATTCAACTTAATACCCTTCTTTCCAGACCTGGGAAAAAGAAAACATTTAAAAGAGTGAGATCAAATGCTCATTAAGGGTAAACAAAATGAATATCAATCATATCATATTCTTAAGAACATAACATTTCAAAAATCTTGTCCTGTAAAAGAGATCATAATATCATGACACGGGATCAATCATAACAGTGAAATGTAATCCAAATAATCATAACTTAAAACATGAACCTTTATGGAATACATACAAAATCATAGAGAATCATTTCTTAGTAGTGAAGACTCATTTCCAAGACTCTCTTAGTAGACAAAGTCTATTTATGAACCGAGTTCACTCCTCGTTTCAGTCATGTATCACTGAACCGGATTAACATGTCCTTCCAGCCATTTCTATCCCATTAGATATAAATATTTACCCAATGCATTGGAGGGAGATATAGGTCCCACCCATACCATAATGATACCATTATTATGTGTTCCACAAGATCATAAATCATACATCATAGCATAACCCATGTAATAAAAATGGGATTCTTAAACATCGTGACATCATAAAACAATTCGTATAAGATAAAGGAATTCATAAAAATAATTCCATCACAAAATAATAAAATAAATGTAATAATAGTGATAGAAACATAACCCTATATTATATTAGATGGAAAATAATTTTTATAAAACACTTGAACTCCCTTCTTGAGAAAAATATCCTTTCTACTTTCTAAAAAACATTTTTTTCATTGTTAACATGTCATACAATTTTAAATTAAATAAGTTGATTAAAAAGAAACATTAAAACTTGTAAGGGAAGCTTCATATAAATAATTTTCTAAATTTCCATTCAGGCCGTATAAGTTAAAAAAACATTCTTCTCGTACTCTGGCCGGATAAGTCAAAAAGTACCTCGTACTAAAAACGACAAAAGATTCCTTTCATATCTTTTACTAAAAACTCACCAATGGGTAAAATTGGATTTAAACAACTTTATGTGGATGGAAATAATATGACATATCAAGGAAACATGTATGTGGATGATAAATATTCCCCAGTAAATCCTGAAGAAAAAACAATCTCGGATAAAAATTGAGATTGTGAGATTTTCCCTTACCTTAGGTCTGATTTGCTTCATAAGTGTCTGAACCTCCTGAATAATGATTTAAATAATGCCATTGACTTATTCCAGAATCATAATTGTTGTTATGATATCATATATGGTCATATTCTTATCTTCTTATTATTAATATTTCATTGCAGCTTGTTATTCGGGTGTTTATTACTTTTTGTTCTTATGCGTGTTTTGTCGAATAAATTCTTTTTATTATTTTTATGTTATAGATACCACATTTCCAGAATTGTATTAGTGTAATATATATCATATTTATTCATTCAATTAATTTATATAATCATTATTCAATGAAGATCATGTAGAACGAGTCGCATCACATCGTGGAGACAGTATTTCGTAAGTACGCACGAGCGATGATATCATTCCCATGATCGTGGAATTGTATTGGATTGTATGTATACTATTTAAGAACCAATATCACTTTACAATAATCATATATAGTTATTCTCAACACCATTTTACCCATCCAAGTAATGTGGTGGTGGAAAACAGATTACACCATGGCGTGGAGACAGTATTCCGTACGTATGCACGCGCGGTGATTTCATTTTCCGTAGGATGGATAGAAGGTGAAATAGGGTTGTTTTATATTTATAATAACATATCAGTATATGAGTGATACGGATGTTATTACTTCATAATGAAATAACTAAATAAGAATAATTAGAAGAAGAAATAAAGTTGAAATAATAGGTAACGAAAATTACCTCTTCTTTGAAGCGCCTCTTCTTAACCTCCTATTAGGGAACTAAATATGGTCTTTGGAGAAGACCAGAACCTCTAGAATGTTTCTATGGAAGTGTAGAGGTGAAATTGGCAGGGGTTGGACGAGCTTAAAGACTCAAAGTGTTGTGAAGAGGAGAGGGAGGAGGTTTCCTTTTATAAGGGAGGAGCGTGGCAACTTAAGAAAATATAAAATATTTTTTTTTAGAAAGACATATTCGGTTTTTAATAGCTCTAAATTGATTTATTTCGAATCTAAGTTGGGTATGGGTAAAAATAATCTCATCCAATAGAATTTAGACAAGTTTAGGTTTCTATTTTAACCTTATCATTTAGATTTAACTTTATGTTAGATAATTTAACTATTACTGTGTCTTCTGGTTTTCTTAAACTATAAGGTTAATAAACATACTATAACAAGAAAAAAGAACCCCAAGTTGTGTATTATTCATATATATAACCTTATCTAAGTCCTTTTTCCTAACCTAATATTTTTATGAATAAAATAACAATTAATAATATAATATTTGTTTTAAAAACTATTTTATTTCAATTTTGACACTATTTGGTAATTGATTTTTGTGAAAATCATACCAGAATGATTAGTTAGAAAAAAGTAAATTAAATAAATAATAACATGTCATATTAACCTATAAAATTAGTGTAATTCATAAAAGGTGTCAAAGGAAATTTATTTGAGTATTTATAACATCAATTATGTTAATATTTCATTAATAAGATAATTACTCCATCATCATTGTGTCATAAATAAATTAAGTTATTTAATGTCTAAAAATTATAAAAAAAACACCATTATGTAGGAAAGATTTTTATAATTCTAATTAATATTTATAGTCGAATTTATATTATGTATAACCCTATATTAAAAATGTTTTAGTTATTAAACTTGGATTTTAACTATGTTAACTATTCATTAAATAAAATAATATTAAATGTCCTAATCTAATACAAGTGGTCCTAAATGGTCATATTTTATTCCTAAGGTTCTTTTGGTCTAATTACACTTATCCAATAGAATTAGGACATGTGTTAGGGTTATAATAATATCATTTTTACCCTTAATTACTCAATTTACTTTTAACCGTGGTAAAAAAAGTAAAAAGTTACTATTCACCAAAAATTATTTTCTTCACATTGAACCACATTTTAGTCCTTGATATTAACCGTGTCTCTTGGATTTTCAAAATTCCACTCATAGAAGTGGTAAAATTAAGTTTTATGTGAATTTGAAAATTCTCATAGTAGGTGGGTAAAAGTCGGGGAAAAGTTCAATAAAATTTTTATATATCTAAAATTATAAAAAAATGACTCCAATGAATTACATTGAACTTATATAAGTATTATGTATCAATTTTTACCTAAAATAAATTTAAATAAAATAAAAAATTATTTAAATAAAAATCAGTTTTTAAATAGTAACCCAGTGTTTTCACTATTCATTAAAAATTGAAAGTTTTCAGAAAAATACCAAACTTTCACCCTAGGATAATTTCAATATTTCAAATCCAAAAATGAAGTCCATTTTGAAAGATGAAATTTAAAAAAATTTAAAAAGTGGATATTACTATTCATAACGGCTTGTTTTAATAATATTTTAATAGCATATCGTTGTTTAGTCAAACTCGGTATTGTGTACGATGCAAGCTATCGAGGAAGGTCATAATTTCCTGTAAAGCAAGCCAAGATAGTGTGGGGTGTAGTTAAAGATTCCTCTGATGATGTATATAACATAAAAACAATAAGTTTCTCATAAAAATCTCGAGTGTTACAATTAATCATGTTTTAATGATTAAAATCATATATATTCTGTGAAGCCTGATATTCTTGTGTAATATGTCTTAAATCATGTAGATATGATTTGTATCATTTTTATTTATATAAAGATATCTGAGATCCTAATTCTTATACATTAAGTTAGATTACTCTACACTATATTTGATTTACTTTAAAATGATTTCTTTGATGAATGATTATGTCTAATCCATTTTATGAATATCATTACTTATGTCTGAATATAGATATTTGGCTATGTCTGAGACACTGTGAGTCTGTCCCCGGTTATGTTATTCTATAAAAGGGCCCAGACACCGTGACCAGACATCGTGACCCGAAATCATGATGATACACCATGACCAGACAACATGACCAGACATCGTGACCAGACATTGTGACCAGACACCATGACCAGACATTGTGACCAGACACAGAGACCAAACACCGTGACCAGACACCCTGACTATCCAGACATAGTGACCATCCAGACACCGTGACCATACAGACCCTATGATCAACTAAGCATTTTGACCATCCAAACACTGTGACCATCCAGACACTGTGACCATTCAAACGCTGTTTCAAAGAGATACCATTTACAGAAAAACTGTGACACCGTTTCAATATATGTTTTCTCATTTTTGTCATTTAATTTTTAATGGTCATATTTGAAGCTTTTAAATGAGTAGACATAATTTATGTACCTTTGTTGACATATCATCTAACAGTATGAGGTATGAGGTGTAGAATGCATGCAACCAGTCGGCTCCAACACCTATACTCAAAGAATAAAACAAAAAGTGTGGCCCAGAAACAATATAGTGTGATATACAGAGAGTGTAACAATGAAGAACGCACGATCATTCCTGAGAAAAGAACAGAAACATGAAACTCAAGATTCATGAAGAACAAAAAAAGTATTCTTTAATCAAAAAGATGGACACCGTATATCAGAATCATTGAGCACATCTTCATATTGGCAATACCATGAAGAACAAAATCCAGATCTAGCTGACATACGATACTCTATTTTCCACGAGAGGACTTGATTTCTGCCTCTGTTTCATCTCAGAAGTCCAGAGCTTCATAGACTAACACTCAGAGCACTTCTAACCTTATCTCTATACTTCTTCTCTGTTGTGTACTATTTTCCAGCTTTCGAGCAGTGTGTGTGTGCCTGTATAAAAACAAACACTATCTCCTACATTAAACTGAAGGATATATGATATCCTTTCTCAAACACCTTTTTACACTTGTGTATACCCATATATAACTATGGAAGAGGTTGTATGTAACATTTTTCTCTTACCCATAAAGAACTATGGAAGAGGTCGTGTGGCCTGGATAGTCTTGTGTACTATTTTAAAGCTCGATATAGGTTGTGTATCATGTTTATTAACATACACTTCGTGGTGGAAGGTTATAACCAAGTGGAGTGGATTAGGTTTCATCTTGAGACAAAACCGCTTGTTTTATATCTGTTGTGTTGTCTATTTTATTTTTCTTGGATTTACTATTTAATTCAGAATTCACTAAATTTACTTTGATAGTTAATCTTTGAAAGAAGATATAATTGTATTGTCTTATTAAAATAGCTTCAAAAGTAATGTTAATAACCAATATTTAGATTACTAAGAATGAATCAATCTTCCAATAAGTTATTTAAATAGTAAAACATTGATAACAATATGACCTCGATTAATTGGGTTGTATTTATCTATTGGGGATACTTTTAAGAATTCCTTTTTAATAAGAAATTTTTAATAGATAATCAATTCAACCCTCGCCTTGAGTAGCCTACTCTGACCAACATTTGGTATGAGATGAGTGTTTTTTAATCTTATTCATACTCTGTTTTAACCTTATTCATCTATTATTGTTGTTTTACTTTAAATATTTATAAATTTATATAAATTATAAATTTAATTCTCTTTTAAGTTATTTCTTTATCATGGATAATATATTGTAAGGTGATACAACAAACAGACCACCATTCTTTAATGGAACCAATTATGCTCAATGGAAAATTAAAATTAAAATGCATTTAGAAAGTATGAACTTCAAATCTAGTCTTCAATTATAGATGAATATAATATTATTTCTACTGATAGAATCCCTTGGGATAAACCTAACAAAATAGACTACAATAATAGTTGCAAAGCTATGAATGATTTATATTACTCTTTAGGAGATAAGAAATTTAATATGATCTCTTCTTGTAAAACTACCAATGCAATTTGGGGTACCTTATCTGTTTCACACGAAGGAACATCTAGTGTGAAATAAATGAGACTTAATACCTATACTATTAAATATGATAACTTTAAATTGAAACATGTTGAGCCAATTTTTGGCATATATCTCAAGTTCAACGAAATTGTCAAACCAATGATTTCTCTTGGAAGAGAAGTCACTACTAAGGAACATATCATGAGAATTCTTAGATGCCTATCTGATGGATGGAGAGGAACCTTTATCTATATTAGAGAATCATGTGATATCAGCAAGTTACCTGTAAAAGAACTCATTGGAAAACTGATCATGTATGAAGAGGAGACGAAAGTCAACAAGGAAGAGTATGATGAACCAAAATGAAACTCTGATGCATTCAGGACCACCACCTCTAAACACAAAGTCAAAGGGAAATTGGAAGTTTCTATAGAAATTCCAGTAGTGAACAATCATCACCTGACAATAATGAAGAGATGGCTCAATTAGCCAGAAGGTTCAAGAGATTTTACAAGAATAATTTTTTTTCATAAAGGCTAACTTCAAGGGAAAATAAGATCACAAAATAAGTTAGAAGAATGATTGAAAAAGAAGTGACAAGTCCGATGATATTGGCTGCTATGAATGTAAGAAAAAAGGATATATCAAGGTTGAATGTCCAAATCTCATGTAAAAAAAGAAATATGAGGAGAAAGATAGAAAGTATAAAAAGGAAATGAAAGAAACATGGAGTGATTCTGAGGAAATCAGAAGTGACTCAGAATCATTACATGATGAATATGATAATAAACCCAATATGTGTTTTATGACAAACACTTCTGAGGTAACACATGAATCTCTTGTACAAAATTCATACTATTCTATAGATGAGAGTGACTCTGAAAATATGTCTAATGAAGAAATGTTTGAATATTGTAACATGCTTGAAGAGACATGAAACGAACTAAATGATAAATACAAAGTTTTTAAGAAACAACATGATCTTACCTCAACTGTTAAAATAGAACTCCGTATAGAAATGGGGAAAATTCTCAACTACTCCCGGATAATAATGAACTAAAACTATCTAATGAAAAATTGATGAAAGATGTAGAAAACATTACCAATGAAAAAAATTCCCTTACTCAAATTATAGGTAATCAAATTGATCCTAAATATAATATTGGCATTGGCTATCAACTTGGTAAAAGAAATTTTGGAAGAACTAATTTTGTTTCCAAATCTAGGACATACATCTTTACTCCTAGTTCAGGAAAATATTGAACTAGTTCATGTTATGATACAATTTATACTATTTCAATACGTTCTAGGTCAAATAGAGATTATTATTCAAATACTTTACATAATGATTATAGGAAACATATGAGGAAGATATGGGTTCGTAAAGAACTTATCACTAATATTTCTGGACCCAAACAAGTATGGGTACCAAAATCTGTTTTTATTTGACTATTTTGTAGGAAATATTCTTAAAGAGTTTTTGTAAGATCATATGGTACTTGGAAAGTGTGTGTTCAATACACTTGACATGGGACTACTCATGCTTTAAGAATTTAATAAAAATTGATGGAGGACATGTCACCTTTGGTGACAATGCCAAAGGAAAGATTATTGGCCTTGGAAAAATTAGGAACTCTAACTCAGTTTTGATTTCAAAAGTACTATTTTTCGATGGATTGAAATATAATATGCTTAGTATCTCACAGTTATGTGATGATGGATTTTATGTTAATTTCCAAAATTATTCATCAAATTTTTTTAATTCTAAATATGAATTTTTTTTCTGCATTAAGAAATGAAAATGATTATTCTATTAACATAGATTCTTTATATTCTCAAAATGATTCATGTTAAAGTGTGTTTCACAAAGAGTCATGGATTTGGCATATGAGACTAGGACACTATTAAACTCATTCCCTTATAAAGTTAACTAGAAAATTATGTGTCAAAGACATACCCAAGCTTGAGTTTCAAAATGGTAAAGTGTGTAATCCTTGTCAAATCGGAAAGAAACAAAACATTTCCTTCAAACCAAAGAAATAAGTGTAAACTTCTTAACCTCTATAATTGGTTCACATGAATTTCTTTGGACCATCTAGATTTTCTAGATTAAACGGGAAGCACTATGTTTATTTTCTTATAGTTGAATTTTTTAGATATACGTGGACTTTCTTATTATCTCACAAAAGTGAAGCCTGCTCTCATTTTACCAAATATGCCAAAACTATTGAAAATCTTAGTGGACATAAAATTAAATCCTTACGAATTGATCATAGACATGAGTATAGAAATGAAGAGTTTGAAAACTTTTTCTCACAAAATGGCTATTGTCATAATTTCTCTACCCCTAGAACACTTCAACTGAATAGAGTTGTATAAAGAATAAATAGAACCCTACAAGAAATTTCTAGAACCATGCTTAGTGAATATGACCTACCTCTTTATTTTTGGGTTCAATAACATGCTACATAATAAATATAGTGTTGATAAGACCTATTCTAAAAAGGAATCATTATGGTTTATAGAACAATAGAAACCCCAAAGTTAGATTCTTCAATGTTTTTGGTTGCAAAGTATATATCCTTAATACTAAGGAAAATCTTGAAAAATTTGCATCCAAGAGTAATGAAGGAATATTTTTAGAATATTCAATTTCTAGTAAAGTCTACAGAGTGTTTTATAAAAGAAATAAATGTGTGGAAAATATGTCCTTGTAAATTTTGATGAAACAGATCCACATGAGCCTAAGACCACTCTAGAGAACCTGGAGGACAATGTATCAAATCTACACATTAATTCTAAATTTTCTAACTGTCCTACAATAGAATCTATGAAAACATCCAATTCTGGAAATCCATTAGACTTAAGTAGAAAAGAGTCTGAACCTGATGATGAACCTGAAATCACTAGTCCGCCTTTTTCTAGAGCTGTCAGAACTCTTAATAACCATCCTTTAGATGTTGTTGTAGGAGGTATAGATAAGGGAACTCAAACTAGAGCTTCTCTTAGGAATCAGGTTGAACATAAAGTCTTCATGTCACAACATAAACCTAAAAACATTAATGATGCTATCAATTATGAATTGTGGGTAATAGCTATCACTACTAGGAATGGTGGTTTTCCCAATGGATATATACCAACGGTTTGAAGAAACCATTGGTATACTGTTAAAAAATCCACATTTGCCAATGGTTTTCTCAATCCATTGGAAAATGTTTTTAAATAGTTAAGACAATGGTTTGATAGAACCATTGGGAAATATTCAATTCCTCTAACATATACCAACGGTTATAAAAAACCATTAGTAAAGAGAGGCTTTCCCAACGGTTTTTAAAAACTATTGGGAACTATTTCCCCCAAATACTCAGCACCCTAGGTCCATATACGCATGATTTCAGACCTAATCCAACAACTCCTCCCAATGTATTCTCAGCCTCAAAAAACCTTCCACAAAAAGATCCATCTTCAATAAAACAAATTTTGTTTCTACAGTTCAAATTAGTAATTGTTACCTTAGTTTTAGTGTTATTCCTCTTTTTATTTTATTTTTGATGTTTGGATAAACTAGAATTAGTCACAGAACCTTTTGTTTGTTTTATTTTTTTTCTACACTTCATACATCTTAAATAGTCTGTTTAGTGGATTTTTTTTAGTGCAGGGGTAACGGGTTTGTTTTAGGATTTTGTTTAGTGGGGTAAAGGGTATGTTTTATGTTTGTTTTATGTTTGTTTTATGTTTGTTTTATGTTTGTTTTATGTTTGTTTAGTACAGTTTTATGTATTATATTTAGTAGGGTTTTATGTTTTTTGTATAGTGAAAAGGCTAATGCATGATAGTTTGGATTTATTAATGAATAAAATAATTTTAAATAAAAATACCCTAAGGGGGGTTGTAGGAGGGGTAGGGGTTGTCCAGGTGTGTGGGATGTCCAGGTGGGGGTGAGTTGTCCAGGGGGTAGGGGGGATCTAGGGGGGCTATAGGGGTGTAGGGGAGGTGGGTATGGGCTGCCCCAGGGAGGGGTGTGGGCAGTCTAGGGGGGTCATGGTGTGGTGTCCAGGGGGGGTGAGGGGTGTGGGGTGTCAAGGGAGGGGGTGGGCTGTCCAGGGGGGTGGCTGTCTAGGTGGGGGGGATGTCCAGGTGGGGGTGGCTCTCTAGGTGGGGATGTCCAGGTGGGGGTGGGGGTGGCTGTCTAGGTGGGGGTGGTTGTCCAGGTGGGCGGATGTTCAGTGGGGGGTGCAGGGGAGGGGGTGTGGGGTGTCCAAGGAGGGGGTGGGCTATCATTGGGGGGGGATATCTTGGTGGGGGAGGGGGTATGGGTTGTCCAAGGAGGGGGGGGGTTTCCAGTGGGGGTTGTCCAGTGTGGGGTGTGGGTTGTCCAAGGGGGGTGTGGTGGGCTGTCCTAGACACCTCGTACCCCCTAGACACCCCTCCCCCACCCCTGGAAATCCCCCCCCCCACCCCCTAGAAACCCCGACCCCATTGGATATCCCCACCACCCTCATGGACAGCCCACCCACCCACGTAGACACCCCATACCCCCTGGATAGCCCCCCCTGTGGACAACCCTCCCACCCCGCTGGACACCATGTACCACCCTCGATATCCCTTCCACCCACGTGGATGTCCTTCCCACACACCATGTACACCCCTGGATAGCCTCGCCCTCCCCTTGGACACCCCATCCCCCCGTGGAAAAACCCCCATCGTTTTGGACACCTTTCTCACCATGCTGGACACCCAGTACCCCTAGACAGCCCTTCCACCCCCTGGACACCTCGTACCCTCTGGAAATCCCCCCCCCCCCCACCTAAACAACCCCAACCCCCCTGAATAGCCCTGCCACCCCCCGTTGATTGCGGGCCCACCCCCATGGACACCCTGTACCCCCTGGAGAGCCCCGCCACCTCTTGGACAGCCCCACCACCATCCTGGACAGCCCGCCCACCGCTGGACAACCCCCCTAGAAATCCCCCCACCCCCTGGACAACCCCAACCCCCCTAGACCGCCCCGCCACCCCCGTGGACAGCTGGCCCACCCCCTGGACAACCCGTACCCCCTGAACCCCCCCCCCCCCCCCCCAGACACCCGGCCACCACCCCTCGGACACCCCCATCCCCCCGAACGCCCCACCTCTGGAAAGCCCCCCCTAACACACCCAACCCCACTGGACAGCCCCACCACCCCCATGGATAACCTGCCCACCCCCCGTGGATAGCCCGCCCACCCCTGGACAGCCCGCCCACCCCCCTAGACACCCCATACCCACTGGACAGTCCTACCACCCCCATGCATATCCCGCACACCCCCCCCCCCTAGACACTATGTGCCCCCCTGGAAAGCCACGCCCACCCATTGAACACCCTGATCACCCCCCTTGAACAGCCCACCCACCCCCTGGGCACCCCTACCCCCTAGACACCCCCTACCCCCTTGGACAGCCCGACCACCCCCGTGGACAGCCCACCCACCGGGACACCCTGACCCCCTATATAGCCCTCCACCCCTGGACACCTCTGACCCCCTTGATAGCCCCACCACCACCTGGACACCTCGCATCCCCCTGGACACTCCCTCCCACTTGGGAAATGTATGTTATCACTCAAATTATCTACTAAAATATAAATTTTCTTCGATCTAAAAGTTAGTCAACTCCTGAATAATTCTCCTCCACAAGTGTATATGATCTTGTACACTCATGTATAGTTATTCAAAGATATTTTGTTATAAATATAGTATTTTTTTGTCTATTATATTATGATTATAATATAGAGTAGTGTGTCAGTTATGGTTTCATATAAAGTGAACAATTCTCATTTACATAAATATATTTTCGATGAAACATCAATCTTATTGAATTTAATTTTACAAAATGACTTATAACAATTATTTTTTTACAGAATGGATAGAAGTTGGATGAATGAAACCGATCGTGTCTCAAGTGATTTTCAAAACAATTTGGAGAGTTTTTTATATTTTTCATTTCACAATGCCTCAGACAGTGGTCACATACACTTCCCATGTTTCAATTGTGTTGGAAGACCTTGGTTGAGCTGTGAAGAAGTCAGATACCAAAAAAACCAAATATTTTTTTCAAGTAAACTACAATTTGTGGTATCACAATGGGGATAAAATGAAATCTCAAATTTCTGATGATTCAAATGAGAGGTCTGGAGTGGATAATTTGTTATATGACCAGTTTCTATTTATTCATCATCGTGTAAAAAATCATTTTGACCCAAGTGGACTTCGATATGAGCAAATAGGATGTGTCTAATGAAAATGATGATGTTGTAAGGGTGAAAATTTTGAATGATGCTACCACGACTCCAGTATATCGACAGTACGATAAAATGAAAATGATAGAATTTTTAATCTAATTGTTTCATGGGAAAACTATGTATGGGATTTCTAATACAGCAGTCGATTACATTCTTACCTTCGAGATGGATTTACTTCTAGATGATGAAGATATTCCCTCAAACCACTATATGGCATGGAAGTTAGTTAAGGAACATAGATTGTCAAGAAAAAAAATTCATGCTTTCCTGAAAGATTGCAGTTTATTCTGGGAGGAAACCACTGAATGAAATGATTGTATAAAATGTGGCACATCATGCTGGAAGTCAAACCATGATGAAACACCATCCCGCGTGCCAATTAATGTAATGTGGAACTTTCCATTGATCCAAAGACTCCCGAATCATTTTATGTCTGATGAAATATCAATAAAAATGAGGTGTAATGATACCGAGAGAAAGAAGACTAATGATGAGTTCGTTCACCCTGCAGATTGATTTTCATGGCAGAGATTTGATGATCGATATCCTGATTTTGTAGCTGAAATGCGTAATTTGAGTCCAGTCTTTCATGCGATGGTTTTAATCCATTTGGGCAGATCTTTTCTTCACACAACACATGGCTAGTTTTTATAAACATTTATAATCTTCCCCCATGGTTGTGTATGAAAAAACCGTTCACTTTCATGAGTATACTCATATCTGGACCTTCTGATCCTGGCATTGATATTGACGTATACATGCAACCATTAATAAAAGATTTTAAACTTCTTTTGGATGTGGGTGTGCTCACATACAATGCATATTCAAAAAACATATTTCAGATGCGTGTTGTGCTTATGTGGATGATCAATGATTTTTTGGCATATGAAATTATGTCTGGATGGAGCACAAACGGAAAACTGTCATGTACTATTTTATGAAGAATACATGATCCAGAAGACTAAAACATCACTATAGTTTCAGTTTTATGGAACATCGACAATTCTTGCCAATGGACCATCCATATAGAAATAATCATCGAGGATTTGATATTACCATAGAGACTGATGATCCACCTCAGTGTATGTTTGGAACTAAGGTGCTTAATTAATTGAAAGATTTTGGTTTTTCATTCAGGAAGAGTCAAATGAAATCTGGAAAGAGAAAGAATGTTTCCAATGAAACCTGTTACAATTGGAGGAAGAGGAGTATCTTTTTTGATTTTCCTTGCTGGTCACCCAATTTGTTACGTCATTTCTTAGACGTAATTGACATTGAAAAGAATATATGTGGAATATATCTTTTGATACTTCTAAATGTTAAGGGAAAGACAAAAGATGATTTACGGTCTCAGTGTGACTTGATGGATTGGGGAATCATACCAGAATTGCATCTTGTGTGTATTAGTGAAAATAAATGGCAAGTTACATGTGAATCTTATGTGATAAAACCTATAGGAAAAAATAATTTTTGGATGTATTAGAGACTATTAGAGTTCCTGATGCCTATTCAAGCAACATATCTAAATCGGTCAACAGAAGAGAGTTGAAGCTAAAATCTTTGAAGAATCATGATTATCACATTATTCTGCATGAGTTGATTCCAATTGAAATCTATCATCTTTTACCAAATAATGTAAGGGTGACTGTTATTTAGTTGTTCCATTTGTTTAGAGATCTCTGTGCTAAAAAGTTTTCCAAGTCATTCTTGCGAAAAATGTTGACAGATCCACTATTAATTTTGTGTGAGTTGGGGAAAATATTTCCTCCATCATTTTTCACATGCATGCTACATCTGACTCTCCATATTCCCATTTAAATACATATTAGAGGACCTTTTTCTTTTATTTGGATGTATCCAACTGAATGAAATATGTACACATTAATGTCTTATGTCCCAAATAGGAATCTTCCAAAAGGTTCTCTCGTGAATGGTTACTTGGCTCAAGAATGTATGGATTTCTACTCAATGTATTTTTCTGATCTTACTTCAAGAATGAATAGACCAATGAGAAATGAAGAAGAATAGTATGAGAAAATTGAACCTAGTTTTCAATCACTTCCTCAAATAGGAAGAATTCATGGATCATATACATTGAAGACATTAATCATTGAAGAGTGGGAGATGACACATCACACAGTTTCGTTCAACTGTGATTTGTTCGATGACTACATCAGGTAACTAAATTGAATATGTATGTCTTACATATATTTCTTCTAAACAATTCATATTTTTTATCTACAAGTAACATAAAAAATGATAAATAGAAAGAATTTTTCTTTATCATTGAGAAAGAGGGAGACTTTTTATAGAAAAGTGTTTTCTGCTTACTTAAAATTGATGATAGAAATATTACTGTTTAAAATAATTAAATCAATATATAATTATGTTTTATATTCATTTATATTGTAGGTATTGAGTTTTCCTACTACCTCTATCTCTGAGAAAATAAGAGCTTTGGATTTTGGTCTAAATACTGTGGTTCTTGATTGTAAATCAATTGTTATCAATGGGTAAAAATTTATTGTCACTGAATGAGAAAAAAAATGAGAACAAAAAATGTTACTATTATGGTTAAATCCACAACAGATTGTTATGCCAGTGCATCAGATAGAAGATCGCAATTTGAAAATGTGGGTTATTATGGATTTGTTGAGAAAATAATAATATTTGATTATTACTCTCATGGATGAGCCAGAGTGATGAAATGACATTGGTTTGATTTGATGATGATACATGGCACATTTATTGATGATTGTGGATTTTGAGTAATTAATATGGATCACACACTTGCTATTGAAGAACTATATGTATTGGCATCAATGGCTAAAGAAGTTTTTTATTTCAAATACCAACCTCGACCTGAATTTTGTGTCATTGTTGAAGTAATTACAAGACATATTTTTGATGATGATGATGATGGAATTGACACCATCCCTACTTCCATTAGAACCAATCCATTTATTTCTTTTCATGACTCCAATACCTTAATTATCAGAGTTGATTGTGAACCTGAAGTTGTGGTGGAAATTTTTTAAAATCATCCATTCATGTTCTCAATTATTATGGTTTACCTTTAGTTGGGTTGTTAAGGTTGGTTATATTCAAATTCATTTAATATTGAATCCCACATCATCTACCTGAGATAAAGAAATTAATTTTTTCCTTAATTTTGAAAAAAAATTTCCACTAATGAATCTGGTAGAATCAATGTTTCATGATTTTAATAGACTGATGACACTTAGTAAATAATCATCCTAGTAAAAATTAAATTTCATTATTATATCTTGTACAATTTATTGACTTCATTATATATTTTTTCTAGATCACCTAAAACAATGGTCAGTTAAATAATCCATGAATCCCCCTATTCCCTCTCATTTTTTTTTTGTGTTACACATTAGTTATCCTTTTCTATTTACTTCCATATTTTTTTTCAAATGCAGGAAATGAAACCAATTGAAGAGAGGCGATGGAAATAGATTATGGACAACAATTGCCTCATAACCGAGCAGGGAATTCCACCACTAGTGCCTGCAGTGAGTATTTTATTTCAAATATATTTATTTCAATTATATATAATGTCATGTGATTAATTTTTAAAAAAAAATTCAGAATCCATCTATTAGGAAAAAGTGATTTCAGGACCAGTCGAGTAGTGGTCCTAGTACTAGGGGTCTTCATACGAGGGAGGTGCTACGGGAGCTAGACAATGATGATTCCCACTCCCATCTAGTATTTTGATTTCCATCCCTGTCATATTCTTTTACTACTGCTTTGATCTCTCTGGGCTTTTATATGCCATCTTCTTTGACTACTACTCTACTAGAGTCTATCCCTGCGGAGCATACATTAGGACCCACTTCATCTGTACAGGGTGTTACATCAGTTTCTGCGGATCCAGCGACAGCCATTGATCAGACTACCACAGGTATACTTATACAACCCTAACAAATTGTTACACAATTATTTATTTTCATTATAAAATGTATTGATAAAATATTTGTTTTTATTTCATAACAGATAAATCTCCTGATAGGAGGTAGGGGTGGGGGTGTAATTTCATGTGTTTGGTGTGGAACAGCCACACATAGTTGATAGTGGAATAAAATGCAGATAGTCATATGATTGAAAAATCAGGACAGCAATGTTGGAGTTTTTTGGCGACACTTGCCAAATACTCCGACATCATTCCTATCAGCCCGATCTCATGGAGACAGCTACCAAATGAAGTCAACGATAAATCCGAGTCAAATATATGGTTAAATAAAGTCTTATTTAATAAAATATATTAATTTTGTATTTATATGAATTAATATTTTGGTTTTAGCTGCGGTTTAATTTCCCTGATGTTGAGGGTGCACGACCAGCACAACTAAAGGATTTAGGCGAGATTTAAAGAGATTATAGGAATCAGTTGTACATTGGATGACGTGATAGAGTGGGCACAAAGTTGGAGGTGGTCCCTGTCGTCTATTATTGTCCATTATAATAGTACTGACAGATGATTACTCATTGGTCGACTAGCTAATTAACGGTATTAATCAAATTATAAGTATTTAAATAAAAATTTTCCTATTTTTCGTTAATACTAATTATTGAATTTTATTTAGGATTCATTTGGAAGAAATAAAAAAACATTGATGTTAATAAATACATCAACACATTGGGACGTACTACGATGCCAGATCATGAGAGACAGCTTGTATGATAGTTTATAATCTTTCTTTATGACTTGCACTTTCTATTGCTTCCTCCTTATTTTATTCAATTTCTAAAGTTATTATATATTTTTATTTATGAAATTATCGTTTTTTTTATCCTATTTTTAATTATGGTTTCCTATATTCAATGCCATTGTAGAGGCATAAATTGAATATAGAAGGACATGTGCCTCGAGTAAAACTATGTTTCTCAAGTAGAAAGAAGAAAGATGGAAGTGCGGTTAATGAACCGACTCAGCAGCAGATTGTAAGTTTTAATTTGTAGATTTAAAATTTTAATCTCTATTTTGTAACTTAATAATTTATTTTTATTTCAAAAAGGCTATTTTAGAGGCCCTTGATTCTCAGGAACCTGACAATTTTCAGCCAAATGATCACATACATGAAGTGTTGGGAGTTGAGATTCCTGGTAGAGTATGATGCTAGCCTGAGAAGAGTATAGTTCCGATGAGGTATTTTCCCTCATCAGGTACGAGTTGTTGTGCCACCAAGTTGCTATAGGTTAAGGCACAAGAAGAACAGGCTGAAAAATGGGCCACAGAGACGGCAACACAGTCTGTTATGGAAAACAATGCATTTATTAAATTGAAAGAAGATTTACATCTAACACTTCCACCAGAGTCCAACAATGCTTGTGAGTAATATATGTCATTGATGTGTTCTATATATGGTGCACCATGTGGAATTTCTAGTGGTCATCAAGGCGATGGTGAGGAGGAGGTCGAGGCAGAGGAGGAGGAGGCCAAGGAGGAGGTCGAGGTGGAGGAGGGCGATGAAAAGGTCGAGGATGAGTACGAGGGTGAGGAGGGAGGTGACTATGATGGGTACGATGATGAGGACGATGGTGATGGTGAAGATGATGGTGATGAAGTGATGGGGATGAGGGGAAGATTGATGTTTTAAATTTTTGAATGATATTACTGACCATTGATGTTTTTTGATTTGGTGTGCCTCAATATATGTGTGATTAGGTAGGTCACATAATATTTATATTTTTATCTATAAATAATAAAAAATTATTTGATGATTTTCTGTGACATCCCCCTATTTTAATGAAATTGTAATTTTTTAGTGGAATTTAGAAAATTTATGGTCTGATTAGAAGCTGATATAATGAAATTAATTTTTTAACCTTGAAATAATATTCCTAGAAAATATGTAAATACCATCCCATGAACCCGGGACAGCCCCCGGACAACCCCAAGGACAACCCCTCAGACAGCCCCCCAACCCCTCCCTGAATCCCAGACAGCCCCTCGAACAGCTCCTCGGACAGCCCCCCGAACAACCCATCGAATAGCCCCCCAGACAACCATTGGGACAACCCCCCCCCCCCACCCCACCCTCCTACCTGGACCCCAAACAGCCCCCCGAACAGCCCCTCGAACAGCCCCCCTGACAGCCCTCCTCCCCCCCACCCTTCTCCCTGGACCCCAGACAGCCCCCCGGACAGCCCCCCGGACAGCCCCCCAGACAGCCCCCTGGACAGCCCACCTCCCCCCCACCCCTCCCACCCTCCTCCCTGGACTCCTGGAAGCCCTCCTATTAGCCCCAGACACCCCCCCCCCCCCATAGAACCGCCCGGACAGCCCCCCACCCTCCTCCCTGGACCCCAGACATCCCTCTAGACAGCCCCCCGGATAGGCCCCACCATACTCCATGGACCCCGTACACCCCCCCCCCACCCTCCTCCCTAGAACCTGGACAACCCCCCGACAGCCCCCCCCCCATCATCCCCCTCAGACACCCCCCCCCCCCCCCCGGACAGCCCACCAGACAGCCCCCTGGACAGCCCCCAACCCTCCTCCTTGGACCTCAGACAACCCCCCCCCCCTCCTTCATGGACCGTGGACAACCCCCCCCCCCCCCCCCCCACCAACCCTCCTCATACCATGAATAAACCCCATCACATATATCCTCATCCTCCACTGGGTACCTCACACAACTGTGTATCATCGACATCATCACACCAATTACTACATCATAAGGTCACTCAGCCCAAACTAAGCTCTCTTCAAGATTCACCCTAAATCCCAATCTAATTAAAATTCCATTACTATTACTTCACTACAAAGCACTGACCACCTACCTTGATTCCAGATACAATCTCACTCTTAATTCGGTTTCTCAGATCCCAATCTAAGCTCTCTTCAACATTCACCCTAAATCCAAACAGAAAAGAGGGTTTTAGAGCTTCAGAAGAAGATGAGAGAAGAGTGAAAACCCTAATAGAAAAGAAGAATCAAGGAGAGTATTAGACACACCCTGATCTTCAATCTACAATTTATGGCACTCTAAACACCCATATGACATGGATGAGTCAACCCCGCCTCAATCTGAAGCACGGTGCGGCTGGTACCACTCAATGTGTCTCACTTTTACTTGAAATGGAAAACATTTTGAGTGAAGACAGCAACTAACATATAGAAACTAACCAAAGTGATTTGGATTATGTTAATACTTTAGAACAATGATCCATGGGTCATTTGTGATGTGTACGAGTCATCCCCACCTCAGTCCGAGGTACGGTGTGGCTGGTACCACTCAAAGTGTCTCACTTTTATTTAAAATGGACAACATTTAAATTAAAAACAACAACTAACATATGGAAAAATGACCAACCAGATTTTGATTGTGTTGATAATTTATCACAATGATCCATGGGTCATTTTTGATGTGTATGAGTCAACCCTGCATCAATCTGAGGCACAGTTTGGCTGGTACCACTCAAAGTGTCTCACTTTTATTTGAAATGGACAACATTTTATGTGAAAACTACGATTGGCATACAAAAAACTACACAAATTCATTCGATATCTGTTCAGAATTTAGGAAAACGATCCATGGTTAATTTTTGACATGTGTGAGTCAATCTAGCCTCAATCTGAGGCATGGTGTGACAGGTATCACTCGAAATATCTCACTTTTATTTGAAATGGACAACATTTTACGTAAAAACAACAACTGGCATTTGGAAAACTGACCAAAAGTATTCAGATTCAGTTGATAATTTAGAAAAAGGATCCATGGGTCATTTGTGACCTTTATGAGTCAACCTTGCCTCAATCCAAGGCATGGTATGACGGGTATAACTCGATGTGTCTAACTTTTATTTGAAATGGATAACATTTTAAGTGAAAACAAAAACTGGCATAAAAACAACTGACCAAACGCATTCGGATTCTATTGATACTTTAGGAAAAGGATCCATGGGTCATTTGTGACGTTTATGAGTCAATCCTGCCTTAATCTAAGGCACGGTGTGGGTGGTAAAACCCATAGTGTCTCACATTTATTTTAAATGGAAAACATTTTAAGTGAAAACAAAAACGGGCATACGGAATACTGACCAAATGCATTCAGATTTTGTTGATACTTTTGGAAAACAATCCATGGGTCATTTGTGATGTGTACAAGTCAACCCTGCCTCAATCTAAGGCATGTTGTGACGGGTATCGCTCGAAGTGTCTCACTTTTATTTGAAATTGACAATATTTTAAGTGAAAAAAAACTGGCATACGGAAAACAAACCAATTGCATTCAGATTCTGTTGATACTTTAGGACAAAGATCCATGGGTCATTTGTGACATGTAAAAGTCAACCCCACCTCAATCTGATGCACGGTGTGACTGGTATCACTCTAAGTGTCTCACTTTTATTTGAAATGGACAACATTTTAAGTGAAAACAACAACTGGCATACGAAAAATCGACCAAACAAATTCATATTATGTTAATACATTACGATAAGGATCCATGGGTCATTTTTGATCTGTATGAGTCAAACCCTCTTCAATCCGAGTCATAGTGTGGCCGGTACCACTCAAAGTGTCTCACTTTTATTTTAAATGGACAACATTTTAAGTGAAAAAAAAAAACTGGAATACGGAAAACCGACCAAACTTATTTGGATTCGGTTGATACTTTAGGAAAAGGATCCATGGGTCATTTGTGACATGTATGAGTCAACTCTTCCTCAATATGAGGCACAGTCCGGCTGGTACCACTCAAAGTGTCTTTCTTTTTCTTAAAATCGATACTCTTTTAAGTAAAAACAACTAGCATACATAAAAACAACCAAATTTATTCTGATTGTGTTGAAACATTAGCACAATAATCCATGGGTAATTTTTGACATGTACGAGTAAACTCCACCTCAATCTGAGGCATGGTGTGGTTGGAACCACTCAAATTGTCTCACTTTTATTTGAAATGGACTACATTTTAATTGAAAACCACTACTAGCATACGGAAAATTGACCAAACACATTTAGATTGTGTTTCTACTTTAGAACCATGATCCATGGTTCATTAGTGACATGTACGAGTCAACCCATCCTCAATCCATGGCATGGTGTGACCTGTACCACTCAAAGTGTCTAACTTTTATTTGAAATATACAACATTTTAAGTGAAAACAACAACTGGAATACGGAAAACCAACCAAACTCATTCTAATTATATTTACACTTTAGGAAAAGTATCCATGGGTCATTTTTGATGTGTACGAGTCAACCCTGCCTCAATCTGAGGCACAGTGTGGTTGGTACCACCCACAGTGTCTTTCTTTTGTTTAAAATGGATACTCTTTTAAGTAAAAACAACTAGCATATGGAAAATCAACCAAACATATTAGGATTGTGTTGAAACATTAGCACAACGATCCATGAATCATTTGTGACATGTATGATTTATCCCCTCTTCAATATGAGGCACGGTGTGACCGGTACCACTCAAAGTGTCTCATTTTTATTTGAAATGGACAACATTTTAAGTGAAAACAACAACTGGAAAACGAAAAAACCATCAAAACGTATTCATTTTGTACTGATACTTTAGCACAATGATCCATGGGTCATTTTCGATGTGTACGAGTCAACCCCGCCTCAATCCAAGGCACGGTGTGGCCGATACCACTCAAAGTGTCTCACTTTTATTTGAAATGGAAAAACATTTAAGTTAAAACAACAAATGGCATACGGAAAACCGACCAAATGCATTCATATTCTGTTGATACTTTAGGAAAATGATCCATGGGTCATTTCTAACATGTAAAAGTCAACCCTCCTCAATATGAGGCATTGTGTGGCTAGTACCACTCAAAGTGTATCACATTTATTGTAAATGGACAACATTTTAAGTGAAAACCACAACTAACATACGGAAAACTGACCAAACATATTCAGATTGTATTGGTACATTATCACAATGATCCATGGGTCATTTGTGACATGTAAAAGTCAATGACGCCTCAATACGAAGAACGGTGTGGCCAATACCACTCAAAGTATCTCACTTTTATTTGAAATGGAAAAACTTTTAAGTGAAAACAACAACTGGAATACAGAAAACTGACCAAACACAATCAGATTCTATTGATACTTTAGTAAAAGGATCCATGGATCATTTGTTATTTGTACGAGTCCACCCAACTGAATCCGAGTCACAGTGTGTCTGGTACCACTCAAAATGTCTTTTTTTAAATGGTTACTCTTTTAAGTAAAAACAACTGGCATACGGAAAACTAACCAAACGTGTTCGGATTATGTTGATACACTAGAAAAACGATCCATTGGTCATTTTTGACTTGTACGAGTCAATATCGCCTCAATCAGAGGCATGATGTGGCTGGTACCACTCAAAGTGTCTCACTTTTATTTGAAATATACAACATTTTAGGTGAAAACAACAACTGGTATACAGAAAACTGACCAAACGTATTCATATTGTCTTGATACTTTAGGAAAACTATCCATGGGTCATATGTGATGTGTAAAAGTCAACCCTGACTTAATCCAAGGCATGGTATGGCTGGTATCAATTGAAGTGTCTGTATTTTGTTTAAAGTTGACAACATTTTAAGTGAAAACAATTGGCATTTGGAAAACCGACCAAACATATTCAGATATTGTTGATACTTTAACATAAGGATCTATGGTCCGGCCTTACATAATCCTCCACTCATGTGAGGAACTCATACCCCTATTCTAAAACACATGACATTTAATACACCAAGGACAACTACATTCCCTGAGTCACACAATCATAGTGATACACACCCATTATCATCATCACTAAGTTAAATGACATCAGCCCCAAACCATGGGACATTATATTTGTGTTTGGTTGATGTCATTTATCCATTTCCTTATTTTTGGGTTATTAGCTTCTAAATTCTGAATTCAACCATTTATGTGTTGTACAAAATGAAATTTTTTATGTATTCATTATTCTGTATAACACATATAATTATGAATTCAGTTTTTTATGTATTGTATTCATAATTGATAATTAAATTATGTATGTATTCAATCCAGTATTCAATTAGGAATTGAATTGCGGATTGCACAAGTAATTGTCATCTCAATTCTGAATTGAATTCAAAATCAATTATGTATGTTTATAATTACCTTATGAATTATGTTTTAATTCTGTATGTGTATAGTTTCAAGGTTCATTATGTGTTAAATCTATAATAATTGATTGTGTATATGTATGTGTTATAGTTGGTTATTGCATGTAATTGGATTTGGGAACCTAGAAATACAGAAAGGGAAGCCTAGAGCAGGTTGCTTCATGAATTGCAAAAAATCTTGTGCCAGTGGTTGTAAACCATTGGGATAAGTCTGCGAATGTGTTTTATACAAATGGTTATGTATAACCATTGGTAAAAACACTTTCCCAATGGATTAAAACCCATTGGGATATTGTGAAATGTCCAGCCTTTTACCAATAGTTTGTGTAAACCGTTGGTAAAGGCTATACAAAACTATATTCTAACAGTTTGAAAGCATTGGCATAGTGAGTTTACTAATGGTTTTAAACCGTTGCTGAAAAGATATACCAACAGTTTGACATAACTGTTATTATAATGTAAATTTACTAACATATACAAACTGCTTTCCAGAAACCATTAGAATATGTGTTTATATACAGTTTACTTACCTATGGTTTAGATAACTGTTGGTATAATATATACCAATGGTTATCTAGTCTTTACCAATGGTTTGGAGCCATTGATAAAGGCTTGATTTTCAGTAGTGTATGCAAGAAGAACATAATCAGTTTTAAAGGAATAATATTTGGAAACATTTTAAAAGACCCAAATACACATTCACCATAGGAACTAAGTGGATGTTTACAAATAAGGAAGATGAATCTTTTAATATAGTTAGAAACAAATCTAGATTGGTTGCACAAGGCTATGGCCAAGAAGAAGTAATTGACTATGAAGAGACCTTTGTACGAGTAGCCAGACATGAATCCATTCGAATTCTTCTTGCTTATGCAGCAAATCTGAATTTCAAACTATATCAAATGGATGTCAAAAGTTCATTTATAAATGGGTATATATCTCAGGATTTCTTTGTTGAGAAAACACTTGGTTTTATAAACCCTCATTTTTAAAATCATATTTTTAAGTTATCAAAATATTTTTATGGTTTAAAACAAGCTCCAAGAGCTTGGTATGATATATTAAGTACTTTTCTTATTTCCAAAGGTTTTACAAAATTAATAGATGATCCTAATATTTTTATAAAATGAATTTACAATGATGTTTTATTTGTTCAAATCTATTTAGATGATATTATCTTTGGATATTAAAAAGAATTTTATGTATTGATTTTTCTAAAATGGTGAAAACGAATTTGAAATGAGTTTAATGGGTGAACTAAAATTCCTTCATGGATTTAAAGTATTTGAAAATAATTATGGTATTATTTTAAATCGAAGTAAATATAATAGTCCTTCTAAAACATTTTGGATTGGATAGCACTAAAATTAGTGACACACCAATGAGTACCACTTGTAAGTTGGATTTTGATGAAGATGGAAAATATGTTGATCAATCCACTTACATTAGAATGATTAGAAGTTTACTCAGCTTAACTTTTATCCAACCTGACATTATATTTAGTGTGTGTATGTGTGATCGTTTTCAAGAAACTACCGATGAATATCATTTAAATTATTTTAAGAGAACTTTTAAATACCCCAAGAATACACCAAATCTAGGATTATTCTATCCCAGAGGACAATCATTTGAATTAGTTTGTTATTCTGATGTTGACTTTGGTGATTGTATGTTAGATATAAAAATTCACCTCTGAAACATGTCACTTTTATGGCAAGTCACTAGTATCATGGTGTAGTATGAAACAAAATTAAGGTGCATTATCTACTACATAAGATAAATAAATAGCTCTTGGTAGTTGTTGTGCACAAATTTTGTGGATGGAAAACACATTAATAGATTATGGATATCCATTTAGAAATGTACCTATAAATTGTGACAATACAGGTGCTATTAAAATCTCAAAATTCCCATTTCACACTCTAGGACAAAACATATTGATGAAAGACATCATTTTATGGGAGATCATTATCCAAAAGGTGACATCACTTTACAATTCATTGGAATTGAATATCAACTTGCTTATATATTCACCAAACAACTATATTTTGAAAGAATAGATTATATCATACATGAATTGGGTATGATAAATCTTAAGTAGTTATCTTATTATTTCATATCTTATTGTTTCACACTTTACGGTTTCACAAATCACTATCATGAGATTACTGTTTAACTCTAACAGTATTATAATTTTACTCTCTTAAAAGTTACTGTTTCATACTTATGGTCTCATCATGAATGCATGTTACTGTCTCACCGTGAACGCATGTTATGGTCTCACCATGAATTCCTGTTATTGTATCACCATGAGAGTCAGTTACTGTCTCACCATAGTGATTCCTTATTGTTTATTTATACATTATATCTCATATTTCGGTAATTACTTATTTTACCCTTTCACTTTCTCATGCTTTTGTTTTTGTGATAATTGGTATTCCTAAATGAAAAAATAAAATAAGTTTCACTCATTCTTCACTTGATCTCTCTTATATTCTCTTAAACAGTAACCCTTCTTCGATCCTTCTCTCTCTCAAACCATCATTGAATTCCCAGGATGCAATTCCCTTCATCGTCAACTCTTGAGAAATACAGTTTAATGGAGAAGAATAAAATCACACCAAATGTAGCACCCGAGGGCCCTCTGAATTTGAACCTAGTGAATAGAGTAGTGGTATCTAAAAAAGAGATTTTCCCTAAGTGGCTTCTATCGATTAAGTCTTTGGTTTTAAATGTATTGAAAGATCAAGGATGTTTATTTTGGGTTTGAATGGAGGATTGGCCTATTTACCTGAAGTTAGTTGTACAATTTTACCAGTGTGTTCGATTTTCTTTTGATAAGGAAGATGGATATGTTTTGAGAAGCTGGATAAATGGCTAGAGATGCACATTTTCCTTGAGGTTATGGGTTGGATGCCTTAGAATACCTCCTGAGTGTATTTTTTCGAACTATCAAAGAGGTCATCAACCTACAAGTGATATTTTTGTCTTGGATGATGCTTTGAGAATTTTAACTAGAAATGGAACCAAGAGGAGACCCATAGCTGCAGAGCTAGATGAGAAACCAGACTCCTATTTAAATTTATTCAGAATCTGATTGTCCCCAGAAAAGGTGATTTTTCTATTGTCAAGTATCATGATGTATTTTTGATACATCTAATGAAAAATAGACATAATATTAACCTTTGAAAATATATTATACATCATATGTGTGAGTTGATCAAAAAAACCTCTAAGTCAACCTCCCAATTTTATTCTAGGCTTATGTCAGGAATTCTTCATGAAAAAGTATTGGTTGGACCAAATGATAATGTTGTCAAGTATTATGAGTTTTTTCTCTCAAAAGTTGTAGTAAAGAGGATGAAAATAAATAGGAATCCTTATAGAAAAGAATGGGTGGAAGACAATGATAGGATCTATAAAAATTTGAATCCATTAGAACACCCTTCAAGACCTAAAGTTGTTTTTTATCTTGGTTTAGAACCAGATGAATTTGTTGAGTATCCTGAAGAAGAAGAAGATGATGATGAAGAAGAGAAAGAAGAGGTTGTTTCACCTGTAATAGAAATTTTCCTGAATGAGGAGGATAGTGAACCTGTTCTTTAAGACATAGCTGAGAAAGAAGTGCATGTTCCTAAAATGGTTGTTGATTTGGAAGAACAACCTTCAACTAAAGAATATTTTGTTGTTGTTGAAAGGGAAAAGAATGTTTTTGAAGATCATATAGAAGCATATTTGTCTCATGTGCAAGAAGATACTGGTAAGGAACATGTAGAGGAACAAACTGCTCCTGAAGTTATTCTTTCTGATGAAGAGAGAATGGAGCTAGCCATTCAATTGTCTACATTGGAAATAGGTGAGGAAATAATGGATGAAATAGTGGAAATAGATCAAGGATGTAAATCTCTCATTCCTGAGAAGGATGCACCTATTGAGGGAGAGCATCCCCCCAATAAGAAATTTGTTGAAGTGCCTAATGCACTTGATCCTAGTTCACTGGATACATGGTATAAATTTCCTAGTTATTTTGATGTAAATGATCCACAGAAAGTCACAGTCAAAGTTCATGATATGTCTACTGAGTTTCAGTTGAAAATGACATATGCTTATGAAGCTATCTCTACTGAAGAACCTAGACCTATCTCAGCTTCTATCTATTAGACTTCACAAGAACCATCACACTTAGTGAATAAGGATGATCTGAAAGAATTTGGATCTACCCGATTGGCTGGGGTTAAAAAGAATATCAATAATCAACCTGATCCTGTAACCAATCTGAGTGAGAGAGATTCTTTACTATTATTGGAAAAATTCATATAACAGATTAAAACCAAAATTATTCATGAGATTCAAGAATTTAGAATTGTGAATAAACTTCTTCGTGATGATGTAAATACACTAAGAGCTATGATTGATGATATACAGGGAGTGTTGAACTCGAGACCAGAACCTTCTTCTCATCCTTTTGAGAATATTGTTACTCAGACCCCGTAGGCAGTAGCCTCACTAATTAAACCTCATCAAACCTCTTTAGTAGAAAAAGTAGCTAAACGAAACTAGCAGAATGTTCAATAGATACGTGAACTTGTTATTGGACTTAACAAGTTTACTAATGAGTTTAAGGGGTTCCTTCAGAAAGTATTAAATCAACAGAAACATCTTACCTAGGATATTACTTCTTCTAATGACCTGGAAAATCTTCTCAACCTACTTTTGGCAGTGATCTGCTCAGAACAGATGTCAAAGAGGAACTGTGAGCTGTTCTTAGTGGTTTTAATAAATAATCACTATCTCATGTTATCAAAATCAATGACAGAGTTCTTGATTTGGTGAGAATACTTTCCATTATTTCCAATGATTCTCAAGAATAAATTTCCAGGAATTTGTAATTCTACTTCAATCGGGTCTTCTCTAAGAATGACATGACCAATCACTTCAAATATCTTGTGGAAAATCTGAGGATTCCTCCTGTTACTCGTGATTTCAAAAATCAAGTCCCAAACCAGACAAATTTCACTCGTTTGTTGGAAAATTTTATGGATAACAAGGATGACTTTGAAAAATCCATGCAGAATGGTGGAGATATCATTGATGATTTTATCAAGATTTTAAGGCCTTATCTTCATGTTCAGAGTACTTCCATTGTTGCTCCTGCAGCTTCACCTCTGAGATCTAGTTTGCCTAACTTCACCTATGCCCAATCCTCCACATCTATGTCTATCAGTCAGGCCATGAGTCATATCGGGACTGTGATCCTTTATTAATAGTTGCCTCAGTCTTTTACTACCCCTAATTTTTTCCCTTCTACCTTTGAAGGTCTTACATTACCTTCTTTGTTAACCAGTTCACCCCCTTCTTCTACTTCAACGTCTATTCCTATGGCTTCTTCTGATGATGATGCTGCCAAGGGAAAAGAGAAGACCAACCAGTAATAAAGAATAGTGACTACTATCTTTACATAGGGATGTTGTTTCATTTGATTTTCTATCTACTATATGAAATGGCACTCTTTTTATCAAATGCATTGTGATATTTTCATGACCATTCATTATTCATTATTTTTGATAATCCCAAAAGGGGGAGAAAATATGCCCATTATATAAAAAAAAGAGAAATATGTATTTTATATGTAGGGTAGAAAATATTTTCATTAAAGAACGAATAGAGGAATTTGTATTTTATATGTACACTAGAGACATATGCATTCTCTCACTCACGGGATTTGTGATCATCAAAAAGGGGGATATTTTTGGACTCATAGTGTATTAATCATGTTTTAATGATCACATATTATATATAATTTATAAATCCTGGTAATCATTTGTAATTTATCTTAAATCATGTAAAGATGATTAGTATCCTTATGATTTAAGCAAAGCTATCCCAGATCTTAATTGTTATACATTATGTCTGATTACTATACACTATATTTGATTTACTTTATAATGATTTCTTTGATGAATGATTATGTATAATTCAATATATGAATATCACTGATTAATTTTAAAAATTGATATTTGGCTAAGTCTGAGACATTGTGAGTCTACCACCAGTTATGTTTTTTAGGAAAAGGACCTAGACACCATGACCAGACACCGTGACCAGACATCGTGACTAGTCACCGTGACCAGACACCGTGACCAAACACTGTGACCAGACCCCCTGACCAGACACCGTGACCAGACATTGTGACCAGACACTGTGACCAGACACCATGATTATCAAAACACCATGACCATCCTGACACTGTGACCCTCAAGACACCGTGACTATTGAGATGCCATCACCATCCAGACATTGTGACCATCCAGACACCATGACCATTCAGACATCATTTCAAGGAGACACTGTTTCATGGAGACACCATTTACGAACAAACTATGACACCGTTTCGAAATCTGTTTTTTCATTTTTTTTTTCAATTAATTTCTAATGGTCATATTTTAAGCTTTTAAATGCACTGACATAATTAATGTTTCTTTGTAGACATATCATCTGAAAGTACGAGGTATGAGGTGCATAATATATGTAACCTGTTGGATCCAATACATTCACTATAAGAATGAAAGAAAAAGTGTGGCCCAAAAACAATATACTGTGATATATAGAGAGCATAACAACAAAGAACACATGAGATTTACTAAGAAAATAACTGACACATGAAACTCCACATTCTTGAAGAACACACAGGATTATTAAATCAACAAGACAGACACCATATATCAGAATCATTGAGAAAATATTTGTATTGTCAATACCATGAATAACACGAGCCATATCTAGCTGACATACGATACTCTGTTTTCCACAAGAATACTTGATTTCTACATTTGATTTATCGTAGAAGTATAGAGCTGTATATAATAACACTCAGAGAACTTGTAACATTATCTCTATACTTCTACTCTATTGTGTACTATTTTTTAGCTTTTGAGTAGTGTGTGTGTGTCTGTAGAAAAACACACATGGTCTTATGCATTAAACTAAATGATACAAGATATCCTTTCTAAAATACATTTTTACACTTGTGTATACCCATGGATAAGTGTGGAAGAGGTTGTATGTAACCTGTTGTTCATACCCACGAAGAACTATGGAAGAGGTAGTGTGACCTGGTCAGTCTTATGTACTATTGTAAATCCCGATACAAGCTGTGTATCAAGTTTATTTATATAAACTTCTTGGTGGAAGGTGATAACCATGTAGAGTGGATTGGGTCTCAGCGTGAGACTGAACCACTTGTTTTATATCTTCTGTGTTGTCTATAATTGTTTTCTCTATTTTACTATTTAATTCGGAATTCACTAAATTTATTTGATAGTGAATCTTGGAAAGAAGTTAAAATTGTATTTCCTTTTTATCATAACTTCAAAATTAATGTTAATAACCAATATTAAGATTACTAAGAATTAATCAATCTTCCAAGAAGTTATTTGAATAGTAAAACCTTCATAATAGTATAACCTTGATTAACTGGGGTGTATTTAACTATTGGGGAACCTTTTAAGCATACCTTTTTAATCAGAAATTTTTAATAGATACTCAATTCACCCCCACCCCTATTGAGTACTCTACTCCAACCAACACTATACATTATCCCATTCATCACATTTTTCAATTCCTATAAATTTACTCACATATGTGTTTTAAGTACAATTCATAAGCCACCGAGCACAACCACTTTATTTCATTCAACCCATTCGGTATGTTCTATAATTACCATGTATTTACCCATTTAACATAATCACCTCTAACCTTATGAAAACCCATTTACATATTATTCGAATCAAAATTGATTCCCAATTTAAAATGTTCATTATTTCATATGCACTAATATTTTTTTCATTTACATAATTCATAAAATATTTGACACGATCTCAATTAACCCAATTAACCCTTTTCCAAGACATTACAAACAACCCCTTATGAAATTACAAAAAAATAGGCAAAAATATCAATATTATATTTTCAACTCCACTAAACATATTCAACATGTTAAATTTTTTATTTATGTTATCACAAGTCAACTCTGCACTAAACTTTACCAATTTCTAGGTTCAGGAATGTTGGTGCACCCCTGGGTGGCCCTAAATCATTCTAATCATCCTCAATGCATCCCACATGGATCATGGGGGGTCTAAATCATTAATAAACCAAATTATTTTTTAGTAATACCATAGGTAACAAATTCAAAATAAGAGGGAATCAAGATCTCAACAGAGATGCACAAATCTATAATAAAACAATGGGATATAAATTGTAGACTACCAACGTCAAATCAAATAACGAACGCACTCCTAGTAATTTTGTTATATTTGGATTCAAACAAACCTTGAAGATTCAACCTCAAATACATTTTAGAAAGTGGGTTTTATGTATTCATAGGTAGATAACCATATATACAATCCCTAATCTATTAAATAGAGATAATAAAGGGATTAGACTCACTTGGATCTTCGATCTGCAACCAACAATGCTTCAAAAAACCTAGAAACAAGGGATACCAATCCTTGGGAGCTCTTGATGTTATGGATTCACCACTAGGGATGAGAGGGGTTGTATAAAAGGAAAAATTAGGTAGAACATAATAATAATGGAATGGAAAAACTGTAAATTTTCCATCATTTATTGGGGCCAATGATTTGTTTACATTGTTCTCTACAGCATGTGAAAATCATGTGCATTCAAATATATAATGGAAAAAAGGTAACATAATTATCATGGGATCTCCACATGGTTTTTCTAACCATGTTCCAGTTGTTCATATTTCCACTCTCCAAGGTTGCATATATTTTCTAGGAAAGATGCATGGTTTACTTAACTATGTGATGAATGTGCTCCTTGAAAAGGTTGGCCTAGTTTCCCATATTTTTGTTTCAAAAACCTTCAGACCACCCTTGAGTCTCTTCTTACTCCCGGGAAACATTTTTTCAACCAATAAAATGATATTGGAACCAAGATTTAATCAAGGTAATACCTTCACAAAGATTGAGATCTTACAACCTTCCCACCTTATAACAGCTTGTCCTTGAGCCACCTTCCCATATATCACTGAACTTTCGAAGCAAAGAGATCCAGACACAAGGACCTACTATCAATTCTTAATTTCCATGTTTTTCATTGAAAATTACAATACTACCCTATAATTTTAACCATGGTACAATATTTCCTCGCAATACTTCCCGACCGTAGCCCACATCATGAACTAGATACTTCTCAAAGGATGCATCAAATTAAACCATACATCAACCACTGGGACTTCATAGGAAAAACATAGTCAATAATGATAAATTTCTAGTACCCAGAAACCATTCACACAAAATAATACCATTTTGTAGTAACCAATCGACACATCATTTATATGATCCTCTTTGAAAGTCATGACCCGAATCACTTTTCATCATTTTACTTTGTTTTCACAACTCTAATGGTGACCGAATTTTGATATCACCCAAAGGAGTATAAACTGCCTTTCCAACCACATTAACGAAATTACATGAATCCACCACTCATGTCTTGATGATCCCATTCCATAACTATACATCCAAACACAATGAAGACTCTCGGGGGACATAATCGATTAAGCTTGTTCCAATACTCGATATCAGGGCCAACTCAACTGAATGATGATCACTAGAGTCCCTCAAACATGAAACTTATATCACGTCATCAACCAACCATTTTTCCATTATGTTATCTCCCACCATATTCTGTTTCTTGTCACCACCACTATCAAAGGAAGACCACCATAATCTCAACTCAACCGTCACAAAAATCCTGACATGTTTCAACTCACCATGCCCAAAAATCCATATAGACATCAACCTATATTGGCATCAAACCTCACCATTGAAACCATCTTGGAGGACATCACTAAACCATCAATTGGAGGACTAAGGTCAACTTTAACACAATTGAGTATGGATTAACTACCAAAAATACCTTTCAAATCTAATGGGGAGTCAAAACTTATCGCATCCATTCCTTTTACCAAATCATGTCATACCACCCCTATTTGTCACATCCTAAAACACTCATCCTCAAATAATAAAATGCTACCCTATTTCCCCTTCACATGGATCTTTCTGACTTGAAGCCTACCACTATCATTCAATGCACATACTAAGGTCATTACCAGACCTCTGGTTGAATTCCACCATCATGGATTCACTTCCCTCCAAACTGTCATGAGCTCCACTACCCCATCAACATTCCAAACACAAGAACTTCTACCATTCATCCACCAACTCAAGAAGGATAAGTTATCTCGGAAACCCATACTATAATTTGAAACATAATTCTCACCCCAAAACATCCACTAGGGGTGATTTAAAACTTCCCAAATCTATCCCTTACTACTAGTCGAGTCGAGCTATCCCCGACTGACTCTTCCTGGAATGCTTATATTCACCCTTGGTATGATACTAAATCGCATGGCCATGAAGGCCTCAAAATTTAAGAAATTTCAACACCACCCAAAAACACATACCCAAGTCTACTTCCAATTTTTTAAAAGTTGTAGAACTCAACATCTCATTCCAAAAATCATTTTCATGTCTTATCACCCCTTTAATGGCCTTAACTCAGGCATCTAGAATATCATTTGGAACTAACCTGATCCTAGATCCAATGCTTTTCTCAACCAACCAAACTAATAAAGTCCCTCTCAACCTCTTTAAGAGACCTAGGGGGTACCTCATAGGTTCCTCATTGGAATCCCAGTGCCACTACATGCACTCAACATTCTCCTCTCTGAATCTTGTGCAGAATTATTGCTCCCCACCTTAGGAGTGTCAGTACCATTTCTCCTTGTGAGGCATTTAAACCCCTATAGATCTTGATCAATCACTTGTTAATACCCAAAACATATACATGGATATCTATCTTTTCCTATAACATGAAAATGAACATCACCCAATTCCCATTCCTAAATTCAATTAATGACACCGACGACATTCATTGACACCCAGTCCCCCTCAAGGACCTCACTTGTAACCATAGATGGTGTACATACCATCATACAACTTCACATATACATCCCAAATGACTGTAACTCTAGGATAACCCTCATCAAACCAAAACACCTTCATTTTTTAGGAGTAAATCAAGATATTCTTAATGTACCATGGACAATGTCAAGATATTTGGCATTATCGTCACTCTCTGAGGTATGCTAAGAAGTTATCAAGAACACCACCACCAAATTTTCCATTAATGATGTGACCTACCACTATGGGACACCCTAACATAGCAATGATATGAGGATTCCCTTCCACACACATGTTAATAACACATAACCACCATCTCTTAGGCATTATTATCAACCAAGTCTCACCACCACTCCACAACTATCAAACAAGCAGTCGTGAACCAACCATTATAGTGGCACTACTTCTACCACACCACTCAAAACTAATAGTCTCTCACATAACCATGATTATGTCCTCAGTTTCGGAGAATGTGATGGATTATTATCTCTATCAAAAAATTTACATACTATCGTGTGTCCATATCTTGACCTCATTAGAGCCCTCAACATTTGGCACATTCCTATGATCACTCTCACATCGATTTTAGTTCCCATAATCCCACCATCACTTGAGAATATCCCAAAACCCGCTTACTCACCTGACCATGCCTCTTGGTCCATAATCCTCATCATCCCCAAGGAATTCTCAACATCTCACCAATAACCAAACCCTCCATACAAATAATCTCATCCACATGATGACCCTCACCATAGGTGTTACACTCAAAACAAAAGAATATAATCATTCTTAAATCACCCTTGTCTCTTCCACTCAAAAAAATTGATACCTCCAATAATAATCATCCAAATAGGTAGTTAACACATCCATACAATAAAACCCTTTGAACAAAACCTTACAATATATTGCATGCACTTGATATACCTTAGGAAATAACATAGGAACAACTATACCAGTTACTGAAAATCATTGGTAATCATTATAAATTGATTCCACCTCTGAAGCATCTCTCATGATTCATATTCTAAGGAACCTACTTCACTGGTCAAGACTTCCTTGAGGACACCCTTATTTCCCTTGAAACAACCAATGCACAACCATAACTCAAGTTGCATCACAAAACCATCAACCTTACAACTTAGCCCTATCAAAGATCAGAAACACAATTCCCAAGGTCCGTACTCACAAGGTCACCACAAACTGGGATCAATCATTAAGGTCGAGTGGGAACTCTTTACTGTCATGACCCATGAGAGTTTCCACACATGTATTATTGAACAACGTCTCACAACCCAAAGGTCAGAGCCCTACTATGGGTGGACTAATAACATCTCATATCCCATATCGTAACTAGTAAGGCCTCACAACTCAAATTCTTGGTCTCAAACTAGGGAACTCTCACTGACCGAAACCACTCTTACAAGGGTTAAATCAACATTACAAGGAATACACACTACCCATTTTTTCCAAAAGTTACATTAATACACATACTTTCATAAATAACTTCACCATTTTTAATAAAACCGTTGACCTTCTAAACTCCCGATTAACCCAATGTTCTAAATTCCCTACATTATTCATGACAATAACTAAAATAATTTTACTCAATAAAAACTTCGAAGAAAGATAGACAGGATTTGTAATGACCCGAGAAACTATGTTTTGTTTTTTTTCAAGTGAACCAACAATCAATAACAAAATGCATCAAATGAATGAAAAACTTATTTTATTCAAATGAGTAACACTTCGGCTACAACCTCCACTGACCAAACAAAAGGGTAAATTAACCCAAAATCCCAACTAAGAACCCGATTACAATAATGGGGAGACCGCTTAAAACTACTAAGAGCCCGATAATGCGGTAGGGGTTTCGAGCGTCAATCATAATAAACATGAGGATGGGTGAAGCCACTGCAACCGTGCTCAGCACCAAGGGGATCATACGAACCATCTTTCCTTTCCTCCTTCAGTCACTTGCAGTAAGGGACACCCCGAGACTAGACCCTTTTATAAGCACCCCAATCTGGCCGTTGATCCTCAAACGGCCACAAATTCGACCGTTGGTTTCCCCAAGAATCCAATGTTTTATTTTGACCGTTGGGTCTTCTTATCCTCTAAGTTTTGTTTTGACCGTTGGAAACAGAATGGCTTACCCCTGGAAGGTTCGAAAAAATTAATTATGCAATTTGTTCAAAATGACATCAATGTTAATTTAGTTAATTTATCTCTTGTTTTCCTAAAATGAGAATTTTATTTTATGTTTCAAATGGCGAAAATTAATATTATTGTTTTCTTCCACTATACATGTTGATTTGAACAATTAAACTTTTGTTTTCCTAATTATATTAAACCTGATGGATTGTTATGAGTTATATATATATTGCATCAAATTAGATATATTATTTCTTTTATTAACTATTTTGGAAACTTTGTCATATTATGGCTTTATTTACAAATTTCGCATCTTTAAGTTTACCCAAATACTTTTAAGAAACCTATTTCGTTTTCTTTTCTTAAAGGAGTGTATCCAAATGTTTGCATGGAATTACAATTAAGGTAATTATTATGTAACTCAGCAAAGAAAAATAAAATAAATAAATAAACAAATAAATATATATTATGATGAATAAATCAATGCATTCTTTCATTGATTAAATGAACCTTTAATTTTCAAAAATATAATAATTATGGATTAAAAATAATATACTTAATATAATAAGGACAATAAAAATTATTGTTATTTTAAAATAGAATATATATATATATACATATGTTTATATAATAACATGTTTTGATTAAATCAATTTATAATTCTTATTTGACCAATGATTTTTATTAAAATAATAAAAGTCAGATTAATAATTGATCTTTTTTTTAAATAAAAACAATGTTATAGTAAATTAATAATTATTTTAATAAAACGTTTTTTTGGCACTGTAGGAACCGCATTTTTTAAACCAGTGGCGAACCCAGGCCGTCCGATCCGGCATCCCCTGATCACAGCCGTCCACCTCTTTTAAAGCCGCCTCGTTTCTTGGTCGTCCGATCATCCCAATTTAATATCGGTCGTCCGTTATTTTTTTCTGGTTTCTTCTTCTCCGCGCGCCGCTGTTTTCTTCCTCCTCGTCGCGCCGCCAAACCAGTGGGGTAAGGCTTCGTTCTCTCTGCCTGGGTCGGTCGTGGCCACGTTCTTCCTCCCCCTTTCCACAAAATCGGCGCCTTATATTAAATGTCCGGTCGTGGACACCCTCCTTGCAACCGGGTCTCCGCCTTCTTCTTTTTTTTTAAACCCTGGTTGCACCGAAATAGGGTGTTTTATTTGCACCGAGCTTCTTGATCTCTCTGACCACCGGCCTGGCTTCGCTGCTCCGTCGTCTCTCCTCCTCCTCGTCGAGATAAGGTAAGGGTTAATTATGGTTTTGTTTCTTATTTTACTTCGGATATAATTATATATATGCAAGTTTATATAAATGTATACCTCTATGAAGATGCAATTCCATAAGACCCTCTTTCCTATATACCAGCATTCTTTCTCTCTTGGAGAACCGAGTTTGGGTAAGAATTTAACACATGTTTTGTGAATTAAAGTTGGTTTATGTGTATATATATATATATCGGTTTATATGTATATACATATATATAACCATGTGTATGTACGCACCATGTGTAATCACACCCGAATGTAATGGAGAACCCCTCTACTACATATAGGTTCTAAAATATAAAGGTGAGATACCAAGTCTATTTTGTGTGTTTTTTCAATTCTATATATATATATATATGTATATCTATCATTTTATGTATACATAAACATTGTTTTTACACTCATGAGAGGCCACGGAATCGCTGTATGTTTTTTCGCCTTCCAGCGTAAAGGATCAATTCGGGTTAAGGGTGTTCCCTTGGGTTGTTCGTTAACGGATCGACAAGGAATTATGGTCTTATACTTCATGAGTATATATGTAAACATATACATAAGACCTAGTAAACCCCTCATGCACAGATATATAAATATGAGTATGATTAAGACAATTCTAGTCCAGAGCTTGTGAATCAGGTAATGTATGAATTGAGTTTTATTTAATTAACTGAACCACTGAGTCACATATACACAATACACGACTTCATTTATTTACATATGTACATAATTTTGGAATGATGGGCACTACTTTTATCTAAAATATAAAGATAGATAACATAGTTTGGTAATTGTTTTAACTCTCTTCCATTCCTGGAATTCCGAATAGTTATGCCTCTTGTTTTATTTAATGATTTCAATTTCTAGTATGGTATGGCTCCAAAAGAAATGTCTTAAAAATAGCACTAAGACTAAAAGTGGCTCTTAATTAGAAATGATGAAATTTTACCTGGTGAACCATTATCTTAAGTGTTCAAGTTATTATTTCAAGTGTAAGAGTTTTCTGTCTTTTAATTATGTTTAGGCCGAAGCCAGGTCTGGTTCTGTTTACTTTTATGATATGTTCTACTTCAAATTGTGAATATGTATGAAAAAGGTGTTTTGACTATGCATCTATGAATGGAACCCAATGAACGTATGACCAGGTCAAGATATGTGACGGATTTATAGGACTTAAATGTTTATGGACGGGTGTTCCCGAAATTATACACTGCTCCAATGCATTGGGTAAAGCAAGAGCCTCATGAGACGTTATGTGCGACGGTCTTAGCGAATAGCCTTGGCTTGTGCTATCATGTGCGACGGTCTTGGCAGTTAGCCTTGTCTTGTGCTACTATGGGAAACGGGATTGGCGTTTGGCCTTGACCCGTACTAAAGTTATGTTTTAAGGTCATGATGCGGGGTCTTGACAAAGTCCAGTATTATGAATTCCCTCTCCATGTAATGATAATTGATTAACTAGGGGTTAGTTCAACTAACAGGATAACCCCTAGTTGAAAACTCCCATGACTATGAGAATGTAATTTTATGTCAAGAACTGTTTTTCATGTGGTGAACTGCTAGATAAACTGTATTGTTTCTCATGAACAACGTTATGAACGTATTCCCTGTTTAGTCACTGAATTATTTTTAGAATTTAAGTAGCCTTGTTTGATTATTATTCATTTTTTATTCTTCTTATGTTGTGCTCTCGAATCATGTTTACTTTAAAACATATTTCAAGTACGTACTTCTCTATGCAAGTGGTTTTCAAAATGTTGGTTTCAGGAAAAGAAAATGTTTCATTTTTAGAAAAGTTCTTTATTCTCTTTAAAAGGACTACTTTGAGAAATATTTTTCTTAAAAACGTTTTTAAAACCCCTTACTGGGCATATTTTCTCACCCTATGTTTTTGTTTAAAATTTTTCAGGTATGGTATGTACTGATAAAGTTTATCAGAGAAGCTGGTTTCCCAAACTCCTGAGCCTTGCGATCTTCTGTAGTCATGGGACATGATATATTATTTGTAAATGTTGTAATGAAATGCTAAGTATATCATGTCTCATGAGGCACCCTGTGACTGGGGATGCTACATTTGGTATCAGAGGGAGGTTCATGCAACTCTGGAAAACCAGGTGGTATAAAAGTATTACTATGTTTAAATAAGTAAAAATGTTATAACTCTCAGATGGCTGATGAAAATGTACCTACCGACCTACTATCTCTACCCAATGAGGCTCTAGAGAACATTATATCTCTAGCTAGCCACGAGAACTTTCTAAACTATGCCTAAATTCGCATGACGTGTAAGCACCTATATGGCGTGTCAAACTCACCTCGGGTGCTTAGTCTTCACCGGGGATTGGGAATGGATTATCTCCTAATGATGATGACCCAATTTCCCTCTTATGCACGTCAGGGAAGGTATCATGAAGGAATCTTCTGAGTGTTTACAACTGGCGAGGAATTTGGCACAATGCTTGATAACCCTTTTCAAGAAGGTGCTGCTGCTGGAGACCTCCGAGCAGCTTACCTGTGCCAAATTTTGCACTATGGCTTCTGGGGCCAGTTAATGGACTTTGGAGCATTGTAAAATGAGTCTACACATGTGTCTCTTAGGCAAGAAGTGTACATTGATGTTTCCCAACTCCACACCTCCACGCTAAACTCAGGAGGCGTTATAAATTTTCCCATGAGTTTAGTCCTGTCTGTTCAGCTTGTGTGTGGTTTGAGAAGTTAGGAAGTTTTGCCACTCTTTGTGGCATACGTCTTGTAAGCTCTGACTTTGCTGTGTAAACTTTTTCATAAATGGAAGTTTCTTGTTTCCTTTCATGTCTCCACATTATCAATGTTGTTAAGTGCTTCCCTTCGATGTTTTTTTTTTCAGATGGCTGGTCAAACGACCTTCTCATCCCTACCCGATGAGCTAGTAGAAGTCATCTTGATCAAGGCATGCATGATGGATTATCCATCCTTTCTCCACCTGCGAGAGTCCTGCCAGCGTTTTCTCGATCTAGAAAACGGTCTAGAGATCCTTCATCTATGTCAAGAGGATGATCGCGTCTTTCACCTCATCGCCGCTTCTCAACTCCCCTACTATAGGTGAAGGGGAATGTACTTTGAGGGCATGTTCCAGTGTTTTACCCTGGCACAGAACTTTTCTGCCAGACCGTGTTTCCTCGTGGCCACCCAGGATGGCCAGCTTAGTGCAGCCTACATGTTCCAAGTCTTGAACTCCAGTCTCCTCAACCGCATCATTCCTCTTGACTACCTTGAGCACGATGTGGCCAGAAGAGTTATCAGGGAGTTCATCTACTCAAACGTTTCCGAGCATTGCATCGCACGATCCTCCCTTTGGAAGCCCGTGTGCAGTACACACGAACAGGAGTTCAAGGAGCATTGTTCGAGGTGCATTTGGACTAGTGAAACGGAAGAGATATGTGGCAACTTTGGTATCCCGTTAACTGAGCCAGATCTGCTGTTTCGGTAGAGTTGTACGTATGGGGTTTTCAGTTTTTCTTTTTTTTATGATAGAATTGTGAGGGCGCAATTCATTGAAGGGGGAAGTAATGTAACGACCCGAGAAACCATGTTTTGTTTTTTTTCAAGTGAACCAACAATCAATAACAAAATGCATCAAATGAATGAAAAAATTATTTTATTCAAATGAGTAACACTTCGGCTACAACCTCCACTGACCAAACAAAAGGGTAAATTAACCCAAAATCCCAACTAATATCTCGATTACAATAATGGGGAGACCGCTTAAAACTACTAAGATCCCGAGAATGCGGTAGGGGTTTCGAGCGTCCATCATAATAAACATGAGGATGGCTGAAGCCACTGCAACCGTGCTCAGCACCAAGGGGATCACACGAACCATCTTTCCTTTCCTCTTTCAGTCACTTGGAGTAAGGGACACCCCGAGACCAGACCCTTTTATAAGCACCCTAATCTGACCGTTGAACCTCAAACGACCAAAAATTCGACCGTTGGTTTCACCAAGAATCCAATGTTTTATTTTGACCGTTGGGTCTTCTTATCCTCTAAGTTTTGTTTTGACCGTTGAAAATAGGTTGGCTTACCCCTGGAAGGTTCTAAAAAATTAATTATGCAATTTTCTTCAAAATGACATCAATGTTAATTTAATTAATTTAACTCTTGTTTTCGCAAAATGAGAATTTTATTTTATGTTTCAAATGGCGAAAATTAATATTATTGTTTTCTTCCACTATACATGTTGATTTGAACAATTAAACTTTTGTTTTCCTAATTATATTAAACCTGATGGATTGTTATGAGTTATATATATATTGCATCAAATTAGATATATTATTTCATTTATTAACTATTTTGGAAAATTTGTCAAATTATGGCTTTATTTACAAATTTCGCATCTTTAAGCTTACCCAAATACTTTTAAGAAACCTATTTCTTTTTCTTTTCTTAAAGGAGTGTATCCAAATGTTTGCATGGAATTACAATTAAGGTAATTATTATGTAACTCGGCAAAGAAAAAATAAATAAATAAATAAACAAATAAATATGTATTATGATGAATAAATCAATGCGTTCTTTAATTGATTAAATGAACCTTTAATTTTCCAAAATATAATAATTATGGATTAAAAATAATATACTTAATATAATAAGGCCAATAAAAATTATTGGTATTTTAAAATTGAATATATATATATACATATGTTTATATAATACCATGTTTTGATTAAATCAATTAATAATTCTTATTTGACCAATGATTTTTATTAAAACAGTAAAAGTCATATTAACAATTGACCTTTTTTTTAAATAAAAACAATGTTATAGTGAATTAATAATAATTTTAATAAAACATTTTTTTAGGAACTGTAGGAACCGCGTTTTTTAAACCCGCAGAAAACCCAGGCCATCCGATCTGGTATCCCATGATCGCGGTCGTCCACCTCTTTTAAAGCCGCCTCGTTTCTTGGCCGTCTGATCATCCCAGTTTAATCTCGGTCGTCCGTTTTTTTTCGGTTTCTTCTTCTCCTCGCGCCGCTGTTTTCTTCCTCCTTGTCGCGCCGCTAAACCAGTGGGGTAAGGCTTCATTCTATCCACCTGGGTCGGTCGTGGCCACATTCTTCCTCCCCCTTTCCACAATATCGACGCCTTATATTAAATTCCCGGCCGTGGACACCCTCCTTGCAACTGGGTCTCCGCCTTCTTCTTCTTTTTTTTAAAACCCTGGTTGCACCAAAATAGGGTGTTTTCTTTGCACCAAGATTCTTGATCTCTCCGACCACCGGCCCGGCTTTGCTGCTCCGTCATCTCTCCTCCTCCTCGTCGAGCTAAGGTAAGGGTTAAGTATGGTTTTGTGTATTATTTTACTTCGGATATAATTATATATATGCAAGTTTATATAAATGTATACCTCTATGTAGATGCAAGTCCATAATACCATCTTTCTTATATACCAGTATTCTTCCTCTCTTGGAGAACCGAGTTTGGGTAAGAATTTAACACATGTTTTGTGAATTAAAGTTGGTTTATGTGTTTATATATATATACCGGTTTATATGTATATATATATATATAACCATGTGTATGTACGCACCATGTGTAATCACACCCGAATGTCCTGGAGAACCCCTCTACTACATATAGGTTCTAAAATATAAATGTGAGAGACCAACTCTAGTTTATGTGTTTTTGAAATTCGGTATATATATATATATGTATATCTATCATTTTATGTATACATAAACATTGTTTTTACACTCATGAGAGGCCATGGAATCGCTATATGTTTTTTCCCCTTCTAGCGTAAAGGATCAATTCGGGTTAAGGGTGTTCCCTTGGGTTGTTCGTTAACGGATCGACAAGGAATTACGGTCTTATACTTCATGAGTATATATGTAAACATATACATAAGACCTAGTAAACCCCTCATGCACATATATATAAATATGAGTATGATTAAAACAATTCTAGTCCAGAGCTTGTGAATCAGGTAATGTATGAATTGAGTTTTATTTAATTAACTGAACCACTGAGTCACATATACACAATACACGGCTTCATGTATTTACATATGTACATAATTGTGGAATGATGGAAACTACTTTTATCTAAAATATAAAGACAGATAACACAGTTTGGTAATTGTTTTAACTCTCATCCATTCCTGGAATTCCTAATAGTTATGCCTCTTGTTTTATTTAATTATTTCAATTGCTAGTATGGTATGGCTCCAAAAGAAATGTCTTACAAATAGCACTAAGACTGAAAGTGGCTCTTAGTTATAAATGATGAAATTTTACCTGGTGAACCATTATCTTAAGTGTTCAAGTTGTTATTTCATGTGTAAGCGTTTTCTGTCTTTTAATTATGTTTAGGCCGAAGCCAGGTCTAGTTCTGTTTACTTTTATGATATGTTCTACTTCAAATTGTGAATATGTATGAAAAAGGGGTTTTGACTATGAATATATGAATGGAACCCAATGAACGTGTGACCAGGTCAAGATATGTGAGGGATGTATAGGACTTAAATGTTTATGGACGGGTGCGCACGGAATTATACAGCGCTCCAATGCATTGGGTAAAGCAAGAGTCTCATGAGACGTTATGTGTGACGGTCTTGGCGAATAGCCTTGGCTTGTGATATCATGTGTGACGGTCTTGGCGGTTAGCATTGGCTTGTGCTACGATGGGAAACGGGATTGACGTTTGGCATTGACCCATACTAAAGTTATGTTTTAAGTTCATGACGTGAGGTCTTGAAAAAGTCCAATATTATGCATTCCCTCTACATGTAATGATAATTGATTAACTAGGGGTTAGTTCAACTAACAGGATAACCCCTAGTTGAAAACTCCCATGACTATGAGAATGTAATTTTTATATCAAGAACTGTTTTTCATGTGGTGAAGTGCTAGATAAACTGTATTATTTCTCATGAACCATGTTATGAACATATTCCATGTTTAGTCACAGAATTATTTTTAGAATTTAAGTAGCCTTGTTTGATTATTATGCATTGTTTATTCTTCTAATGTTGCGCTCTCTAATCATGTTTACTTTAAAACTTTTTTCAAGTATGTACTTCTTATGTGCAAGTAGTTTTCAAAATGTTGGTTTCATGAAAAGAAAATGTTTCATTTTTAGGAAAGTGCTTTATTCTCTTTAAAAGGACTACTTTGAGAAAGAGTTTTCTTAAAAACGTTTTTAAAACCCCTTACTAGGCATATTTTCTCACCCTACGTTTTTGTTTAAAATTTTTCAGGCATGGTATGTACTGATGAAGTTTATCAGAGCAGCTGGTTTCCCAGAATCCTGAGCCTTGCGATCTTCTGTAGTCATGGGACATGATATATTATTTGTAAATGTTGTAATGAAATGTTAAGTATATCATGTCTCATGAGGCACCCTGTGACTGGGGATGCTACAGGATTGACCCATAGATGGAAAAGATCTTACACTATCAACCTTAGACAACCCACTCCACATACACTATCGAAAAGTTTATCATCACACTTAGAAAACGACCCTCTATGTTACCTATAGTGTATCATAGAAAAAAATTTCTAAAATAAATTACTTAATCACAATCCTTTCTTCAAACAACTTTTTAAACCATTTCCTATTTTACAACACAAATATTTTCTCTTAGGAACATTCCCCTTTTCACAACTTGTTATAATTATCATTTTAAATCATATACACCTTTCACTAAAAAAATAATTTTTTGTTTTTAAAATTTATTCCATTTTACCCATTTTCATCATCTTTATTAGACACTAGTTTTATTTAAATTTTAATAAATTAAAATGCATTCCACCCTTCATGTCTCACACACCCATCATGTGTGTGCCTATCATGATGTATGCCACTTGTATACTTAGGTACCTAAAGTGATTCATGCACTACAAAATATTTAATGTATTCCAACATGGTAATATCTGTTGGTAAAATCACATTTTCTATTGGTAAAACGTTTTACCAACACATATGTCCCTGTTACTATAGTGTCGGTAAAAACACTATAGCTAAATGTTTTTTCTATAGATAAAATTGATCTGTTACAAATATAATAATACAAACAGATAATATATAAGTTGGTTAAAGTGTTTAGAAACAAATTATTATGACAATTTTTTCTGTTGGTAATAATATTATCATCATTTAATATATATTTATAAATTACATTTGAATACAAATTATAAATTTTTATATTTATTAATTTATCATATATAATTCATTTGTTTTAATTATTAAACCAAATACGACTGACAAGAATTTTCAAACTTAGAAAAAAATATATTAATAAAGAAATTTAATACAAAATGTTGATTAAAAAATGTTGGATCCCCCCAACACCCCCCTCCCACCCATAACAGGGTCCACCACCCCCCCCCCCCCGATGAAAGGTACCAACTACCTATCCATTCCCCAATGACTCATCCATGCACCAGGACCAGCAATCCAGCTCCATCTATACCACAACCATCAATGAACCAGCACCAGTGACCTATCCATGCTTCAGAACCAATGCACCAGCACCAGAAAACCTTCCATTCCCCAGAACCAATGGATGAGCTGCAGCACCAATGAGAAAAAAATAGATCAATATCCAATACAAGTAGAAAAACTTGAATCAGTACTATGAATCACCCTTAAACTCCAATATCTATATGACAATAACCAATAAACTTACCCACAAATTAGTTAAAATTATCTACATGAATTGAAACAAATTTCTATTATTTTTTTAAGGAAATGAGACCTGAGTTGGCCACCCAACACATAACTTTGAATATTTATTCAATAAAATAAAAGTTATATGAATACATGATGTTTAATGATCTTTCACCAACTTTAAATTTAAAAATGTTTCTGAAATAAATGAAGCAGAAAATGAAAATAGATTAGCTCATCTCCAAAGAAATCAATCCAACATTATATATGGATCCATGATTTCATAGTCATTCCATAATCCAACCTTTCACTGTAAAACTAGATCCACATATCAGAAGACTACTCAGATCAATGATTTCTATCACATAAAGATGTATACATGATTGAGATTTCCCTCTTGCATTCTTCATTATGCATTTTCCCATGCAATATCGATATTCTATTTCATAACGGGTTCCTTTGACCCAATGGACTTCAGTACCATAAGAAATAAATATTGTATGATTTCATCTTTACAAGAACTTAAATATCAGAAGAAACATATGTAATGGAGTACTGATCTCTTAAAATGTTGATGATGGAATAATAATACACCATGAAGTGAATGAGAAATGGATCAGTTTATCCTCAAATAAATAATCTTTCTGCATTTAGAGATCCAGAATCTGAAGGTTATTAGAAATCTGATAAAGCTCATGATTAGGGACATCATGGCTCAGTAGACCCAGGTATAAAAATATATCAAACAAATTTTCATCCTATCAGCAAAGTGAATAAAAAATAAATAGCAATCTCATAGCTCAACAGTCCAAAAAGATATTGTACTATCATGCCATTGTCAAAGTATTTTTGGTTTGATTGTACATTATTTTTAGGCACTATCCTTAGAATAAAGGATTCGACTGTGAAAAAAAATTATGGCATACCAAAAAAATGATGATTAATTTTAGTACTTTCAATATACCAGAATATCAGAAATTGAACTATTTCAATCCAAATTACAAGGGATTCGCACTTAAGTGATGTAAAATCCTTACTGCATGTTTTTCTCGTGTAGTAGAAAATATGACCCTGCAAGAAAAGGTTTTCCATACCATATGCTTCATTCACATATGAGAATTCATCATCATAAATGTATACCAATTTCTACAAGCAGCTCAATGTGAGCAATAAGAAAAAGAATATAACAAAATCAAAATAATAAATAAACATAAGTAATTTATGTTTTTCCCCCAAACATTTGCAAGAAATGAGAATATAAATATGTAAGTGACACAAAAACTAATTGAAACAAGAAAAAAGAGAAATATGTAGAATACAAACCTTATAGTTGAAGGAAATTATAAAACCACTGTCCTTTTTGTAGACTTTCTTTTGTTATTTAATGGTTGGAGAGATTCTGAATGGGTGATCTATTGAGTTTCTCTGGTTCAAAGCATTCGGAGAGTGAATGTTGTAATGTTTTTCAAAATGGAAATTGAAAAAATAAAAAAATATGTCATCCAGCATTATCCCAAAGAAATAGGGTCCTAATACCCTCCCTCTTGGAACATATTTCAAGTAATATTCACTCTAAAATCCCCAAAATATTTAATTTTAACTTGGTGTTAGTGTCACTACCATGAAAAACCCTGAGTTATTCAATTTGAGAACAGAAGTCGATGAAAAAGAAGAATGGGTGTATGTGTTGATCTAGGATGAAGATGAAAAGTATAAAAGAAGAGGCCAACATTCCACCCAATTATTTTTTTAATTTTTTTAAAAAATAATCATGAGGAAACTTAATATTTAATATTTTCTAAAAGAACATCAATATCAATAATAAGAAAAAGAACATATTACATAATGAAAATAATAAATAATTTTAATCAATTAATGTTATTTTCCTAAATGGTTGTAAGAGAGGAAAATAAAAATCAATGTACATAAATACTAATTAAAACAAGAAAAATAAGATAAAAAAGAATAAAATACCATATAATTTAAAGTAAACATGGAACCTTCACAGACCTAAATCGCGTTCAAATATTTTTCTCAAACTAGCCAGTTGAGATCTTCACAACTTGAACACATGAAAATGTCAATGCATGGCCTATAAGAACCTTTATTGATACAAGTATAATGGAATAATAATCCAATGCAATATAATTATACAAAATATTTTGGTAAAAAATAATGCATGTTACATGACATATGATGTGTCAACTTATATTAAACACATTTTCAATTTTAGAGTTTTAGATTCAAAATGTTTTTTAATAGAATATAAAAATTAATTCATATTAAAAGAACATAAAAAATAATAATAAATAATGAAATATCCCCTAAGGACATCTAATATTCTAATAATTTAATTAAAAAAATCTTCCTCTTTCATATAAAAAAATAAAAACATGTTTCTATAATCAAAATACTTATTCATAAAAGATAACAGAAGATATTAATTGCAACATTATAATTGCAAGACATCTAAATCGAGATTAAGCGATGGTGGGAGAGGTGGATTGAATAAATGTGAACTCCCATATTTTAAATATTTCCATCCTTCGAGGCTGATATCATGAATTCCCCACGTTAAAGATTGAATTTCTTAGGACGAATTCAACAACCTCTCAAATCTAGGTTTAGAGATCCCCTCGGGATGTCTTCCTCCCAATAGGGTTTGGTATTGAATACCTCATCTATTTTAATTGGGCTAAATCACTCTCTAACTTGCTATCCATGTTCACACACTTATATTTCAATCACTTAATTAGTTTTTTTCAACAACTCAATAACTCTGAATATTTTCATGTCATTAAATTCATGATATAATTCCTCTCAAACTTCTTGCATCAACCCAACTAGTTCAAGAATGGACTAGTATTAAACAGCATTGAGTGGGGAATCCCTCTGTATGCCATGTATATAGCATGTCATGCTGACTACCCTACGCATGGGAAATCATTTCCAGGAAAAAATACAAGGACACTAGCTTTCCATGTGTTCAACCTCACTTCAGTCTCTACTACACTATCTCTGTCTCAAAAATTAAATCTAGAATTTACAAGGAAACTCACATGGAGTGTTTTCAAATTCCAAAAATAACTCTAAAGCTTCTCAGATCTGTACGTGTAGTGAACTAGCGAAATAGAAAACAAACATCTCCACCGTAAAAACTGCACACTCATACAACGACAAGAACGATCTCGAAAATATCTTCCTTACAGTAGAAAAGACAAACTCAATTTAGAAATTATTCATAAACATATCAAATCAGATACATCATCATTCTGAGTTAATAAAAATCAAAACCTTACACAACCACCTTTTGTATCTGTTTGATTCAAAGATGTGACAGTATTTCATCAAACAAATTCTATGGAAAACACTGAAAATAGATTATTAATGCTTCAACCTATAGAAAAATATTGTAACACCCCATGGTTTTTGAAAATAGATATAGAATTCAATTTTAAAATCTAGCAATTAAACACAACTTTTCTTCTTCTATGTTTTGAATTTCGAAAAATGGTCATCCAGAGTTGTGTTCAGTAAGTCATTTGGAGTCTGATAAAAAAACATTATTTTATGTGAATAGTAACATGCCCTTATGAATTGTAATATCAATTGTAATATGACCCTTATGGATAATAAATAATCACATTATTTTGTTTTCATAAGGTAATATGATAATGGGATCTTAATTAATTTTTCAATGTCACATAAAACTAATTATACCTTTAAGATTGTTATTTTTCAAATTAACTATAACTTTATTTAAAAAAAATTAATATTATTTTGAAAATTATTTTTGAAAAATGGAGTTCAATTTTTAATTCCACATATTGAAAAATGGTAGGGGTGAATTTTTGGGATTTTTCTGAAATTCTAGAATTTTTAGTGAATAGTGAAATACGATAAAATACCGTATATAGAAATTATCAGTTAAATACACTATTCATGATATCACAATTGATGAAAGGCCACTTGGTTTGAACTCACATACACTTATAACTATTATTGGTCACATGAAACAACACTATTGGTTGTCTTGAGTGAAATAAAAAATAATGAATTAAATATTCAAAATGTACCCCTCTCCTCCACTATAAAACAACCTCACCACTCCCTCTTATCTTCACTCCTCTAAGACTTGAATCTTCTCAATGTTCTTCCCAATTACCCTTCCCTAGTCTCTCTCCACGTCCAATAATCTTCTATTCTTTCCAAAAGACCCAAACTCCTTCCCTTAAGGAGTTTCTCAAGGAGGTTATTTCAAGAGGTAAAATACCCTTCGTTTTCACTTGGTTTCATTTCAATTTATATTCTTTTTCTATCCTCTCCTCACCTCCTCTATCCAAATGATCATGATGACTCTATTATCATATATATATTGGAATTATATCATGTGAATGGAAGAACCATAATAAATATTCTTAATCCATCACTTTTATTTTTATAAACAAAATCAACGTCCATGAGGTTCCAATTTATAGCCTTCGTGGATGAAGAAGTTGTGTTCTTAAATTTTTTCTTCATTACTGGTCATTAAACCATATTTATGGTTTAACCAGACTATAATATATTTATTATAACCTAATTAATTTTCGGTAACATGAATATGTATATATAATTAAGTTATATGACAAAACTATTTTATAATAATCAAAATACCGCCGAAAAAATGAAGTGGTTGTCATCAAATGATTCATCCTAATTCCATGTAAAAAATAATAGAAATGACCATTACCAATTTTCTATGTTATAAAATAATATATAATTTCAATTCATGAGATTTATAACCATTCCACATTAACTCTATTACTTAAAAACTAGTGAACCGATTATGAAAATAAAGAAAACAAACACCCCAGAACAACGAAATTCAATAAGGGTATAAATGAACTAAATAGAAATATTATAAACTAAATACATGTCTAATATTCTATTAATTAATTTATTAATAAGTATACTTTCATATTCTAGGAGCTTAATTTCAAGAGCAGAAGATGTTTGGAGTTAAGGTAAGGGTTTTTCCACCCAAACTTCCATTTTCTTTCGAAATACTTTCATTGTCTAATTACCTCAATAAAATTCTTATATATTGTTGTGTACTCCTCATATATTCTGTGTGAGTATCATATATATGTTTAAAAACTAGAATACTTCCTTATTTTATATATATCTACATGTTTTAAAAATAACTTTAAAATTGTTTCAAAAATTCAAACCTGATTCAAGGGAATTTCTCAAATTCTTACCTATTTTCTACAGAACTCTTTAATCTGTTTTTGGAAACCTTTATATTTATAAAATCATTCATTTTATTATGAAAATACTATCTTACCTCACTTTAGGTTTTATACAAATATTTTTCCAAAAGAACCCTTCTTTTCAAAATAAAAGAGTATTTATCTCAAGAATTGTTTAATGATTTTATAAGAGTGTTTTATTCTAATTCTACACTCTTGTTGATTCCATGGTATTATTGGGTTTAATCATTTATGAAGTCATCTACCATATTTTATTTAATATTTTATGACTAACTCAATTGTGGATGATCTATCCTAAAACTATTCACCATATTACTCGAAATGGTTAGTGTTTCATGTTTAATGATTGCAGATTGTTAGTTACATTTCATATGATAGTTTCAATATGAATGTATATGTTGTTTTTGTTGACCCCCTATCATATGAGTAATGCATTGGACTTATTATTTGATGGGTGGTGCATGCTATAACCCCTCGATGCATCGGTAGTTATCATGAGACAAATAGACATGGAATTGGCCAAGGCCTTTCCCAATATGATATATTGATTTTGGATGAGGCCTTAATCATTAGACATCTTGGCCGAGGCCTTGAAAAAATTGTTCAGAATGTCCGGAATATGCACTTACCTCATTATTAAGCTAGTAATTGAATGTTCATGTGGTTATTAGACAAGTATAATGCCCATGATTATGTTATATTATGGCATTATTTTCTCCGCTCATATTCCTACCACAATGTGTTCAGGTTTATTGTTAAAGGCATGTATTTTCAATTATGCACCATGTCTTATGTTAATTATATATTCCACTGTATTTCTTACTCTTACTAAGCATTTTATCTCACCCCTTTCTTATGTTTAATTTTTCCCTTGAAATGAAGAAGTAAATTATGAATGACTTTAAAGCGTAATCTTAGAGGCATGGATGTTTCTAATGGGATAAATTAGTGTTATATTTCCTTTATTGATGTAAAGTTGAACTTATTTATGTATATTGTCTCCAATAATACTAAACTACTTTGTCCTTCAGGATGCCTATTCCGTGTTTTTATGACAATGAAATCAAATAAGGAACCGGCTCCGGGAAACTGGGGTCGGGTCCTAACAGTTGGTATTAAAGGAAGATTAGTAGAATATGGATTTAGAAAACATAGAACTAGGGAAGAGTACCTATGTTAGTCTTTGAGGATATACATACAATAACGTCCAAGTATTTTGGTAAGTAATAGATTGTGCGTATCTTTCAAGCAATACATCTTTGTCTGGATACGAGCAGGTAGAGGTGGCTCTGGCATAGATGTATCTTGGGATAAAACCCAAAAACAACACTTTGAGATAGAATCAAACGGGAATGGGTGCATGAAAATGGGCCTTGCTGCACTCATGGTTAAGACACTCCCATGGGATATTCTTAAGATAATTCAAATTTTACTTACAAGTCATTATAAAGAATTGAAATGTAAAATATTACTCAAAGAAACCATTTTTGTGAATATGGGATTAGTCATGCGTAGGATCTCAATTTTTTCTAATTATTTTATTAAGTTAAGATTATAAATTATGATTCATAACCTAATATAGTGTATTCCATTATCTAGAGATGGCTCCAAGTGGAAGGAATGGAAACCGCAGGAACACATATGTCCCATGTAGGGATTTCCCTCCGATGCAAGATAATGATGTTAGCTCTAGTGCTGAGAAACTCATAACTATACTGGGAAAACTTACATAGGTTATGAATAATAACCTAACACGTATGGAGTATACATAACCACCACATGGATGAGGTATGTTAGATCTCTCTATGCGACAACAACCTCCATCATTCAATGGGACTACAAACGCTTTTGTAGCAGAGAAGTGGGTATGTTCCCTTGAGATGATATTTCTTTCCATTGGGTGTAATGAAAGAGAGAAGGTTGTCATGGAAGTCTATCATCTATTGGGAGATGTGTATCAGTGGTGGTCCTTAATCCAAAACACAAAGTAGGAGTAAGAAATAGAGGAGATGGAGTGTTTGAGAAAAAAAAAAGAAGATATAGAGAGGAAATTCTTGAATTTGAGGCATAAGGAAGATGAGAATGTTGCAAAGTATGAAACTAAATTCACAAGGTTAGAAAGATATGTTGTGGACTACATACGAAATGTAAGGAGAAAAATTGATTGATTCTTTGATGGCCTAAAGCCATTCCTCCGATGGGCACTGGACTCCCAAAGTTTTCCATCATATGAGGATATATTTTAATGTGCTATAAAGATAGAAAAAGAATTATCTAAGTCTTATGACTTTAAGGGAAAGCAAGAAAAGAAGAGGGATTCTAAAAACCCTGGGAAAGGAAATAAGGAAACAGAGAAAAAGGTAAGAGTTGAATTTACACCATGTGACAATTGTGGAAGGAAACACCCTGGTGCATACTTTAAAGGAAAAGGAGTATGCTAAAAATGTGGTCAAAAGGCCATATGTTTGGTGATTGCAAAGGGAAGAAGGAATACAATTATGTTCAATGCTATAATTATTGAGATATGGGACACTACGATAATGATTGTCCAAAGCATCAAAGAAATATGCAACAGAAAAGGCCAAGGGATCATGGAAAATCTTGTGCAATCACAACTGCAGAGGTTGAAGTTCATAATGATGTGGTGGAAGGTACTTTAATTATTTCCTCAAACTTATCCAACACTTTCTTTGATTCTGAATCATCATATTAATTTATATCTTCCCAATTTTCCAAGAAACTTAGATATGTCCAATTTGATTTAATAAATGATTTTTCTATCAAAACTCCTATGGGAGGTATCATTGCAAACAAGGCATGTCGATTGGCCCCCTCCAGACACCAAAATGTGATGTAGTTACTAACCTTATCATCATACTAATGACTGAATTTGATATAATTCTCCATATAGACTGGCTTTCAAATTATGATGCGAAGATTTATTTTAAGAAGAAGGAAGTTACAATTTTTGAAAATGGTGTAGAATCCCTTGTCTTTAGGGAAAAAACATCTCCACCTGATTCTTATCTAGAACCACCGTCAGTACATCTACTGAATAAAATACTTGGAGAGGGAGATAAACCAATATCAATGGGCGAGGAAAGAAATATTCAAATTGAGGATGTGAACATAGTGAAAGAGCATATTTATGTATTTCTAGAGTATTTAATTGGACATCCTCTAGATCAAGAAGTTGAGTTCTCTATTGATTTAATTCCTCATGCAAGACCTATATCAAAGACTCCCTATAGAATGGCCACTGTGGAATTAGTAGATCTAACAAAAAAACTAGATGATTTTAGTGAAAATCTATTTATGTAACCTAGTGTTTCTCCATAGGGATCCCCTATCCTCATTGTCAAGAAGATAGATGGATCCATGAGTATTTGCATTGATTATAGGGAAATCAATTCTATTACAATAAATAATAATTATCCTCTGCCCCACATTGATGATTTATTTGACCAAATTCATGGAGCTCAATACTTTTCAATGATTGACCTTCGATCTGGATATCATCAGTTGAGTGTGAGGAAGGAAGATATTCCTAAGACAACATTTTGGACCAGGTATGGGCATTACGAGTTTATAGTGATGCCTTTTGGACTGACAAATTCTCCCTCTTTTTTCATGAGTTTAATGAATAGAGTTTTCAAGGAATATCATGATAACTTTGGTGTTGTATTCATCGATGATATCCTCATATACTCAAAAAGATGTGAAGACCATGAGAATCACTTGCGGGTTGTTCTGAGAACTCTTTGAAGAAATAAATTATATGGGAAGTTTAGCAGGTGCGAATTATTGCTTCAATCAGTTTCGTTTCTGGACCATATTCTCTATAAGGATGGAATCCTAGTTGATCCTGTGAAGAGAAAGGAAATCTGAGATTGTCCCATACCAACAAACATAACTAAGGTATGCAGTTTTATTGGCTTAGTAGGTTATTATCAGCGTTTCGTTCAGAATTTTTCCCGAATGGCTAACCTGCTAACGCAGCTCACACATAAAGGAGTTAAGTTTATGTGGACAAAAGAATTTACATAATGCTTCGATGAATTCAAAAGAAGATTGGTCAATTATCCAATTTTGACTCTTCCACCTGGAAGTGATGGATTTGTAATATACAAGGATGCATCAAAGAATAGACTAGGTTTAATCCTTATGCAAAACGATAAAGTTATTGCTTATGCATCAAGACAGTTGAAGACTCATGAGAAAAATTATCCAACTCCTGATCTTGAGTTAGTATTGGTAATTTTTGCTCTAAAAATATGGAAGCATTATCTATAGGGAGAGAGATTTGAGATTTATATGGACCACAGGAGTTTGAAATATATTTTCACACAAAAAGAACACAACATGAGGAAAAGAAGATGGCTCGAGTTACTCAAATATTACGATTGTTCAATAAACTACCACCCAGAAAAGGAGAATAAGGTGTAAGATGCATTCAGCAGGAAATATCATGGCCTTCTGACTCAAATGAGGATTGAAAGAGATCCTATGTTCCTGGATCTACTAAATATGGATATGGGAATTGTTAAGGAAGGGGAAAATCCCTCCTATTTCAAATGATTGCTAAACCATATTTACTAGAGAAGATAAAAATTTCTTAATCGGATGATGAGAATCTGCACAAGGAAATTAATGCAGTTAAGGATGGGTGAATGGATGACTTCATGTATGAAGGAGTTCTGAAGTTTTGGAAGAGGTTATTTGTTCCATCAGTACCAGAGCTAAAAAGGGAACTATTAGATGATGATGATAGATCAAATTTCTCTATACACCTGGGTAGCACCAAGATGTATAGAGATCTGAAGGGATATTTTTGGTGGGATAATATGAAGCAAGAAATTGCTCACTACATGTCAAGGTGTCTAGTTTTTCAATAGGTGAAGGAAGAGATACAACATCCCAAAGGAGTGATTCAACCTCTACTTATTCCTATGTGGAAGTGGGATAACATTACGATGTATTTTGTCACTGGACTACTGAGGAAACCTAGAAGGAATGATGGAATATGGGTAATTGTTGATCGTCTCACTAAATCAGCACATTTCCTTCCAATAAGAGTGGATTTTCCACTTGAGCTCCAGGAAAGGCTTTATATTAATGACGTTGTGAGACTTCATGGTGCACCTCTATAGATTGTCTCTGATCGAGATCCCCGGTTTACATTAAAATTCTAGAAAAGTATCCGAAAGGCTTTGAATACCAAGTTTTGTATGAGTACTACATATCACCATCAAACTGATGGACATTCTGAAAGTACTATTAAAACTCTAGAAGACATGATGAGATCATGCACTCTTGACTTCCAATGTATGTGGGATCAATACTTGCCTTCAGTGGAATTCACCTACAACAATAGTTGCTATTCTATTATTCAAATGGATCCATATGAAGCATTATATGAAAAGAGATGTTTAACTCAAACTTATTGGGACAAAGTTGGTGAAAGGAAACTTATAATCCCAGAACATATTGAAGAGACCAAGACAAAGCTGATGAAAATACAAGCCCGTATTAAATCATCCAAAAGTAGGTAGAAGAGTTATACTGACAACCGGAGAAAGGACTTGGAATTTCAAGTGGGAGATCATGTATTTCTGAAAGTATCTCCATGGAAGGGTGTCTTGAGGTTCGCTAAGAAAGGTAAACTGACCCCCAAGTACATCGTAAAATTTAAAATTCTTAAAAGAATCGGAGATGTAGCTTACCATTTAGCGATTCCACCAAATCTCTCCAGAGTTCATGATGTGTGCCACGTATCATTGTTAAAGAAGTACATGCCATCCCAACACATGTACTCACTTATGAAGAAGTAGAACTTGAGCCTGATCTATCTTATTGTGAATATATTACCACGATTATTGATACTAGATAAAAAGTATTGAGAAATCAGATGACTCATCTAGTAAAGGTTCTTTGGAGGAACAATAAGATGGAGGAAGCAACGTGGGAGCCTGAGGAGCTTATGTTAAAGACATACCTGAATCTTTTTAGGTAATATTTTTTGAATTTTGAGGATGAAATTTTTTTAAGGAGGGGAGAATGTAACACCCCATGGTTTTTAATATAGATATATAATGAAATTTTATAATCTAGCCATTAAACACAACTTTGCCTCTTCTATGTTATGAATTTCAAAAAATGGTCATTCAGAGTTGTCTTCAGTAAGTCATTTGGAGTCTGATATAACAAACTTGATTTTTTGTGAATAGTAAAATACCCTTATGAAAACTATTATGAATATTTATATGACCCTTATTAATAGAAAGTAATGATATTATTTTATTTTCATAAGGTAATATGATAATGGGATCTTAATTAATTTTTCAATGTCACATAAAACTAATTATACATCTAATATTGTTATTTTTCTAATTAACTATGACTTTATTTTAAAAATAAATTCATAATATTTATAAAATTATTTTTGAAAAACTGAGTTCACTTTTTAATTCTACACATCAAAAAATGGTAGGGGTAAATTTTTGGTATTTTCCTGAAATTCTAGAATTTTTTATGAATATTGAAATATGATAAAATACCATATATACAAATTATTAGTTAAATACACTATTCATGATATCACAAGTGATGCAAGGACACTTCGTTCGAACACACATGAACATATTCCTATTAGGGGTCACATGAAACAACTCTATTGGTTGTCTTGAGGGAAATAATACAATAATGAATTAAATATTCACAATTTACCCCTCTCCTCCACTATAAAAACCCCTCACCACTCCCTCTTCTCCTCACTTATCTAAGCCTTGATGTTTCTCAATATTCTGCCCAATTACCCTTACCTAGTCTCTCCCCACAACCAAGAAGCTTCTGGTCTTTCCAAAAGACCAAAACCCCTTCCCTTAAGTAGTTTCTCAAGGAGGTTATTTCAAGAGGTAAAGCACGGTTCTTTTATTTGGTTTCATTTCAATTTATCTTCGTTTTCTATCCTCTCCTCACCTCCTCTATCCAAATGATCATTATAACTCCAGAATCATCTATATACTATAATTATATCTTTTTAATATAGGAACCATCATAAATATTCTTACTCCCTCCCTTTTATTTTTATAAACGAAATAAACGTCTGTGAGGTTCCAATTTATAGCCTTTGTGGACGATGAAGTTTCGTTCTTCAATTTATTCTTCATTAATGGTCAGGAAATCATATTTATGGTTGAAACAGGATATAATATATGTATTATACCCTAATTAATATTCATGAACCAGAATATGTACATATAATTAAGTTATATGACAAAACTAGTTCATAATAATCCAAATACCGCCAAAAACTCAAAGTGGTTGTCATCAAATGATTCATCCTCATTCCATGTAACCAAATTATAGAAATGACCATTATCAATTTTTATGTTCATAAATAATATATAATTTCAGGTAATTAGATTTATAACCATTCCACAAGAACTCTGTTACTTAAAAATAAGTGAACTGATTATGAAAATAAATAAAACGAACACCCCAGAACAACAAATTTCAATAAGGGTATAAATGAACTAAAAAGAATTATGATAAACTAAATACATGTATAATAGGATCTTAAATAAGTTATTAATAAGTATATTTTCATATTCTAGGATCTTATGTTCAAGAGCATAACACGTTAGGAGTTAAGGTAAGGGTTTTTCCACCCGAACTTCCATTTTCATTCGAGATACTTTCATTGTCTAATTACCTCAATGAAATTCTTATGTATTGTTTTGTACTCCTCATATATTTTGTGTGAGTGTTTTATATATGTTTAAAAATCAGTATCCTTCCTTATTTTATGGATAGTTACATGTTTTAAAAGGAAATTTCAAAATTGTTTCCAAAATACAAGCCTGATTAAAAGGAATTTCTCAAATTCTTACCTATTTTCTAGGGAACTCATTAATATGTTTTTGGAAACCTTTATATTTATAAAATAACTATTTTTATTATGAAAATAATATCTTACCTCACTTATGGTTTTATACATTGATTTTTTCAAAAGAACTCTTCTTTTCAAAATAAAAGAGTATTTATCTCAAGAATTGCTTAATGATTTTATAAGAGAGTTTTCATATAATTCAACACTCTTATTGATTACATGGTATTATTGGGGTTAATAATTTATGAAGTCATATAACATTTTTTACTTAATGGTTTATTAATAACTCTATTTTTTATGATCTATCCTAAAACCATTCACCATATTACTCAGAATGGTTAGTGTTTTATGTTTAATGATTGGGAAAAGATTGTTACATTTCATATGATAGTTTCAATATGAATGTATATTTTGTTTATGTTGATCCCCGCTCATATGAGGAATGCATTGGACTTATTATGTGACGGGTGGGGTTCTCTATAGACCCTCAATGCATCGGTAGGTCTCATGAGACAAATAGATGTGGAATTGGATGAGGCCTTTCCCAATGTGATATATGGATTTTGGCCGAGGCCTTGAAAAATGTTTCAGAATGTCCAGAATATGCACTTCTCCCATTATAAAGCTAGTAATTGAAAGTTCATGTGGTTATTCAACTAGTAGAATACCCATTATTATGTTTTATTATGGTATTATTTTCTAAGCTCGTATTCCTGCCACAATGTGCTCATGTTTATTGTTAAAGGCATGTGTTTTCAATTATGCATCACGTCTTATGTTTATGCTATCTTCCACTGTATTTCTTACTCTTACTGAGAATTTGTGATCACCCCTTTCTTATGTTTCATTTTACAAGGATATGAAGAAGTAAATTATGAATTACTTGCAAGCATAATCTAGGAGTCATGGATATTTCTAATTGAATAAATTAGTGTCATATTTCCTTTCTTGATGAAAAGTTGAACTTATTTATGTATCTTGTTTCCAATAGTACTAAAATACTTGGTCCTTTGGGATTCTTATTCCTTGTTTTTATGCCAATGAAATCAAATAAGGCACCGGCTCTGGGCAACTGGGGTCAGTTCCTTACAAATACAGCTATATCACTTAAGTCTATGACCTTTTTCTAAACTCAAACGACCTGGAGTCTGGAAAGAAGTGGCTTTAGTGACTTTTTATAGAACCAAAAACGAACCTAAGAAGATCTATTAATAGAAACAATAGAACAAATTCAATTGGGATCCACCAAAATTGAACACCAAGGAATAAATCCAGTAATGACCCTGAGGTTTGAACAAACAACAACACAAACTAGAAGTGACTCTAAACATCCCAACTCCATTTAATCAGAAAACTCCACTAGATTAGCCTCATTATAAAAAGCTATTCCCTTCAATAATTTACGACATATCTCCATGGCCTTATAATTACAACATAACTCCAGAAATCACCTCCATGACCATCACGGTGCTCAAACCAGACACTTTAAAATAATATTTTATAACAAATAACATGTATTTCTCCATATCATAACTCATTTAAGTTGATTTCTTTTGAAATTTATCTATAAAAAGATCCTTAACCCCTTTGGAAAAGTCTAACATTTATTCCATCTCCAATCCAAAACATCCAACATGTAAATAACATATAAAAATAATAATTTTGTGTACTAAAATAAAATATGATTCAATTACATGAAACACTGCTTTTTAATCACATGAACATAGAATTTCTTTGTTCTAAATATAAATTCAATTGAACATAAACATCAACGGATACACGTATTTCAACTAATTAAATCTATAAGAAATTCATTTTAAAAAGACTTAATAGCAATGTCTCTAAAATCAAAAAATAAATTGTAACCATATGCTAAATACACAAACATTATTCATAGAATTAAAAAATAATATCCTAATAAGATTATTGTGAGTATATTCATATGTAAAACATTAAATCTATACTAATTTATGATGTAAAATTTCTATGTGAATTGTATACTTTACTATAATTCATATAATGGAAATGTTTTTTCAATTAAAATTACATCTTGACCTATAATGATACATAAAAATGAGTTCGTTAAATCTTCAAAATGTGTGGGTGTTATCATTCACTAAAAATTTGTATCCCAGAATGGATAAATAATAATTTAAATTTAACATTTTTCACTTCTAATAAGTTCTTCGAGAGGGACTGAGATCGATGAACGGAGGATGAAATTGATTTCAGGGAATCTAGCTTGTGAGGAATGGTTTGGCGATGAGATAAAGGGGGTGAAATGTTACCAGATATTGGGGGGTTCTTGAATGATTACGATATTTCTAGGTATGCCAATCAGGGATGAGGCTTGTGGCGAAGAATTGAAAGAATGAACCCTGTGGTGGTGAATGTAACAGATGAACCATGTGGAGACAAACTGAAAGATTGAACTCTGTGGTGATGAGCTGGAGTGGGAATAATGTTGTGGTGATGAACATAGGGTTGACATCCTCAATATTTTTAGGGTTATCAGGGTATGGGATTTGGGAATAGACTCCTGAAAATTTGTAATTGGGGAACAAGTTTATTCGTATGATGATGTTATAAATAAAAAACGATTATTATTATAAAAATTATATATTTCTAAAATAAATTGCTTACTGTAGATACATCCAATTCTATTTTCATTACTTTGTATTCATATAATTTATTTGGTTAGAATCAATATAAGTTTTATTTATTCATTCTTAATTTAAATTATATATATTAATATCATGAAATAGTATAGATTATAAATATTTTAATTCGATATATATACACATATTTTTATTCACAATTGGCTTTTTTGTAATAAAAAATTGAAAATTTATATTGTAAATTATTAGTAAAATATTTTTTGATATTGAATAGTTTCATGTAATGTGTTTTTTTAATATGACAGGATTTTTCATTAATAATAAATAATAAATAAATATTCATTTATTTGTAAGTTTATTGTTGGTATCTCAAAGATATAGAGAAAAATATAATTGATAGGAAATGATATGTTAGTAAAAGATAGTTAATACTAACATATGTATATGTTCGTAAAAAGTGTTGTTGGTACTTATTAAAATAACAATAGAATAATATATATATTGGAATTGATCAATTTTACCAACAAATTTATTATCTATAATAAAATTTATGTTGGTATAGGTTACATTTTTTGCAGTGATGAATGAACAACTTCACGCCCTGATGGGCATGGAAAAAATATCATAAATAAGTCATACTACAAAACATGTACATCACCCAATAGTGAAATATCATTCAACTTTAACAAAACTCATCAGGAACAATAATTAACACCTTGTGCGAATGGGATTTTCCCGCACACAAGGGTTATCTATTCCCAAGAATGAGCTCATTGAAACAACCCATGTATTTATAGAAGAAGACATTTTCATATCTATTAATATTTTTTAATTTAATATTAATTTTTCATTAAATTGGATGCTTTGTATGATAGTGTACTCAACACCCAACAACTGGTTTCTCTGAAATCTTACTTTGCACACAATATTGAGTTATATCAAAAAATAATACACTAATAATTTTATTATTTTAAATAGTAGTTAATTCCTAGACGTTTTATTTGAAGGAATGAACAAAAATAACTACAATATGATTACAAATTTTTGTAAAAGGTTTTTACATATATCCAAAAAATATATAGGCTTAAAATGAGAATGAATCCAAATTTTAATAATAAGATACTCTAATATTTTTAAAAGTCCATTTTACCGCTTTTTGATGGATAACCCTTTTTAAAAATAGTTTTTGTAACTTTTTTATGTTCTATTTGATAAAATAAAATTCTTATTTAGAAGAAGGACATAAAAATTTACATTGGTTGTTGTTTTGGTATTTTTCTGATAAAATCTATATTTTTATTAATAGTGAAAATACTGCATTTTAATTCAAAACATCATTTTCATCTAATTAATTTATATAGTATTATTTTCATTTTAATTGGTTTTAATGTTTAATTGGATTAATTTTTTATCATTTATTCTAATTATATTCATTCAAAGTAATTTCACATTTCAATTAGACAAAAACACTTGTCCATCTTTTGATAGTTTTCATTTCTTAAAAACCCGCTTTTTTATTTTGACAATGGGAATTAATTTTAAATTATTTTCTTAAAATTGTTTGTTTTGAAACAGAAAAAATGGATTCCATATTTTGAATAATAATTTAAAATTTTTGTAAATATGTACCTTTTATTTTTTAGACATTGTGAATAGTAACTTCAGTAATTATTTTTATTTACCATGGTTAAAGGGTAATTCAAGTAAATAAGGGTAAAAAATATAAAAATAATATAAAACTACCCTTAATTGCGTCTTATTTCTACTAGATGACAAATGTATGACCATGGTAATCTTTGTGTCTATTTTAGGATCTCATGGATCCACTTGGGTGTGAAGTGACCTCTTATAATTTTTAATTTAAAGAAAAGGGAAATGTAACATAAATATATATCTTCTAACTAAAATAATTTTAATTTGGTTTATATAAATGATATATTTGAATATAAATAGAAATTATAAATAAAAAATATTTCCTACATTATGGTATTTTATTTATAATTTTTAGACATTAAATAAATAAATTTATTTACGACACAATGATGATGCAGTGATTACCTTGTTAATGAAATATTCAAATAAATGATATTATAAATGTTAAAATAAATGTAATTTGAACATTTTGACTCCGTGGAAAAAAAATTTGTATTATTATGACATATTATATTTATGTTAATTCTTTTGTTTATAAGGAATCAAGTTTTTGTTACTTTAACAAAAATAAAATTACTAAATAGAGTCAAAATTGACATAAATGAGTTTTTAAAATAAATATTATCTTATTAAATGATATAATTGTTCAAAAAATCTATGATTCAGACAAAAGACATATATAATTTTAAAAATTCCATTAATTATCCACTTGTGATTCAATTGGAATTTTATAGTAACTATAGTAACCATGTATTATGAAAAAACAAGAAGACATGGTAAAAGTTAATGTTTTTAACTAAGGGTTAAAGCTAAAAGATAAGGTTAATTTTGTATCCTAAAAATTTATAAAACCTATATTTTGAGAGTATTTCGACACATACTCGTCTTATACTCTAATTAATTCACTATTTATCTATTATAATTCTAAAATCAATTTAAAATAAAATAATATTTCAAGACTTTCCTAAAGTTCCCATCATCCCTCTTATGAAAGGCCACCAACTCTACCCACTTACTCACACATCTAACGAAAAATTACCATCCAAATTCAGCTCAAATAATCTCCTAGCATCCCTACCTTACTCATATAAGTCTTACATTGGGCAGAAGGAAATTCAAGAAAGTCTTTGGGCTCAAATCAAAACATGATACCCGATTTAGAAGTAACGTCTTCTCTCATGTTCCTTTCCTTTATTTTTCTTCTCCACTCCATATTATCTTATTATTACTGGATTACATAACAACACCAGTATCCTAAATATTCTAGTACATTGTTATATAAATTATTAAATATAAAACTACACACGCCTCCCTCTAATAGATAAAAACATACTATTTCTGTGTACGGTGAACTACTGCAACACAAAATGATGATTCTTCACTTTTCTCCACCCAAATATCTGTAGGATCGAAATGATCAATGTAAATGATCAATATACAAGAGGGGGTGAATTGTACACTTTAAAATTTTCCTTAAACAAGGAAAGATATAAGTTTATCAAAGTTAAACTAAGTAAATTCACAACACCTCTAATCACGAATGAAAGATTGGGACAAAGTATGAAGTTACAAACTTCTAGTTCTATGCACTTGCTTTAATCTGGAAAGTGATTCCGAAAAACAAGTTCCAGAAATATGGATCCAGAAATTAAAACTTAACCAATTTTTACAATATGAGATTCTACCTAACAGCATATAGAATCTAAATTGATCAGAGTACAAGTGTAAGGAAATATAAGAAGATTATACTTTTTTTACAATACCATATGCAGCGGAAAAACAAGTAGTACAACTACAAGAAAAAAACAATAACTCTTTTAACCCAAAGAGAAGGGTATCCCAAAACCTTAGATAAAGGTCCCTTGATTTATACTTTCAAGAAATTTTGTCTTACCCACACAAGGGTAAGCCCTCAATACGAAGATCGGAATCTCTGTCTTGTTATCCTCGTAATCCCTCAACTTCAAGGTAGTTGGAACCTCTTTCTTCCTCAGCAAGGAAGCCCTCGAACATCAAGGATGTCGGCACCTCTGTCTTTATATCCCCAGAAGCCCTCGAATGTAATCACCAACATTCGGAGTCACACAAAGCAATCTGAACGAGCAGTTCAGTATGCACAAAGCATGAAAATCTTCTCTCTCTATAAATCACCTTAACATCATGCGGTCTCTAGAGTGATAAACTTGTTGTTAAGATCTTTCAAATGATCTATTATTTATAGGCTTGGTTGGAACGATCGGATCCCTCCTCCAACAGTCATATTTTCATTAAATTTCAGAGGGACATGTACACGTGTCACTAAACCAACAGTTAATTAAAAACAGAATGGACAACATTGTTTTATAGCAAAAGATGTGTAACTGAAAGCACGACATCATTTTATAATGAAACAAGTGTAAGTATAAGCAAAACTAGAATTCGGAATGTAAGCAAATAATAGTTTGAAGTCTAACCAAAATGGAATTCGAAGTCTATAATAAAAAAGGATATACGGATTCTGTTTTATAGGATTTCATAACCTAAATTTAGTGGGAATCCAGAGTCTGAATTTCTAAGGAAATTCAGAGTCTGGTTTCACTAGAATTCAGAGTCTGAACTTATAAAGTTCAGAGTCGAACTCATAAAAGTTCGGAGTCGAACTCATAAAAGTTTGGAATCGAACTCATAAAAGTTCGGATTCGAACTTATAAAAGTTTGGAGTTGAACTTATACAAGTTCATAGTCGAACTCGTAGAAGTTCGAAGTCAAACTCGAAGATGTTCGGAGTGGAACTCGTAGAAGTTCGGAGTTGAACTCGTAGAAGTTTGGTGTTGAACTCGTAGAAGTTCAGAGTCGAACGCGTAGATATTCGGAGTCAAACTTATAAAAGTTCGGTGTCGAAAATATAAAAGTTCAGAGTCCAGAATTCGGAGTTGAACTTTGTTAGAGTTCATATCTATAATTCGGAGCGGAAATTTATTAGAGTTCCTATCCATAATTCAGAGTGAAACTTTATTAGAGTTTGTATCCAGAATTCGGATCCTAAATCATAATGCTTCATAACATAGCATTATATGATTTTGAGGTTTTGGGTATGAATACGATTTTTGTACTTAAGAAAAAATATTTATATGTATATGAAAAACTACTTTAGGGTAAATATCCTTAAGGAAGAAAAATTTTCCTTATAGAAGTAAAATAAAGATTTTCTTAAGTATAAGGTGTTTGTGATTTTCAAAACAAGAAGGAATGGAAAATTCATAAGGAAAACCTTATTGACTCAACAATATCGTGGAGGCCATTATGATGGAAAATTATTCATATATTATATATATTATATTTATATAGTCTCTATAATCATTTAATTTTTATTTACAACATTCCTTTATGATTTCTATAATGTGTAAATACGATAATTTTATTTGAGAAAGTGCGAACTACTACCCCCTCAAAGAGATATGAATTGTTCATGCAATACATGGAACGTATAAAGGAATAAATTAATGAAATTATGTAACATATACTAGAATTATAACATACTTTTGTATCATTTAGTTTACATTCATTTAATATACCAAAGAAATGAATATAGCATTCATGCATACGTATGGTCTACCATCTCCATGAACGGTGCATTTTATTTCTTATCTCCAAATGTTATGGACATTTATAAATGGATATATACTGAATATATATGATATCTAAATATTTAAAATCATTTTGAGGATGATGTGGTTATTTATAAAAGGAAAATTTATATCAAAATAATTTTATTTTTGACTCAAGTACCAAATATTGATTAAATGACAAATATTAACTTAAATTATTATGTAATTGTTATAACATGGAAATAAGTGATAGAAAAATGAATAATAAACTTGAAAAAGGTTATAAACAATTAGAGATTGACCTAAGTTTATTATTCAGGAATAACAAGGAATATACGTGATGATCTGGACACAAGGTAAGGGAATTTCTAAACTCAATTTCAACTCATTATGTATACTTTGTTGACTATATTATGCCAAGATTATGTATAGAATAACTATTTGTTTATTTGTATTGAAATTTCCACTTCCCATTGTGTGGATATATTGTTTCTTCACATAATTACCACCATTGATAAATTCTTATGTCATTTATATGAACTTTGTAACGGAAATATTATCTCAATCTCCATTCATAGAGTTAGATATACATGTCATTGGTCTGTTTTTTCAAGAATGTGTATGAATTAAATTTTACTTTTTTTAAATAATTATCCACTTATATTGAATGTATTTATATTTATCACGTATAATTATGTCATTGATTTATCCTTAATCTAATGATAAGATCATTATGAGGGACTTACTCTCAATCTCCTTTATTTGGGGAATATCTTGATGTTATGAACCTTTATGTTCTTATAAGGTGTATATAAAAACCTTTTACTGATTGTATCTTGAATTATTATATTATCATTATATTTAAAAAAAATAATAATAATTCAATTACTTAATGATATTTATTCAAGTGTTTCTTATGTGGTAAGGGAATTCTCAACTTCTCTTTCATTTCAAGTTTTCTTTTATGTGGTATATCTTTCAAATTTCAATTAAATGTTCTTATTTAAATTTAATTATATATCTATACTTTATTATGAGTCATTTATGTATGGGTGACCCTTGTACCCTCTCTTTATAATGTTTTCTAAAACCTTGTTGCATATCTGTTATGCTGTAGAAATTTTGTCTTAAAATCTCTCTCTTTTTCTCAAGAAATTATTTTATATTTCTTATGTGATTACCCAAACTTATTTCATTTTAGGGTTATTCAAAAATAAATAAAAATTATTTATTTTATTCTATAATCTAAATATAGAAAACCGTCTTTTTTCTCATGGATTAAAAAGGACATTGTGATCATGTTTTTAATCACTTTTTAAAACATCATGATTTTGATATGAAACCCATTTCTCTGATTGTATTTGGGTTATTTATGAAATGTTTTATTATTATCTATATGAATCACATGAAAATAAAAACATATTAAATTTGATCTTTAATAGCACTCTAATGCATTAAGTAAATAAATTAATCTTTAGAGATGTAATGTTTTATGATACCTTGGTGAATAACCTTGGTAATTTTTACGATACCTTGATGAATAAACTTGGTAAATTTTTATAATAACTCGGTGAATAACCTTGGTAATTTTTATGACACCTTAGGGATGGACCTTGGTTATATGAAACCGTAGGGATGGAACTTGGTGATATTCTTATGAATGTCTAAATTAAATATGGTAGCAATATTTTCAAGTTATAACCCATGTTCTTATTATTATGATATTCCTATTTTTCGTGACTTTATGAAAGTCATAATGTTCATATTTACATATCTTAAGATCACATGTAAACTATTTTTCTTGTTTTCCCTTAATGAACTATTTATGATCATCCAAAGTTTTTGATATTTTTTTTCATAGGGAATAAGAATGGGTAAGATAAAGTAATAATTCTATATGATTTTTATCATGAAAAGAAATCATGTTTTATTAAAGGAGTTATATTTTGTGAAAAGAAAATATGCTGAGTAGAAGAGTATAAATTTTAAATTTTGAGTAGTTATGTAATATTTAAGGACTAATTCCCTAAAACTCTAAATCTAAAAAGATCCTCAAAGTGAATTTCCTAACTTAACTCGAGATTATGTAAGATTTATGGTTGGGGCCTTATAGTTGGTATCAAATGAATGGTTTAGACAAATTTGAAGATTATGATGATTTCATAAGGGTTGGGGATATAATCATTGTAAAACCTTGACCAGAGACGCCTATCATTTTATTCTTTTATCAGTCTCGCATCGGTTAGAAGAGGTTTGGTTGGGTCCCTATTTGATTTTTTTTAAATCTTGGATGTTTTCGGTGGGTCTCTGGCTAGTGAGCAATCACCGCACTGCTAGATGTCACCGCGCATTTGGTCCGGGTGGGTGCATGGTAACCGCACTGCTAGTAGTGATCATGCGTTTGGACCTAGTGAGTACGCGATCGCCCAAATTTTTAGGTAAATAAATAAATTATAAGAATTGATTATGTTGGAAAAAATAATAAAAAATAAATAAAGAAAAGTGGGTTAAATTAAATTAAAATGAATTTTATAAAATGGTTAACAATAATTAAGATAATTTTTAATAGAGTTATTATTATTATTATTGTTTTTGTTGTTATTATTATTATTATTATAGGTTAATAGAAAAAAAACGTAAATCTTAAATCTACCTGCAGCCCCCCCCCCCACCGTTTCCTGTCGCGCTGTTTGGGTCTCCCCCGGGTCTTCCATCCCTATGTGGTTTCCCTCCCTGGTCTCTCCCCATGACCTCGTGTCCCAGCACCATGTGCACATCCACCCCTGCGCCCAGCACCTCTCCTCTAGGCCTCCTACCTTCTCCCCTCCACACCCCACCTCCCGGCCTACCGACAACCCCAGCAGCGCTGCCTCGCCCACACCCCGGCCTGCGGATAACCCCATCAGACCCCACCTCCTCTTGTCCTTTTTTCCTATGTGAGCCATGATCCTACCCCCAGCTTCCTCACCAGCTCCTGCCTCCTTCCATTCCACCTTCCCACCGCATCTTGTTTGCCACCTCGCTAGAGCACCCTACAGGCCACACTAGCGCGACCTACTTTCAGAAGGTGGCCCAAACTCCCCTACATGCGACCCTCTCTCCTATGGACTCCTCCTCCTGTTTGACTAGCACTGCACGGCCCTCCTCTAGCATTGTTCCACCCTACATGGTGTGTGACCATCCAGCCCGAACCCTAGCATGCACCTTGTTTCGGCGCGACCATAACATTATTGCACAGCGCCTCCACCCTACCCCGGAAAGGCCGCGGTTCCTCTATTTGTCAAACCGCGGTATGTATCTCATTCAAATTTGGTTTTATCCTTCGTTTAGGGTTAATTGGTTGCAGATTAAATCATGTTTTGTTTTGCGTCGAATTTTTTCCATAGGGTTTTATTGGCTTCTTGTTGGTGCGGTTGCGGTACAAATGAGGTTTCGAACCAGTTTCAGGAGCAGTGTCAATGTTTGAGGTAGGAGATTCCGCCTATAAAAATTGTTTGATGAATTAACTCACCCATTTAATTTATTTGGTAATTCATTGATTAGTTTTCTTATTGTGGATATTTCTTTACTTGGGGTTTAATATATTTTTGGATGTGTTTCACATGTGAACTCTTGTTGTGCCACTTAATATTATTTTATAAGTTGTGAAGTTGGTTTTTTAAATTATATAAAGGCTTTGAATCATGTTTTAATATGGTTTTTGTGTACGGTTGGTTTTAAAAGATGATTTTGGGTGTGTTTTTGGCGTAAAAGCCTTGTGGAACTTCTTGAAATTTTTTTATAAATTTTTTTAAGGGTTTATTAAATTGTGTATAAAATGAGAAACATGTTTAGGATAGGTTTTTTGTGTGTTTGGTTTGAAAATATGATGTTATTGTTTTGGTATAACACCTTGTGGTATTTCATGAATTTTTTTTATAAATTTTCAAATGATTTGTTGAATAATTTGGGTGTGGCATATTTTGGTATTGAAAATGTGTTTAGGCACATGAGCTTTTAAATGTGTTTTTCAACGTGTCATGTGATTTTATCTTGTTCTGCACTCTAGTGTTTTCCTAAAAAGACATGTTTGCTCTTTAAAATGATAAGTAAGTTATTTTGGTGTTGTGTGGTTTTTTTAATCACTTTGCGTATTTTTAAAGTGGTTTAATAAGTAATGTCGATGGTGTGAGTTGTGTTTTGAAAACAGGTCGAGCTAGTTATTTTGCACTAATTGTTCATTTGGATTGTTTTAAGTCAGTGGTTTTGTGTTTTTAGTTGTTGTGTGTTTGGTATAGCACGTTGGTGGGGTAACCCCATGATACCACAGTCATAGGCTTGCGTGCTCTTGTGCACCTACGCGAGGCATGTCACATTTTCATGTTTGAGCTACAAGTTGAGGTAGGTCCCCCACTACACTTGCCTTTAAATTTAGAATTTATTAATTTCTTTATATTTTATAAATTTTAATAAATAAGAAATAGTATTAGATAATAAATTTTTAAATGACCACTCGGTGTAAAAAGATCAGTTTTTTTATACACAACACTTGAATCATTTTCTTGATGAGTAGACACACAGTAGTGAAAGAATGCTCGTTTGGACTTTAAACATAATTCATGAAATTTTAAATTTATTTTTGGTTTATTGATAAATGATTTATTTTTAAGCACGAACAAGTTTTTGGTTCACTTGAGAAATGAGTATTTTCTTTAAAATTGGTGAAGGCATTTTTGGCACTTTAATAAAATAAATTATTTTGGAAAACACTATTTGGGGTGACTCAGATGTGATATTTTTTGTACGTTGACTGTATGACTTTTGTGTGATGTTTGTACAACTTGATTGACTTTTTTGACTCACCCCTTTCATGTTTATTATATGTGTTGACATGGTAACCTGGCATAGTAAGTGAATCTTCTAATAATGATTGTTGCACCAGTTTAGATTACGCACTAGCTAGGGGCCCTTAGTATGGATGACACTCTGCTAGGGGATTGGGCCCCTCAGTTAATCCATGTAGGGAAACACCGGGCATTAGGGTGTTATGACATCATCTAGAGTAGGTATGCCTTCAGGATGAGTCACATGTATAGTACGTTATGTATTGTTCATGATCTCCTAGGTTCGACCCATGTTTCCTTCAGTGTTTATTTGTATGTAGCAGATAATTGAGAGGTCTAGTTTGGTAGCTAGCCCTTTAGTGCCACTTTTTCCATTTCCCATAGTGTGTGTTGGGTGTTATTTGGTTTTACCTTTTTACTGACAACTGAAATTTGAATTTCTAAATGGTTCACGGAAATTTTTTAAAATGCAATGCACCTGTTTCTTTCAAACATTAAACTTGTTTTTTTAAATTACAAAGGTAAATAGACTATTACTTGTTTTAGAAATGGAAGTGTGTGTGTGGAAACCCATATTTTTTATAATTTAGTTCAAACCTAGAATTAGTAAATTTCTTTATTTAATGGTAGTGCATTGGTAATAGTTTGTTGGGCATGCCTACTGAGTTTTAATACTCACACCTATAGTGTTTTCCTATTTTTAGTTTTGTTGTAGGTTCAACTATTTGGTTCAGGTTCTTGTTTTGTCTTCCTGTGCAAGGTAGGCTGTTAGTTATTGGAGGTGACCTAAGAGGTCATAAGAATGTATGTACAGTTTATTTTTTTCATGTCACTGTTAGTTTTTTGGGTTATCGTTAGTTTTTGTTTATCTATTTTTCTTTTGTTCATGGGACAAATCGTTCCCAATGGTTATGTTTTGATACCCGAGACTAGTTTCCAGCCCGTAGGGATCGGGAACGCCCCTCAAGCCACACCGAGGGCTAGCTCGGGTGATCGGTTCATGGTCAACCCAGGTTGGTTTGTGAAAAAATAGTATCAGAGGAGGCCCTTGTTATTTGGGGTGTCTAGTAGAAGGATATTAGGACTCTTGGGGCTCATGAGGTAGGTTACGGGTCGGTTCCTGATCACCACCACTCATAACGAGACCTGAGTTACCAGGGGTAGTTCAGGATTTGAGTCTTTTGTCTTTAGTTGTTTTGGATTGAGGGATGACAATGAGGGCGAATCGGTACACGTTGAGGCCACACATGGGGTGGTGACCCATGTGGAGTCCAAGTTCGAGGTTTAAGGTCCTCTTAGTGTTATTCCTTAAGTCAGGCATGGGTCACTACCATGTCTTCAGGTTAGGCACAAACACTAGTTCCTCTTTCTGATGGTTTATAGTTAGTTTTGTTTCATTTTGAACTCGGTCTATGCGAGTGTGTGTTGAAAATGAAAGTGATTTAAAAACGAAGAAAAAAGGGGGTTTCTTACAAATTGCTTTTAAATTAGTAAAGTGGTGTTTTAAAGAGAATGTGTATAGATTTGGAAAAACATGGTATGTGTTTGTATTTGGTAAGGAAAAGAAGTGTTTTAACCTTGGCACTTCTCATGGAGGGTCACACGTGCATGGGTATATACAGAGAGTGTGTGGGGGTACTTGTTTGCAGATGATATGAATGAGAATGAATGAACGCACATGTGATTGTTCATAAGGTGCCATAGGTGGGTTTCAAATTTTTAAAGAAATAATGGTTTTTGAAAAGTGATTTTGGCTTATGTTTGTATATGTTTGGATATGGGTCTATTGTCCTTTCCTTTTGTTGTTTCTTTGATTGACTTTTGTCTTGATGGCCAATTTTGATGGTGTTTTTCATGTTGTTATGAGTATGCCACCTAGAAATCCTCCAAAAGTTGTTAATGAGTCATGCTCAGCTCCCAGTTCTTTGTGTGTGTTGCCTAGTTATCGAGATAATCGAAGTATGTAAGAGGCAATTTTATAGCTTGGAAAGATATTGTGTCATCGGGTTATTTGGAACTCCTATGGTAGTTAAGGTTTGTACCATCCAAGATTTACTTGAGGGTTCGGTTCTGGATAAGTAAAGGTGGGATGTATCATCGTCGTTAGAGTCTGGGGTGTAGTTGGTGGGGGGTCAGCTCTTGTGACGGTTCCCTGTCTGGCAAGGATCTTTGTCTGTACCAACTCCCAGATTTTTGGATCATTCTTTCACATGCGACTAGTCTGGCTGGTTCAGGCATTCTAAGCCGCCTTGTAGCAACCCTCCGAAGACTTCCTACCATGCGACTGTTCTGGTCCTCGGAGATAGTTTTGAAAGAAGTGTCATTCGGGAGGAAGGAGTTAGGTACTGGAGGATGAAAATGTTTGACTGTGAGGTAGGAGATGATTCATCCATCAGGGCCCCAGCCACAGGCTTCGGGGTGAAGCTCGCGCACAGTCAGTTGTTGCCGAGGGTGTGTGGAAACCACAGTCTAGTTAATTTTTCATCTTTGGGAAGGAAATGTCCAAAAATTCCTTTTTCAATTCTCATCGTTTTCGTAATCTCATCCTTATTTTGGTGCCAGTATGACTTGTTGTACCACAATCCAAGAGGCCTCATCTGCTCTAAATGTGGCTTTTAAATTATTTGTATTCATTCAGTGGTGTTGGGCCCGTGAATAGACAGACCCATTGTTATTTTTAGTTTGGTCTCAATTGTGTTTGTTTGGGGGGTGATTGATTTCATGAAACAAATGGTCAAAATTTTTGGCTCCTTATATAGTTAGAGTCCCTCTCTGTAGGCTTTCCTTTAGTGTGTTTGGGTTTTGTAAGGGATTCCAGTGTCCCATTGTGCCGGTTTTCCCCACAATATATTTTCTTAATCCCAGTGGTGTATTTGTTCCATTCTTGTTGAGAAAGTGAGTTGATTTTGGTTTGGGAGTTCCCGCATCCCCCCCCCCTGGGGGGTGTTCGAGTTTCAAGGGTTTCGGTATTAGTGAATTATTGTGGTGGAGAGAACCCTCGCATGTTCTCCTCTCAATCTCAGGCAGTGTTTTTCCTGGAATTGGCTAGTTGTGACGTTTGTTAGGAATAGTCACCCTGGGGTTCTCAGGTCTTTATGTTTTTGTCTGGGCAGGGACTCAAGTTGGGTCGACTGTTATCTTGGTGACTTTCTGGGGGAAGGAAGTGTCTGTAGTGGGGATAATTGTCACACCCCAACCACTGAAGCCTATTATTTTATTCTTTTATCGGCCTCACATCGTTCAGATATGGTTTAGTTGGTTCCCTATTTGATTTTTTTAAAATATTTGATGTTTTCTGTGGGTCTCGGGCTAGTGCGCAGTCACCGCACTACTAGAGGTCACCACACATTCGGTCCAGGTGGGTGCGCGGTCAATGCACCGCTAGTAGTGATCATGCATCTGGACCTGGTGAGTGCGCGGTCACCCAACTATTTAGATAAATAATAAAATTAGAATAATGGATTAAGTTGGAAAAAAATAATAATAGATAAATAAAGAAAAGTGGGTTAAATTAAATTAAAAATATTTTTATAAATATTTTTTTACACTAATAACAAAAATTTATAATATTTTTTTATTATTGTTGTTGTTGTTGTTATTGTTATTATTATTATTATAGGTTAATAGAAAAAAAATGTAAACTCTAAATCTACCAGCACCCCCCCCCCCCCCCGTTTCTCGTCGCAGCGCCTGTGTCTCTCCCGGGTCCCCCATACCAGTGTGGTCGCCCTCCCTGCTCGCTCCCCATGACCCCAGGTCCCAGCACCCTACGCACAGCCACCCCAACACCCAGAACCTCTCTATCAGGCCTCCAACCTTCTCCCCTCCACACCTCACGTCCCGGCCTGCCGATAGCCCCAGCGGCCCTGCCTCGCCTGCACCCCGGCCTACTGACAGCCCCAGTAGACCTCACCTCCTCCTGGCCTTTCCCCCTGTGCGAGCTGCGATCTGACTCCCAGCTTCCTCACCAGCTCCTGTCTCCTTCCGCACTACCCTCCAGCCACATCTCACCGGCCACCTCACTGGAGCACCCTGCCGGCCACACGAGCACAACCTAATTTCTGAAGGCAGCCCGAACTCCCCTACGCATGACCCTATCTCCTATAACCTCCTCCTCTTGTTCTACTAGCACCACATAGCCCTCCTATGGCTTTGTTCTGCCCGGCTTAGCGTGCGACCAGCCAACCCGAACCCTGGCCTGCACCATGTTTCAGAGGGACCCGAACCTTATTGCACAGCACCTCCACCGTACTCCAGTGAGGCCGCAATTCCTCTCTTCGTCAAACCACGGTTTGTATCTCATTCTAATTTGGGTGTTCTCCTTGGTTTATGCTTAATTGGTTGTAGATTAAATCATGTTTTTGTGCATCAAAATCTTTCTGTAGGGTGTTATTGGCTTCTCGTTGGTGTGGTTGCAGTGCGAATGTGGTTTCACACCGGTTTAGGAGCTCTGTCAACATTTAAGGTAGGCTATTCTGCCTATAAATTTTTTTTCATGAATTAACTCACCCCTTTAATTAATTTTTTAATTCATTGATTAGTTTTCTTGTTGTGGATATAGATTTACTTGGGGTTTAATATATTTTTGGATGTGTTTCACATGTGAACTCTTGTTGTTCCGCTTAATATTATTTTATAAGTTGTGAAGTTGGTTTATTAAATTAAATAATGGTTATGAATCATGTTTTAATATGGTGTATTTGTACGGTTGGTTTTAAAAGATGATTTTGGGTGTGTTTTTGGTTTAAAATCCTTGTGGAACTTCTTGGATTTGTTTTATAAAATGTTTTAATGGTTTATTAAATTTTTTATGAAATGAGAAACATGTTTGCGATTGTTTTTGTGTGTGTTTGGTTTTAAAATATGATTTCAGTGTTTCGATATAACAACTTTTGATATTTAATGAATTTTTTTTATAAATATTCAAATGATTTTTTGAATAATTTAGGTGCTGTGAATTTTGTTTTTGAAAATTTGTTTAGGCGCATGAGCTTTTAAATGTATTTTTCAACATGAAATGCGTATTTTTCTGGTTTTTCACTCTAGTGTTTTCTTGAAATGATATTTTGGATCTTTAAAATGATTATTAAGTTATTTTGGGGTTGTGTGGTATTTGTAAACACTTTGCGGATTTTTAATGTTGTTTAATAAGTAATGTCGATGGAATGAGTTGTGCTTTGAAAACATGTCGAGCCAGCTATTTTGTGCGTATTGTTTATTTGGATTGTTTTAAGTCATTGGTTATGTGTTTTTAGATGTTGTGTGTTCGTTTCAATACGTTGTAGGGGTAACCCTAAGATACCGCAATCATCGGCTTGTGCGTGCTTGTGTGCATGTATGAAGCATGTTGTGTTGTCTTGTTTGAGCTACGAGTTCAGGTAGGTCCCCCACTACACTTTCCTTTGAATTTAGAATTTATTAATTACTTCATGTTTTATAAATTTTAATAAATAATAATTAGTATTATGTGATAAATTTTTAAATGATCACTCGATGTAACAAAAGCCGTTTATTTTATAAATGAAAATTGAAACATTTTATTGGTGAGCGGACACCTAGTTGTGAAATAATGCCCATTTGGAATTTAAATGTAATTCACAGAATTTTAAATGTAGTTCTGGTTCATTGATAAATGATTTATTTTGAAACGCGAACAAGTGTTTTGGTTCACATGAGAAATGAGGATTTTCCAAGAAATTGGTGAAGGCCTGTTTGTCACATTAATAAAATAAATTATTTTGGAAAACTCTATTTTGGGTGACTCAGATGTGATATTTGGGGTACATTGACTGCATGATTTGTGTGTGATTTATGTACTACTTGATTGACTTTGTTGACTCACCCCTTTCCGGTTTATTATATGTGTTGACATGGGAACCTGGAATAGTAAGTGAATATTCTCAGAACGATTTTTTTACTAGTTTAGATTATGCACTACCCAGTGGCCCTTAGTATGGATGACACTCTGCTAGGGGATTGGGCCCCTCGGTTAGGCCATGTAGCGAAACACTAGGCGTTAGGGCGTTATGACGTCCTCGAGAGTATGCATTCCTTTAGGATGAGTCACATGTATAGTACATTCAGGATTGTTCATGAGCTCATAGGTTCGACCCATGTTTCTTATAGTGTTTATTTGTATATGGAAGAAGATTGAGAGGTCTTGTTCAGTAGCTTCCCCTTGTGTGCCACTTTTTCCATTTCCCTTGTTGTGTGTTTCGTGTTGTGTGGTTTCCCCTTTTTACTGGAAACTGAATTTTGAATTTCTAAATTGTTTTCAAAAATGTTTTAAAATGCAATGCACCTATTCTTTTCAAAAAGTATACTTGTTTTCTTTAAATTAAAAAGGTAAATGGAATGTTACTTGTTTTAGAAATGGATGTGTTTGTGTGGAAACCCATATTTTGTACAATTTAGTTCAAACCTGGAATTAGTAAATTAGGTTATTTTAAGGTACTGCATTGGGAATAGTTTGTCGGGAACTCCTACTGAGTTTTAATACTCACGCCTATTGTGCTTTCTAGTTTTCAGTTTTGTTGTTGGTTCTGCTGTTTGGTTCAGGTTCTTGTTTTGTATGACCGTGCGAGGCAGGCTGTTAGTTGTTGGAGGTGACCTAAGAGGTCACAATGAGGTACCTATAGTTTATTTTTTCGTGTTGCTGCTAGTTTTTTGGTTATGATCAGTTTTTTATCTATTTATCTATTTTCATGGGCCAAATAATTCCCAATGGTTATGTGTTGATGCCCGACACTAGTTGCCATCCCGTAGGGATCGAGAATGCCCCTCGGGCCATGCCGCGGGCTGGCTCGAGTGATCGGTTCATGGTCGAACCGGGTGGGTTCATGAGAATCATGGGTTTGTAATTTTAAGTTTAATCATAATTTCAAGGTCTTAGAATCCCTTTTTAGGATTAAATTATGAAATTTCAAAGTAATTAATTGGTTTTTTGGAGACATCCAACTTTGATGAAATTATGGGTAATTAATTTTTGGGATGAAAATGTGAGGTATGAGATAACCTTTGAGGTTAAAATATGTTATTTTTATTTTTGATGATTTTACCTCATTTTAGGTAATGTTATAACATTATATAGTTTTTGAAAAAGTACAAAATGCATACCATGTGACAACCTATCACATCGGACAAAGTTGTGGGAATCAAACACACAACAAAAGTACAAATGGGATTTATTGCCTACCACTAGACTACGTGAATCCCTAGTTAGTATGACATATTATTTTTAGATAAATGATTTTATGGATCAAGAATAATATGATTTTGGGGACTTATTTTTTATAAAATGGATATCCACAGTATAGGAAAATGATTTAGTGATTAAGTGATAATTTTATTTTGGAATACGTTCACTCTTTTGGAAACACTATATACCAATGTAAAATAGAATACTAGGGGTGTTTATATGAGGAGTGATGGTTGAATTTTACTTTGGTAGAATTTGTGTTTTTATTATGGACTTATGGAGATTTTGGTTATTTATGGAAGTGATTAACCTATTTTGGATAATATGTAATTAGTAAAATTACTTTTAAGTATGAGACTTTAAGAGTAGTCGATGTTATTTGGTGATAAATATTAATATTTTTTGTGGAAGACTATGTGATCAAATCCTTATATTTTTTGGGTTTCAATTTAGTTTGGATTATTTTGATGAATTTTAAGGACAGTTGTTTATTGAATGGTCTTTTTTGAACATTGGGTATTGTCTATTGAATTTTATAGATTAAGAGTAGTATTTATTTTAATAACAGATTGTTTTTTAGGAATTATCTGATCTTTTACCAACCATTTTGGTTCTGGGTAATGTTTCAAGTTATAATAAATAGATATTTAATCTTTTTTGGATTATTTAATTATCTAGAAGTTGATTCTAGTAATTTAGGTGTGACCAAGTCATATTAAATACTCTTTGTTTGGATAAAATATGAGTTTCTGGTAGAAATTTATTAATGTATGAAACTCTACTTGAAAAGTATTTATATTTCCTTATGTTCATAGTCACACTCATAAATGAATTCCTCAACATTATGAAAATGACATTAAAAACGTTTTCAGATTACTTTTCCTATTATGAAATCAATGACCGTTTAACCCCTCACATGTTTGTGGTTTTATGGTTGTTAACTTTTTCCTGGTCATGTTTTCTATCGCTCTCCGTCATAACTTGACGCTTAGTTTTCCTTCCATATCCATTTTTTCTACATGAAACCTTAGTATGTGTAATCATGGGTGACCTTTTACTTCTATTTCTCTCTTTTAAATATTTATTTTTATTAACTCTTTTTTTATGTGGTAATTTCAATGAAGTTTCTGAGCCCAATTTTAAAATAGTGAGGGTATAATTTCCAAAAGGGGGGAATGATATGACATCCATGTATTTATAGAATAATTCATTTTAATATATTTTAATATATTTTAATTGAGATTAATTTAATTTTAAATGGGATGCTTTCTCTGATAGCGTACTCGACACCCAACAAGTGGTTTCACCGAAATTGTACATTGCACAAAACATTCAGTTAAAACAAAAAATAACACCATAATAATATTATTAGTATAAATGGTAGTTAAAAACTAGTCATTTTATTTGAGAGAATGAAAAGATCCATCTAAAATATGATTACATATTTTTGTTAAATATTTTTACATATATCTAATAAATTTTAGAGGTTTAAAATGAGAATGAATCCAATTTTTAAGCATAAAATACTCTACTATTTTTAAAAGGATGTTTCACCAATTTTTTTATGGAGAAACCCTTTAAAAAAACGTTTTTTTCACTTTTATATGTTATATTTTATAAAATAAACTTATTCTTTAGAAGTGGGATATAAAAATTTACTTCTATTGAAATTTTGGTATTTTTCTGATAAAATCCATATTTTTATGAATAGTGAAAAATATTTCATTTTAATTCAAAACTTCATTTTCATCTAATTTATTTACATAGTTATATAGTCATTTTAATTGGTTTGAAATTATATTTGGATTAAGGTTTTATAATTTACTCCAATTATTTTCATTGGAAGTAATTTCACATTAAATAGGACATAAACACATTTCAATATTTTGATAGTTTTTCTTTCTTAAAAACATATTTTTTTTTGTTTTGATAATGGGAATTAATTTTAAATTAATTTCTGAAACTTCTATGTATTGAATTTTGAAAAATGGATTCCACATTTTGAATAATAATTTCAAAATTTTTTAAATAGGTACCTTTTATTTTTGGACATTATGAATAGAAACTTCAGAACTTATTTTTATTTACCTTGGTTAAAAGGTAAATCAGGTAAATAAGGGGAAAAATAATATAATTATAATATAAAACAACCCTAAAATATGTATTAATTCTATTTAATAGAATATGGATTACCAAGGGCATCCTTGAGTCTATTTTAGGATCTCATGGATCCACTTGGGTGTGATAGTGACCTTTTAAAATTTTTATTTTAAAGAAAAGGGAAATATAACATAAACAAATATCTTCTATATAAAACAATTTTAATTTTGTTTTTATAAATTTTATCTTAGAATATAAATATTAATTATAAATCCAAAAATATTTCCTACATTATGATATATTATTTATAATTTTTACACATTAAATATTTAAATTTATTTATGACACAATGATGATGTAGTGATTACCTTGTTAATGAAATATTCAAATAAATGATATTATAAATATTAAAATAAATGTAATTTAAACATTTTTATGCCATAAATTAATTTAATATATCATTATGAAATATTATTTTGATTTAAATCCTTTTTTCTAAAGTAATCATGTTTTTATGACTTTTAAAAAAATAAATTACTAATTAGTGTCAAAATTGACAAAAATGAGTCATTAAAAAAAAAATATCTTATTAAATTATATAATAGTCCTAAAAATAAAATATTTGGAAAAAATATTTATATATTGTTATAAATTCCATTAATTATCCACATCTGTTTCTATTTTCATTTTATAGTAACTATAGTAACCATATATTATGAAAATACAAGAAGACATGGTAAGAGTTACTATTTTTAACTAACGGTTAAAGATGAAAGTTAAGGATACTTTTGTGAACTAAACTTCTATAAAACGTATTAATTAATATTATTTAGACCCATAATCATCTTATAAATTAACTATATCACTTTTTAACTATTATAATTTGAAAATAAACCTATAATAAAATAATATTTCAAAACTTTCCTAAAGTGCCCCTCCTCCCTCTTATAAATGGCCACCACCTCTACCCACTTACTCACACCTCTCAAGACCCATAACTCATCATAATTATTATTAAATAATCTCAAAACATACCTACCTTACTAATAGTATCCATACCTTGGGAATAAAAAAATTATAGAAAGCCTTTTGGCGCAAATCAAAAGAAGTTACCCGATTAAGAGGTAAAGCCTTCTCTCAAGTTCCTTTCCTTTATTTTCCATCTCCATTCTATATGATCTTCGTATTCTAAGATTACATAAAAACCCACATATCCTAAATATTCTATTATGTTGTTATGGGGTGTATTCAAACTTCACTTACACACACATCCATCTAATGGATACGAACATATTGTTTATGTGTACGGTGAACTACTGCCTTACGAAATGATGATTGTTCAATTTTCTACTAACACCTATAATGGTATCCATTATGATAGAACTATATTCATATATGATATATATTATATTTATATTGTCTCTATTATTCTATAATTTTTATTTACAACATATCTTTATTCTTTCAATAGTGTGTAAATACCATAATTTCATTTGAGAAAGTGCGGACTACAACCCCCTGAAAGTGATATGACTCATTAATGAAAAACATATAATGTATAAAGGATGGAGTTAATGAAATTATGTAAAATATAATTTAATTATAATATAAATATGTATCATTTAGTTTTCATTCCTTTAATATGAAAAAGAAATGAATGTAGCATTCATGCGTACGTACGTCCTACAATCTCCAAGAATGGTGAATTTCATTTCTTATCCCCAAATGTTATCGACTATTATAAATAAATATATACTATATATATATATTATTATATATAAATCATTAATATTATTCTAGAGGTTATGTAATGTTGACAACATGGACAATTTATATCAAAACAATTTCATTTTCGACTCAAGTACCGAATATCGACAAAATGGGGCATATTAACTTAAATAATTATGTAATTGTAATAACATGGAAATAAGTGATAAAAATGGAATAATAAACATGAAAAAGTTTTTAAAACAAGTATAAATTTACTTAAATTTATTATTCAGTAATAACAATGAACATACATGATTATTTCTACTCAAGTTAAGGGAATTTCTAAACTCAATTTTTACTCATTGGGTTTTACGCATTCTTCATTCATTATATCATTACAAAATTATGATTAGAATCAATTTTTATTTATTTATGTTGTAATTTCCACTTCCCTTTGTGTTCATATACTATTTCTACACATAATCACCCCATTGATAAATTCTTACGATATTTATACAAGCTTTATAAGGGAAATCTTAACTCGATCTCCATTCATTCTGTTAAATATACATGTCATTGGTTTTGTTTTTCCAAGAATATGTGTGAATGAAATTTTATGGTTTTAAATATATATATCCAATTTTATTTAATGTATTTATATTGATCACACATAATTATTTCATTGATTTATCCTTAATCTAATGATACAATCTTTATAAGGAACTTCGTCTCAATCTCTTTTCTTTAGGGAATATCTTGATGGTATGGACCTTTATTTTCCTATAAGGATTATATAAAACCCTTTGAATATTTTAATCATGAATTATTATATAATAATGATATTTAAATTTTTGAATAATTTAATTCCTTAATGATGTGTATTCAAGTGTTTCTTATGTGGTAAGGGAATAATCAACTTCTCTTTCCTTTAAAGTTATCTTTTATGCGGTATATCTTTCAAATTTCCATACCATTTTATTATTTTCATTTAATATTACCTATATAATGTATTATGATTCATTTATGGATTGGTAAACCTTGTCACCTCTCTTTTTAATATTGTCTAAAAACTTGTTTCACAGTCGTTATTCTATGGAATTTTCATCTCAAAATCACTATATTTTCTCAAAAAAAATATTTTATTTTGTTTATGTGATTACCGAAACTTATATCAACTATAGGGGTAATCAAAAATACATAAATATTATTTATTTTATTATATAATATAGAAACATAAACCCTCTTTTATTATTTTGAGTTTTAAATGACATAATGATCATGTTTTTATGCACTTCTTAAAACGTTACAATTCTGATATGAAACCCATTTATTTTATTCTATTTATTATATTTATAATTTTTTTTTATTATGATCTATGTGGATCACATGAAAATAAACACTTATTAATGGTGCACCTTTATTGTGTTCCAATACATTGGGTAAATAAATTAATCTCTAGGTATGGAAAGTTTAACGATACCTTAGTGAATAACCTTGGTAATTTTTACGATACATTGATGAATAACGTTGGTAATTTTTTACAAAACCATGGTTAATATCCTTTGTAATTATAATGAATCATTAAGGATGAACCTTGGTGATATTAAAACTTATGGATGGACCTTGTTTATATGATTATGAATGTTTAAATTAAATGTTGTAGCCACATTTTCAGGTTGTGACAAAAGTTCTTATTACTATAATATTCCTATTTCTCATGAATTTATGAAAGTCCTAATGTAATTATTTATATCTCTCAAGATGAAATGTAAATTTGTTCGCTTTTTTACCTTAATTATATTTATATACTTATCCCTTGTTTTTGAAATGTTTTTCATACAGTATAAGGATGGTTAAGAGAAAGGGAGAATTCCCGATGATTTTTGTCACAAATGGAAATCCTGTTACCTTCAAGGAATTTTATATTATAAAAAAATAATTATTGTGATTATAAGAGTATAATTAGTAAAGTTTTTGTTTTTATGTAATAGTTATTTCAAAATTCTCTAAAACTCTAAACCTGAGAAGATCCTCAAGGTTTATTTCTTAACTTAACTCAAGATTATGGAAGATTTAAGCTTGGGGCCTTACACTCCTTACCATGGCCCGACACATCCTAATATACTTTATACCATCCAAAATAAACATAACTTATAGAGTAACTTCTATAATTACACATTTTAATATCCCCGACTCGAGAGCTACTAAATCAGTGCCCCAAGATGTGTCTTCAAACGATCTCATGTGCAACTCCCCATACACTATAGGTGTCCGACTAGCGTCAACGGTCTAAAAATCTATGTGGGGAGAATATATTATCTTTATTTGGATAATACAGATAATATCAAAGTATAAATTTAAGAAAAAACAATAAATATCCAATAAACATGTATAAAAAATCATCTCCCAATATTGGGTACAAACAACAAACCACAATAACCAAGTCATGTCTTGCTAATAGTGAAAAACTAAAGGAACAATAAAAATAAATACCACAAGTTGAATCCCAAAAATTGTCTGAACCCCAAGTATGGATCCTCATATATGTATATCCCAATCCCTGATCAACTCTCTAGCAGAGGACCCTTTCCCATATCCTGACCTGAAACCATGAAATCTGCTAGATTACCAAACAATGGCCCAAGCTGGGTGTGAGGACAACACTGTAGGCCACAACCAATGCTATATAAAAAATATATAGTCTTAGAATATAGGTCATGAATATATAAAGTAAATTATAAGATAAAAAAGGGATAACTCATATTCCATTAGATAACCAATTACACTTAAACCATTTATATCTTTATTACCTTTTTCATTATTTATACCATCTTCATTACTTAATCCATTTTCATCATTTGTTTGATTTGTTAGGAATAAACAAAATATATACACAAGTCTATGAAAATAATCTATTATGAGTAAGGAAATATTTCAAGTCCATTTCTCACTATTATTAAGCACATAACATCATTACTTTATTCTCACCTTGAATCCTCGGTCTGGGTGGAATGAAACCATTATGGGAAACAATCATTAATACCCTTCCCTAACCAATGAAATTTGGGGTGGAGTTTAGAGCCTCAGTCTAACTCAACCAGTGGTCATAGAATCTCATGTAAATACCCTACACTACAAATCCATGTGCACATGTTTATATATCCAATCTCTACACACATACCACATCACAACCAACCATAGACAATACCAATGGAAATATCACAATACATAACAACCAATATGGAAATAAATATCAACCCATAAACCATTAGAACATTTACCATTTACATTACATCACCCATTTAGCCCAATTCCCATTCCCATGCCTTAACCCATTATGTATATTCTTCAATTTCCATGCATTAGACAATATTCATCAATTAGAATTCATTATCTCATTCATTGAATTTTTCAATTCCAAATAATTTACCCACGTATTTGTTAAAATTACAATTCATAAGTCACCTTGCACAACCATAATATTCAATTCAAACTATTTGGTATGTTCCATAATTCCCATGTATTTACCCATTAAACATAATCAAAAATTACATTATGAAAACCCATTTACATATTCTTCAATTCACAAGCCATTTCCATTCTAACATGCTCATAATTTTCTATTCACTAATCATTTTTTGGAATTTATAAAATTAATAAACTATTTGACACAATCTCAATTAACCTAATTAAACCTTTTTCAGTCCATGCCAAACAACCCATGATGCCATTATTAAAACTTGGGCACAACTATCAATATTCCATTTTAAACTCCACTAAACATATTCCAAAATGTTAAATATGGTATCTACCTTATCTTAGGTCCATTATACAATAAAATTTAACAATTTATAGGTTTGGGAAAATCGGTGCACCCCATGGGTGGCACTATATAATTACAATAATCCTCAATGCATCCCACGATGATCATGAGGGGTGTAAATCGTTAATTAACCAACAATTTAACTAAATAATACTCCAGGTGACAAATTCACCACGGGAAGGAAGCAATATATCAACACACATGCACAAATCTATAACAAAACTATGGGATATAACTTATAGACAGCCTACATTGAATACAACAATGACTGCACTCATAATCCTGAAGTTAGATCTAGATTCAAACAACCCTTGATGATTGAACTTAATATACACTAGGGAAAAAATTATTTAGGGATTTATAAGAAGATAATCCAAGATACAAGCCCTAATCTGGAAAAGAGAGATGAGATTGGGATTATACTCGCTTAGATCGTCGATCTGCAGCCAATGATGCTCCAAACGGTCTGGAAACAAGGGAGATAGATCCGTGGGAATTCTTGAGGATATTCATTCATCACTAGGATTGAGAGGGGAATAATTTTAGGAAATATCTTGTAGAAGTTAAAAATCCCAAAATGGAGAAAATATAAATTTTCTATCTTTTATTGTTGTCTATGGTCTATCTACACTGTTTTCCAAACCATGTACAAACCATGAACATGATTTGTATAATGGTAAAAGGTCACATGGTAACTTGGGGAGATTTACACTATTTGACTAACTATGCTAAAACTATGTGTAACACCACTGTCCAAGGTTGTATAGTTTTCTTGGGAAGGCCCCATGGTTTACTTAACCTTGTGACAATTGTACTTCTCATATAGGTTATCCCTATTTTCCTTATTTTCATTATCAAACATTTTTATCACCCTAGAGGCCCCCCTTAATCCCAGGAAACATTTCATTAACCAAAATAAATATATTGGAAAAAAATTAATCAATATCATAACATTATAAAGTTTTGGATCTTATAATGCCACTAAGAAGAGCTCTTCCAATTCCAAGAGAGGATGTTTTGAGATAGGATATGTAGTTCAATTATCTATTAGACATTCTCTTTATTGATGTTTTAATCTAAAATTGACTTTGGGTTAACTTGATGCTGGGAACCGAGGACGTCTAGTAGATCATGTATTAGATTTTACTAAGAACCATCCTCTAGTATTCTATGATCAGAAATGACCACTATAATATTAGGAGTGGATTGAGTGGATTGGGAGTATCTTTAATTTTTTGAAGACTCCACAAGTCTCAAATGTGATTTTTTACACATACATGATCAATGGACCATGAAGGAGATGGTGGGACTCTATTGTGTAACCCATGTTTTACTAAGACCTTACCTGAGATTATTTAAATAAAACATTTAAACATCGATTTTGTCCTAAAATGTTATATGATTCAATGACCTTGTAGTTTCTGACATTGGAGAAGGGGTAACCTCCCATTCTAGATTATTCTACACATATTTGTAATCTATTTCATCTATAACTAGAGATTATCGTGAATGAGTACCTTAAGGCTTGTAGGTTTGAGTTGGGACTGAGGTCTGAAAATAGTGTGATGTTTATTCTTATATGCCTTTAGACATTTATAGAGGTAGTTGAAAAAGAATCATTGGCTAAGGAGGAAATAGTTGGGAAGAAATTTTTTGGTGGAGCTTCTGTTGGTGTAGTTTTTTACCAGAGCATATCATCTAGCAAGAAGAAGAAGTACAAGGGTGGTCATTTTTTTGGGACCAACTATTGCGGCTTCATTAGAACAATAGTAGTTTTTTTCTATTAGTGTGATCTATTAGGTCATATCATGCCTAACTATATGGTGGCCCCAAGGACTTGTCATCATTATGGATTATGGGGTCATATGAAGCATTTATATGAAAGGATGTCTCAGGGGAGAAAATTTAGATCAATTACAACCAAGGGTTTGTAGGTTCGTAGTGATTATTCTATAGTTATTGCATTAAATCCTCAAACCATGAGGATGTTCATGGGGATAATACTCAAAATATTTATCTGTTAGAGTATGCACCAATTAAATCTGAAGCAGATCTAGCTACTATTAGATGAATTGTGTTTATTTTGTCTTCTATGGTTCTACCTTTTTTTAATACAAGTGAGAATCATTTGTTCATATCATCAATGTTAGTTTAGGTGTTGGGTTTTCATTCAGTTCTTATGTCTTACTTGTTGGAGCATTATGTGCCTTTGGGAAAGAGATACGAACATGGTTTCAAGTGTCTCATGTCTCGGGTGATGATAGCTGAATTTGATGTAGAATGGGACTTCTTGGAGCATTATCTTAAAATATTTGACTTGATTATCAGCATATATTTTATTATTAGTGTTAAGGTTGAGATAAATTGTTATCACTATCAGGTATATCTTCTCTCTACTAATGGGTTCACTCATATGATTCATGGTGAGTGGGACTCTAGATTGGGAATAGAATAACCTATTATTCCTTATACTGGGGTAATCTCATGTTAGTTGTAAAATATTTTTCCTCATATAGGTGACCCTTGTTGGTGTCTTCAACTTCTTATAGTGGTGATTACATACCTCGAGTCCTTTCTAGATTAATGTTTTGGTTTACCACCATAGAGAGAGGTCATGTTTACTATTTACTTTCACCTTTGTATGATGCATGTTTCTATTCCATCTTATCAAATGGAATCAGCTATGTTATTGGAAATTATAGACCAACTTGATGAGATAGAGTCCAATGGATTTATTCATCCTAGATTTTCATTGTGTTAATTTCCTATCATCTTATTTAAGAAGGTGCACAAGAGCCTTTGACATTGTATTGACTATGAATAGTTTAATCGGGTAACTGTTAAGAAAAAATTTCATATTCCTAGTATTGATGGCCTGTTTTGATATCATGGTGAGTCATGTTGGAGTTTAAAGAATGATTTTTGGTTTGGGTAAAACGATATGAGTGTCAGAGAAAAGGATATACTTATAAAACCATTCAAGAGACAGTATATGATTTTTTTTTGGGTTTTCCATTTAGTTTGACTAACTCTACTACAGTATTTATGGATTTAATGAATTGGATTTTTCATCGATTCTTGGACTTTTTTTTATTTTTTTGAGGGTGATATATGGGTGTACTTAAAGATAGAGGTTGATCATAGGGACTATTTGGATATCATTCATTGAACCTTGAACGAACATCATTTCTATGGTAAGATTTCCAAGTGTGTTTTTTGGATCAGAGCAATAATGTTTTTAGAACATGTGATATTTGAAAGGGGCATATTAGTGGATCCTAAACTGATATAGAATGTGAGGTCCTTTGATATTACTTGAATTATGTTTTAGGTCCAAAGAATATTGGGTTTGGATGGATAATAATAATATTTTGTTCCGGATTTCTCTATGATCACATGTTCGATGACTGATTTAACCCATAAGGGTGTAATGTTTGAGTAGAAAAAAATTGTCAGATATGTTTTTAGGTGTAAATGATGACAACAAATTCATAACTAGTTTTGATTTTTATTGAACTAGGTTTAGTTTAGGATGATTATTGTGATTCTTATGGTATGGGTGTGGGGTGTCTCTTGATGCTAGGGAAACAGGTGCAGGCCTATAGCTCACGATAGTTATTATATCAGGAGATGAACTTCCCTACCTATGATATTGACTTGGAAAAAGTTATGATTGCACTCAAAATGCGGTGAAACTATCTCTTTGGGGAGTAGTTTACAGTGTATTCATATTATAAGGTCCTAAAATATATTTTTACTCAGAGGGATCTAAACATATAATATAGATGCTCAGTGGAAGAACATTAGACATTTTATTTTTATTTTATGTTCACCCCTGTGAATTTAAATTTGGCTATCAATGTATTGAGGATAAAATTGTCGACATAAGAAGTGAAGGAATTAGTCGAGGAGTGGTCTTGGATTTGTTTTTTTCCTAAGATGATATTGGGAGTGAAAGAGGTTGGTGGATATGTGTTCTTGGATTCAATGAAATATTGAATCATATTTTGATGAGTGATTTTGGCTTTATAATGTCATAGACACCGAGTTCCAATTCTTTAGTGAAATCCTTTATGGTAGGAAGGAACTTAGAGATTGGTTTTGGTCTCTTAGTGGTTATTTATAATTCTATGGTAGGATAGTTCTTTCTATTTTCATAGAGGCCTATGTTTTTGGATAGTTGACATTGGTCATATTGGTTAGTACACCATTGGGCTACCATGATGTATAACTACATGAGACATTGGTATTTGTGTAAAGGAATGAGGTGGTTGATTTTAGATTTTGTATCACAATGTCTTACTTGTTAGAGAATTAAGGTGGAGCACCAAAGTCCTGCGGGTTTGTTACAACCCTTAACAATTATTGAATGTATGTGGGATGATAATTCCATGGATTTCATTATTGGTTTACCAAGGAATCCTTGTGGTAAGTATATGATTTATGTGATAATTGATCTACTAAAAAAATTGTTGCATTCTATCCCTATAAAGGAGAAGATGAAGGTAGAACATCATGGGGACTTGTATGTCTAAGATATTTTGAGGCTTTAAGGACATCCTTCTGCCATTGTATATAATATGTACCCAAGGTTCATGTCTAGGTTCTAGAAAGTGTTATAGGAGGCGATGGGTTCCCAGATTACATTAAGCATTACTTATCATTCATAGAGAGACATACGTATAAAGAGTATTGTCCAATTTCATAAGGATATGCTTTGAATTTGTGTGATTGATATTGGAGGATATTTAAAAAATAATTTTCCTTTGAATGAGTATACCTATAACAATAGTTATCATGCCTTTATTAGGATTGTAATTTAACAACTGAAACTTTTTATAAAATATTTTCTTTAAATAAATTTTATTCTTCAGTAGATTTCTTGGCACACAATCATGAGTCTAAATGAACTACGATATTCCCTTAATATAAAATTACCTTTATATCCTAGCTGTTAGGTTAGCGGGAATAATTATAACTAACTTATGAAAATTCATTATGAATTCATTGGCTATCAATTATTTATGAAAAATATAAATCAATTAGATATTTCTATTTTGAGTGAATTACTTTTTCCAAATAAATTAATAAGATGTATAAATGTGTTATATATTTAATAAAATATTTTTGATATTCATCCAATGTATATTTTAGTCATAGGGTATGAATAAAACAATATTTGACTATAAGAGCTTATTTATTAAAAGGTTAATTTTACACCTTTGAATGGAGAACCCATTTTAAATTAAGATATTGAAACATCAATAATTTTTATATGACAACATAAACATTTTATTTCTAAGAGGTATATAAAAATTTAGATTGGATAAATGTTTGATAATTTTCTCATAACTTTCATGTTTTGATGAATAATAAAAATACGCTAAATGTTAATTAAAAACAACTATTTTCATCAAGATAACTTGTACGTTCATATTTTAATATTTAATGGTTTTCAAGTATAAATAGAATATATTTTTATCATTAAATATAATTTATTTCATTAGATATAATTTTACATTAAATTCATATGTAAAAACATTTCTATCTTTTGCAATGTTTTAATTTTAAGTCCCGTTTTCTCATTTCCACAATGGGATTAATTTTAAATTAATTATTTCAACGTATGTTTTTTGAATTTTTTAAAATTTATTCCATATTTATAATAATTAGGTACAAATTATGTTAATAGGATACTTTCATTTTTGGGCTTTTTGAATAGTAACTTTGGTAATTATTTTAATTACCATTGTTAAAGGTAAATCAGATAATTAAGGGTAAAACTAATAACATAAAATTATCTCAGCACATGTAAAAATCCTATTGGATGACTAAATTCAGCCTTTATCATCTATTTGTAAAAATTTAATAACATTATGGCCACTTACCTATTAATATGAATTGAATATAATAATAACTAATGAATGTGACAAAATGTCACAATCTTATTTCATTAAAGTATATTAATTTTAATATATAGATAACTAGAAGATAATATTGATTTTAGATAGTATATGGAAATAATAATTAATTAAATACATCATAGTAATTTATTTATAATTTTTATAGATTAAATAATTACCATTAATGACGACATAATAGTGATGTAAAAAATATTTTATTCATAGAAATAAGAAATAATTTTTAAAAAAAATATTAAAATTAATATCTTATGAAATAATTAATGTGCTACATGAATTTTATTGGTGACTATGACATGTTAGTAGTTTATTGAATATTTGTTTTTTCGAATTTATCTCATGTGTGGACTTCTTTTAAAGTCAAATAAATGAATAGTATCAAAATTGAAACTATTGATAGTTTATGAAAATTACATTATATTAAGTTATTTAATTATTATTAAAATATTTATAAATTACAAATTGATAATTAAAAGATCTGAAATTTAATAAAATATCCATTTAGGATCAATTAACACAATATAAGTAAATATTTATAACCATTAAATATTTAGAATGTTATTACATCACTTAAAATTAAATAGAATAACTAAGTGTCAATTAAAAATATGTGGTTTAAATTGACAATATAACTTTTCCAAAATTTATTGGTTAATTATATCACAACACTATATCATCTCATCCTCGAATTTGGATCATTTTCTAGGTTTTTGGGTAAGGTTGGATATTATTATAAATTATTATTTATGGAGCTTCCAAAAGTGCCCCAAACCTCAATTATAAAAGGGAACCTCCTCCCTTAGATATTAACATCATTTTGAGCCTTCATGCTCAGAAATACCCTGACCATTCATCCTTATTAACATCACTGTTTTCATTATAGAGGTTCTTTTCATCTTCAAAGACCAACTCTAGGGATCTAATAAGAGATTTAATGGAAGCCTGTCAAAGAAGAGGTAATATCATTTACCGATTCTTTCAAACACCTTTCTTCTTCTACTTAATATTTATTAGTAGTTTCATTATAAATTAATAACATCAAAGTCGCTCATATAATGATACTTTAATATAAAAATGAGGAAACTGTAGTCCACCTTCTACCCATCCTATGAAAAATTAAATCACCACACGTGTGTATGTAAAACTTATCATTTCCACGTCGTGGTGTAATCAGTTTTACACCACCACATTACATGGATGGTTATAATGATGGATTAATATATATATATATATACACATATATATTTATATGATTTATATAAATTTATTTTTACTCTTAGATACTGTACACCATTCACTTTAATACCATTCAAAAATCATGGGGATGATATCATCGCGTGTGTGTACGTACGGCTTACTGTCCCCACGGCGTGATGCGATTCGTTATACCTTACCTTAATTAATGCATGATTATATAAATAATTTTAATGAATAAATATTATATATATTATACTAATACCATGATTTATATTTTATAACAATAACCTAAAAATAGGAATAAGAACTTATACGACAAAACATGCATAAGAACATAAAGCAGTTATTAACCAAATTATGAGTAACAATGAAATTTTAATAACAAATGGGTGAAAATAAGATCATAAATGTTATAATGAAAATTATTATGATTCTATAATAAATCAGTAACATTATTTAAATCATTATATAGGAGGATCGGATACATACGAATCATATCGGACCTAAGGTAAGGAATAACTTTTCAAATAATGTTTTTATGTGAGATTGTTTATTTATAAGTATTTAATGTTCTATAATTATCATCCGTGTCCATGTTTCCTAAATATTTATTTCATAAAATTCTTTATATCCTTTTATAATTGTTAAAATTCAATTTTTGACATTGTTAAAATTATTACAAAATGGTATGAATGGAATCTTTTATCATTTTTGGTACGAGGTAATTTTTGAATTTTTAGGAAAAAGTAAGAGAAGACCATTTTTTAACTTGTATGGCATGAATGGATTATTATTCATTCATAATGTCGTATTTCCTTTAATATTTCCCTACAATATTCCAATTTTATTTTCACATAAAATATTTCTTCTAAAATTATGTGGTATTTTGATGAAGGAAATTTTTTTTGAAGAAGATAGGATATTTTCTTCAGGAATTAATTTCAAGTGTTTTCTCAAAATTACTTTCCATATAAGATGACACTCTTTAAATAGAGTTATATTTATATCCCTGTTATTACTATGATTTTATTGTGTTTATTATGGAATGTTATTTACAAAATCCATTTTTTATGATGGAATGATATTTAAGAAACCCATTTTATTAAATGGGTTATGCTATGGTGAATGATTTTAAGTTTTTTTGGAACATGTAACAATGGTTTAATTATGAGATGTATGGAACCTATATCTTTGTCCAATGAATTGGGTAAATATTTATATCTCATGAGATAAACATTACTGTAATGGAAAGTAAATCTTGATCAGTGATACAGGGCTGGAATGAGGAGTGAACTCAATTCAGTAATGGACTTTTTCGGTATGATGGTCTTGACAATGATCCATGACTTATATGAAATAATTTTATATTCTTATGTGTGTATGCCACGAAATTTAATTTCTTATTTTATGACTAATGGGATTACATTGACCTTTTATGATTTATCCCATGACATGATATTATGATCTTTTATATTTAGGATAAGATTTTCCAATGTTATGTTTTTGATTGATATTTCCCTTGATTACCATTAATGAGAATTTGAGCTCTCCCATTCATATTTTTATTTTCCCAAGGTCATAAAGAAGGGTATAAAGTAATATATGTCAAAATGGACTCTAGTTATGAAAAAATAAGTGGGAGATAATTGGGATGTTTTATGAACCAGTTGTTTATGTTTCGCAGTTTCTAAAGACCCTAAACATATACGGTCCAAGCATGGTTTTGTTAAGTTATGTAATAAATATTCTTCAATGTGTATATAATATATATATAAAAATTGTGGGAAGTTATAGTTGGTATTAAAGAAATTTTATAGTTAACCATTGGAAAATATGATGAGATAGCCTTAGTAAGAACCCTAAGGATGTGTCTAATTATATGTTACAATCCTATCCTTGTGTTTCAGAGATGTTAATGAATAACTTATGATAAAACATAAAGTGTCAAAAATTGAAATTTTTTTCTTGATTATGTTTTTTTCGTATTATGATTATTTTTTCCACACTATGCTTTGTGGTTTTATTCAATTCCCGGAACCCTAAGGAACCATGTAAATGATGAATGCGATGAGAAATGAAATGATTATCCCTATAAGAAACCAAAAGTTATGGGAGATAGAATTAAAAATCTTTTATCCATTCTCACACAAATTTCTTAATCTATGAATCATGGAGGACTTAAAAATGATCAAAGTAGGGAGCAACATTTTGTTGATTCCTTTATAAGACAACGTCCTCCTTCATTCAGTAAGCCTTCTTTTCCATTAGTGGCTGAACAATGGATCAATACCACTGATAAGATATTTTCCATTCTACAATGTTCTAAACATGATAAAGTCATCTTAGCATTCAATCTCTTGTATAGTGAAGATGATCAATCGTGTAAAAATATCAAGAATGCAAGGAAAATAGATAAAATTGATTCTATTCAATGGGAAAAGTTCAATAACATATTTTTAGGTTAGCATTTTCCTCGTATTCTTCAAAAAAAATATGGAGAAGTAGTTCCTTGAATATAATCAAAATGATTAAGAATATATTTGTACCTATGAAACACATTTTACAGGACTTGAAATGTATGCTTCCAGAATTATTATCCATCCTAAGAGTAAAATTTATTGATTATTTAGTGACTTAAAACAAAGTCTCTGAAGGTAATTATCAATAATGAACTTCAATATCTATGAGAAAATTTTTATATGTGCTCTCAAGGTTTAGATGGAGATTGTAGTAACCCATTAGTCATATGTGTTTGATAAGAAGAGAAAAAATGGAATTAAAAAACAATTTAAATACCACACTGAAAAAAAGATGATTTTTTCCCTATACTCAATGTGCGGAAAGAAATATTGAGGGAATTGTCTTAAATGGACTGATAAATGATTTATGTGTGGAAAATAACATCATCAGGTTGTTGAATGCCGACATGATGGGAAAAATATGTCTAATGATGCAAAAAAAGGATACACAATATGTACCTCCTACACATCAATGTTACAAGTTCATGGAAATGGGGAATATGCCAATCAATTCCATAATCCAAGGGTTATTAATGTGATGAACATCAACAATGTTTTAAGGACAAATAAAAATGAAATTCACATGCAATCACTATCGACGATGTGGAGTATGATAATGAAGTGGTGAAAGGTATACTTACCATCCAATTTAAAGTAGAAAATGTTTTATTTGATTCTAAACCCACCCACTATTTTTTCCGAAGAATTTTCTAAGGGTATCACCATATTACCTCAACAATTAGTTGTTGAGTTGGCTATGGAAACTCCTAATGGCACAACAGTCGCATAAAAAGTTTATAATTCTTCTTCGGTTGAAGTTTTTGGGAAAGTGCTTCCTGTAAATCCTATAATCCTTCCTATAGTATACTTTAATGTGATTGTTATCATGGACTGGATTTCTTTATATGGATCTTATATCAATTTCCATGAAAGTAAAGTCATATTTTATATTCCAGATCAATCTATGATCATATATCAATTTAGGTATGAATATAAACTTTCAATACAAATTTATACCATACTATGGGTCTTGATTCAAGTAAATGAAGTATATTTATCTCAAATGGTTTGGGAAAAACTCATGATTAAGAATACGCCCTTTTTACGAGAGTTTAATGATGTATTTCCAAATGAATTTTCAGGTCTTCCACTAAATCGTGATGTTGAGTTTTTAATAGAACTCATACAAGGTTATATGCCTATTTAAAACAAACCTTATAGAATGGCCCCAATTGAGTTGTAGTAATTGAAGAAACAACTCCAAGAGAATCTTGATAAAAGATTCATAAACCCTAGTGCATCACCATGGGGTGCACTTGTTCTATTTGTTAGGAAGAAATATGGATCAGTGAGACTCTCCATTGATTATAAAGAACTTAACAAGATCACTACAAAGAAAAAATATCGTATTCCCGGCATTGAGGACTTATTTGAGCAACTACACAGATCTCAATAGTTCTCTAGGATTGATCTTTGTTGAATATATCATCAATTAAGTGTCAAAAATGACGATATACCAGTGAAGACATTCCATAAAATAAATGGAAACTGTGAATTTATAGTGACACTTTTTTATCTTACTAATTACCCTAATATCATCATGGATCTAATGAATAGAATCTTTAGTGGCTATCTTGATTAATTTGTTGTAGTCTTTATAGATATTATTATTTTTTATTCAATGAGTAAGGAAGATCATGAAAATCACTTGAGAATCGTACTAAATACCCTATGAATGGATAATATTTATGTAAAATTTACCAAGTGTGGATTTTCGCTTCAGAAAGTTTCATTTTTGGGTCACATAATCTCAATAGAAGAGATATATATGGATCCAAAAAAAATTGAAGTTATTGAAAGATGGTTGAGACCAAAAATGGTAACTGAGATCCGATTTTTTCTTGGTTTGGTTGGATATTATCGAATTTTTGAGAAATATTTTTGACAATAATCTAATCTACTCACCATGTTTACTCGAATGGGGGTTAAGTTCATTTGGATAGAGGAATGTGAAGATAATTTAAAAGAGTTGAAATGAAGGTTAGCTAGTTCACCTATGCTCACCATTCCTTGTATTGTAGAAAGGTTATTAATCTACATTGATGCATCCAAGAAGGGGATGGGATTTGTTCTCATGAAAATGATATGGTTATAGATTATGCCTTATTGTAGTTGAAAATTTATGAGAAAAATTACCCAAATCATGATTTGGAGTTAGCTGCGGTAATTTTTGCATTAAAGATATTTAGGCATTATCTTTATGGTGGATGGTGTGATATTTATGCTGATCATAAAAGTTTAAAGTATATTTTCTCACAAAAGGTGATAATTATGTGCCAAAAAAGATGGTTGGATTTTCTTTAAGATTACAAATACTCAATACATTACCACCCTGGGAAACCAAACAATGTGGAAGATGCTTTGAGTCAAAAACACCATGCTAGATTCTCCATGGTGAAGATCAAGAAAGATCCAATACTTATGGATTTTCAAAGGATGAATCTTGAAATTTTAATATAAAGGGATAAATATTATCTTTATCAAATGAATGTTCAACCATCTATACAAGTTAATATTAAAGAGGAACATAAGTAAGAAGTAGAGTTACAAAATAAGGTGATAAGTGTTCCTGAATAAAACTTTGATTGTGATAAAATAATAAGTTTCAGGAACTGGGTTTATATTCCTCCCATAATAGAATTAAAGAAAGAAATATTTGATGAGGCTCATAGTTATTCATTCTCTATTCACCCTAGAATGACAAGATGTATAGGTACCTGAAATAACACTTCTAGTGGGATGGAATGAAAAGAGATGTAACCAAATATTTCCCTTGATTATTGGTTTATCATCAAGTTAAGGCTGAGAGAATGAAGTCTATGGGGATTTTTAGGGTCGTGGAAACTTCGCAAATGGAAGAAAATTTTCCCACAATCACTTTATAGAAGGAATCAAGATTTATTGTAATTTTATTAAAGTGAATAATCTCAAATTGAGTTGCAAAATTCGGAATAAACTTTATGGAATTGAATTTCTCAAAGCATTTTAATTGACCTGCATACCATCAACGGGAAGGGTTCACGGACCGCATAATCCAAGAACCACCAGTATGCGGAAAGACCCATGAATCACTGGCTCACTGAGCAATGTCTAATGAACCCAGGAATTCATGAACCACATCATTGGGGAAATCAATCGTTTGATGGCTATCTACATACCATCTCGCGAACTCAACATTTTGCAAACAAAAAAAATTGGCAGGGTTCTGCAAACCATGAATCATGAACCATGGCCTCCAAAAACCTCAGTTGACATAGAATTCCATGGATCAAGATATCATTTCATGGGATTTCACAAATGGTTCTGCAGTCCAATAGACATGATTTCCCCAATGCCCTATAAAAGGAAAAAAGAAGGAATTGAGAGGGGACAGACAAAGAAAGCACTTAGGATACCCCAGAGGTTTGAAGAAATAATTCAAAGAGGATTTAATCTTCGGTCTCAAATCATCAGCTAAGTCCTAACCACCAACCATTTTTCTATAGGTAAAATCATCCATGAACCATAAAAGAAAGGAACATAATAATAATGGGAAGAACGTGAACCTAATTGGTGTAATCATGAACCACACATTCCACACAGATGAACTCCCTGTAAATCATAGGTTTCATGACCAAAAATTAAAATCATGTTCTGTATAGTATATCACAATGAGGATTGAGCTCGGTGCTGTGTACAACATCAGTATGTTGATAGAACCCGAAGCATCATGGAAATCGCATCTAGGACCACATACCACCGTGGTGTGTAGATGTCCATGACCAATCTCAAGTACTACTTCGGTATGAGGATGACCCCTCTACTCACATACCGATATAGTATATGTATCTCCCTCACCACACATAATAAAATAGTATGCTTAATGGGGTGTCTTTGGGTGTTCTTCCCTCTAAATCCAATCTCACCCCTCCATCATCGCCCAGTCCTCCATAGTCCCTTTGTGAACCAGTCCGCCGACATTAAGCCAAAGCCTCCTCCAAAGCCACCAGATCTGTGTGATCAGATCATCGGGTACATCAGTGTGTCCCTTTGAATCTACATACACATGTTAAGAAGAGTCATGAATTTTATCCCCACAACGATTCAGACTCAAGGGATGTCTATAAGTATATATTGTCATGGTAACCTAGACTCCATCCTCAGTATGCTGACATGAAACTCTCTATTCTAGGGATTAAAGTTGGTAAATATCTTTTCCATTCAATTAGAAATGGTGATCAGTTGAAGGAATCATGTCCACTTCTCCTTTTGATGAGAGGTTACATTCCTCCCCTTTCCCAAAATGTGTTTTGGGGTGATCCCACTAAGGTAAGTCCCCAATCATCCAAGGGTTGAGCCGCATAACCTCCAATGTCATCTCACATTGAAGAGTTCATTTCCCCCACCCTCTTTTATTGTCACCCCAACCTCTTCCTCCATAGGCCCTCCCTCTACCATCAATGAGAGAGGAGGTGTGTGGGTGGGTGGATCTCTCACATCCTCTTATTTCTCACACTGATTATGAATCACGAGGGCTTAGAGATTTGTGATGATCCCAATGTACACATATTCAACCAATATTAACTATAAGAACTATGAGTCCTAGTCAAACCAGGATATGTAGGATTCCTTCTTGAAGGCCTAAGCTAGAATGTGGTGCCGTTCAAAAAGTGTACACCCGATTATGACCTCCCAAGTGGGCAGCTCTCCTGCATAAGCCCCAATACATATAAACTATATGGGATCTAATTCCAATCTTGGGGATATGTTGGAATCCCATATAATGGGTCTGATCCCAACATTAAGTCACATTCTGTCCCCCTTAGATTAATATAAAATCCAAAGTGCCTTAGGGCATGGCTTAAGTCAACATTGCCTCCATAGTATCAAATCCATATATGCCTATAACGATCCTGAAAACTAGGGGAAGCCCATGGACACACTCTTTGGGAATGAACCAAGGATTCATGAACATATGAAAATGACATGAATCTATAAGAGAGTCCCAGACTAGGCAATAATCCCCCCCCCAAAAGGGGTTGATGAGCCCGACCTCCCATCCTCTCGACCAATGGAGTCCTTAAGTTTCATTGGAAAAATCATCATCCAAATAGAACGTAACTTTTGTAAATAAGGTCCATGAATCATTGATATCAGGTATGTTTTGTGTTTCTAGCTCCACAAATAAACCCACTGGAGACTATCCGAGGAAGTTATATCCTAAGAGGACCAATTTCACAAATACTTGACCCCATAAAATCTCTCGGTGTGACCATTTGACTATGGAAAATCCTTTGAAATATAGAAGGTATAAACATCCTAGTCCCTGTGGGTTCTATCCAATCCACACTTAATGTTTAACAATGTAGATTGGGCTGAAACAAAGATGGAGATGTGATGGTTTCTATAGAAACAGACATGTGTTTTCGCCCATCATACCATTTATCATTTTCCCCCACCGCTCATCCACGTCACCTCATAGGAGAAACAGCAATGGTAAACCCAATGTGAATACTTCACAAATTTGAATGTATTAATCCACTCAAGCCACTTCTCCTCACAAAAAAATGGGAGAAGGAGACCGAGCAGAATCGTCAAATATGAATATGTTCAAGAGATGCTACTTTGACGGGATTTTTTTGTCTGTATGTAACGCCCCAATGTTTTTCAATTGAAATTATATTCTTATAAATATGTCAAAAAATCACATGAAAAAAAAAACATAATGAAAAACTAAGTTCTAAGTGACCTTTAAACATAATTTTGTCACTTTAGTGTTTGGAATTTCAAAAATCATACATACATGGTTGCGATCAGTAAGTTATTTTGAGTCTAATAAGAAAAACTTAATTTTTTTTGCGAATAGTAACCTACCCTTATGAATAGTAAAATAAACTTATGAATATTGATATACCCTAATGAATATAAACCTTACATATGATAATATATTAATATTATTCAAGTTGAAAGTACAATATACCTATATTATAGAATAAGTTAATGAATGTTTTAAAACTAGTTTTTGATAATAAATTATGATTTTAATTAAAAGTTGAAATAATAATATTTAGAAAATTATTTTTGAAATATGGACTTCATATTTCAATTCAACATGTTGAAAAATGGTTAGGGTGAATTTTTTATATTTTTCTAAAATACTTGAATTTTTTATGAATAGTAAAATGCGATAATTTACGATAAATGCTAAATAAGGGATTTATTGATTCATTGATTATGATCTGATTATGTAAGCCCAATTGGTTAAACTTAACATGCATTTATTACTTTTCTTGGTCATGGAATACTTACTATTACATAGCCTGTGATGAAATAATAAACTAATGACTAAAAAATTATGAAAACCCTCCTCTTCTCCACTATAAACCCCCCCCCCCCCCCCCTCACTCCCACATCTCTTCACTCCTCTCAATCCTTTTCCCTTGCCAATATTCTGCTCAAATATCTCTCAAATATCCTCCCCCACATCCAAAATCTTCTAGCCTCTTCAAAATACCAAAACTTCTCCCCGTAAGAGGTTATCAAAGGAGGAAGTCTCCAGGGGTAAATTCCTCTTTTCAATTCCTTTATTTCTTTTAAGTTATTTCTTTTTGTTTCTTTCCTCACCTACAATCACCCAAATAGTATGATAAAACCAGTAAAATACGTGTAATGGAATGTTTTTATTCTAATTTTATATTTCGTTATCTTCTCCCCTTTCCCATCCTTTTTATTTGAAAGAAATGAAAGCACTGTTTGAGATGCGCTAATTTAGCACACTCAAGGACAACGGTTTATCAATTTTTTTATTATCATTAATTATGGACATGAAAAACTTTGTGTTATGGTTGAACTAGATTATTATATATTTAATATAACCTTGTTTTGGTTCTGTAATCCTTTTTTACTAATGGTATTATGATATAAATCAAAAGATGTTCACTATAATCAAACCCATCGATTAACAAAAAAGGTTGCCACTAAGGTTATAAATATAATAATTCGACTTCACTATAAGTAACCAAGTTAAATTTAAAACAATTTAATTTCATTTATTTTAAATAATTGGATATATCTTTAATTTTATACGACCAATTTCATCTTACATGTTTATCCACACATGAATATAAGAAAACTGGTCATTAAAACCAAGTAAACAGACGAGCCTGAACAATGAAATTAAACCTCATAACCAATCCAAACGGTTATAAATGAACTTAAAATGACTATAATAAACCAGTTAAATATATAATAGGTTCTAAAATTATTAATTAATAACCCTAATTTGTTTATTCAGGTCTTTAATAACAAGTGGAGAACACCAACAGATTTAAGGTAAGGGATCCTCTCCATTTCTCTCTTAATCAAGATTTTCCTCTATGCTATGACTTTTTCTGTGTAATTGTAAATGTTGGTGTATGTTTTTTAACCTCTCCCATACTTACCTCATGTTTTATAAGTGATTATAATTCTTCTATCTCTCTCATCAAGTGCTCTTAGGTACACCTGACACCATGCGGATAAACCGTAATGAATTCCACCCGAACATTCCTTATTCTTTCGGGTAGCCTTATCATTCATTATATTAAATAAGGATCTATCTTAAATGTATATTTAAAGCCTATAAATTCTTTTTATATGTTAAAAATTAATTTATGAATACACTTTCATCTCTATTTTCTGGGGATATACATGTTTTTAAAATATTCCCTCCTTAGAACTTTCTGATAAAAAATTTTTTTTAAGGAAACTTCCAAAAATATTACCCAATATCAAGTGCACTCTATCCACTATTTTAAGAGAATATTGTCCATATAAAATCAATTTTTTATTATGAAAACATTCATGGTTCAATTATGGTTTTATAAATAATGTTTTCTTCTTTTCTGTTTTAAAATATCAATAGTATTTTCCTTAAAACCGCACAAAAATGTTTTAATGCTAATGTTTCTCAAATACATTCCTTATATGTTTTCGCTTCTATTTGACATCACATACCATGTTATAAGCCTATTTTACCCAATTAACTTCCATGTATGTTCTAATTCTTTTCTTTAATGGACACTTTCATGATACGCTCATTGATTATGATTTAGGTCATGATTGTGGTACCTAATTTCATAGATGGGTACCCTTATGTTTATGTATGGTAGATTATGTATGATTATTTATGTGGAACGAATATTCCGAAAAATTTTGGGATGGGTGTGACCAAATATCATTATAGTGTATTGGGTAATGTAAAGTCTCATTATATGTGATGTGAAACGGGATTGGCGGTTAGCCTTGACCCATACTAAAATGGGAAATGGGATTAGCAGTTAGCATTGACCCATAATAAAAGGGGAAATGGGATTGGTAGTTAGAATTGAACCATACTAAATACATTTTTTATGATTCTTCCACATTTATATGATTCCATTTTTATATGATCCTATGCTTATATGAAATAATTTTATAAGTTTCATGCTTTAGAAATGATTATGTCATGCCTCCTAACTCATGTTCTTAAGATGTATCCTTATTTTCATTCCCTTACAGGGATTTTTAGCTCATTCATTTTCTCATGTGTTCCCCAGTGTGCCCTATGCAGATGTAATGGCTCAAATGTTTTTAGGAGCACTTTTCTTGGAGATTAAATAAAGAAGTGATTTGTAGCCCTATGTTTTATGTTATATGTACCTAATCTTCCAAGACACTAGACATAACTATCATTGTCTTGTACTCTGAATTATAATTGTGCTTAACATCATGTAATGTTATATATAAAAGTCTTGGGTCACTATAGTTGGTATCAGAGGATGGTCTAGTTATTTTTTGAGATTAGGAATATGGCACCTTAGTGAGTACCTTAAGGATGAGACTAAGTATAATAAAATAGAATAAATTTCTGTTAGTATTGAGTAAGTGATTTGTCAATCCAATAAATCCCTATATAGATATGAGCTAGTAGAGGCGGCTATGGCGCAGATGTACCCAAGAGTGAAAACTCTGACAAGGAGTTTCAGGCTTGACTTAGGGTATCCCGGTACATGACAATGGGCATTGCTTCACTCTTGGTTACAACACTCCCAGGAGATATGATTTGGTAGATTGATGAGCTTAGTACATATAGTTATTAAGAGACAAAAAAACCCACAAGAATATATGTTATGAAATTTATCGATCATAGCCTAGATATAGACCAAAGAAATCATAAGGATATGATTATTATTTATAATTTTATCCTTTTATGTTCAGAGTTTCCTTTTTATGCTTAATAGCTAAGTATTAAAGACCTCTAATTATATGTTATTTTTCTTATTTAATGGTGGGAAATATAAGAACACATTCTAACAACCAATGTGATAGAATATGTGAAGATTTCCATAATGATATGCCTGATATGACTGAAGCAGGTTCTCAAAACATCATGAAAGTACTTTCTCAGCAAGCTCGAGTTATGAATAATAAATTGAATCATGTGAAATTCCCTCCTCCACCAAGGAATGAGCAAGTTATCGTAGAATCATTCATGTGGAATAGGCCTCCCATGTTAAGTTGATCTTCGGATCCCCTCCTCATGGAACAATGGATTAACTCCATTGAAAAGATATTCTCCATCCTCTAGTGCATTAAAGAAGAGAATGTAGTACTAGAGGTCTGTCGTTTTGATGGGGAAGATGATCAGTGGTGGACACTGATCAAGAAAACAAATTCCCAAGAGGAAATTGATTTCATGGATTGGGAGGAATTCAAGGGGAAGTTTTTCAAAAAATATTTTTTTAACCCTCTGTCTCAATATGGAAAGAGAGTTCCTCATACTCAAGAAGAAGGAAAATGATTCTATCAGGGCATATGAAGAAATCATTACAAGGCTTGCAAGGTATGCCTCTATCTTCTTCATGAACACTGAAATCAAGGTGGACCGCTTCTTTAGCGGACTAAATCCATGTCTACAAAAAGCGTTGGTGATGCAAGAATTCGACAATTATGAGGAGATTTTCCATTGTGCCCTCAAAGTTTAAATGTAGATCGGAGACACTCAGTGGTCTCGTGGGCACAGTGACAAGAAGTGGAAAATGGAGAAAAAAATGGGTGGTTCATCAAACAAATACCATGATGGAAAGAAGCTTGAATTTTCCCCATGTAAACATTGTGTGAAGAAGAATCCTAGTAACTGTCTGAAGGGAACAAAGAATTGCATCAAATGTGGAGATTTTGGTCATCTAGCCAAGAAATGCTGAGGGGATATGAAAAATTCCACTAATGATGATGAAGAAAAGAAGGTTCAAATCAACACTCAGCCTGTAGTGTATTATTACAACTTCAAGGAGCATGGACATTAAGTGAAAAATTTCCCTATGCTGAGGGTTTTTTGAGGGAATAAAAAACAACCTCTAAGGAAACAAGGAAGGTATTATGCTATCACTACTACTGAGATCAATCCAAAAAATGATGTGGTGACAGGTACACTAGTTATTCATTCAAGAATAGAGAATGTACTATTTGATTCTGGTTCTATGCATTCTTTCATATCTTGCAAGTTTAGTAGAACTATTCAAACACCGCCACATAATTTTGAGGAAAAGTTATCTGTGAGAGAAAAAAATGAAGCAATTATTGCATCCATGGTTTATATCTCCCCCTCCAGTAATGTTTGTGGACTGAACCTCCCTGTAAATCTTGTCACATTTCATTTAGTGGAGTTCGACGCTATATTGGGCATGATTAGATATCTTTATAAAAAATTAACATCAACTGTAGTGAAATAGAGATCACTCTTCACATCCTGAAGAATCCTCCAATTATATACAAGTGTAAGTAGGATGATGAATCTCATTTAGAATAATCATCTCAACTGTGGATATTGTTTCTGTATAAGCAAGAATATCTAGCTAAAATGATTGAGACAAAGGAGAGAATAATTCTTGAATACATTCCCATTGTGAGGAATTACACTAATGTATTCCCTTAAGATTTTCTTGGACTTCCTCTAAACCAATAGGTTGAGTTCTCAATTTAACATATCCCTGGATCTCTGACAATCTTAAAGACACCATACCGAGTGGCCACTATAGAGCTGGAAGAGCTGAAAAGTAGTTATAATAGAATATGGAGAAGGGTTTTATATACCTGAGTGCTTCACCATGGGGTGTGCTTGTCCTATTCATCATGATGAAGGACAGATCAATGCGCCTCTGCATTAATTATCATGACATCAATAAAATCACGATAAAGAACAAGTATCCCCTGCCACAGATAGATGACTTGTTTGATCAGCTTCGTGGGGCTAGTTATTTCTCTAAGTTAGACATTCGGTCAGGATATCACCAATTAATGGTGAGGAATGAAGATATTACCAAGACTGAATTTCGAATGAGGTATGGACACTATGAGTTCATAGTGATTCTCTTCGGACTCACTAATTCTCCAACAATTTTCATGGATTTAATGAATAGAGTATTTAGAGATTTCTACAAAAAAATGTGTGGTAGTATTTATTGATGATATTCTTATATAATCTAAAAGAAAGTAAGAACATGAGAAGAATTTTAATACTATGTTAAAGACTTTTTAAAGGGATATGTTTTATGAAAAACACAGTAAATATGAGTTATGTATAGAAGATGTATTATTCTTGGGGCATGGTATAACCAGAAAAAGGATATCTGTGGACCCTTCCAAGATGAAAGCAATTGAGGAGTGTCCTAGGAAAAAAACTTCAATGGAGATCCATAGTTTTTTGGGTCTAGTTGGGTATTATAGATTATTTTCGAATAACATTTCATGATTTTCAAACCCAATGGCCAAGCTGACATGAAAGACAGTAAAGTTTGTCTAGACACAGGAATGTGAAGATGGTTTCAATGAGTTGAAAAACTGTCTTATCACTGCACCAGTACTCACATTCAATACTAGTGGAGAACTCTTTGTGGTGTATAGTGATACTTCTAATAAGGTCTTAGGTCATGTACTAATTAAAAATGATAAAGTGATAGTTTATTCCTAATGGAATCTGAAAATCCATGAGCAAAACTATACCACACATGATCTATAGTTGGAAACTGTGATCTTTGCATTGAAAATCTAGCGGCATTATCTCTATGGGAAGAATTATGAGATATATACTAACCACAAGAGTCTCAAATATATATTAAAATAGAAAGAGATTAATATGCACCAGTGAAGATGGGTAGATCTCATCAACGATTATCACTCCTCAATCCACTACCATCTCGGTAAGGCAAACTAGGTGGTAGATGCTCTATGTAGAAAGGATCCTAAATATTTATTAGTAATGAGAATTGAAAACGATCTGATCTTCTTAGATTTGAAAAAGATGGAAATGGGAATCATTAAGGTAGGAACATCATCAATCCTTTCTCAAATGATTTCTCAACCATCACTCATGGAGAAAATAAAGGATTCTCAAAGAAAAGATATGTAAATTCAGAAAAGGGTGGAAGCTATCAGAAATGGGAAGTCCTATGATTTAACAATTGATGATGATGTAGTTGTAAGATTTGGTACATGACTATGTGTAGCATAAGATCCGAAGATAAATAAGCAGATATTGAAGGATGCACATAGCTAGACCTTCCCTATCTACCAAGGGAGAACAAAGATGTATCAAGATCTCTAAGAAAACATTTGGTTGGTCAATATGAAAAGAGAGATTTCTAAATATACATCAAAGTTCCAGGTATTTCAACAAGTGAAGGTTGAGAGACAAAAGCCTAAGGGGATGTTGAAACCACAACCCATACCATCATGGAAGTGGAAAAAGATTACCATGTACTTTGTCACTAGACTTCAAAGGATATCCAGAGGAAACAATGTTATATGGGGTGTTGTGGATCATCTTACAAAGAAATCTCACTTTATCTAAATTCAAGAGGACATCTTATTAGATCAACTTGCATAGATTTACATCAAATAAGTGGTAAGGATTCATGGAGTAACACTATCTATTGTATCCGATTATGATCCTAGATTCACCTCAATGTTTTGGAAAAGTTTCCAATATTCTATAAGCACTAAACTGAAATTCAATATGACCTATCATCCTCAAACTGATGACCAATCTGAGTGAACTACTATGACACTAGAAGACATGTTGAGAGTGTGTTATATGGATTTCAAAGGAGGATGTGACCAACATATTCCACTGGTTGAATTATCCTACAATAATAGTTTCCACTTAAGAACTTGAATGACACCATATGAATCCCTTTATGGGAAAAGGTGAAGAACACAAGAATGTTGGGATAAAGTCTGTGAGTGTAAGCTACTAGGACATGAAATGGTTGAATAAATGGTTGAAGAAATGGTGTATAAGGTGAAAACCATTCAGAATCATATCATGTCAGTCCAAAGATGACAGAAGAGTTATGAAGATAACTGTTGACGAGACCTTGAGTTCAAATTTTGAGACATAGTAATTCTATGCATATCTTAATGGAAGAAGGTCATGATGTTTGGGAAGAAAGGAAATTTAATTCCTAGGTACATCGGCCCCTTCGAGATCCTTGATCGAGTTGGAGATGTAGCTTATCGACAGGCTCTTCCACATACCAGGTCGAATGTACATTATGTATTTCATGTATCCCTCTTAAATATGTAAATAACAGACCCCTCACATTTACTCACTTAAAAGGTTGTACAATTGAAGGATGATCTTTCAAATAAGGAGAACCCAGTAATGATCATGGATCATAGAGACAAAGTTCTACGCAACAAGAATACTCATCTGGTCAAGGTACTATAGAGAAACCATAAGTATGATGAGGCAACATGGGAACTAGAGGAAGCAATGAAGAAAAAGTAACCTAACCAATTTTTTTCATAGAATGTAAAATGAACTTTCGATGGTGAAATTTCATAAGGGGGAAAAATGTAATGACCCAATGTTATTCAATGGAAATTCTCTTCTTATAAATATGTCATAAAATCACATGAAAATAAAACATAATGAACTACTACATGCTAATTGACCTTTAAAAATAAGTTTTTCACTTATGTGTACTGAATTTTGAAAATCTGACATACACGGTTGCGATAGGTAAGTTATTTGGATCCTGATAAGAAAAACATAATTTTTGGTGAATAGTAACCTAACATTATGAATAGTAACACAACCTTATGAATAGTGATATTCAATAATGAATAGTAACCTTAGATAGGAAAATATATATATAATATTCAATTTGAAAGTATGATATACCAATATTTTAGATTAAGTTAATGAATGTTTGAAAACTAGTTTTTGATAATAAATTATGATTTGAATTAAATATTAAAATAATCATATTTAGAAAATTGTTATTGAAAAATGGACTTCATTTTTCGATTCTACACATCAAAAATGGTTAGGGTGAATTTTGTAGATTTTCCTGGAATACTTGAGTTTTTTATGAATAGAAAAATGTGATAATTTACAATAAATGATAAATAAAGGATTTATTGAGTCATTGATGACGATGTACTGATGTAAGCCCAATTGGTTCGAAGTCACATGCATTTATTATGGTTCTTGGTCATATAATATTTACAATTCATTTTTTTTAAATAAACAAAAAACTAATGATTAAAAAATAATGAAAACCCTCCTCTCCTCCACTATAGCTTCCCCCCTCACTCCAACTTCTCTTCACTCCTCTCAATTCTTTTTCCTTGCCAATATTCTACCCAAATATCTCCCCAAGATCCTCTCCCACATCCAAAATCTATTAGCCTCTTAAAAATACCAAAACCTCTCTCCTTAAGAGGTTCTCAAAGGAGGATGTCTCAAGAGGTAAATTCATCTTTCCAATTCCTTCATTTATTTTATGTTATTTTCTTTTTTTTTCTCTCCTCACCTCTATTCACCCAAATAGTATGATAACACCATTAACATACATGTACTGGAATGTTTTTATTCTAATGAGATATTTCATTATCTTCTTTTCTTTCCCAACCTTTTTATTTGAAAGAAATGAAAGCACCGTTTGAGATGCACTAATTTTTCACATTCAAAAACAATGATTTATAAATTTCTTTTATTTTCTTTCATTCTAGAAATGAAAAAATTTGTGTTATGGTTGAACTAGATTATTATGTAGGTATATTTCCTTTTTCTGGTTCTATAATATTTTTTTACTAATGTTATTAAGTTATAAAGGGAAACATGTTTATTGTAATCAAACCCACTGATTAACCAAAACAGTTGTCACTAAGTTAATATATATAATTATTTGAATTCACTCCAAGTAACCAAATTAAATTTAAAACCATGTAATCTCATGTATGTTCTCTAATATCATATAACATCAATTATGTACTACAACTTTCATCTTACTTGTTTATCCAAACATTAATATAAGCGAACCAGTCATTAAAACCATGTAAACAAACAAGCCCGAACAATGAAATTGAACCTCATAACCAATCAAAATGGTTATAAATGAAATTAAAATGATTATACCAATCCGATTAAATATATAATAAGTTATGGAATTATTTATTAATAAACCTAATTTTTTTATTCAGGTCTTTAATAATTATTGGAGAACACCAACAGATTTAAGCTAAGAGATCCTCTCCATTTATCTCTTAATAAAGACTTTCCTATATGTTATGCCTTTTTATGTGTAATAAAAAATGATGGTGTATGTATTTAAACCTCCCCCATACTTCCATAATGTTTTATAAGTGATGAGAAATCCCTAATCTCTCTCATCAAGCCCTCTTAGGTTCACCAGACACCATGCCGATAAACTGTAATGAATTCCACCCAAACCTTCTTTTTTCTTTCGGGTAGCCTTATCTTTATTTATATTTAAATGAATTTATTTTTTATGTTTATTTAAATATTATAAATTCTGTTTAGTTGTACAAAATTCATCTATGAAGACCCTTTCATCTCTCTATTCTGGGGATATACATGTTTTCAAAGGATTCCTGCTGTAGAACTTTCTGATTAGCAAACCTTTTTAAGGAAAAATCCCAAATTTTCTTACCCAATATCAAGTGAACTCCATTCTAAATTTAAAAAAAATTCATTATAAAATCAGTATTTGTGTTATGAAAACCTTCTTTTTTCAATTTTTTTATATAAAATATTGCCCTATTTTCTATTTTAAAAGCACTATAGTATTTTCCTTAAAACCACACAAATTTTTTAATACTAATGTTTCTCAAATACATTCCTTATAAGTTTTCACTTTTGTTTAAAATCACACACCATTTTATAATCCAATTTTACCCTATAAATGTCCATGTATGTTCTAATCCATTTCTTTCATGTAAAATTTCATGATACGCTCATTGGTTATGATTTATGACATGATTGTGGTACCTAATTATTTCCATGGGTACCCTTATGTTTATGTATGGTTGATTATGTATGACTATTTATGTGGAAATAATATTCAGGAATATTTTGAGATGGGTTCACCTAGATAGCTCTCCAATGCATTGGGTAAAGTTAAGTCTTAGGAGAAGTGATGTGAAATGGGATTGGTAGTTATCCATGACCCATACAAAAATGGGAAATATGATTGATGGTTAGCCTTGACCCCTACTAAAAGGGGAAATAGGATTGGAAGTTAGTCTTGACCCATATTAATGACATGTTTAATGATTCTTCCACATTTATATGATTCCATGATTATATGATCCCATGCTTATATGAAATGATTTTATAAGTTTCATGATTTGGAAATTATTGTGTCATACCTCCTAACTCATGTGATTAAGATGTATCCTTATGTTCATTACCTTACTGGGATTTTTATCTCATTCCTTTTATCATGTGTTACCCAGGGTTCCCTATGCAGATGTAAGGGCTCAAAGGATGTTAAGATATCTTTTATGGAGATTAATTAAATAAGTGTTTTTTAGAACCATGTTTTATCTTATATATAACTAGTATTCCAATACATCAGACTTAACAATCCTTGTCTTTTACTTTGTAGTATTGTTATGCTTAAAATCATGTAATGTTATATATAAAATTCTTGGGTCCTATAGATGGTATCAAAGGATGGTCTAGTTATTTTTGGAGATTAGGAATAGAGGACCTTAGTGAGAACCTTAAGGATGAGACTATGTATAAGAAAACATTCCTAAATTTTGGTTAGTTTTGAGTAAATTATTTGTCAAGTGATTACATCCCTATTTGGATATGATCACATAGAGGCGTCTCTAGTACAGATGTACCCAGGAGTGAAAACTCTGACAAGGAGTTTCGGGCTTGACCCGTGGTAACCTAGTACACAACAATGGTCCTTACAGCACTCTGGGTTACGACACTCATGGGGGATATTCTTTGGTTGATTCATGAGCATAGTTCAAACCTTTATTAAGGGATAAGAAAACCCATAAGAATATAAGTTAATAACTATATCAAGAATAACCAAGATTTAAACCTAAGGAATCACAAGTTAGGATATACTTCTTCTTTATAATTTTGTTAATTTATGTTCAAAGTCTCCTTTTTGTGCTTAATAGATAAGTATTAAAGACCTCTAATTACACGTTCTTTTTCTTAGTTAATGTAAAGAAAAAGAAGAACACGTTCTAACAACAAATGTGATAGGAAATGTGAATATTTCTCTAATGATATGCCTGATATGACAAGAGCGGGTTCCCAAAACATCATGATATTACATTCTCCCATGGATCGAGTTATGAATAATAACATAAATCATGCGTAATTCCCTCCTCTTCCATGGAACAAGAAATTTTTCTTATAATACTTTATACGACAAAGGTCTCCCATGTTTAGAGGATCTTCTGATCCCCTCCTTGCAGAACAAAGGATTATCCCCACTGAAAAGACATTCTCTATCCTCCAGTGCTCGGAAGAAGAGAAGTTTGTACTTGTGGACAATCATTTTTATGTGGAAACTGATCAGTGGTGGACACTATTCAAGAATAATAAGTCCCAAGAAGAAATTTATTCCATGGATTGGGATGAATTCAATAAGATTTTTTTCAACAAATATTTTCCTAGATCCCTCTATCTCAAGACGGAAAGAGAGTTCCTTGGACTCAGGTATAAGGAAGATGATTCCATCGGGGTGTATAAAGAAATATTTACAAGTCTTGCAAGTTATGCCTCTAGCTTTGTCATGAACACCGAATGAAAGGTGGATCACTTCTTTAGTGGACTAAAGATGAGTCTACAAAAAGCATTGGTGATGCAAGACTTCGACAATTATGAGGAGATTGTCTGTTGTTCTCTCAAAGTTGAAATGGATATTTGAGACTCTCAGTGGTATTGTGGGACCAGTGACAAGAAGTGGAAAGTGGAATATAACATGGGTGGCTTATCAAACAAATTCCATGATGGAAAGAAGCCTGAATTTTCCCCTTGTAAAAGTTATGTGAAGAAGAATCCTGGTAACTATCTGAAGGGAACCAAGAATTGCTTGAAATCTGAAAAGTTTGGTCATATGGACAAGAAAAGATGAGGGGATATAAAAAATCCCACTAATTTTGAAGAATAAAGAAGGTTTAGATCAACACTCAGCTTGCATTGCAGTGTCACAACTACAAGGAGCATAGGAATTATGTGAACAATTGACCTAAGCCGAGGGTTGTCGGAGTTCCTCAACAACAACCTCCAAGCAAATATGAAGGGATTATTCTATAACTACTGTAGAGGTGGATCCAGAAAATGATGTGTTGATAGGTACGCTCGTTATTCATTCATGAATACTTAATGTACTATTTAATTTCTGATTCAACTTATTCTTTCAAATCTTGAAAGTTTAGTAGAACTATTTAAACACTACCTTAAAATTGGGAGAAACATTATCTGTGAGAATAGAAAATGGGGAAATTATTATGTCCATGGTTTATAACTCCTCCCCAGTTAACGTTTGTGGACTGAACCTCCCCGAAAATCTCTTCATACGTCCTTTAGTGGAGTAAGATGCTATATTTGTCTTGAATTGGCTATATCTATACAAAGACAACATCAACTGTTGGGAAAGGGAGATCACTCTTCACATCCCAAAGCATCCTCCAATTCTATACAAGTGTATGTTGGAAGATGAATATTCTTTAGAATCATAGTTTGAATTATGGATATTTCTACCTTATAAGAAAGCATATCTAGCTCAAATGATTGAGACAAAGGAGAGAATCATGCTTGAATACATTCCCATTGTGAGGGATTACACTTATGTATTCCCTGAAGAGTTTCTTGGTATTCTTTATAACTATGAGGTTGAGTTCTCAATTGAACTTATCCCTGAATCTGTGCCTATCTCAAAGGCACCATATAGAATGGCCACATTCGAGGTGGAATATCTGAAGAAGCAATTACACAAAAATATGGAGAAGGGTTTTATACGCCCGAGTGCTTCACCATGGGGTGCAACAGTCCTCTTCATCAAGAAGAAGGACAGATCAATGTGCCTCTTCATTGATTATCATGAGATCAATAAAATGATGATAAAGAACAAGTATCCCCTGCCACGAGTAGATGACTTGTTAGATCATATTGTTGGGGATAATTATTTCACTAAGATGGACCTTCAGTTGGGATATCACCAATTAAAGGCAAGGGAGGAATATATTCCCAAGACTACCTTTTTAACGAGGTATGGACACTGTGAGTTCATTGTGATGCCCTTCATAGTGACTAATGATCCAATAATTTTCATGGATTTAATGAATCGAGTGTTTAGAGATTAACTCGACAAATTTGTGGTAGTATTTATTGATGATATTCAGATATACTTCAAGAGCAAGGATGAACATTAGGATCATTTGAATACTTTGTTAAAGACATTGAGAAGGGATAAGTTGTATGAAAGTACAATAAATGTGAGTTATGGATAGAGGAAGTATCATTCTTGGGGAATGTTATCCCTAGAAAAGGGATATATGTGGACCCTTCCAAGACAAAGGAAATTGGAGAGAGTCCTAGGACAACATCTATAATTAAGATCCATGGCTTTTTGGGTCTAGATGGGGATTATCGACAATTTATGGAGAACTTTTCAAGATAGTCAAACCCAATGACCAAGCTGACAAAGAAAGGAGTAATGTTTTTCTGGACATAAGAATGTAAAGATGGTTTCATGGAATTAAAAAAGAGGCTTATCATTGTGCCAATACTCACACTCCCTACAAGTGGAGAACCCTTTGTGGTGTATAGTGATGCTTATAAGAAGGGATTAGGTTGTGTGCTAATGAAAAATGATAAAGTAATAGCCTATAAATCAAAGCCTTTGAAAATCCCTAAGAAAAACTATCCCACACATGATCTGGAGTTGGCAGCTGTGATCTTTTAATTGAAAATCTACCGGCATTATCTATATGGGGATAAATGTGAGATATATACTAACCACAAGAGTCTCAAATATATATTCACACAGAAAGATATTAATATGTTCCAGTGAAGATTGATATATCTCATCAAGGATTAGGACTGCAAAATCCACTACCATCCCGATAAGGCAAACAAGGTGGCAGATTCTCTAAGTAGAAAGGGTCATGAATCTTTATCAATGATGATAGTTTTAAATGATCTGATATTATTAGATTTTTAAAGGGTGGAAATTGGAATAATTAAGGGAGGAACATCCTTAATATTTTTTAAGTGATTGCTCAACCATCCCTCTTGGAAAAAATTAAGGATGCTCAAAGAAAAGATGAGAAAATTTAGAAAAGGGTGGAACCTCTCAGAAATGAAAAATCCTCCCATTTCAAAATTGATGATGAAGGAGTTATAAGATTTGCTACATAATTATATGTTCCATATGATCCAAAGATAATAAAAGAGTTATTTAATGATGCACATAGCTCGACCTTCTCTATCCACCTAGGGAGCTCAAATATGCATCGCGATCTCTGATAAAACATTTGGTGGGACAATATGAAAACGATGATTGCTGAATATACATCAAAGTGCCTAATATTTCAGCAAGTGAAGGTTGAAAGGAAAAAGTATAATGGGATGATGAAACCACTACCCATACCATCATGGAAGTTGGAGAACATTACCATGTAATTTTTCACTGGGATTCTAAGGACATCCAGAGGAAACAATGTTATATTGGTCGTTGTGGATATTCTTACAAATACATATCACTTTATCGCGATTCGAGAGTACTTTTTATTAGATCAACATGCATGTATTTACATCAATGAAGTTTTAAGGCTTCATAGATTACCACTGTCTATTGTATTTGACCATGATACTAGATTCACATCGATGTTTTGGAAAAGTCTCCAACAAGCTCTAAGCACTGAACTGAACTATAATACAGCCTATCATCCTCAAACTGATGGCCAATATGAGAGAAATATTGTGACACTAGAATACATGTTGAGAGTGTGTTCTATGGAATTCAAAGGTGGATGGTACCGGCATCTTCCTCTAGTTGAATTCTCCTACAACAACAGTTTCCACACGAGCATATAAATGGAACCTTATGAAGCCCTTTATGGGAAAATGTGTGAAACACTGGAGTGTTGGGATGAAGTCGGTGAGCGTAAACTACTAGGACATGAAATGGTCGAAGAAATAGTAGAGAAGGTGAAAACCATTCAACAACATATCATGGCAGACCCAAGTCGACAGAAGAGTTACGCAGATAACCATCGATGGGACCTTGAGTTCAATGTTGGAGAAATGGTATTTCTATGCATATCTCCATGGAAGAAGTTCATAAGGTTTGGGAAGAAAGGGAAGTTAAGTCCCATGTACATCGGCCTCTTTGATATCCTTGATCGAGTCAGAGATGTGTCATATTGACTGGATCTTACACCTACCATGTAAAAGTACATCATTTCTTTCATTTATCCCCATTAAAGAAGTACATACACGACCCTTCACATGTAATCTCTTCAGAGATGGTATAGTTAGAGGATGATCTTTCCTATAAGAAGAATCCAATGAAGATCTTGGATTGTAGTGACAATGTTTTACTCAACAAGACTACTCATCTGGTCAAGGTACTATGGTGGATCCATAAGTATGAAGAGGCAACATGGTAACTAGAGAAGGAAATGAAGGAAAAGTACCCGCACCTATTTTTCCCTTAGAATGTAAAATGAAATTTCGAGGGAAAATTTTCTTATGGGGGGAATAATGTAACGACCCAATGTTTTTCAATAGAAATTACCTTCTTATAAATATGTTATAAAATCACATGAAAACACAACATAATGAGCTAATAAGTGCTAAGTGACCTTTAATCATATGTTTTTCACTTCTGGGATTGGAATTTCGAAAATCTAACATACACAGTTACAATGAGTAAGTTATTTGGAGTCCAATAAGAAACATAGTTTTTTGTGAATAGTAACCTACCCTTATGAATTGTACCATACCCTTCTAAATAGTGATATACACTAATTAATATTAACCTTAACTATGATAATTTATAAATAATATTCATGTTGAATGTATGATATACAAATATTTTATAATAAGTTAATGAATGTTTTAAAGCAGGTTTTTGATAATAAATTATGATTTTAAATAAATATTAAAATAATCATATTTAGAAAATTATTTTTGAAAAATGGACTTCATTTTTTGATTCTACATGTCAAAAAAAATTAGTGTGGATTTTTTAGATTTTTCTAAAATTCTTGAACTTTTTATGAATAGTAGAACCCGATAATTTTCGATAAATGCTAAATTAGGGATTTATTGAGTCAATGATGATAATCAGCTGATCTAATCCCAATTGGTTCTAAGTCACAAGCATTTATTACTACTATTGGTAATCTAATACTTACTATTTCTTGTCTTGTGATGGAATAATAAACTAATTATTTAAAAATTATGAAAACCTTCATATCCTCCACTATAAAAAAACACCCACACTCCCACATCTATTCACTCCTATCAAGAATTTTTCCTTGAAAATATTATTCCCAAATCTATCCCCAAGATCCTCCCCTAGGTCCAAAAGCTCCTATAATCTTCAAAATACCAAAAACTCTCCCCTTGATATGTTCACAAAGGAAGATGTCTCAAGAGGTAAATTCCTCTTTCCAATTCCTTCATTTCTATTAAGTTCTTCTATTTTTTTCATTTCTCACCTATCTTCACGCAAATAGTATGATAAAACAAGTAACATACATGTAATTGATTTTTTTTATACTGATGGGGTATTTCATTATCTTCTCTCATTTCCCCACCTTTTTATTTGAATTAAATGAAAGCACTGTTTGAGATGTGATAATTTAGCATATTCAAGGACAACAGTTTATCAATTTATTCTATTATATTCAATTATGGTCATGAAACCATTTGTCTTAAGGTTGAACCAGATTTTTATATAGGTAATATATCCTTTTTTTGGTTCTATAATCATTTGGTACTAATGTTATTAAGTTATAAAGCAAAACATATTCATTGTAATCAAACCCACTAATTAACCAAAACGGTTGTCACTAAGGTTATATATATAATAATTACACTTAACACTAAGGAACCAAATTAAATTTAAAAAATTTAATATCCTTATTTTTCACTAATATCATATAACTTCAATTATGGACAACCACTTTCATCTTACATGTTTATCCAAACATGAATATAAGCAAACCGGTCTTTAAAACAAAGTAAACAAGCGAGCCCGAAAAATTAAATTGAACCTCATAACCAATAAAAATGGTTATAAATGAACGTAAAATTATTATAACAAACCAATTACATATATAATAGGTTCTTGAATTATTAATTAATAAACCTAATTTGTTTATTCAGGTCTTTAATGGAGAACACCAATGGATTTACGGTAAGGGATCCTCTCTATTTCTCTCTTAATCAAGATTTTCCTCTATACTATGCCTTTTTATGTGTAATACAAAATGTTGGGGTATGTTTTATCACCTCCCCCATACTTCCCTAATGTTTTATATGTGATTATAAACCCCTTATCTCCCTCATAAATCCCTCTTAGGTACACCTGCCACCATGCCGATAAACCGTAATGAATTCCACCTGAACCTTCTTTGTTCTTTAAGATAGCCTTATCATTATTTATATTAAAAAGGAGTTATCTTATATGTTTTTTTAAATCTTATAAATTCTTTTTATTTGTACAAAATTCATTTATGAATACCCTTTCATATCTCTCTTCTGGGGATATACATGTTTTTAAAAGATTCCCTCCTTAGAACTTTCCGATAAGAAAACATATTTTAAGGAAACGTCCCAATTTTTTTACACAATATCAAGTGCACTCTATCCTATATTTTAAGACACAAATGTATTTATAAAATCATTATTATAATTATTAAAGACTTATAGTTTCAATTATGGTTTCATCTAAAAGATTTTCGTCTTTTCTATTTTAAAAGCTCTATAGTATTTTCCTTAAAACTGCACAAAAATGTTTTAATGCTAATGTTTCCCAAATACATTCCTTATAATTTTTCTCTTCTGTTTAAAATCACATACCATGTTATAAGCCTATTTTTTCTTATTAACGTCCATGTATGTTCTAATACCTTTATTTATTTGAGAATTTCATGATACACTCATTGGTTATGATTTATGTCATGATTGTGGTACCTAATTCTTTCCATGGGTACCCTTAGGTTTATGTATGGTTGATTATGTATGATTATTTATTTGGAAAGAATATTCATGAAAATTTTGAGATGGGTGCACCCAGATAGCTCTCCAATGTATTGGGTAAAGTTATGTCTCATGAGATGCGACATGAAATATGATTGGTGGTTAGCATTGACCTATAATAAAATGGGAAACGGAATTGACCATTAGCCTTAACCCATAAAAAAGGGGGAAATAGGATTGGTGGTTATCCTTGACCAGTACTAAATACATTTTTTTATGATTCTTCCACATTTATATGAATCCATATTTATATAATCACATTCTTATATGAAATGACTTTATAAGTTTATGCATTGGAAATCATTATGTCAGGCCTCCTAACTCGTGTTCTTAAGATGTAACCTTATGTTCATTCCCTTACTGGGATTTTTAGCTCATTCCTTTTCTCATTTGTTCACCAGGGTTCCCTATGTAGTTGTAAGGGCTCAAAATATTTTAGGATCTCTTTTTACGGAGATTAAATAAAGAAGTGTTTTTTAGCCCCATGTTTTATGTTTTATGTACCCAGTCTTCCAAGACACTAGAATTAATGATCCATGGCTTGTACTTTGAAGTATAATTATGCTTAAAATCATGTAATGTTATATATAAAAGGTTTGGGTTTCTATACCATATATGTCATATATATATATATATATCGCAACTTCCCACATAGCACCCTTTGATCCAAATGACATCCTGATGACCAATGCAGACATGAACTTCAGTGATCCCACAGGAGGTTGGGGTCCCAATGAAATGTTGGACCCTCTCCACTACCCAGTGTCTTCAATGCTTGGTATCCAACACAACGATTAAAGAGTACCACTGAAATGGATCCCTTCCCAAATTGGTGGCCTCCATACAAGCCCTCCGGTCTGCAAAACCTCACCAGCTGCATCCTCGGGCGTAACAGGCACCCCAACACATGGCATCCCAGGTGGCCATCTTGAATCATTTCATAAGCCTATCCCCATAGTGTGACAATGAGTACCTCCCCTATGTTAGTGAGGCGGATGAAGTTGATGCTGATGATTTCATCTCAACTGTATAGGGTTCATACTCATAGGCCCCTATGAGAGTGTTTTGATTCTAGCATTAAGAGACCAAGTCTCCTCATTCTGAAGTGGACCTTATGTCGGGGGCACTTGATGAAGTCTAGAAGACCTGGGCCCCTCCAGTTTCCCGCTGAGGGTGGAAAATGTATAATTAAGAACAGGATATCACCATGGTTCCTGAAAAGAAACTCAACCCTAGAAATGCTGAATCATTCAATGGGAATACATAAAAATCTTCCCCCTCAACTCAAGACCACCATAGAAATAGGGTGGCACAATACGAGAATGTTCACATTCTTGTCAGTGCACACCAGTCACGCCATATAGGAAGATTGGAAATCATAGGCAGATGTAGATATCTACAAATGAACCAAAAGTCCTTCATCTGAATAGGATGGAAAGTAGCTACACATAGGCCTAAATACCTGATAATGCATATCAATCCCATCATCCAAATAGGGAGGTAAGCTAATATGAACATATTCAAATTCATTCGGATGCATACAAAGACTATGAGAAAAATAGAGTTGAAAGAGAGTAGATTAAAATCCACACTTGTAAATATTAATCCCACCAAAAAAATATAGTGGAAAATAGAGTATAAAACTAGCGAAAGACTCATTACTCTGTCTCTGTATAGGAGAATTGGTTGTATCTACTGGCAACCCAAGGGGTTTCGAAGCAAGCATAAACCCATGCTATGACATCAGAATGGGAATTCATACCCATTACATCCAAAGATTTATCTTAGAAAATAATTGAAATAATAGATGTTCATACATATATTGTAGACCATATCCCCCAAACATGCCAATATATCACTGCATCGGTAGAAAAGGCGAGAAACTAGGACTATGACCCAGTTTCCTAGAACAAAATAGTTTACTCACAAAATTGGTTAGTCACTCCAGAGTAGTTATGCATCCCTTCCCTAGTCTCAGAGGGTCAACGGTAATATCACACGATATATAGACCACCATATTGGAAAAAAATACCTATTCCAACAGGGGGATGTCAGTCCAACATGGTGGCTGCTCTAGGGAATGCATATATCCCTACTAAAACTCAAGATGTTTGCTGGTGTATCCCAGTGGTATCAAGGGAACTGACAATACTGGGACCCATATATAAATTTTGTTACCAAAAGAAGGTGTCCCTAGTTACCTGCAAGAGAGCACCCAAAAATGAAATGCACCAAAGGGAATCATAAAATGAAGAGAACATACATGATCCTTCTCTACTGGACGTTTGGGTAATTGACACCCTCAAACATATATTAAAAAAGGATTGAGACCCTTTCAGTCCATTACCAAATTATGGAAGTGGCAATAGTATTTGTGATGGCCCTCCCCGTGATGTTTCTACCAGTAGATCTGAAGGTCCTCCCCAGAGCACTGATAGGGGCTTACACTATGGGCTAGGAATGATCAATCACGAGAGCCTATGTCTGGATGTGTGTTAGGTTTTCCCTTCCCTTGACCTGAATATTTGATAGAAAGAAGGTCCTCCCCTTTATTTCATCCTCCCTGATGGTCCTCACTAGGGTATACACTAGAAATATGCTTCTCTCTAAAGTTGAATGTTGATTCATGATGGTAGCCCTCACAATGATGACATTCATTAAGAAGTCCCTCCCTACAATGATAGTTTAAGTTAAGGCCATCCAAATAGTAACATAAAGTAATGATAAGGTCCTCCCATAATTGAAGTACATCTTAATGGACCTCCCTTGGATGTACATTGTAGAAATTCTCCCTACAACTAAGTATCAAGTCATGATAGTAGTCCTCACCATCATAAAAGTCATCGAGAAGGTCCTCCCCCAAGTGAAATAAATAATCAAGATTGTACTCCCCTCACTTTAGACAACCTTGAAATTCCTCCCCATGGTATGTGCTATAAGTACATTCCTCGCGGTCAGGAAACAAGTTTCAATGGTAGACCTCACCATTTCAGCACTGATTGTGAAGTTCCTCCCCGCAATCAAAATTTGTACTGGAAAGAAGGACCTACCCTTTCCAGAATAAATGTGAGAAGGTCCTCTTATGATGAGGCACTCGGAAAGAGGGATTCAAACATATTAGGTACTTCATCTATGGATAGTGATATTATTTCTCAACTAGAGGATGGTTTGGGGCCACGCTCATCTTCTGAGCCACCCCCGCACCGTTCACATATAAAGTAGGCTCCCACCATACTGAATGCTTAGAATGAAATTATTAAGAAGCAATCAAGTATGTAATATCATGTATAGGAGTCCCAGAAAGAATAATAGTAGGATATGTTACTCTTGAAAAGTCAACTAGATGAGGATAATATACCAATTATGTATTTTCCTACTACCACTTCCCTCTTAGTCATATCATGGGAGTTGTCTGAGGAATGTATGCACTACATTCGCCTAAATATTTGGAAGACTATTCATGAGATAAAAGAAAGGTTCTTTCCCTACAAAGGGTATGAAGACCATGTAAACATTTTAGGGGATCTTTTCTATCTAATCGGCCTATATAACCTCATGTCTGAATGGTAGAGCCACTATCATAAAGTTGAAAGAAAAACATTGAACTATATTGCCTCTATGTGCTTCACAAGTTGTGTTTCCTCATTGGTGATGCCATGACTAGAGTTCGTATTCGGGGATGGAAAGAACATGGACCTCTACACTTCACCCTAGGTCATGTCCAGTAGACCTAGTTAGAAATAAAATATTTCAATTTCATTACCCAAAGAAACCAATAAAATTAAATCCCTTATTAGGAGAGATGAAATAATCAACAAAAATTGGCCTGGATTATGTCTCAAAATAATCAAGTCTGAAGAGATCAAGCCATAGAAAATATTCTGATCCAGGCAACTGATAAAATCCAGTAGGCTTCCTGTCTAAGGGAAGACAACCTACAAGCAGTGTTCATTCCTTCAAAATCCTATAAATCCTGTGCAGGTCCAATTCCATACTCAGGCCACACTCGCATAACAGTGTGTAAAATCAAAAAGTTTGAAATAGTGGAAGTACCCCCAGAATACAGGAATAGTCCCAGCCAACAGGGATGGGGGAAATTTTTAATTCAAAATTCCCTTATAAGACCAAAAAATCTAGACTATAGTGTTTCAACATAAGAATGAGAGGAACCCCATCCTGTAGGGATGGGGGCATTTTTATCTCAAGGACATGCACATCGAATGTCGGTATTCTCCTATCTGGTAAGAATGATGAGAAGATAATTCATCTATTCTACCTTGTCATGTAGTTCATACCATAAGAGCCAAAGGCACATAGCAAGGTCAAATCATGGATCCCTTCGTGTCAATCTTCACCAGGAAACCCAAAAAATACCACAGAAAGGAATGATAAAGTCGAATAAATGATGTAGAAAACCTTCCTATCATTCGACACAAGTTACACCAACCCCAATGTGTTATGCATCGGTGGACTTGTTAAATTTCAACCCCAAGGATCTCCTAAAAGATGAAACAAAGGGAGAATATAGAATAGAATACGGTTCCCTCCCAGAGGCATCCAACACTGAGCTTGATGGTGTGCATACCTGTAACTAGAGAGCGGTCCTAAATTTAGGAGCCCCTCAGTTAATCTATCTTTACCTGCCTCAAAAACCCCAAATAAGGAGAAGAATAAATCCCAGGTCATATATGAACCACCTCCTCCTCCCCCTAAGATTTTTTCACTCACCGTCTAGGAAATATTCTCTAAGAAGGAGGATGAAATGAAAGAGATCATGAAGATAAATGCCGAGTTGCATCGAGAGAGCTATCTTGACAGATGTGTTCCCCCTGGGGAATATCAATAGGTAATTCCAAGAATTGGTTCCCTTGCCATAAGATATCATCTTGGTAAATGAATTCATGCTTGGATGCTTGTCCAACCCAACACTGGGACTATCAACCTACTTAAATCAAGCCTCGGAAGGACAACAAGACTTCCCTTCACTTGGAAGGATGCTAGGGTATACTTAGGTGAACCCACAATGGATACCCCTAGCTAGGTATCTACCCAAAATTCCAACAGCACTGGCACGTCCTACTTTGGCCTCTACTACAGCCGCCCAAGATCATTTCTGGAAGGATACACAGCAAGGGATCTTGAATACCATTTAGAAACTAATAACTCAACTAGAAGCCATGGAGGGGCAATGTGCTACGATACAACTAGAGAGAAAGCCTTACTCGGATTGGGTGATAAATTTTCTGCCACCACCAAACTTCAAAAACCCAGTATTCTCAGTGTTCAAAGGTTTAGGGGACTCAGAATAGTATCTGATTCACTATTCCACTTAATGTGACCCCATGATGGGCACTACGGAGTAGTAAGAAGATATAAAACTCAGTTTATGAATGAAAACCCTATAGGTTTCGACCTTCATATGGTATACTGGCTTACATCCTAACTCAATCATAGAATGGGAGGACGTCTGGTGATAGTTTCTCTTCTAGTTCAGTTCAATATTTCCTAAGAAGACGGTCGGTGATCTCATTAACAGCATGCAGTGAGAGAATGAAAGAGTTTCTGACATCATTACCAGAAGGAAAGGCCTGCCTTATTCCTTGAACTGGCTTCTGCCTAAGATGAAATGCTTTCTATGGGAATAAATAACCTTTGTGATGAATTGTGAACACGGATTATCCCATTGATGTACATAAGTGTGTATCGATATTTTACTATCATTTTCCAAAGGATAGAAGACTCCCTACAGTAGACCAATCTCAAGTCTCAAGTGCCCCCATCAGCCCCAGGAAAAAGAGCGGGAAATTCCGAAGTGGCTTTTGTCACCCTTAAGACAACCTGACACCAGCTTTAGTCGCAAGGTCTCCACCAAACCGTGTGGGACACCTAGACACAAACAACCACCCCCACCTCGTAAAGATGAGAAAAGGGGTTCTAAAATAAATAAGTTCTATGAAAAAATAAATAAATTCTACTCATTCCAAGACAACCATGTATGTGGCTACTTCATAGCTGTAGTGAAGTGAAACTTTTTCCGGATACAAGAGACAAAGTAATAAAATGAAGTGGGTCTCGATTACCATCCAAATTATTTTCCCTATCACAATATACTATGGAACACCATATGGGAATGATTTGCCTTGAAGGATCTCCTGAAAAATATGGTGGATTCTGGGAAAGTTGATTTGGGTCTGCCGCCAGCCCAAGTGGTGTAAGTCTCCACCATAGACCCAAGAGAGGAAGAGGAATGAAAAACATTAACCAGTAAAAAGGAGAAAAAAATTGGAAATTAGATGACCTGGAAAATAGTCAACAGAGATCATGGAATCCTCTAGGAACATTTGAAAAAACCGATTGTGCCCCCAATATCTCCTAATGCAATATAGTTGTCATCCTCAGCCCCGCCGCCCTCTAAGGGTAAGAAGGAAAAAAAGAAGGAGGAAGAAGATGAGCTGATACCGATGTTGAAGCCAATCATGACACTTTTTGATTTCATTCCGGCAATCATGGTACAATGGGTACCACCCCGCCAAACGGAATAATGGGAACTGACCCTACCAATAGAACCATCAAAATAATATAGTAATACAGAAGCATTGTCGGATCAAGAACTGATCTTCGGTTCCATTAATTTAATTCACTTAATGGACCCATTCTCTGGTGGAGACTAAGGCCACAATCCCATATTCCCTTCTCCCAACCGGAGAGATGGAGGAAAAGTCCATAGAGGATGAGAGTTTCTTATAAGGCATGATCAAGGTAATAGTCAAATTCCCATCCATGTATTAACTCAAACCATTAAAATTGTGGAAACTCATAGAAGGACTCTCCAGTAGACACAAAATTAATAAGAATTTTCCTCCACCCCTAGTGGAAGAAATCTGAGCATAATTATCATGGATCATCCATAAGAGGAAGAACAAATATGCAATATTCCAAGGCATACAGGTGGACCAGTTCGGCTGAATGTGGAAAGGACCACCGTGCCACAAGCTTCAGCCACAGAGGCTGGATCATCTACATACAAAGATCAAACCCCTAAAGTTTACATGTATAATCACCCTCGATCTGGGAAGTGCCAAACTTTAGAGAATAAATATGATATTCTAAAGAATATATCTTCATTATCGGTGAATCTAATGATCCTAGATGCCTTGAGTCTATCTGTGGACCTTAGGGAGGCACTTAAAAAGGCCTTACTAAGTCCACAGGAATTTGAAGTCGAAGTAGCAGCAACCGATGTCTATCGGACAAAGACAAATACCTATGAATTCCATTTCACTATCTCCTTCGCAGAGAAGGATGAATACGAAATTATGAAAGGGGAAAATCAAAATCATTATATGCATCCGACAAGATAAATGGCATTGATGTCTGGAGGATTTTCATCAACAATGACTAGGGAGTCAACATCCTCCCACTGTGAAGACTTTGTCGACTAGGAAATGATAAGGATAGTTTAACAACCTACACCATGACTTTGTTGGGATATGACAAAACTGATCAGAATCCATTGGGATAAATCAAGCTTAAAATATAGCTATGAGGCCTGGTGTTTGATCCTCAGTTTCTAGTAGTGCAGAAAAGTACGACCTTCAATTTCATATTTGGGAGGCCTTGTCTACATCAGCATGTTACAATTATGTCATCATACCATCAGTGTATCAAATATTACACAAATGGGAAAAATGTTACATTTCACACTAATAAATCTCCACTCTAATCATGTGAGTCGCATTACATCAACGCAGGGTTCTACGAATCAAACCAGAAGTAGTATTTGGCTGAAAATGTTGACTGGATCACTACCTCAAATGGATTGGAAATGGCTCATGCCGATCCCCTCCAACATCTTGGAAAATAGAATGTATTTCCCATCAACCAGGTTGAATGCATAAGTTCAAGCTCAGATGAAGAATCATTTGTCTGCGTGATTTCTGTTGTGACGACCAAGTCCAAAGACAATGAAGAGTGGGCTGACTCCTATGATATTAGGAAAATACCTAAAAAAGATGCTCTCGACCCATCTTTAGGACCCCAAAATGTTCCCACCTTACACACTAAGGTAGAAAACAATTTTTCTCCCAACACCAGAGAGTTCACCTTTAAAATCATCTCTTTATCAGAAGAGGATGAAGTGGATGATGAAAAAGAGAAATAAGAATAATAATAAGAAGACCTCAAATATGACCCTCCCACATTCGAAGAAGGTGTCTCCACCACAATCGATGAACATAGGGAGATATACCTACGCACCAAAGACAACTCTCGGCCCACTCGAATTAGTGTGGTTATACCTTTCAAGAAGAAAGATTCATATACATTCTTCCTAAAAAATAATGAAGATGTGTTTTCCTGGAACTACATAGAAATGTTAGGACTTGATCTTGAGGTCACCACACATCATCTAGATATTCCATAATATCATTAGGATTGTAACCAAGTAGCCAGAAGGACCCACCCAATTCATTCCTCCAAAATAGATGTTGAAGATTACAAGATAAACAAATGAAAATTCATCTGGTAAGTCTAATATCCAATGTGTCTAGAAAAAATAGTCCATGTTAAAAATAATAATGGATATATTAGAGTGTGCATATACTTTAGGGACCTTAATTTTCACTATTTGAAATATTATTTCCTGGTCCCAATCATAGAAATTTTGATCAAGGCAACCGCTTGATATGTGGCTCTATCTTTCTTGGAAAACTATTCTGGATATAAACAGATCTGAATGGCCCAGTGATATGAAGAAGCTATTTCTTATAGGGCCCCTTAGGGAGTGTTCTATTATAACGTGATTCCCTTTGGTCTAAGAAATGTTGGTGTTAAATATTAGTGTTCCATGCATCAAATTTTTAATCCCTTCCTGTGAAAGTTTGCCAAGTGTTACATCGACGATCTGGTGGTTAAATCATGAAAAAACTCAAAACACTTGACTGATCTTGAAACTATCTTCAACAAATTACGACATCATAGTTTAATTATGAATCCCATAAAGTGTACCATCATCATTACCAATGGAATATTCCTCAACTTCATCGTATGCCATCGTGGAATCAAATTTGACCCTAAGAAGAAAAAAATCCATCATTGGAATTTATCCACCTCACAACCTCACTGAGTTGAGAGATCTCTAGGGGATTCTGGCCTATATCTGGCGCTTTATATCTATCCTTGTTGGTAAATGTTTACCTTTTACCAATTTAATTAATAAAGGGGTTCCATATGAGTGGGATAATGATTGTTAATATGCTTTTGATAATATCAAAAGATATATCTTGATCCCACTAATGTTAATTCTTCTAGTTGAGGGGAGACCACTCATTTTATATGTAACTGCCTTGGAATGTTCATTAGGAACCTTCCTTACACAAAGGAATTATATCGAGAATGAGAACATCCTATTTTACCTCAGCTGGACAATGATTGATGCTGAGACTCAATATTCCAGAATCGAAAAGAACATCCTAACACTTATCTTCATAGTTCAGAAATTCAGGCATTACCTGTAGTACCACAAGGTCCACCTGGACTCCCACTAAAACCCACTCAAATACATCCAAAATTGTCCCATGCTAATAGGATGCCTATCATGATGGGAATTCATCCGAAAATAGTTTAACATATGATACGTGTCCCAAAATTCCATCAAAGGCCCGAAATTAGCAGACTTACAAGAAGAGATCCCCTTGGAAGAAAAAAACTCATTGGATGTCGAACTTCTAGATGAAGAAGTGTTCTCTATCTAAGAGGACCCCTAGACATGAATAATGTAATTCAAAAATTCCTCTAGAAGCCCGATACAGAAAAGTATGGAGTATCCAAAGATCAATAAAGTGGAGATGAGGGTTATACATATATCACCCAAGAGATCCATTTTTCTTTAATTCTTCTTGCTTTCATAGGGATGTAAAAATAATGAATCAGAATACCAGGCCCTCATTACGGGCATCGATCTACCACTTCATGCATGAGACAAACTCTTGAGGATAAAATGTTATTCAGATCTAGTCATCAAGTAGGTCAATTGTGACTATTCCATCAAGAAATAATTTTTGGCCCCCTCGATGAGCTATGTTTGAGAACTGATGGTAGAATTCCCATTAGAACCAATGCTAACCTATGCCCCCCAATCACGAAATGTTCAACCCAATGCATTGGAAAATGCAACAACAACCCTAGTTGATCTAGACTAGGATGAAACAGTAATTAGAATTTCCAACCCTCAGATGGAATTTCTATTTATCCAAAACAATATGGAGGAAATTAATGAGATTATTCCCATTTATGAGTCATATGGTCACACCACTGACTGGATGACTCCAATTGAAAATTACCTCTGGAGGGGTAGCTCCCACCAGATAGGGCTAGAAGAGAACATATCCTGGGATGGGAAGTCAACGTTGTCTTGTAAAATGGAATAAATCTAGAAAAGGTTCCCTATAAATGATGTCTTAATAGAGTCCTTCTGAGGTTCATTTATGGAGAAGAAGATATGATTGTTAGTGCTTGTGGAATACACCAATCAACAACCAAGATCTCCCATAAAATTTCATTTCATTGATACTGTTGAACCACTATGATACATGATTATTCCATATTCTCCAAAAAGTTCCACTCCTTCCAAGTTCATGAAAATTTTATTCACCAACCCCTAGGGTTACTTCATATAGCTATATACTCCTGGCCAGTTGTGGGTCCATATCTCCCTACCACAGCCAAAAAATTCATGTTCATTCTCACAACAACTAACTTCTTTTCCAAATGGGCTAAAGCCATGCCCCTTTTAGAATTTGGGGTGAAAAGAATAATTAGATTTGTGAAGTCGAACATCATTACCAGATTTGGTGTCCCTCGCACAATATTGACAGACAACGGCACCAACATCTGCTCTACTAAGTTGGAAAAGGTATACCAGGAGTATGGAATCAAAGCCAATCATCCATCCTGCTCTCATATAGCGGCCAATGTCATGATAGAGGCTTTCAACGAGACTTTATTGAACACACTTGAAAATATGGTAGATAAGTATAAGAAATCATATCCAGGCAAACTCTTTCATGCTTTATGGGATTTTCAGACCGTGACCCACATTGCCACCCAGGAAACCCTATACACACTAGTATACAGGGAAAAGGCAGTTTTGCCTATCTAAATTCAAGTTCCATCACTCTGTATGGCCATTTGTGATCAATTATCCATGGATGATCAATCTGAAAGATGGTTTGATGAGTTAGAGTTGCTAGATGAGAAAAGGGTTCACACTTTTCACTATTTGTAAGTCTACCAAAATCGGATCGTGCGGGCCTTCAACAAAATGGTTCAGCTTTGATATTTCCTCGAATGAGAGACGGTGTTGGTCCTCATAACCCTGATGATACTTGGTAAAAATCCCCCAATAATGATCCAAAGAGGTAGGGACCATATGTCATAAATAAGGTCTATTATAATAAAGCATATGCCTTGATATCAATGGCTGGATAACTTATCACGGCTCCCACCAATTCAAGGTTTCTGAAGAAGTTTTTCATATAACTACGATGCCCATTAATGGTCTAAACTGTATAACCCTAAAATATGAGTTATCATCCTGACCAAATTATATTAAACTATATGGTATTAGTGCCGGAAACACAACATAAAACTGGAATGCTAATGTCCTCACTAAATTACTCTAAAATTCCCAGCATTGCATCCTAGTTTTAAGATGTTAAACAGAATAGCATAAATAGTCCTAATCGCACTATGGTAAACTGAATGGTCCCCAAATAACTATGTATGGATTTATTACCATTCATTAATGGATATGTAGCGATTCCTAGACCCTCGATCTTATCCTAGTCCCCAAAAAAATTCCTCTATCATATCCTTTATCTCCTCATATTTACAAGGGAAACCCTTGTCACTCCTTTTTTCTCACATCGAGTATAACTCATGTGATATTAGGATTGGAGGTATGGATTACCTTATGTGAAAAATCTATAGAGGAATATGGTAGAACCAGCACCCATAGTAGATGAAACCAACATGCCCCTGCTCATATGTCTGAGCCAGATCGGTATGGGGAACTTTCAAAACTACATATGGCATGATTTCTACCCTCGCAAGATACGTAGTGACGCATAGATTTGACATCCCCGATTTGACACCAACAAAAAAAATTCCCTCTCATGTACCCATACATGGACCAATCATTTATAGGTAATGTTCAGAACTACATATGGATTGATTCCTACCCTTGCAGGATATGTAGTGATGCCCAAATCTGGAATCCCAGCCTAGCCACTATTTAAAATAAATTCCCCTTCCCTCGTGCATAGGTCAAACTTTTATGAGGAATCCATGAGAGGTCCTAACTGCATGACAACAAAGTGATATATTCTTTAAGAGTCATGTGAGGCCCAATTCCCAATGTTACGAGATCCAGCACATTCCCCCTGCTAATAAGAAGTCAAAAGATCATGCTTCCCCTACATATGAATCAGGACTATGTGGAATCTCTGATAGTTCATGGATAATATGGGTCTGGATATTTCTTACATTCCCAGACACATATTTCCCATTTTTCAGACTCTATACTCTGTGAAATCTTAGATCCCCATAAATATTCTTGGCCATCGAAGATGGAAGACCAATTTCTTGTAGACACCTTTGTTTGAAGATTCACATCCTGCCCTAGTGGCTCTGCATATGTCTCCTACAAAATGGACATCGATAAAATGAAAATTCATCCTTAGGAGAGTCATCTACTACCTCAGTATTCCTAATGGATTCCAAGCCCCATGTAATTCCTCTGGATCCAAGTTACCCCCCAAGACTATGGTTTACACATTCTATCATCACTCATATCTATAAAACACCAAAACATCCCAACCATGATTAAATCAAATCTATTAATGATCTTTTTGATAGTATAATTCCCTTGATGAAGGAATATAAACTTCACATCATAATGTCCTTACTGTATGAACCTAAACTACATAGCATAATGTCATCACTTCATGACTCTAAACTACACAATATAACATCCTCGCAATATGACTCAAAACTACACATCATAATGTCCTCACTACATGAATCAAAAATGGACATCATAATGTCCTCAATTCATGACTCTAAACTGCACAATATAATGTCCATACTGCATGAATCTAAACTACACATCGTAATGCCCTCACCGCATGATGCTAAAGTGCATGACCAGAATCATCCTTGCTGCATGATGTTAAACTGCATAGCATTGGTTCAAGCCTAATGTGATCCTTGTTTTTGATTTTTTTTATTCTTATCTGGTGATACTGAAAACTCATAACCCCTTGTTTCTCACACTGAGCATAAATCACATGAGATTAAGGATCTCCGTGAGATATCTACCATGACATCATGGAAAATCAATCTAGAAATTTTGTTCTAGTAGCACAAACCGAAAAGGAATGTCACGGTTCCCTTCCCCATATGGAACCCCACATCCTAGTCATACGACATTAAACTACAGGGTACCCAAATTATGGGACAAATGCCTCACCCTCCATGAAACCTCTGCAATCGTCGAACTATGCTCGCTGAGTCCCGTGGCTCTGGAAAAAAACAAATCCCGATTCAATTGTTTCAATTTACTATTTTCAATCGTGGTTTAAAATTAATACCATATCGAAATGATATTTACATGATTGATTGTGATCAATTTAAATGATAGGAAAAGGATAAGAAGAAGCATTTGAAGTCAAATTAGGTTCATTGAGTTCAAAAAAATGGAGGAACATCCCCTGTTTGGAGTCTCTCCGTAGTACCAAGGAAAATGAGTACACATCATGATTTTGGGAAAAGTTACAATAAATAATGGCTCACACTTTACACGAAAATGGAATGTGAGTACCACGGGCAGTAAAGAGTTTGTTCTAAAGAAGATCTCCCATCAAATTCATCCATGATCGTTGAGTGCTCACATTCCATACTGGCTTTATGGTCTTTCCCCTTCATATTGATAGCCTTGTATTTGGAACACAAGGAGTCCAGTTGAGCCATCAACCTTACTATTCAACCCTTGCACTCTTGTAGCTCTTCCTTTTGGGCGACCACAAAATCACAAGCCTTCGGCTCTTCAACTGTGAGGAGATAGAGTTTCTATAAAACATCTTGTAAAGTCATCACATAATAATGGGAAGAATTGAAATTGGTAAGTTTATCCTCACAAGAAGTGAGGTATTTGTAACACCCCAAGATTTCATAGTCTGTTATCTCATTAAAGTAATTCAATAGCTTGAGTTACACGCAACATCTAGATCGAGCATACCATGACTTAACAAACTAGATGTAAAAAAAGGTTTATGAATGGTATTAACTAAATTTTGAATTTTACATACTCTATATTATTTTATAATTCATATTTTATTTCTCTTGGACATAATACAAAGACAAATTAAAATTTTTAGATAAAAAAGGTATTTAAAAAATGCAATTATACCGCTTATTTAACAAAGAATACTTTTTAAAATTAATATTTGACACTTTAATATAGTCAATTTAATGGAATTAAATTATTTTTTAGAATCTGGACATAAAAATTTAGTTTGGATAGCTTTTTGGTACTTTTCTGATAACTTTCATGTTTTTGATGAATAGTGAAAAATACTAAATTTTAATTGAAAACAACTTTTTTAATTGAAATAATTTATAGTGATAAATTATTAATTTGAATGTTTTTGAAGTATAATTAGATTATATTTTTATTATTTAATATAATACTGGTCATTATAAGTAATTTCACATTTAAATTTGACATAAACTCATGTCAATCTTTTAATAGTTTTTGCTTTTTTTTAAAACCCACCATTTGGTTTTGACAACAAGAATTAATTTTAAATTAATAAATGAAACATCTATATTTTGAATTTGGGGAAATAGACTTCATTTTTTAATTTTAATATCAAATTTATCTTAGGGTAATTTTTGGTATTTTTCTGAAAACATTCAATTTTTGATTAATAGTGAAGAAACACTGCGTTATTGGTTAAAACCGAATATTTATTTAAATAATTAGTTATTTTATTTTAATTAATTTTAGGTCAAAATAGAAACATAATAACTATATGTTTTCAATGTAATTCATTGGATTAATTTTATAATAAGTTTAGATATATAAAATTTTATCGAACATTTTACTTTCTTTTACACACCTTCTAGAAGAATTTTCAAATTTGTATAAAACTTAATTTTACTGCTTCTGTGAGTTGAATTTTAAAAAATCCGAGAGACACTATTAATATCATTAAGTAAAATGTCATTCAATAACATTAAAATAATTTTTGATGAATAGTAACTTTTGACTTTTATTTAACACGGTTAACAGTAAATATGGTAATTATGGGTAAAAATGATATCATAATTACCCTAAAACATGTCCTAATTCTATTGGATAAGTATAATTCGACAAAAAAAACACTAGTAATAAAATAGTATCCTCTTTCGTCCACATGGATTAGATTAGGACATTTATTATTATTATTTTATTTAAAGAAGAGTTAAAAGAGTTAAATTCAAAGTTTAATAACTAACCCATTTTTAATATAGCGTTATACAAAATATAAATTTGGAAATTAATTTTCTTTATAAAGATATAAATATTTCATACATAATTATATTTTTTTTATAATTTTTAGACATTAAATAATTTAATTAATTTTTGACACAATGATGACACAGTAATTACCTTAATAATGAAATATTAAAATAATTGATATTATAAATATCAAAATAAATATGATTTGAGACTTTTGATGAATTAAACTAACTTTATAGGTTAATATGACATATTATTATTGAACATATGAATTTATTTCGAAGTAATAATGTTGTTAGGACTTTAATAAAAATCTTTATTTAATAATGTCAAAATTGACATAATTGTGTTTTTAAAACAAATATTATATTATTGGTTGATATAATATTCCTAAAAATATAAAGATAGGCCAAATGGCCTTAATAATATTATATATTTCATTAATTAACCTATTTGGGTTCTCTTGGAAGTTTATAGTATGTTTATCAACCATATAATATAAAAATACAAAGTGGCATGGTAAATGTCAAACTATTTAACTAGGAGATAAATCTAAAAGATAAGATTAATATGATGAAAAAAATATGTATAAAACATATTGGTTGAGAGGTTTTCGACCCATACCCACTTTAGATTTTAAATAATTAATTTTGGATCCATTATAAACCGAAAATTATTTTATTATAAAATAATATTTCAAGCTTTTCCTAAAGTGACCATCACCTCTATTATAAAACAGAACTTCCAGTTCTCTCAAATTCACACCTTCAATGGAATTTGGATCGGCCAATACCTACCCAAATATCCTCCCAAAATTCCTCCCTTCATCATAGAGACCTTAATTTGGTCATAAAGCCAACCTATGGAGCCCTTTTGATCAAATCAAAAGGAATAACCCGATGAAGTGGTAAATATTTCATCACCTCTTTCAAGTTATTTTCTTCTTCCACTTCCTTTTCATTTATTGTTTCCATTATAAAATAATAAATCTTGTATCTTCTATATACTGTGATTTTATTATAAAAATTGTACAACCATATTCATTACTCTATCCATCACATGAATGACTATGTCACCATGCGTGCGTACGCATGGCTTACCATCCCTAGGTCGTGGTGTAGTTTGTTATTCAAACACTTCATTATTTGAATGGGTATAATAATGAACATAACTAATGTAAATAAAAAATATAACATTTTAATGATTATTTATATATGATATACCATCCAATTACAAATTATTTCACCCTCAATATAATTATATTGTCACTCGTGCGTACGTACAGATTACCGTCTCCACGACGCGATGAGATTCATTTCCACGTTCACCATTCAATTATTATTATAAAATATATATTATTAATAAGTATGTAATATATTACATAATAATTATATTGTATATATAAATATATATGTATATATTTACATATATCTTATTCACTTACTTTCGTTCAATACGATATGAAAAAGGAAACCGTGTTTATGCGTATATACGACCTACCGTCTTCATAAACGGTACCTTCAATTTCATATATCAATCTATTATAAAAATATATATTGAAAATATATATTATATATAATTCAATGCTTATATTCTGGAATTATTTAAATCATGATCTAAATGATACGATCAAGAATAACAAGTTAAAACATGTAAGATAAAGAATGCGATTATTACCCAAAATGTTAATTTTAACATGGAAGTCATTATTAAATGGGTAGTATAAAGCCATAAATGAATCATAAATGATATTATAAATATGAATATGGTTATGGTATAATTTAATAACATACTATGGTCATTATACAGGAAGTTAAACGTACCCTTGACCAATAGAAAGTTCATGGTAAGGGTTAATTCCTCAATCTCATTATTTTCCAAGATTGTTTATGTGTTAGTTTTTACTGGGACATATTTATTATTCATGTACATGTTTCATAAAAGAGATTTCAAAAGGATTCTTTTTAGGGGTATAATTAATTAAAAAATCATTTTAAATGTTTTAAACAATTTTTCTTCTAAACTTTTCTCATTAATGTCCATGTTTTCAAAATGATTTTAAGGATTTATTTATATGAACATGAATGTTTAAAAATGTTATTTCATTTCAAAAGTTTCAAAGTGGTATGGGAAACATTGATTCAAAAATATCTTTTAAATGAATTCCTTTATAAATTTTGTGAATTTTAAAATGATTTCATGAAAAATGGATATTTCTCTCAAAGAGTTTTACTGATCATTTTCAACTATGTCGACTTTCTTTACTGGATATTATTCTTGATCGAGGATGATTTATTATGATATAAATCTTCCATATTGAGTTGATTTTTATTTTTTGATATTTCTGACTATGGATATTTTATTTTTATAACATAAATTTTTTATGGATAAATTACTTCCATTTCATATGCTAGTTTTAATAAAAATGTTTATGTTATGTTTAAATCTTTTCATATGAGAAATGCATTGGACTTAGTAAGTGCCGGGTGGAGCTCGCTATAGCTCCTCGATGCATCGTTAGGTCTCATGATACAAACTAATGTCTTGGAAAAAGGCCGTTAAAAAATATTATTATTAGTCTTGGCAGAAGTCCTGGACTATGTGGTTTTGAAGTCTGGCATTATGCATTCCATCATTATGAAATTGGCTATTGATATTGCCTGTGATTATTGGAAGAGTAGAATATTCAATTGAATAAGTAAATGACATTATATGATTTATATTTTCCATATTATGATGAAGTTTATGTTTAAAAGGATTTTGATTTAGTTTTATAAAATTCCTTAAATTTTTATTCTTATTTGTGAAGGTTTATACTATATTATTATCCTTACTGAGCATCTGAACTCACCTCCTTCTTTTGTTTAATTTTCCTTGGATTCCAGGAATATTTTTATGATTGTTAAGTAGGGTTAAGCTTGGTGATTAATTTTTTTCTCAAAGGATCATTTATGATGTGTTTTATTTTCTGATGTGTAATGCAATGTTCATGTTTGTAATATATTTTTCAAGACTTCTAAACTGATCGGTCTTTCGGGACTTCATTCCTTGTAATAATTACAATGTATTAAAATAATTCACCAACTCTAGGTAACTAGGGTCAGGGAATTACAATTGGTATCATAGGAAGTTTATCAATTACCTTGGAAACTAGATTTAGATAAACCCTTATTAGAGCACATTACCTTAAGATAGACTTTGATGATTTGTATAGAAGAACTTCCTAAAAAAATTAATGTATAGATTTTTTATGTTTTCCAAGAAATACATCCCTATATAGATATGAGTAGGTAGAGGAGGCTCTAGCACAAATGTACCTAGGGTTAGAAATAAAAAAACATCTTTGAGTTAGACTCAAACGGGAACTGCTGCACAACAACGGGCCTTGCTGCACTCTTGGTAACGACACTCTCGGGCGATATGCGTAGGGTAATTATCATTTTATTTACAAACCACTATGAAGGGTTTATGAGTATATACCTCATCAAAAAAAACATTTTTATGATTTTGGATTATATCTATGAACCGTTAAATTTATGTTAACTATTTTACAAGTTTTTAATTATGCACTGTGATTCATAAACTAACCTAGTGTATGCCATTATTTAGAAATGGTGCCCTATAGATGGAATGAGACCTCCATCAATACGCATGATCCAAAGAGTAAGAAGGATCATATCTTTCATGGTGTTAAGCCAATATTAGTCTCCCACATATTATCATCATATGATGAAATATTATCATGTGTTAATAAGATAAGTAAAGAATTTTCTGAGTATTATGGCTTTGAAGGGAAGCCAGAGAAGAAAAATATGGTAGAGATAATGATGGATAAAGGGAATAAGGGAAAGAAGGATTTTCTCATATGTGATAACTGTTGAAAGAATCACCTTGGTAAATGCTTGAAGGGAATGGGAGTTTGTTATAAGTGTGGAGAAAAAGGACACCAATTATGTGATTGTAAGGGTGAGAAAAAGGATTCAAATGTACAACGTTTCATCTTTAAGGAGTTGGGACACTACGTGAATCAATGGCCAAATCATCAGAGTATACCCCAAGTGCTTCTATTGGATAATAATCAAGTTATGATACTACCGAAGATGAAGATGAATGATTAAGAGTTATAATTTTTTTATTAATTTATTGTGTCATTTGAGTATTGTATTAATGATTTACATGTTATAAGAGTTATAGAGTATATAATTATTGTACTCTAGTACTATTTCATTAAGGACTTGAGATTAGGGGAACCAAAAAAAGTGACTCAATGGAAAGTTAAACTTCTTGGAAAATACATGGTTGAAGGAAAGACAAACATTAATTCAGTTATGATACATAGGTATTGATTTTGGAATAAGAGATGATTGATTTGGATTAATTATATTAGATATTATTGACATCCTTGGAACTGGTTAATGGTTTTTTTATTCCATCATTGTTGGAGTTTACAACATTTTTGGATATAAGGAGTATATCTAGTATCCTATAAGGAATAATGGAGTATGAATGTAATCAATATGGTTATATGATAATTCAAGGTGAAACCATGTTTTAAAAGAATACATGATGAAGGTATTCACATGTTATTATATGGAAAAAAGGATCTTCACTGTGTTTAACTTCCTTATAAATTTTGGTCTATGAGTTTGGACAGAAGTATTTTGGATAAGTCTAAAAGTTAGAATCGATTAATTTTATCATTGGATACTACTGTTAAGGTTAAATAATTTCATGGAATTATTTTTGGATTGTCATAAAAAGGAAAACCCGAAGGTCAGACAACAACCCGTCACGTCCAAAAAGGCCGCAACAATAGAACCCGCAAACGAAGGGTGACAATGGTGAATCACCTACAACTAGCCGACGTGATGTCCTAGTGTGTATAATGTAGTTTTTTAAATTATTCTGACAAATCAATTAAAAATTCATTATTTTTGTAACCCTATACGATTAGGATAAATATAATATTCTTGAATTCTTTTATCTTTTGGAGTGAAAGATGAGTTTGTGGTAGGAATTTGTTGAAAGATGAAACTATACTTTTCAGGTATATATATATAATTTTTCCTATTATTCTATGAATAAATTAATTCTTAAACTTTAGGGAATGGATTTTAAAACCAAAAATGTATTAACCTAATACCATATGTTTTGTTTAACTGATTATATTTTACATCATCTTGACTGACTGACTGAAAATAACCATTTTTATTGATTTTTGGGAGAAAACATAGGTGCTAAAATCATGGAGTTCTGAAGAAATGAAAGCCAAGGGACTTCATTAACCACATGATGAATCCCCTCCCTTAGAAAGGACCCTAAAGTAATATAAGAGGACATACGTTGATCCGGTGAAGCCAAGGATGCCAGGAAGTCCACAACCCTATTGCCCTCATGCCATGAGTGGATGACCTCCATGTGATTGCCCAGCATATGTCTGTATCTTATCATTTGGTATTCAATTTTTCATGATGTAGACCCTGTTCCCAAGAGATATTGATGAAGAATAAGATTCTATCTCCACTGCACTAATGTGTATTCGCCTCTGCAGATACAGCTTCAGGCCTGTGACCATTGCCTGAGCTTCCTCCTGAAGGACATCACCTCTGCTGTAGAAATCCATAAATGATGCAATTACAGCTCCTGCGTGGTCTCTGATAACACGCCTGCCTCTTATATCCTCCCCATGGAGTGACCCATCTGTGTTTAGCTTCAACCCAGCGTGTGGGTGATTCCAACGAACCTAGTTACCCTTCCCCGCTACAGAGGTGTGATTGGGTATGGAGGATATTGGAAAGAGAGTTCTTACCGAAGGAGCCTCCTAGAATGCATTGCACAAACGAACAAAGTCCAGCAGAAGGTTCCATGATTTTAAGATGACACTTACCCATGATCCTTTCAAGGCCTTATGCCTTGCCTCATTCCTAGCCGTCTAGAGAACCCAACACCCACCAGTAATAAAATGGCACTCACCTTCCTCTCCTGTCCCTTGGCTCCCGCTCCATGAAACCATCCTCTAAGAAAATTCTCCAGCGAGCCCCCCTGCCCGCTCCACCCAAAACTATCCCCAAAATCCTGCCAGACCCAGTTTTCCCATTCACTATTGAAAAAGAGATGATCCTCTAATTCGGTACTTGGATTACAACATCACCAACACTTGGAGGCAATACTCACTCCCATATGCTGGATATTATCCTTAGTGGGTAAAGCTTGATTTCTCACTCTCCAAAGTAGAAACTTGAATTTAGCTGGGATCTCCTTACACCACAACGTCACTCCCCACGGTTCTTCTGTAAAATTACCCCTCCTTGCACAGCTAAAGTCCTTATATATATGGCTTTGAGGCCCTTAATTTTACACATTTTGAGATTGATGACCACAATCACTCTCTATAAATATTTATGTTTTCCCTCCAATTATGTGTCTCTAATTTCCACCAATGTTCTCCTAATCGACATCATAATTTTTTGGTGACTTTTTCATTTCCCTTTCCCTCTTATTAAGAGTAAATTTTATTAAACCAATTTCCGATGTGGGTTTTCCACAAAGGTATTTTTCTATTTTTAAACTTTTATTTATGAAGAACAATTTCAAATTACGAGGATGAAATTTATTGAAAGAGGGGAGAATGTAACACCGAAATATTTGATAGTATGTTATCTCATTAATTTAATTTAATAGCTTTCGCTACACGCAACATCGAGATCGAGCACGCCACGACTTAACAAACTAGCCGTAAAAAACTATTATGAATAGTATTAACTGAATTTTGAATTTTATACACACCATATAATTTTATAATTCATATTATGTGTCTCTTAGACATAACATAAGGAAAATATGATTTTTCAGATAAAATAAGTATTTTTCAAAAAAAATATGCAATTATACCGCTTAGTTAATGAAGAATCCTTTTTAAAACTAATATTTGAAACTTTTATAAACTCAATTTAATGGAATTAAATTATTTTTTAGAATATGGACATAAAAATTTTGTTTGGATAAATTTTTGGTACTTTTCTGATAATTTTCATATTTTGAGGAATAGTGAAAATACTAAATTTTAATTGAAAACATATTTTTTAAAAGAAATAATTTATGGTGATAAATTATGAATTTGAATTTTTTGGAAGTATAATTAGATTATATTTTTTTCATTTAAAACAATTTGTGTCATTATAAGTAATTTTACATTTAAATTTGTCATAAACACAGGTCAGTCTTTTGATAGTTTTTGCTATTTAAAAGAACTTTCTTTTAGGTTTTGACTACGGGAATTAATATTAAATTAATAAATTCAACTTCTATGTTTTAAATTTTGTAAAATAGACTTCATTTTTGAATTTGGAATATCAAAATTAATTTAGGTTAATTTTCTGGTATTTTTCTGAAAACTTTCAATTATTGATGAATAGTAAAAAAACACTGCGTTATTGGTTAAAACCGAAATTTTATTTAAATAATTAGGTAAATTATTTTAGTTTATTTTAGTTCAAAATAGATACATAATAAGTATATATATTCAATGTAATTAATTGGATTCATTTTATAATAAGTTTAGATATATGAAATTTTATCGAACAATTTACCGTCTTTTACCCACTTTCTAGGAGCGTTTGCAAATTTGTATAAAACTTAATTTTACAACTTTTTTGAGTTTAATTTAAAAAATCCTAGAGACATGTTTAATATCAGTAAGTAAAATTTTGTTCAATAAGATGAAAATAATTTTTGGTGAATAGTAACTTTTGACTTTTATTTACCATGGTTAAAAGTAAATAGGGTAATTAAAGATAAAAATGATATCATAATTACGCTAACACATGTACTAATTCTATTGGATAGGTATAATTCAACCAAAAAATCCTTAGGAATAAAATATAATCCTATTTAGTCCACTTGGATTAGATTAGGACATTTATTATTATTTTATTTAAGGAATAGTTAAAAGAGTTAAATTCAAAGATTAATAACTAAACCATTTTTAATATATGATTATAAATAATATAAATTATACTATAAATATTTATTATAAAGATAAAAATATTTCATACATAATTATATTTTATTTATAATTTTGAGAAATTAAATAATTTAATTTATTTATGACACAATGATGACGCAGTAATTACCATAATAATGAAATATTAAAATAATTGATATTATAAATATCCAAATAAATGTAATTTGAGACTTTTTATAAATTACACTAATTTTAGAAGTTATTATGACATGCTAGGATTGAGAATATGAATTTAGTTAGAAGTAATAAAGTTGTTTGGACTTTAACCAAAATTATTTATTAAATAATGTCAAAATTGACATAATTGTGTTTTTAAAACAAATACTATATTATTGGTTGATTTAATATTCCTAAAAATTTAAGCTTCGTCCAAAGTGACTTAATAATATTATATATGTCATTAATGAACCTATTTGGGTTTTCTTGAAATTTATAGTATGTTTATTAACCAGATAATATAAAAATACAAAGAGACAAGGTAAATGTCAAACTATTTAACTAAGAGTTAAATATAAAAGATAAGGTTAATATGATGACCTAAAACTATCTAAAACATATTAGTTGAGATTTTCTCGACCCATACCCACTTTAACCTTTAGATAATTCATTTTGGAGACATTTTAAACCAAATAAGATTTTATTATAGAATAATATTTCAAGCTTTTTCTAAAGTGATCCTCACCTATCTGATAAAAGGGAACATCCACTTCTCTCAAATTCACACCTTCAAAGCCATTTGGCTCGGCCAAACCCCACCCAAATATCCTCCCAACTTTCATCCCTTCATCCTAGAGGCCTTCCTTTCGTCATAAATCCATCTTATGGAACCCTTTTTATCAAATCAAAAATAAGAAGCCGAAGAAGAAGTACATATTTCATCACATCTTTCAAGTTCTTTTCTTCTTCAACTTACTCTTTCTTTGTTGTTTCCATTCTAAAATAATAAATCCAGTATCTTCTATATACTGTTATTTTATTATGAAAATGGTACAACAATATTCATTATTCTATCCATCACATGAATGACAATGTCACAATGCGTGTGTATGTACGACTTACCATCTCCACGTCGTGGTATAGTTTGTTATTCAAACACTTCATTATTTGGATGGGTATAATTATGAATATAACTAATGTAAATAATGAATATAACATGTTAATAATTCTTGATATATGATATACCATCCAATTACATACAATTTCACCATCAATATAATTATATTGTCGCTCGTGCAAATGTATGGATTACCGTCTCCATGACGCGATGGGATTCATTTCCATGTTCACCATTCAACGATATTTATAAAAATATATGTTAATAATAAGTATGTAATATATTACATAATAATTCTACTGGATATATATATATATATATGTGTGTGTGTAGGTTTATACATACATATATCTTATTCACTTACTTCCGTTCAATACGATATGAAAAGGGAAACAACGTTTATGCATACGTACAACATACCGTCTCCATAAACAGTGCCTTCCCTTTCATATATATATCTATTATAAATGTTTATATTCTAAATATATATGATATATAAATCAATTTTTATATTATGGAAGTATTTAAGTCATGATCTAAATGATATGATCAAGAATAACAAGTTAAAAAACGTACCATAAAGAAAGCGATTATTACCTAAAATGTAAATTTAACATAAAAATCATTATTAAATGGGTAGTATAAAGTCATAAATTAATCATGAATGATATAATAAATATGAATATGGTTCTGTTATAATTTAATAACAAACTATTTTCATTATACAAGAGGTTAAATGTACCCTCGACCAAATGAAGGTGCAAGGTAAGGGTTAATTCCTCAATCTCATTATTATCTAAGATTGTTTTTGTGTAAGTTTTTATTGGGATATATTTATTATCCATGTACATGTTTCATTAAAGAGTTTTCAAAAGGATTATATATAAGTTACTATTTAACTAAAAAATCATTTAAATTTTATTGAAGATTTATTCTTCTAAACCTTTCTCATTAATGTCCATGTTTTCAAAATCTTTTTAAGGATTTATTTATATAGACATGAATGTTATAAAATGTTAATTCATTTCAAAAGTTTCAAAATGGTATGGGACACTTTGATTCACAAATATCTTTTAAATGACTTCCTTTATAAATTGTGTGAATTTTAAAATTATTTCAAAAAAAATGATATTTCTCTCAAAGATTTTTACTGATCATTTTCAACTATGTTAACATCCTTTATTGGATATTATTCTTGATCGAGGTTGATTTATTATGATAAAAATTGGCCATATTTTATTGAGGGTTTTGTGATATGTTTGACTATGGATGTTTAATTTTTATACCATTCATGGTTTATGGATAAAGTATTGACATTTAATATGCTAGTTTTAATATGAATGTTTATGTTATGTTTAAACCTTTTCATATGAAGAATTCATTGTACTTTGTAAGTGACGTGTGGAGCCCGATATAGATCCTCGATGCATCAATAGGTCTCATGAGACAAACTAGTGTCTTGGCACAAGGCCTTGACTATGTGGTTATGAAGTTTGGCATTATGCATTCCATCATTATGAAATTGGCCATTGATATTGCATATGATTATTCGACTAGTAGAATATCCATGTAAATAAGTAAATGACATTATTTGATTTATATTTTCCATATTATGCTGATGTTTATGTTTAAAAGGATTTTTTTTTAGTTTTATACATTGACATATATTTTTATGCTTATTTGTGAAAGTTTCCACTATGTTGTTATCCTTACTGAGCATCTGAGCTCACTCCTTTATTATGTTTTATTTTCCCAGGATTATAAGAAGTGTATTATGATTATTAATTTAAGGTTAATTTAAGTGATTAATGGTGTTATAAAAGGATCATTTATGTTGTGCTTTATTTTCTAATGTGTAATTTAATGTTCATGTATGTAATCTATTTTCCAAGATTTCTAAACTGATCGGTCTTTCGGGACTTTATTCAATGAAATCATGTCAATGTATTAAAATAATGCACTGACTCTGGGTAACTGGGGTCCGGGTGTTATAGTATTCCGAGGCTATGAATATTTAGTAGATAAGGAGATGTAGATGTCGATACTCAAAGACACCAAAACCCAGCATGGTGACTAACTACTAGAAGTTGTTATTGTCATCATTAATGTTATCCAGATGTGTTTCTTTGGAAAGGGAACATTATTGACACCATGCCCATTTTCCCACAGCCTGACGCCTCCTAGCGGCACTAAGACCTTGGTCCTCCCCCACCTCAAAGTGTATATAGGCCTAAAGTGTCATTATTGGACTGGGAAGGGACCTACGATAGGTAACCTAAGATGGGGGGGCACTCTTACCCTTATATGGTTTGATCACTAGAGTCGGATGCAGAGGACTAGCTGCGACTTCTGAGGTATCATGTAATACTCTACTGAGGCTAGCCTTGTTATTGTCATGGGAAGTATCCATTGGATAGTATCAATATTAATCACTCCCCACTAAGATAGGATGCACCTATGAAGCCCCTTCTAGATACATCTAATGAAGGATTGAGCATCTTCTCACCATAGGGGAAAGAATTGATGTCATAGCCATTATGTCTGCTATAGGGACAGGAATAGAAGACAGAGCTTTCACACTCATTATAGGAGAATCAATATATGGCATGATCATCAGGGTAAATATGGGGTGAAGAATTATTAGAGGCTTATAGACCTAGAAAAATGGTTTTCTCAGTACCTCATCAGGGTAACAACTTACCCACAGTCGAGAATATTCTAGTAACAGAAAAGTAGATCCCATCATATTGGGGATGATAACCTCCCTAGTTACACATTCCCACATAATCATAATCCATAACTGGAAAATAATTATAGGATAAGAGTCTACCCTTAACTGAATAGTAGGAATAATCATAGTTTTTTGAAGGCACACACATTTCCTGGAAAACCGGTAAGGGAGGTATGGAGCACAAATGGCCACTTTATCTATGTGAGGAGTGAGCATCCCATCCCAAATCATGATAATGTATGACCATTCCTCTGAAGAACCACCCCTTTCACCTCTTAATGATCCATGAGGGGTAGGTTGTAGTGAAAATGAGAAGCAATAAGCGTAATTCAGTAGCCCAACTGAATCACTAATGCTTAATGTCTTGGGATGAACAAAGGAAATGTTGAGAGAAGGGAGGGTTAAAATTCAAAGATGGGAACCCATGCAGTGTGTCGATATTCATAACAATGGATGTTTTCTATCATCCAACCATACAAGAATTGAAACGGTACACTAAGACGATGTGGGGGTCTACCTTATTGTATCTGTCCCAACAACTCATAAATTCTAGTTAGAGTGGGAGTGGCTAGATTGATTGGTCGACCATCTGCCAGCATTACCACCATTTTTAGAGTGAAATCCCTAACCCCGATATATACATCATGGGATGGGAAAATTTATCCACTCAAAAACATGGAAAAGAAAATTTCTAATCTAATCATAGGTGACATGTCCAGTTGAAGCACATATCCAGAGGTAGAATATTATCCCTCTTCGAGGGTAGTTCAATATGACCATAGAGTTTCTTGAGACTAACGGGATGGATGAGTTAGATTACAGTGATCTCTCAGCTTAGGCTCATTCGCCTGCAAAAATAACTGAATCCAAGCCTCAAATGGGATAAGAGAGCGATCCTAAAGGGGATGATCAAGTAATCCCTCTTCCATAACCAGGAGGCTCCTTGTCAATGGGGATGCATGGTAAGTATTATCCCAAGTAGTGGTTGCAGGAAGAAACTCATCATACATCTCTCAAAGGATGGAGGGTCCTCCAAGCTGGTGGATGTCTCATAAGAAGATTCCTACCTCCCCATGTTACAAATGGAAGATTTTGGTGCTTGAACACTAGAGGCTCTGCAGTTTAGGAAGGATCTCTCTTGGAGAGAAAGTTGTGAACTGAGAAAACTAGGCTGCCTGATATAAGTTCACCACATCTAACTGATCAGGGGACTCTAAAAAGGTTTTATGTACCTAGAATTCCTAGGCACATTCATTATATAAGCATCATCTATATGTTAGGTCACATTTGGTGCTCCACCCCCCATTAGGGTTTTCTCAGGAAATGTTTATAACAGACAGGTACTCTCGGGCGACTAGTCTCGAGGCAGTTTTGTGACACATTTTATCTCCCTAATTCCACTCCATGCCTTCTAATGTAACACCCCAAGAATCCAAAGTATGCTTCACTTTGAAGAATGCAATAGCTTACGTTGTACACAACATCGAGTTCAAACAAACCATGACTAATCAAACTAGCCATTATGAATTGTAATATCAAATTTTTTAAATTTTGAAATTTAATTTTTCAAAATCGACTACATTTTTTGGATTTGAAATATAAAAATTAGCTTATGGTGAATTTTGGGTATTTTCTGATAACTTTCATTTTTTGATGAATAGTAAAGAATACTAAATTTTAATTGAAAAAAACTTTTTTAATTGAAGTAATTTATAGTGTTAAATTATAAATTTGAGTTGTTTTAAATTATCATTAGATTATATTTTTATCATTTAATATAACTTAGTTCATTGTTAGTAATTTTACATTTAAATAGTACATAAACATATATCAATATTTTGATAGTTTTTACTTCTTAAAAACCCGCTTTTTGGTTTCAACAATGAGAATTAATGTTATATTAATTTTTAAAATTTACTTATTTTTAACTTGGAAAAATGGATTTCATATTTTGAATTAGGAGTTCCAATTTGTTTAAATAGGAAACTTTTATTTTTAGGCATTTTGAATAATTACTTTGATAAATATTTTATTTACCATTGTTAAAGTGTACATCCAGTAAATAAGGATGAACAATAATATTATTATATTATTAAATTACATTAACATGTGTCCTAACACAATTTTCTGATACATGTCTGGCCATGGGAATCGTTGGGCGATTTTGGGACCCCATGGAGCCACTTGGGAGTGATAATGACATTTTATATTAAATGATCTAAAGTAAAGATAAAAATAACAAAAGCTTGTATCTTTTAGTAAAACAATTATTATATGAGGTTATATAATTGATCAATTAGAATATAAATAGTAATTATAAATATATAAATATTTTATTAATCATTATAATTTATTTATAATTTTTAGAAATAATATATATATATATATATGATACAATAATGATGCAGTATTTTATTTATTAATGAAAGAATAAAATAAATGATATTATAAATATTAAAATAAAAATAATTTTAAAGTTTTTATGCCATAAAATAATTTTATAGGTGAATATTTCATTTTATGATTAATTCAACGTATTTTTTTCTAAGTAATCAAGTTTTTATGACTTTCACAAAAACCAAAAACTAAATAATGTCAAAATTTACATAAATGAATTTTTAAAAAAAATACTGTATTATTAAATGATATAATAGTCATAAAAATATAAGGTTAGTCCAAAAGACTTTTATAATAATATATATGTCATTAATGAACCACTTTGGGTTCTCTTGGTATTTTACTGTAAGTTTGTTAACCATTTATTATAATAATACAAGAGTACATGGTAAAAGTTAAACTATTTAACTAAAAGATAAATCTAATTGATAAGGGTAATACATTGGTCTAAGCCTATCTAAAACCTATTGGTTGAAATGTTCTCGACACATCCACACCTTATCCTCGAAAAAAATAATTTTTGAGCCATAATAAACCGAATAAGTTTGTATAATAAAATAATACTTCAAAATTTTCCTCAAGTGACCCTTACCTCTCATATAAAAGGGTACTTCTCCTTCTCTCAAAATCGCACCTACAAATCCATTTTTCTCTGCCAAAACCTACACCAATATCCTCCCACAAACCCTCACGTCGACCTAGAGTCCTTACTTTTATCATAAATCCAACCTAAGACTCCCTTTTGATCAACCCAAAAGGAAACAGCTGAAAAAGAGGTAATAATTTCACCACCTCTTTCAAAGTTCTTTTCTTATTCCACTTCCTCTTTCCTTATTGTTTCCATACCAAAATAATTACTCCAGTTCCTTATACATACTGTGATGTTATTATAAATATGGTACAACTATATTCTATATTCTATACATCCTATTAATGACAACTCACAATACGTGCTTACGTACGGCTTACCATCTCCACGTCGTGGTGTAGTTTGTTATTCAAACACTAAATTATTTGGATGGTCATAATAATGAGCATATCTGATGTAAATAATAAATATAAAATGTTATGGATTCTTTATCAATTATATACCATCCAAATACATATGATTTCACCATCAATATAACGATATTATCACTCGTGCGTACGTATGGATTACCGTCTCCACGAACGTGATGAGATTCATTCCCCATTGTAATCATTCAAGAATAATTTTAGTTTTATGATTAAAAATAATTTTTACGATCTTAATATCATTCTGGATATGAATTTAATAAATCATATCCATAACAAACATGACATACTTAACAAAACATATAAAGGAAAATGAATTAGTTAACACCCAAAACAATGATACTGCTGAAATATTATTAACAATGAAATATTAGAAGATCATATATGATATCATATTTATGTATGTGGTTCTTATATAATTTAATAAAAAATATTTAACTATTATACTGGTGGTTAATGTATGCTAGGTCAAGGAAAAGTGAAAGTTCACGGTTAATTCTACAATCTCTTCATTATCCGAGGTTGTTTATACATGAGTATCTACTAGGACCTCTTTATCATCCACATCTTTGTTTCTTAAAAATGTATTTCAAAATATTTTTACTATTTCCTAGACTATTGGTTAAATTCATTTATACACTTGTTTGAATTTTTAAAAACGTTTTATAAAGGCATCTTTCCGTCATTTTCCAAAAAAGGTCCTTTACGACCTTTTCGACAAAATTAAGGAAAGAATGTTTTTTTGTCTTATACGGTGATTGTAGATATTTTCTACCATTATAACACCATATAAGATTCCCTTAAAATCATATAATAATATTTTCAACATAAATGTTTTCTTTTATAATTATGTGAGTATTAAAATATTTCAAAATAGATAGATATATTTCTCTCAAATAGTTTTGATTTCATCTATGTCAACATCCTTTGTGATTGATTTTAGTCTTTTTTAAAGTTGATTTATTATGATACAATCTTCCATATTGATTTGAAGGTTTTTGGATATGTTGAACTATGGATGTGTTATTTTTATACCATTCATGGTTTATGGTTAAAGTATTAACATTTCATATTCTAGTTTTAATACGAATGTTTTTGTTATGGTTGAACCTTTTCATATGAGGGATGCATTGGAATTATTAAGTGACTGGTAGAGCCCGCTATAGCTCCTCAATGCATCGATAGGTCTCATGAGAAAACTAGTGTCTTGGCACAAGGCCTTGAAAAAATATTATTTTTAGTATTGGCATTAGGGCTTGACTATGTGGTAATGATGTTCTGCATTATGCATTCCATCATTATGAAATTGGATATTGATATTACATATGATTATTAAACTAGTAGAATATCCACGTGAATAAATAAATAGAATTATTTGATTTATTTTTCCATATTATTCTAAAGTTTAATTTTAAAACTCTTGTGTTTTAGTATTATACATTACCTTAAATGTTCATGCTTATTTATGAAAGTTTCTGCTATATTTTTAACCTTACTAAGAACCTGAGCTCACCCCTTTCTATGTTTTAATTTTCCCAGGTTATGAATAAGAATATTATGACTGACCTATAGGGATAGTCTAAGGGAGATAATTTTTTTTAAAGGATACACAGTGTTGTTGTTTTTCATTTCATAATGTAATGTAAAACTTCTGTTTGTATCTAGTACTTCCAAGGATACTAAAATGATCAGTCTTTTGGGATTTGATCCCATGTGATCATACAAATGTTATGTAATAATGAACCATCTCTAGGTAACTAGGGTTGGGGCCTTATAGTTGGTATTAGATAAAGTTTAGTGCAATCCTTGGAATATATATTTAGAAAAACACTGATTATATAAAATTACCCTTAGATAGACTTTGAGGATTAGTATAAAAGAACATCATATAATTTTAGTAATGTCGAGATTTTGTGTATTTTCCTATAAATAAATCCTTGTATAGATATGATCAGGTAGTGGCGGCTCTGGTATAGATGTACCTATGATTTAAAACTCTGAAAAGGAGTTTCGGGCTTGACCTAGGGTATCTTGGTACACAACAATGGGCCTTGATGCACTCTTAGTTATGACACTCTTAAGGGATATGCTTAGGATAATTCACATTTTCTTTACAAATTATTAGGAAGGATTTTTTGAGTATATACGTCCTCAAAGAAACCATTTTTATGATTATGGATTATATCCATAAACTATTCAATTTATGTTATGTGTTTTACATGTTTAGAATTTTGTATTGCGATTCATAAACTAATCTAGTGTATACCATTGTTTAGAAATGGTTCCTAGTGGAAGTAATGGAAACTGTATCAATGCACATAATCCATGTAGTAATTTCCCTCCTACTCAAGTTAATAATAGTGGATCCAGTGATGCAACTGGAGCTGATTAGCTTATCACCATACTGGGACAACTCACTCATGTTATGAATAATAACCTAACCCATATAGAGAAACCTGATCCACAATACGAATGATCAATGTTAGATCGCTTCATGTGGCATAGACCACCAAAATTCAATGGGAATAAAAATCCATTTGTAACTGAGCAATGGATGAGTTCCTTAGAAAAAATATTTAATGCTTTGGGGAGTAGCGAATGGGAAAAAAATTTAGGGTAGTTTATCGCCTCACAGGAGATGCAGATCAATGGTGGTCATTAATTCAAAACACAAAGGAGGATTTAGAAGTATAAAATATGGAATTGAGGGCTTTTAAAGAGCTTTCCCTAGAAAAATACTTTCCTCATTAACATTGAGTAGATATGGAAAGACAATTTCTATGTCTGAGGAAAAAGGAGGATGACAATGTCACAAAGTATGAGGCTAACTTTACATGGTCAGAAAGGCATGCATCATATTTTATACAAAACCCAAGGAGTAAAATTGATCAATTATATGATGGGTTATAACCATTTCTCCATCGAACATTAGTCTCACAATCATTATCATCATACAAAGATATCGTCTCATGTGATTTCAAGACAGAAAAATAATTCTCTAAGTCTTGCGACATTAAAGAAAAGAAAGATAAGAAGATAACTTTTGAACACTGAGAAAATGAAAATAAGGGGATTAAGGGAAATTTTTAATTTCTATCCTGCGATAAATGTGGGATGAAGCACCCTGGTACTTTTTTGAAGGGAATGGGAGTCTGTTACAAGTGTGGTGAAAAATGACACCAGGCTCGTGATTGCATGGGAAATAAATAGGCTATCAATATTAAATGTTAAAATTGTAGAGAAATGTGGCATTATGAAAATGAATGTCTTAGGAGCTAAGGAAACATACCTCAGATAATGACAAGGGAGCAAGGCCAGGCCTATGCGATCAGTACTGCTAAGGTTGAAGCTTCAAAAGACCTGGTGGCAGGTAATTTAATTGCTTCCTCAAGTTTATCCAATTCTTTATTTGATTATGGATCATCACATTGCTTCATATCTTCCCAGTTTTCTAAGAAAATTAGATATTTCCAATTTTATTTAACAAGGGAGTTGTCACTCAAAACTCCTAAGGTAAGTATCATTGCAACAGTGTTTTGTGAATCAGTCACCATTAGGGTGTATAAATGATCTTTAACCACTGATCTCATCATCATACCCATGATTGAATTTGATATAATCCTAAGCATGTATTGGATTTTAGAACATAATGTGAAAATTTATTATTAGAAGGAGGTTACAATCTTCATTGATGATAAGGAGTGCCTTATCTTTATAGAAGAAATGTCACCACCTAATTCTTATCTATATCCACCCCCAATAGCTCTACTAAGTTAAATTATTGAGGAGGAAGAGAATAAAATTGCTATGGCTGAGGAAAATAATGTTCAAATTGAGGATGCACTTATTATGCAATAATATTTTGATGTGTTTCTAGAGTATTTACCTAGAAATTCTCTATAATGAGAAATTCAGTTTTCCATTGATTTAATTCCTAGTTTAAGGCCCATATCGAAGACCCCTTGTAGAATGGCCACTGTGGAATTAGTGGAACTAATGAAACAACTAGAGAAATTGAGTAATAAGGTATTTATTCTCCCTAGTTTTTCTCCATGGGGATCCCCTGTTCTTTTTGTTTGAAAGAAATATGGCTCTATGAGGTTGTTCATTGACTACAGGGAGATCAATGATATAACAATAAAGAACAAGTATCGCATACATCACATTTATGATTTATTTGACCAACTTCACGGAGCTCATTATTTTTCAAAGATTAACCTTCATTCTAGGTATCATTTGTTGTGTGTGAGAAATAAAGAAATTCCAAAAACTGCATTTTGAACTAGGTACGGGCATTACGAGTTTACAATAATGCCTTTTGGACTATCTAATTCACCCTCTTTTTTCATTGATCTAATGAATAGAGTTTTCGAGCAATATCTTGGTGACTTTATAGTAGTATTTATTGATGATATCTCAGTATACTCAAAAATCTACGAAGATCATGAAAATCACTTGTGCACTATTCTAAAAACCCTCAGAAGAAATGAATTATATGGGAAGTTTAGCATGTGGGAATTTTGGATTCAATAAATTTCTTTTATTGGAGACATTATGTCTAAGGATGGAATCTTTGTTGATCCTTCTTTGAAAATAGAAATACAAGAATGTCTAGCACCGATGAGTATAACAGAGGTATGCAGTTTTATTGGATTAGGAGGTTATTATCGGCATTTCGTCCAGAATTTTTCTCAATTGGAAAACCCATTAACCAAGATCACACATAAAGGGGTTAAATTTGATTGCAAAAAAGAGTGTGAAGAATGTTTTGATAAAATATATAAAATATTAGTTAATGGTCTTATCTTGACTCTACCATTGGGGAATGATGAGTTTGTTATTTATAGTGATGTTTAAAATAAAGGTCTTGGTTGTGTCCTTATGTAGAATGATAGAGTTATTGATTATACATCACGACAACTAAAAATTCATGAAAAAAACCATCCCACTCATGATATTGAGTTAGTAGCTATAATATTTTCATTGAAGATATGGAGACACTATCTCTATGGTGAAAATGCGAGATATATACTGATCACTAGAGCTTGAAGTATATTTTCTCACAAAAATAACTCAACATGAGGAAAATGAGATGGTTAGAACTACTAAAAAAATATGATTTCACTATACACTACCACCTAGGGAAGGAAAATAAGGTGGAATATGCTTTGAGTAGAACAGATCATGTTGTTTTGGACAAGATGAGAGTTGAAAGAGATCATATGTTCATGGATATAGTAAAAATGGATATGCAAATAATCATGTAAGGTGAAACATCAATACTTTTTCAAATGGTTACCAAACCAACTTTACTAAAAAGGATAAAAAGTTATCATAATGATAATGAGGAGTTTCAAAAAATAATCAATGCTGTAAATGATAAGAGATTGATGGAATTTGTATATGAAAATTTAATTTTAATATTTGGGAAGAGACTTTGTGTTCCTGATATACCTGATCTAAAAATGGAATTGTTGGATGATCCTCATAGCTCTAATTTCTCTATACACCCTAGTAGCACTAATATGTATAGATATTTGAAGGAACTTTTTTTGTGGGACAACATGAAGAGGGAGATTACTACTTATGTGCCAAGATGAATGGTTTTTCAACAGGTTAAGTCTAGAAGACAACATCTTGGAGGATTCCTGCAACCTCTTCCCATACCTAAGTGGAAATGGGATGATATTACGATGGACTTTGTCATGGGGATACCAAAGACACCTAGAATAAATGATGAAATATGAGTCATTATTTATCGTCTTTCCAAGTCAAAACGTTTTATTGCTATAAGGGAAGATTTCCCACTTGAACGTTTAGCAAGACTATATATTAATTAAGTTTTAAGACTTCATGGAGTACCCCTATTGATTATTTTTTTATCATGATCCACATTTGAAATCAAGATTCAGGAAAAGTCTTCAGAAGGCCTTTTATACTGAATTTCGTTTGAGCCTTGCCTACCACCCTCAAACCGATGGACAATTAGAACGGACTATTAGAACCTTGGATGAAATGTTGATATCTTTCTCACATGACTTTCAAGGTATGTGGGATCAATATTTACCTCTGGTAGAATTTTCTTATAATAATAGTTTCCATTTGTAACGCCCCGACCCCAGTTACCCAGAGTCGGTGCATTATTACATAACATCGGCATGATCACAAGAAAGATCAAATCTCGAAAGACCGATTGGTTTAGTAGCCTTGGAAACACTAGATATATTCATATGTCTTACATTACATCATAAAGTGAAAAACTACTACAACAACATATTGTCTCCATATACCACACTCATATCCCCACATAATATCCCTGCAGGTCATTCATAATTTACTTCTTCACTTCCTGGGAAAAATAAATCATAGAAAAGGGGTGAGCTCAAATTCCCAGAAGGATAAAAATATAGCGGAAACTTTCATAAATAAGAATAAACATTTAAGGCAATGTATAACTAAAACAAAAGATTTTTAAACTTGAACTTCAACATAGTATGGAAAAAGTAAAATGAAATAATTCCATTTACTTATTCACATGGATATTCTACTAATCGAATAATCACATGTAATATCAATAACCAATTTCATAATGATGGAATGCATAATGCTGAACTTTAATTTCTTTGTCAAGGCCTCGTCCCAAGACCTAGTGGCTAACTGTAACCAGAACCCACCCCGGAGTGCCTCTAATAACTGGACACCAACCCGGAGTGCCTCTAATAACCGGACACCAACCCGGAGTTCCTCTAATAACCGGAGACCAAACCGGAGTTCCTCTAATAACCGGAGACCAAACCAGAGGGCTTACTTTTACCGGTCCCCAACCCGGAACATACTTGTCTAACACATTCATCTGAATGAAAGGTTGAAATATAACATACACATTCGGATTAAAAATAACTTATGAAATGTAAATACATTAAAAACAACCATGAGTGACATAATAATAGCTTATCCACAGTCAAAAATATCACAAAACCTTCAATAAAATATGGTTGTTTTGTATCATAATAAATCAACTTCAAATAAGCTTAAAAACCATCAAAGGATGTTGAAATAGATGAAATCAAAACTATTTTAGAGAAATATCTCTTTTTTTGAAATCATTTTAAAAGTAACATAATTATAAAATAATACATTCAATTTGAAAATATTCTTATAAGCCTGTAAGGGAAGCTTTGAAGATTTTATAACGGCGGTAAATAGCCGCACCCGCCGTATAAGTTAAAAAAAACATTCTTACCTTAAATTTGTCGAAAAGGTTAAAAGTGCCTTGTTTGGAAAACGACGGAAAGATTCCTTTAGAAACACATAAGGGTATAAATGAATTTAACCCATATTCTTGTAAATAGTAAATATATTTTGAAATAAATTATTAAGAAACATGGAAGTGGATGATAAAGAGATCCCAGTAGATTATTACGTATAAACAACCTCGGATAATGAAGAGATTGTGAAATAACCCTTACCTTGTACTTTTCCTTGGTTGGGGTAGGTTAAGCTCTTGTATAATGGTGAAATAATTTTTATTAAATTATAAAATAATCATATACATTAATATGATATCATATGTGATCTTTTAACATTGATTTGTTAATAATATCTTAGTATTATCGTTGTTTCGGGTGTTAACTTACTCGTTTTCTTTTATATGTTTTGTTACGTAAGCCATGTTTGTAATGGATAGGTTGTATATTATTCATATCCAGATTGATATCAAGCCCTTAGATACTATTATTAATCATAAAATGAGAATTATACTTGAATGGATACGATGGAGAATGAATCTCATCGCGTTCGTGGAGACGGTAGTCCGTACGTATGCACGAGAGACAATATCATTCTTTTGATATTAAAATAATATATAAATGGTTGTTATATCATATATACAGAATCATTAACATGTTATATTTATTATTTACATGAGTTACTTATCATTATTATACCCATCCAAATAATAATATATTGAATAACAATTACACAACGACGTGGTGACGGTAAGCCGTACGTACACACATATGGTGACATGTTATTCAAAGGGTGGATAGAATACTGAATATGGTTGTACCATATTTATAAGAACATCACATTATATATATGATACTGGAGTTATTATATTAGAATGGTAACAACAAAGGAAGAAGAAGTGGAAGAAGAAAGGAACTTTGAAAAGGGTGGTGAAATCATTACCTCTTCTTCGGGTTCTTCCTTTTGATTTGGTCAAAAGGGCTCCTTATGTTGGCTTTCGGATCAAACTAAAGCCTCTAGGTTGTAGTGATGGATGTTGGGAGAGTATTTGGGTAGAGTTTGGCCAAACCAAAAGGCATTAAAGGTGTGTAGAAATTAGAATGAGGAGTTCCCTTTTATAAGAGGGGTGAGGGGAACCTTTGGAAAATCTATAAATATTAATTTATAATAAATTCATATGCTTGTGTCATTTTTGTATTCATTTTAACTTAATTAAAATAAAATGTCCCTATCACCTACAAGTGGCACCATGGGGTCCCAAAATCGACCCTAAGATTCCTATGGTCGAACAAGTATCAACCAATAAGGCTAGGACACGTTTTAGTGTAATTTAGTATTATGATAATATTATTTTTTAACCCTTATTTACCGGATTTACCCTTAACCATGGTAAATAAAATATTTACCGCAGTAATTATTCAAAATGTATAAAAATATAAGTTACCTATTTACACAATTTGAACATCCTGATTCCAAATATGGAATCCATTTTTCTAAATTCAATACAAAGAAGTGGCAGAAATTAATTTAAAATTAATTCCCGCTGTCAAAACAAAAAGCGTGTTTTTAAGAGATAATAACTATCAAAAGATTGACACTTGTTTATGTTCGGTTTAATTGTAAAACTATGTCCAATGAACAACATTATATTAAATGGAAAAAATATACTATAAATATACTTTAAAACCACTCAAATTCATAATTTATCACTATTAATTATTTTGATTAAAAAAATTGTTTTTAATTAAAATTTACTAATTTTCACTATTCATCAAAATATGAAAGTTATCTGAAAAGTACCAAAATTTCACCTTAGGCTAAATTCAATACTCTGAATCCAAAAATGAAGTCCATTTTAAAAAATAAAATACATATAATTTCAAAAAGTAGGTATTACTATTCATAACGGCTAGTTTGATCAGTTGTGGTCTGTGTTAAAACTCGACGTTGCGTACAACACATGCTAATGTATTATTCAAAGGAAAGTCTACCATGGAAGCTTGGGATGTTTCATTTTAAATTTTTTTATGTCCCCATTTAGTCAAAAAGTTTAAAATATTGTATTTAAAAAGGGTTCACTATTAAAAGTGGGTAAAAGTGCAATACTGAAAATGAATTTGTTCTTACATTATTTCTATGAAACTCATAATATGGATTCTAAAATTATAAGGATTATAAAAAGTTTAAAATTTTGTTAATACTATTTATAACCTCTTTTGAACTGCTTGTTTGGAAAGTCATGGTGTGCTTGAACTCGGTGTTGCGTGTAGTGCAAGTTATTGAATTATTTTGAAGAAATAACACACTATGAAATCTTAGGGTGTTACATTCTCCCCTCCTTCAATAAATTGAATCCTCGCAATTTGAAATTGTTCTTCGAAAATAAAAGGTTGAAAATAAAAAATATCTTTGTGAGAAAACCCACATCAAAAATTGGGTTACTAAAATTTATCCTTAAAATGAGGAAAAGAGAATTGAAAGGGTCACCACCAAATTATGATCTCGATTAGGAGAACATTGGTGGCAATTAGAGACATATAATTAGAGGAAAAATGTAAATATTTATAGGTAGTGATTGAGGTCATCAATCACAAACAAGTTTAAAATTGAGGTCCTTAAATTCATCAATCTATGTTGATTTAAAATACCATCGATTCAACAAAACATAAGGTATTATGATAACACATTTTTAACGTTTCAAAATATCTTATTTGAAATCCCACATCGAAAAATGAATTAATGAGGCCCCTATATAAAATAAAGAGTGGAAAGTATGAAGATTACCGAAAATAACACATACTAGGGTTCCATGTAGGAAAATATGGATATGGAAGAGAAATATATCCATCAATTATCTAATGGAGAGTGGTAGAGAACCTGGCTATGAAAAGGCCAACAATCCCAAAGCCATAAATTAGTGATGATTTAAGGTACCATCTAGGACAACATTTTTGTTCTATGTTCCTTTTATTAATGTTAAGGAATTTATTTATGATATTGGCTAAGATCATAAGGAGATATACTTACTTTATAATTATAGTTTTATACATTAATAAATTTCTACCACAAACTCATCTTTCACTCTAAAAGATAATAGAACGTAAAAAAAATTCTATTTATACTATTCATACCAGGTTCCAAAATAAACGAATTTATAATTCATCTACCAGATCTTTTAAAAAAACTACAGTATTTAATCCAGGACATCTCGTGGGCCAGTGGTGGGTGATACTCCCTTGTCTCCCTTCGGTTGTGGGTTCAAGTCTCGCGGCCTTACCGGACGTGATGGGTTGCCGCCCGACCTCCGGGTTGTCCTTTTATGGCAATCCAAAATAATCCAGTCTAGAACTATCCAAAATACATCTGTCCAAACTCACAGTCCAAAACTTTTAAGGAAGGTAAACATAATGTAGATCTTTTTTACCCCGTAATAGCATATGAATACCTTCATCATGTACTGAAACATCCTGAATTACCATATTCCTTATTGATTACATTCATTCTCCCTTATCCAATATATAATTCTGGATATACTTTATCAATCCAAAAAAATTTAAACCCCAACAATGATGGAATATACAAATCATTAATCAATTTCAAGGTAGTCAAGAATATCCAATATAATTTATCCAAATAAATCATGTATTACTCCAAAATCACTACCTCGGTATCAGAACTATATTATGGGTTATCATTCTCTCAACCATATATTTTCCAAAAATTTATCCTACTATTGAGTCACTTTTCTTTGTTCCATACAATCTCAAGTCCTTAATGAAATAGTACGGCAGTACAATCCTTATATACTCCATAATTATTATAACAAGTAAATTGTTGATACAACACTCAATTGAAATAATAAACGTAAGAAATCTAATAATTCCTCTTCATCTGTGGTAGTATCATAACTTGATTATTATCCAATATCATCATTTGCGGCATGGTTTGATGACTGGGACATAGGTTCGCGTAGTGTCCAAAATCCTTGCAAATGAAGCATTGTACATTTGAATCCATTTTCTTACCCTTGCAGCCATGTACTTTGTGCCCTTTTCCTCCACACTTATAACAAACTCCCATTCCTTTCAGACAAGTTCCAGGGTGTTTCTTCGCACAGTTATCACATATGGGAAAATTCTTATTTTCCCTCTTCCCTTTATCCATCGTTCTCTCTTCCATCCTTTTCTTCTCTTGCTTCCCATCAAATCCATAGGACTCAGTAAAATCTTTACTTATCTTATCAACACATGATATTATTTCTTCATATGATGATAATACATGGGAGACTATTTCTCTTATAAATTCTGGCTTAAGACCATGAAAGATATGATCCTTCTTTCTCTTTGGATCATGTGCATTGCTGGAGTTCTCATTCCTTCTACTGGGCGCCATTTCTAAACAATGGAATACACTAGATTAGTTTATGAACAACAATACCTAATCCCAAACTTGTAAGACACATAACATAAATTAAATAGTTTATTGATATAATCCATAATCATAAAAATGTATCATTTGAGGAAGTAAATCCACATAAACCCTTCATAATGGTCTGTAAATAAAATGAAAGTTATCCTAAGCATATCCCTCGGGAGTGTCGTAACCAAGAGTGCAGCAAGGCCCGTTGTCGTGCACCAGTTCCCATTCGAGTCTAGCTCAAAGCGGTGTTTTCGGGTTTTACCCCTAGGTACATCTGTGCCAGAGCCGCCTCTACCTGCTCGTATCTAGACAGGGATGTATTGCTCGGAAAACTCACAAAATCTCTACAATACCAAAATTATAGGAAGTTCTTCTATACTAATCCTCAAAGTTCATCTTAGGTATACGTGCTCTAATCAGAGTTTATCTAAATCTAGCTTCCAAGGTTTGTACTAAACTTCCTCTGATACCAACTGTAACGCCCCGACCCCAGTTATCCAGAGTCGGTTCATTATTACATAACATTGGCATGATCACAAGAAAGATCAAATCTCGAAAGACAGATTGGTTTAGTAGCCTTGGAAACACTAGATATATTCATAAGTCTTACATTAAATCATAAAATGAAAAACTACTACAACAACATATTGTCTCCATATTTCACACTCATATCCCCACATAATATCCCTGCAGGTCATTCATAATTTACTTCTTCACTTCCTGGGAAAAATAAAACATAGAAAAGGGGTGAGCTCAAATTCCCAGTAAGGATAACAATATAGCGGAAACTTTCATAAATAAGAATAAATATTTAAGGCAATGTATAACTAAAACAAAAGATTTTTAAACTTGAACTTCAACATAGTATGGAAAAAGTAAAATGAAATAATGCCATTTACTTATTCACATGGATATTATACTAATAGAATAATCACATGTAATATCAGTAACCACTTTCATAATGATGGAATTCATAATTCTGAACTTTAATTTCTTTATCAAGGCCTCGTCCCAAGACCTAGGGGCTAACTGTAACCGGAACCCAACCCGGAGTGCCTCTAATAACCGGACACCAACCCGGAGGGCCTCTAATAACCGGACACCAACCTGGAGCTCCTCTAATAACCGGAGACCAAACCAGAGTTCCTCTAATAACCGGAGACCAAACCGGAGGGCTTACTTTTACCGGTCCCCAACCCAGAACATACTTGTCTAACACATTCATCTGAATGAAAGGTAGAAATATAACACACACATTCGGATTAAAAATAACTTATGAAATTTCAATACTTTAAAAAAAACCATGAGTGACATAAGAATAGCTTATCCACAGTCAAAAATATCACAAAACCTTCAATAAAATATGGATGTTTTGTATCATAATAAATCAACTTCAAATAAGCTTTAAAACCATCAAAGGATGTTGACATAGATGAAATCAAAACTATTTTAGAGAAATATCTCTTTTTTTTAAATCATTTTAAAAGTAACATAGTTATAAAATAATACATTCAATTTGAAAATATTCTTATAATCTTGTAAGGGAAGCTTTGATGATTTTATAATGGCGGTAAATAGCCGCACCCACCGTATAAGTTAAAAAAACATTCTTACCTTAAATTTGTCGAAAAGGTTGAAAGTGCCTTGTTTGGAAAACGACGGAAAGATTCCTTTAGAAACACATAAGTGTATAAATGAATTTAACACATATTCTTGTAAATAGTATAAATATTTGGAAATACATTATTAAGAAACATGGATGTGGATGATAAAGAGATCCCAGTAGATTATTACATATAAACAACCTCGGATAATGAAGAGATTGTGAAATAAACCTTACCTTGTACTTTTCCTTGGTTGGGGTAGGTTAAGATCCTGTATAATGGTTAAATAATTGTTATTAAATTATACAATAATCATATACATTAATATGATATCATATATGATCTTTTAACATTGATTTGTTAATAATATCTTAGTATTATCGTTGTTTCGGGTGTTAACTTACTCGTTTTCTTTTATATGTTTTGTTACGTAAGCCATGTTTGTAATAGATAGGTTGTATATTATTCATATCCAGAATGGTATCAAACCCTTAGATACTATTATTAATCATAAAATTAGAATTATACTTGAATGGATACGATGGAGAATGAATCTCATCGCGTTCGTGGAGACGGTAGTCCGTACGTACGCACGAGCAACAATATCATTCTTTTGATATTAAAATAATATATAAATGGTTGTTATATCATATATACAGAATAATTAACATGTCATATTTATTATTTACATGAGTTACATATCATTATTATACCCATACAAATAATAATATATTGAATAACAATTACACCACGACGTGGAGACGGTAAGCCGTACGTACGCACGTATGGTGACATGTTATTCAAAGGGTGGATAGAATACGGAATATGGTTGTACCATATTTATAATAACATCACAGTATATATATGATACTGGAGTTATTATTTTATAATGGTAAAAACAAAGGAAGATGAAGTGGAATAAGAAAGGAACTTGGAAAAGGGTGGTGAAATCATTACCTCTTCTTCGGGTTCTTCCTTTTGATTTGATCAAAAGGGCTCCTTAGGTTGGCTTTCGGATCAAACTAAAGCCTCTAGGTTGTAGTGATGGATGTTGGGAGAGTATTTGGGTAGAGTTTTGCCGAACCAAAAGGCTTTGAAGGTGTGTAGAAATGAGAATGAAGAGTGCCCTTTTATAAGAGGGGTGAGGGGCACCTTTGGAAAATCTAGAAATATTAATTTATAATAAATTCATATTCATTTTCTAATGGCTCAAAAGTTTATTATTTAAATTTTATGGTGGGGATAGGTCGAAAACCACTCAACCAATAGAATTTAGACAGGTTTGGGTACTTATATTAACCTTATCTTTAAGTATTAACTCTAAGTTAATTAGTTTCACTTTTACAATGTCTCTTTGTATTTTTATATAATATGGTTAATAAAATTACAATATACATCCAAGAGACCCCCCAAGTGGTCCATTAATGATTAACCTATCATTATATAAGTCTCTTGGCCAAGCCTTATATTTTTAGGAATTTAATATCAATTAATAATATAATATTTTGTTTAAAACCTCTTTTATGTCAATTTTGACACTATTCAAGAATTGATTTTTTTAAAACTGATAAAAGAATTATTACTTAGAAAAAAGTTACTTAAATCAATCCTAATATGTCATATTATCCTTGAAAATTATTGTAATTCATTAAAAGTCTCAAATTATATTTATTTGGGTATTTATAATATCAATTATTTTGATTTTTCACTATTATGGTAATTACTGCATCATCATTGTGTCATAAATAAATTAAATTATTTAATCTCTAAAAATTATAAGTAAAATATCATCATGTAGGAAAGCTTTTTATATTTCTAATTAATATTTATAGTCGAAAATACAACATATATAACCCTATGTAAAAATTGTTTTTCTAAAAGATATATGCTTGTGTCATTTTTGTATTCATTTTAACTTAATTAAAATAAAATGTCCCTATCACCTACAAGTGGCACCATGGGGTCCCAAAATCGACCCTAAGATGCCTATGGTCGAAAATGAATCAACCAATAAGGCTAGGACACGTTTTAGGGTAATTTAGTATTATTATAATATTATTTAACCCTTATTTACCGGATTTACCCTTAACCATGGTAAATAAAATATTTACCGCAGTAATTATTCAAAATGTCTAAAAATAAATGTTACCTATTTACACAATTTGAAAATCCTGATTCCAAATGTGGAATCCATTTTTCTAAATTCAAAACACAGAAGTGGAAGAAATTAATTTAAAATTAATTCCCGCTGTCAAAATAAAAAGCGTGTTTTTAAGAGATAATAACTATCAAAAGATTGACACTTGTTTATGTTCGGTTTAATTGTAAAATTATTTTCAATGACCAACATTATATTAAATGGTAAAAATATATTCTAAATATACTTTAAAACCACTCAAATTCATAATTTATCACTATTAATTATTTTGATTAAAAAAGTTGTTTTTAATTAAAATTTAGTAATTTTCACTATTCATCAAAATATGAAAGTTATCCGAAAAGTACCAAAATTTCACCTTAGGATAAATTCAATACTCTGAATCCAAAAATTAATTCCATTTTAAAAAATAAAATACATATAATTTCAAAAAGTAGGTATTACTATTCATAACGGCTAGTTTGATAGGTTGTGGTGTGTGTTAAAACTCGAAGTTGCGTACAACACACGCTAGTGTATTATTCAAAGGAAAGTGTACCGTGGAAGCTTAGGATGTTTCATTTTAAATTTTTTTTGATGCCCCCATTTAGTAAAAAAGTTTAAAATATTGTATTTAAAAAGGGTTCACTAATAAAAGTTGGTAAAAGTGCAATACTGAAAATGAATTTGTTCTTACATTATGTCTATGAAACTCATAATATGGATTCTAAAATTATAAGTATTATATAAAGTTTAAAATTTAGTTAATACTATTCATAAAGTCTTTTGAACGGCTTGTTTGGTAAGTCATGGTGTGCTTGAACTCGGTGTTGCGTGTAGTGCAAGTTATTGAATTATTTTGAAGAAATAACACACTATGAAATCTTGGGGTGTTATACCATTCAAGTATTCAGATGGCACCCAATGAAGATTTATATGGAAAGAAATATTTCACACAAACTTGTTGGGATGATGTTGGTGAAAGAAAAATCACAGGCCCAAAAATTGTTTAGGAAACAATGGAAAAGGTGAAAGTTATCCAAACCCACATCAAAGCAGCTCAAAGTAGGAAAAAGTGCTATGCCGATAACAGAAGGAAAGATTTGGAATTTCTAGTAGGATATCATGTTTTTGGGAAGTTATCTCCATGTAAGGGTGTTATATAATTTGGTAATAAGGGAAAATTAAGTCTGAGGTACATCATACCTTTCGAAATTCTTGAACCAATTAGAGTTTCAGCTTACTGTTTGGAAATACCTCCAAGTCTCTCCAAAGTTCATGATCTGTTTCACATATCATTGTTGAAAAAATACATACCTGACCCAATGTATGTACTCACCAATGGAGAAATAGAACTGGAACCTGATCTATCTTATTGTGAAAAGACTATCACTATTTTTTATTCTAGATAACAGGTTCTGAGAAATCGGACGATTTCTCTGGTGAATGTTCTATTAAGAAACCATAAGATGGAAGAGGCAATATGTGAACCTAAGGAACTTATATGAAGAACCACCTGAATATTTTTATGCTGTAATATTCTAGAAATTTCGAAGATTAAATCATTTGAAGGACGGAACAAAGTAACACCCCAAGCTTCCATGGTATTCTTCTCTTTAAATAATACAATAGCTTGTGTTGTATGCAACTTCGAGTTCTAACACACCATGACTAATCAAAATAGTAGTTATGAATAGTAGTACCCACTTTCTAAAATTTGATAAATTTTATTTTTCAAAATGGACTTATTTTTGGATTAGGAATATCAAAATTATCTTAGGGAGAATTTTTGGTATTTTTCTGATAACTTTCATATTTTTATGAATAGTGAAAAATACTAAATTTTATTTAAAAACAACTTTTTTATTTAGAATAATTTATAGTGTTAACTTATATATTTGATTTTTTTTAAAGTATATGTAGATTAAATTTTTATCATTTTATATAATGTAGGAAATTGGATGTAATTTTACATTTAAATAGTACATAAACATATGTCAATCTTTTGATAGATTATACTTCTTAAAAACCCGATTTTTGGTTTCAGCAATAGGAATTAATTTTAAATTATTTTCTTCACCTTATGTGTTTTGAATTTGGAAAAATTGATTTTATATTTGGAATTATGAGGTCCAAATTTTGTTAATAGGTAAATTTTATTTTTAGACATTATGAATAATTACTTCGGTAAATATTTTATTTACCATGGTTAAAGGGTAAATCTAGTAAATAAGGGTAAAAATAATATTATAATAATATTAAATTACCCTAACATGTGTAATAACTCTATTTTCTAATACATTTCTTACCATTGGAATCTTTGGTTCGATTTTGAGACCCCATGGAGCCACATGGGAGTGATAATGACATTTTATATTAAATAATCTAAAGTAAAGACAAAAAGAACAAAATCATGTATCTTTTAGTAAAAAAAATTTTATATGAGGTCATATAATTGATATATTAGACAATAAATAGTCATTATAAATTAAAAAATATTTATTATATCATGATATTTTATTTATCAATTTTAGACATAAAATAAAAATATCTATATAGGACACAATAATGATGCAGTATTTTCCTTATTAATGAAATAATCAAATAAATGATATTATAAATATTAAAATAACTATAATTTGAAATTTTTTATTCCATAAACGAATTTTATAGGTGAATATGACATGTTAGGATTGATTCAATGTATTATGTTCGAAGTAATCAAGTTTTTATGACTCTCACAAAAACCAAATACTAAATAATGTCAAAATTGACATAAATGAGTATTTAAAATAAATACTATATTATTAAATGATATAACAGTCCTAAAAATATATAGTTCTGCCAAAAGATTTATATTATAATATATATGTAATTAATAAAACAGTTAGGGTTCACTAAGAATATTATTGTAATTTAATTAACCATTTATTATAATAATACAAGAATACACGGTAAAAGTTAAACTATTTAACTAAGAGTTAAATATAAATGATAAGGTTAATATGGTGACTTAAACCAGACTAAAACTTATAGGTTGAGATGTTTTATACCCATACCAACATTATCATTGAAATAAATTATTTTTGAGCAATTATAAACTGAATATTATTGTATGATAAAATAATATTTCAAGCTTTTTCCTTTAGTGAACCTCACCTCTCTTATAAACGGGTACTTCCCCTTCTCTAAAAATCATACCTCCAAAGCCATTTGGCTCAGCCAAACCCTACTTAAATATCCTACCTACTACCCACATGTCAACCTAGAGGCCTTACTTTTAACATAAATCCAACCTATTGAGTCCTTTTGACCAACTCAAAAGGAAACACCTAAAAAAGAGGTAATAATTTCACCACCTCTTTCAATGTTCTTTTCTTCTTCCACATTATCCTTCCTTATTATTTACAGACAAAAATAATAACTCCAATAACTAATAAATAATGTTATGTTATTATAAATATGGTACAACCATATTAATTATTCTATCCATCCTATGAATGACAAGTCACCATTCGTGCGTACATACGACTTGCCGTCTCCACATCTTGGTGTAAATTGTTATTAAAACACCTCGTTATTTGGATGGGTATAATAATGAGAGTAAATTATGTAAATAATAAATATAACATGTTAAGGATTCTTTATATATGATATAACATCCAATTACATATGATTTCACCCTTAATATATTGATAGTTTAACTCGTGTGTATGTACAGATTACCATCTCTATGAACGCGATGAGATTCATTTCCCATCATATTCATTCAAGAATAATTTTCATTTTATGATTAAAAATAATATTTATGGACATATTATAATTATAGATATTAATAAAATACATCTTATCCATAACAAACAAGACTTATATAACAAAACATATAAAGGAAAATGAATCAGTTAACACCTGAAACAATGATGCTGGTGAAATATTATTAACAAAGAAATATTAGAAGATCATATATGTTATCATATTTATGTATATGGTTCATGTATAATTTAATGAAAATGATTTAAATATTATACAGGAGTTTATCATACCCTCGATAAACAAAAAGTGAAAGGTAAGGGTTAATTCTACAATCTCTTCATTATCTGAGGTTGTTTGTACGTGAGTATCTACTAGGACCTCTTTATCATCCACATCAATGTTTCTTAAAAATTTATTTCAATTTTTTTTACTATTTTCTATACTATTGGTTAAATTCATTTATACCCTTTTTTGACCTTTTATAAAAAATTTATAAAATAATCATTCCATTGTTTTCCAAAAAATGTCATTTTCGACCTTTTCGACAAAATTAAGGAAAGAATGTTTTTATTAACTTATACTGTGAGTGCGAATATTTTCCACTATTATAACACATTCTAAGAATCCATTACAAGATTATAATAATATTTTCAAAATAAATTTTTTCTTTTATAATTACGTGACTATTAAGTGATTTCAAAATATAATGTTATATTTCTCTCAAATAGTTATGATTTTATCTATGTCAACATTTTTTGAAGGATTTTAAACTTGTTTGAAGTCAATTTATTATGATAAAATCTTATATATTGTATTGAAGGTTTTGTGATATATTTGACTATCAATATGTTATTTTTATACCATTCATGTTTTATGGTTAAATTAGAAACATTTCGTATGCTTATTTTAATAAAAATGTTTATGTTATGTTTCAACCTTTTTATATGAGGAATGAATTGGACTTAGTAAGTGATGCGTGGAGCCTGCTATAACTCCTTGATGCATCAGTAGGTCTCATGAGACAAACTACTGTCTTGGAACAGGGCCTTGACAAAATCTTATTTGTGGTTTTGTAATGAGGCCTTCACTATGTGGTTATGATGTCTGACATTATGCATTCCATCATTATGAAATTGGCTATTGATATTACATGTGATTATTCGACTATTAGAATATCCATGTGAATAAGTAAATGGGATTCATTGATTTATCTCTTCCATATTATGATGAAGTGTAAGTTGAAAAGTATTGTGTGTCAGTCTTATAAATTTCCTTAAATGTTCATTCTTATCTATGAAAGTTTCTGATATATTGTTACCCTTACTGAGAACCTAAGCTCACCCCATTCTATGATTTATTTTTCCCATGATGTGAAGAAATATATTATGGCTGACCTATAGGGATAGTCTAAGGGAGATGAAGTTGTTAAAAGGAGACATAGTTTTGTTGTTTTTCATTTCATAATGTAATGTAAAACATACATTTGTATATATTACTTCCAAGGATACTAAATTGATCGGTCTTTTGGGATTTGTTCCCTTATGATCATACCAATGTTATGTAATAATTCACCGACTCTAGGTAACTATGGTCGAGGCGTTACATCTAATATGAACACACTTTCTTCAATTATATTTTCTTTGACTTCTCCTTATGAGGTAATATTTTCAATATAATGTCCTTACGGTGATTTTAAGAGAATTAAAGGAGTATCGAGGTCAACCAATGGTAGGGGAACATCATCAAGAATACCAAAGTCGTAAAGTAGAAACTGTACAAACAACAGGTAGGCTAGGAGCTCTAGCAAGAGAAGATATTTTAAGAATCTTTCATGAGGAACAATGTAGGATATAAGATGGTCCTCATTATCCCCCACCATGGTTTCCCTTATCTATTTCAATTTCATAAAATACTGTGAAAGATCCATTGCAACCTAAACATAAAGAACTAAAATCCCACAAAAAGTGATTCCAATAAAAATTATTTGATAAAGGCCAAAAAAATGTATAAAGTACTTAAAAGTGTGTCTACATGAGGCTCTACGTGTTACTCCCAGAAACGGTATGCAATATCAATTTCTTGTGTGCTGCATGATATACGAAAGAAATACCCCAAAATGTTTGTGGTACATAGAAGCATTAGACCAAAAATATACACGACATGTGAAACACCTATGAGGCGCTGGCCCATGGAGCATTTTCTAGTGCACAGAAGAATTTGTGGAAAGTAGAAACCACGAACCAAGGCCTCACCAAGGAAATATTAAAATTTTCTATTTAAAATTTTATGTTTTTGTTATTAAGTCTTAAAGTTTAGTTCACCGATTCAAGTTTGGCGTGCAGGACACACAAACCATGTAGTGTTCTCTTATGCGGAGGTCTGAGTTTTAGTTTCAAATTCCACAGCACACTTCAAGAAAACCAAAATCTAGTTCTCTTGTAGGATCAGTTGTGAAAAGTTTATTTCATGGAACATACAAAGTGGTTTATGAATACGAATTTCGTAAAAGGGATTCTACATGAATGCAGGAAAGTTGAGGGAGAGTCGAGAGAAATTTTTTCCATGAGAAACGATAAAAGTCAAATGACCTAGGCCCCTACATATAGGTGTGGTACCCTCATACCAGACCTATCTCTTCTACCAAAAACCACTACAATTAAGGAAAGATTCTAAATCAGAAATATATCCTCTTCATTCCGAATAGAGCCCATTTTGATGGGGGGAATTTGTAGGGTCTTGAAATCTTTTCAATGGGATGAAAATAGTCCCAAAATCACTTTGAAGAAGAAATAAAGAATTCATACAAGTATAGTAAAGAGAATAGAGTCAAATTGAGTTTCAAACTTCGGAAGAAACATGAAAGAATTTAATTTTTCAAAGAATTTTATGTGAAATGAGTACCATCATTGGGAAGGGTTCATATACCAAAAGAACTACGAACCACCAATACATGGAATGACCCATGAAACGCTTTCCCAAAGAGTGATGTCCAGCGAACCCAGGAAGCAGCGAACCGCACTGCTGGGGGAATCAAGTGCATGAAGGTCATCTACATACCATCTTTCAAACTCAATAGTCTAAAGAAGAATAAAATTGGTAGGGTTCCGTGAACCATGACTCATGAACCACGACCTCCATAAACCCCGGTTGGCCGAGTCTTCTGCATATCAAGATATCTTTTCATGGGATTCCTCAAATGGCACCACATTTCCATAGATATGATTTCCCCAATGCTCTATAAAAGGATCACAGAAGGAATTGAGAGGGTACAGATAAAGAAAGCACTGAGGAGACCACAGAGGTTGGAATAAAGAATTCATAGAGGATTTTAGATTCCATCTTGAATCATCAGTGAATTCTGAATCACCAACCATGTTTCCGCATGAATAACCACCCAAGAACCATAAAATGAATGAAATTAATAATAATGGAACTATTTCAGACCTAATTGGTGTAATCATGAACCAAAAATTCCTCGCGGATGAATTCCCCATGAATGATAGGTTCTAGGACCCTACTTAAATATGGTGTTCCACATAGTGTATCACTATTTAGATTGAGCTCGGCACTGCGTACTGCATCAATATTTGAATTGAACCTGACGCAGCATGGTTGACTGCATCTAGGACTGCATAGCAATGTGGTTTGTGTCAGTCCATTTCCAAGCCCGCGTACTAATTCGTAATGTGGATGACCCCTCTACCCATATACCATTATGGTATGCGTAGCTCCCCCCATCCCACATAATAAAACAGTACAAAGAATGGGGTGACATTGAGTGTTATTCCTTCTGGATCCAATCTCACCCCTCTATTGTCATCCAGTCCTCTATAGTCCCTCCATGAACCAGTCCCCTATCATCAAGAAAAAGCCTCATCCAAAGACACCAGACCCATATGATCAGATCATCAGATGCATTATCATTCCCCTTTGAGTCTACATACCCATGGTAAGTAGAGTCATGAAGGCTCTTCCAACAATAGTTTGGACTCCAGGTGGGTCTGTAAGTCTTCATTCCCTTGGTAACCGAGATTCCAACATTGTGACACTAACATGAACCTACGCATTCTATGGATTAAGGGTGATCACTTGTTTTTTCATTCAATGAGTAACGATGATTAGTCAACAGAATCATGTTCGCTTCTCCTTTTCATGAGAGGTGACATTCCTCCCCTTTCCCATAACGTGTTTTGTGGTGCTCCCATGGAGGTAAGTCCCCAATCTTCCATGGGCCAAGCCACATGACCTCCAGTGTCATCCCACATTGAAGGGTTCATTTCCCCGTGCCCTCTTCAATAGTCACAACGACCACTTATTCCATAGGGCTCCCTCTCCCATCAGTGGGAGATGAGGTGTGTGGCTAGTTGGATCTCTCACATCCTCTTTTTTATTACACCGAGTATGACTCACATGGGCTAAGATATTTGTGATGATACCAATGTCCACAAAACAATACCACCTGAACTACAAGAACTCTGATTCATGGTCAAAAAAGGATACATAGGATGCCTGCATGAAGGCCCAAGCTCAAAGGGGGTTCCCTTCCAAAAGGGTCCACCTAATCATGACCTCCAAATTGAGTATCTCACATGAATAAGCCCCAACCCATCTGAATTACGTGGTCTATAATTCCTCTCCCAAGGATACGTAGGAATCCCATTTTATGGGTCTGGTCCCAACATCAAGTAACATTCCATCCCCACTAGATGATGACAAACTCCAGAGCACCTTATTGCATGTATAAAGTCTGTATTGCATCTATTGTATCAAATCCATGTTTTCTTGCGATGCTCATGCAAACCAGAGGTATCACATAGACACACTCTTCCATAATGAACCAAGGATTCATGAACATATCAACATGACTTAAATATATTATAGATTCATAGAACAGACAATAATCCCCCCCCCCTGAACTATGCAATGAGCCCGACCTCCCATCCTCTAAACCAATCTAATCCTTAAGCATAATTAGCCAAATCATCATCCAATGAGTGTCTTCCTTTGGAAATAAGATCCATAAATCATGGATATCAATGTTATTGGGTGTTTCTGGCTCCACGAATAAACTCGTTGGAGACTATCTAAGGAAATTATATAATAAGAGGACGGATTTCACAAATACATAACCCCGTGCAATCTTCCATGGGGACCATATGAATATGGAACCTTATTTTCAATACAAAAGGGATATATTTCCCAGACCTGAAGGGTCAATCCAATCACCCATTAAAGGATAATGACATGGATCAGGCTGAAACAAAGATGGCGGAATGAAAGTTTTTATAATAACGGAAAAGTGTTTTTCACCCATAGGACCATTTTGAATTTTCACCCACCATGCATCCACATCACCTCAAAGGTGAAATAGGATATTACAAACATTACCCATACCAGAATAGAAATGAGAAAACATCATTATGGAATTTTTCATCGGACTTCCCAAAACATACAAAGGCAATAATACTATATGAGTTGCAGTTGATCACCTTACGAATTAGGAACACTTCATTTATATTAGAGAGGATTTCTCTCTTGATAATCATTCTAGGATATATGTAAAGGAAGTTGTAAGATTTCATAGACTACCACTCTCCATTATATCTGTTTGGGATTTGAGGGTTACCTCTATGTTCTGGAAATTTCTTCAGCATGATCTCGATAAAAAGTTATGTTTCAGCACTTATTATCATCCTCATATAGGTGGTTATTATTAAAGGAAAATTCGAAATCCATAGTACTTTGTTGAGAGATTGATCTATGGATTTCAATGGTGGTTGGGATCAACAGCTACCATTGGTGGAATTTTCTTACAATAATAGATTTCACTCCAGTATTCAGATGGCTTCTTATGAATCCCTCTATGGAAAGAAGTGTATAACTCCAACATACAAGGATGAATATGGGGAAAGAAAGTTATTAGGACATGATCTTGTTAATTAATGGAAAAAATGTTTGATCTATTCCAAAACAAATAAGATAATCTTAGAGTTAACAAAAAATTTATGCTGACAACCAATGAAAATACATAGATTTTGTAGTGGGTGAAAAGGTGTTCTTATGAATATATCACAAGAAGAGAGTAATGATATTTTGAAACAAGGGCAGGTTGAGCCTTTGGTATACCTGTCCTTTTGAAATTTTGGATCATGTTGGGAAGGTAGATTTTCGGTTGGAACTTTCACCAAATCTCTCTCATGTTCATGATATGTTCCATGTATCTTTCCTATGAAAGTAAATACTTGATCCCTCACATGTACTAATCTCAAAATTCATACCGTTGCAGCAGGATATTTCTTATGAATAACAACGGATAGAGATTCTGAATCATAGAGAAAACGTTCTGCGAAACAAGACCACTAACATGGTTAAAGTTTTATAGAGGGACCACCAATTTGAAGAAACTACATGGGAACTTAAGGATATAATGAGGGATAGGTATCTTCATCTGTTTGTTTCCAAGTGATCAATTTCGAGGGTGAAATTTTATTTAAATGGGGTAGAATGTAACACCCGGATGTTTTTATTAGATATTTTCTTTATATAATTTTTATTATTCAGTAGCATGATTTTCCTGAAATCTTGAGTTTAAGAAAATGGTGAGGTTCCCTTAATATAAAATTACCATTACAGCCTTGCTATTAGGTTAGAAAGAATAATTATAACTCACTTATGAAAGTTCATTATGAATTTATAAGTTGTTAGTTATTTATGTAAAATATAAATCAATTAGATATTTTTATTTTTAGTGAATTACTTTTGGTAATGAAATGAATGAGATATATATGTGTTATATACTTCATAAAATATTTCTGATATTTATCTAATGAATATTTTAGTTATAGTGTATGAATAAAATCCTATTTGATGTATAAAAACCTATTTTTTAAAAGGTTAATTTTACACCTTTGAATGGAAAACTCATTTTAAATTAATATTTTGACCCATTAATAATTTTTATATGAAAACATAAACATGTTATTTTGAAATAGGATATAAATATTTACTTTGGATAAATTTGTAATATTTTTCTGATAACTTTCAGGTTTTGATGAATAGTTAAAATATGCTAAATTTTAATTTAAGACAACTTTTTTCATCAGGACAAACTATATGATTAAATTATGATATTAAATGGTTTTATAGTTTAAATAAAATATATTTTTATCATTCAATATAATTTATGTCATTATCATTAATTTTACATTGAATTTATAGGTAAAAACATTTCAAACTATTACAATGTTTTAACTTTAAAAAGTCATTTTCTCATTTCAACAATGGGGTTTATTTTTAAATTAATTACTAGAAATTATGTGTTTTGAATTTTAGAAAATGGATTCCATATTTGGAATCATTAGTTCCAAATTCTGTTAATATGATACTTTTATTTTTGGGCTTTATGAATAGTAACTTTGGTAATTATTTTTATTTACATGGTTAAAGGTAAATCAGGTAATTAATGGTAAAAATATTATTATAAAATTACATTACCACATGTAAAAATCATATTTAATGACTAAAGTCGACCCTTATCATCTATTGTTAGAAATTTAATCCCATTATGGACACTTACCTATGAATATGACATGAATGTAATAAAAACTAATGAATGTGAAAAAATGTCGCAATATCATTTTATATAATAATATTAATTTTAATATATGAATAAATAGAAGATAATATTGGCTATAGATAGTATATGGAAAGCTAAAAGAATTACCTACATTATATTAATTTATTTATAATTTTTATATCTTAAATAAATATCATTAATGAAGACATAATAGTGATGCAAAAATTATTTTATTAATAGAAATATCAAATAAATGGTTTTAAGAAAATATTAAAATAAATATCATATCAACTAATTAATGTGATCCATAAATTTTCTATATGAATATGAAATTTTATGAGTGTATTGAGTATTTTTTCGAATTTATCTCATGTGTGGATATTTTTTATGTCAAATAAATGGATAGTGTCAAAATTGACACTATTGATATTTTTGGAAAATAACATTTTTTAAAATTATTTAAAAATCATATAAAAATTAAAATTATTAAGTGATATTTATAAGATAAAAAATGTCATAAAATATCCATTTATTTTTAATTAAGAAATATAAGTAAATATTTATAACCCTTAAATATTTATAATGTTATTACCACAATAAAAATTATATAGAACAACTATGTGTAAATTATAAATATATGGTTTAAATTTACAAAATAAGTTGTCAAAAATATATTGGTTGATATAATTAAAACCCTATATCAACTCATCTTCAGAGTTGGAACTGTTTGGTTGTTTTTGGGTAGGGTTTGATTTTATTATAAATTATTATTTATGGATTTCCAAAAGTTCCCCTCACCTAAATTAGAAAATGGAACCTCCTCACTCACCTACTCATTTCATTTTGAGACTTAAATGTAAGGACCCAGTTGGAGAAATGAACCACTGAGGGGGGGTGAATTAGTGGTACCCCTTTCTTCCTTTTTATGTTCCATTAAAATTTAGAACAATCTTTGTCTCCTGTTAAAGATATAATTCCCTGCTGAGAAAATAAACAAGCACACATCCAAAGGAACACAGCAATTTACAAGGTTCACTATTCAATAAGAATAGCTACGTGATTGGTATGGTTGGAAAAAATCCAGCACCATACAATCCACTATGAAAACAATCATTAGATTACAACGAGTAGGATATACCCTTACACTCGTGAAACACTGTGAAACAATCACTCCAGTGCATGTTCACCCTCTTAGTACAATAGGGCAAATTCTATTTTCCTGTAACAACTTATGTATCCTGCACTTCCTTTCAAATACACTAGTGTAATAAAGTTCAACAAAAATCATCACTTCCTTACCCAGAAGAAAGGCAAGGACTCCTTGGACTAGAGATAGATAAATTACAGTCAGAACTTCCCATTCTAAATCTCGACTCTGAATTCTTCACTCCGATTCTTTAATCCGAGTATTCCTCGGTTTGAGAAACTCAATACGGTGAAAGCCAGTACTGATTCCCCATTCTGAATCTCCACTCCGAATTCTTCACTCCAAACTATTCTTCTTCACTCTGAATTTTCTCAATCCAAATCTCCACTCCGAATCTCCACTCCAAATCTCCACTCTGAATCCCCACTCCGAATTCTTCACATTCACTCTGATTCTTCAATATGAGTTTTCTTTAATCCGAGAAGCTCAATATGGTGTCAAAATCATAAAATTCTATTTTCGATTGAAACCAAAATGAAACTCAGTAAGCCAAGCTCTTTTTCCTCTCTCTAGATTATTAGAGCTTCTCTCTCTACTTCATCATCACACTTACTTAGTACTCCGATCTCCTTTTATAGGCGATCCAAAGTGTGCTTAGGTGGGAAACCAAAATAATTTTCCCGATCACTAAAATTCACCCAAATCTTAATTTCTCCTGAAATCTCAGAGTAATTAAGACTGTGTCAATTCTTCTAGAATCTTCTCGAATCTTATTTCACTTCTCTTGATTTAAAACTTTGGCCTTTTTTGGATATGACTTTGTTACACAAGTTTCTTGTTATCACATTCTCCGATCCACTCAACTGTCTTCTCGGCATCACTTTCTCAGATCCATCCTTCTTGAGTCTTCGGAATCACTTTAATTTTCGGCATGACTCTTCACCGCTTCTTCGGAATGACACCATTTTAATTCTTGGTATGACTCATCATCACTTCTTCGACATGACATCATTTCATTTCTCGGTATGACTCTTCATCATTTCTCGGTATGGATTTCCATTGCTTCCTTGGCATGACACCATTTCATCACTTCTTCGATACCGAAGATTTTGAATTCTCGGTATTACTCCTCTGGATTCTCGGTGCGACTTCATTATTCTCGGTGCGACTTCACTAGTTCTCGGAATGGTGTTCTGGTTCTCGGTATGACTGCTGGTTCTTGGAATGGCTCTTCCTGATTCTCGAAATGACTTTTAGTTCTAGATACGACTTCTTCGATTCTCAGTATGACTTCAGGTTCTAGGAACACCTTCTGGTTCTCGGAACGACTCTTCCTGATTCTCAGAACAGCTTCGGGTTCTAAATACGACTTTTTTTATTCTTTGTACGACTTCAGCTTCTCAGAACGACTTCTGGTTCTCTGAACGGCTCTTCCGGATTCTCAGAACGGCTTTCAGTTCTCGATACGACTTCTTTGATTCTTGGCACGACTTCAGGTTTCTCGGAATGGCTTCTCCAGATTCTCAGTATGAATTCTCCAATTCAACTTTTTAATGCATCGTGAGTACTTGCATATACTCACAAATTTAGAGTTACAAAAAAGAAAAGAATCATCCCAAATAGTGCCTTGACATCTCCTACCAGCCAGCTTTGAAGAATTTTCAATTTCCCGGTTTCGAACTTCTCAATTTCCAGACTCCAAATTCCAGACTCCAAATTCTTCGAATACCAGGTTCCAAATGTTCAATATACTATGTTCTGAATCTTCAAACTTCCATCTTCCAAATTCATAAAAATTCAAGGTGTCTTTCCTTTATGAAAACATTCTCATGATCAACAAAATACAATCCCTGAAAATCATCTCTTCCTTCATCTTGGTCCTAACAATCTCCCCGTTTGTATTTTTTTGACAACCATGTTTTCATAAATCTCCAAACTTTGTAGCTTTAAGAAATGGATTGCTTATCAATAATTATAATCCTACATGAGAAAACTCATTGTAGGAAACAAAAATCATTGACAGCAAAACCATGTTTTCCATAGGTAGTGAAAATGACATCTTCAACTTCATACATCTTCAGCTTCATACATCCTGTAAACAACATCAATTTCTTTCCTACAACCACTCCAAAAAATAGTTAGAATAGTTCACATACACAAACAATGCTGAGTTCACAGCTTACCCACAACTGTCTCTTTGAACAATAGATTTATGATCAAACAACTTCTCACCCTTGACAAAACAATCCAAAGGTATGAAGGGAGAGGGGATGTAACAACATACCTTATCCTTGAAGAGAAATAGGTTGGACACCCATGTTTAGCCTCAATCTTGAGAATGATTCCTTTGGCAGAGGTTTCATGAAAATATCAGCAACTTGTTCAGTAGATGAAACATATTCAAGTTTAAGTTCATTGTTTTCCACATGCTCTTTGATGAAATGATATTTGATGTCAAAATGATTTGAACGAGAATGTTGGACTGAATTCTTGGTAAGATTAATTGTGCTTTGATTATCACAGCCCAAGATCAAGTACAACTTCACTTCAACTAACAAATCTTCCAACTATTTCTTCGGCTTCAGCCGTACTAAGTGTCATAGAATTTTTCTTCTTAGAGTGCCATCCAATACAACTTTTTCCCATAAAGAACACTCCACCAGATGTAGATCTTCTATCATCAACATTTCCTTCCCAATCTGCATCTGAACAGCCTAAAAATTCAATGTTATTTGATCCACTATACTTGATTCTGAATTCTGTTGTGCCTTTTATGTATCTGAGAATTATTTTTCCAGCAACAAGATGTGATTATTTAGGAGAACTCTAGAATCTTTCACATAAGGTAATAATAAAAACAATATATGGTATTGATTCAGTCAGGTATAACAAACATCCAATCAGATTTCGATATTCTTTCTGGTCAACTTCTTTTCTTCATCATTTTTTCTTAGCTTTGTTCCCACTGAAATCGGAGTTGATATAGGTTTTGAGTTTTCCATCCCAAACTTCTTAAGAAGTTCCTTAGCATAATTTTCTTGTGAGAGAAAAATGAATTCTTTCTGTTGAAAAATTTGTAACCCAAGAAAGTATCTCATTTCACCCAACATGGACATCTCAAAGACATTCTTCATTTCTTCAGAAAACCTTTCACAGCTTCTTTCATCATTACCAGAAAAAATAAAGTCATCAATATAGAAAATCGCAATAAGAGAAAGATCTTGGCTTTCCTTGATGTACAAAATGCTGTCAAATCTTCCTTTCTTGAAGTTCATCTCCTTTAAGAAGGTGTCCAGTTTGGGATACCATGCTCTTAGAGCTTTCTTTAGCCCATACAAGGCTTTCTTCAACCTTCACACATAACTTTCATTCTTCCCAACAACAAAGCCACATGGTTGCTCAATATAAACTTCTTCCTTGAGATCACCATTAAGAAATGAAGATTTAAAATCCATTTGAAAGATTTTTTAGCCTTGTTGTGCAGCAATAGCAAGAAATATTTGGATAGTTTCTAATCTAGCTACCGGAGAAAAAGTGTAACATCCCAAGTAAATAAAGAATAATACATTTTCAAATTTATTAATATTTGAGAATTAAATATTAATTTTACTTTAAAGTGGTTTCTATGTTCGATAGCATACCTAATACGGAACAAAGAGTTTCTTTGAAATCATACGTTGCACACTAGTAATATAATAATATTATTTTAAATGGTAGTTAACACATAGTCGTGGCATTGGCAGGAATGAATATAAATAACTAAAATATTATTATATATGTTTTTTAAATGTTTTTACATTTATCCAATAAAATATAAATGCTTAAAATAATAAAAGAATTCAATTTTAGTCGTAGATACTCTAATATTCCCTAAAAGGTCGAATTATCGCCTTTTGATGGAGAACCCTCATTAAATATAGTTTTGGTCACTCTTATACATTCTATTGGACCAAATAAAATTCTTCTTTAGAATCGGGACATCAAAATTTACTTTGTGTAAATTTTTGGTATTTTTCCGATAAAGTTCATTTTTTAATGAATAGTGAAAAATGTTGTATTTTAATTCAAAACCTCTTTTTAATATAATTTATTTATCTGATTAGAATATCTTTTGAATTTGTTTTAAAGTTAAATTAGAATATATTTTTACCATTTAATCCAATGGTGGTCATTGGAATTAATTTCACTTTGAAATTGGACTTAAACTAATGTCAATCTTTTGATATATATTGTTTCATAAAAACACGCTATTTGTTTTGACAACAGGCATTAATTATTAAATTAATTAATTAAACTTATATGTTTTTAATTTTTTAAAATATATATCATTTTTGAATTCGGAATATCAAATATATCTTAGGGTGAATTTTTGGATTTTTTCTGAAAAACTTCAATTTTTGATAAATAGTGAAACCACTAAGTGGTAGTTAAAAAACTGATTTTTCGTTTAAATGAAACATTACCACTTTTGTGAATTGAATTTCAAAAATCCGACATACATGGTTGTCATTAGTGTATAAAATGTGGTTCAATGGGATGAAAATAATTTTGTGGTAAATAGTAACTTTTAAGTTTTATTAATCACGATTAGAGGTAATTAGTGTAATTTAAGGTAGAAAAAATGTTATAATAATATGAAATTACCTTGACAAATTTCCTACCCTAATTTCATGTTTCATGGCCGACCAATACAATCCATGGGTCAACTTGGGGTCCCCATGGATCCACTTGGGTAAGAAAATGACATTAATAACTTTTTATTTAAAGTTAAAATAAAAATGTCACAAACATGTATTGTTTTACTAAAACAACTGTTACATGGAGTTATACACATCATATATTTGACTATAAATATTCATTATAAAGATTAAAAAATTTCCTACATCATGATAGTTTTCTTATAATTTTTGGACATTAAATAAAATAAATTGTTCATGACACCATGATGATGCAGCGATTACCTCATTATTTAACGATTTAAATAAAATTAAAAGATAATGTAAAATCTAAGACCTACACTTGTCAAAAACTTTTTGTATGGGTGGATTTAAAACTATTATCTCCTTATACTCTAAATATATAATTGTGGTACCTTTAAAATCTGAAACTCATTATATAATAAAGTATCATTTTATAACTTTCCAAGAGTGCCCCTCCTCCCTCTTATAAAAGGGCCCCACCTCTTCCACCTTACCCACACCTCTCAAGCCTTTGGATAGACCAAAATTTTGTCATTTTATATCTCCACATCCCTCTAATCATCATAGATTCCTTACCTTAGTCATAAAGATTTTCAAGAAACCCTTTTTGTTCAAACGAAGAGGAGTTACCCAATTTAAAGGTAATGTCTTCACTTGTGTTCTTTTGTTTTATTTTGCTTCTCCATCCCCCTAAACTCTTTTTATTCATTTCTTTTGTGAAAAAACCATTATCCTAAATATACTATTATGTTTTTATGATAAGTATTTGATTTACACTTACACACACCTCCGTATAATGGTTAAAGAACATATTGTTTCTGTGGTTGGCGAATTTCTACCTCACAAAACGATGATTGTTCAATATTCTTTTAAGACCTTTCATGGTGGCCATTAAGATATCACTCTTTTTATATATGATATATATTATGTTTATGTTTTCATTATGCTTATTTATTTTTCATTTATGGCATACCTTTATGGTTTCCATTATGGGTAAACACGATAATTTCATTTTAGGAAGTGCGGACTACCGCCCCCTCCAAGTGATTTGATTCGTTAATGCCATATGAGGGACGTATAAAGGATGGAGTTAATGATATTTTATATTATATTATACTGGAATTATTATATACCTTTATATCATTATGATTTCAGTCCGTTAAATACAAAATAGAAATGAAAGTAGCGTTCATGTGTGCGTACGGCTTACCATCTCTATGAACGGTGCATTTCATTTCTTACCTCTAAATGTTATGTACTACTATAAATACATGTATATGCTGGATATATATGATATATATGATATCCAAATCTGGAATATCACTCTGGATATAATGAAACATTGACCACATGAACGACATGTAATTGTAAGAAGTCCATTTTTGACTTAAGAACTAAATATCGACAAAACGAACATTATTAACATAAATGATTACATAATGTTTATAACATGGAAATAATTGATATAAAAGGAATAATAAGCTTGAAAAAGGTTCTTAAGTAAGTATAAATTAACACTAGTTTATTATTCAGGAGATTAAAGAGCGATCGAGTCAAGTCGGACATGAGGTAAGGCACTTCGTCTCAATCTCCTTTCATTGAGGAAAATTTTGTTCAAATACAAGACTTTCTTTTATAAACTATATAAAACACCATTGAATTTTCATTTAATTCAAAGGGAATATTTTTCTATGAATCTTTTTACTAAATGACAAAAAGGAATGTTTATTTTAACGTACGCGGTGACAACGACTTTTTCCGCCTCCGTGAGTATTATTTGGTCTTTGGATTCCTCACAAGCCGTAATGTTTTTAAAATGAAATACATACCATATACTCTTTTATGTATTGTGTTTTTGAAAATGGTTTTTGTAATGGATTTGTTATGTTAATATATTTAAGTGATATATTGTGATCAAAATGTCGAAATTTTTTCTTTCCATTATATTTATTTTATGTCTTATGATTTTATAATGGTACTTGGACATTTGACAGGTGGTTACGTGATAAACCATATGACGGGTGGTTCCATGAATACCAGGGCGGGTGGTTACATTATAAACTCAAATGTATTGGGTATGAAATTCGGTCGTATGGCTCTTCCATTGAGTGATATGTGTGGAAGTTGACCATATGGTTATTCCATTTAAGTATGTTTATGTCCCAAGTTACCTTTATATGTTATGTGCTATTTATATGGATTTTATGGTAATCTTTTGGTTACAAAAGGGTAAGTAATTATCTTTTATCTAGTGAAGAGTATTTACTACATCATAAAGGTTAAAAGTATTACTTTGATAAATTATTCATGGTTTACTTGTTGTTTTGAAAAAACTAACAGTTTTCCTTCTTTGTGTATCCCTTACTGAGCTGTTTATGCTCACCCCAAGTTTTTTTTGAAATGTTTTTCACAGGACATAATGTGGCATAGGGTCATGAATGGGATCAAGTAAAATTCATGATGTCTTAAACATGGAACTAGACATGACTCCTTTTTTTTCAGATTTCATGTTTTGTAAAAAAAAGGAAACATTGTAGAAGTGTCTAATGTATAATCTTTTGAGATGTAATAGTTCTGATATAATTCTCTAAAACTCTAAACCTGAAAAGATCCTCAATGGGAATTATTCATTTAATTTAGTATTAAGTAATGTTTAAGGCCAGGGCCTTATAGTTGGTATCAAAGGTCGGTTTGGACAACTTTAGGAGTTAGAAAATTGTTAAATTATAAATTAATTTATAGTTTTATTGAAATGATAGAGCATTTAAAGATTTCAATGTTTCTTCGCCTAAGATATTTCTGTTTTCAGAATGGTTTTCCGCATAGGAAACAAGGCAGCAATATTGGGATGACATCAGGAGGAAGACAACCTTCCAAATTAGCAACCTGAGATGGTCGGAATTGGAACTGAAGAGTTTGTTGCAGTGATGGCATAGTTGACTCAGGCTATAAATGGTGGTGGTATCCATGCACGAGATCAGCCAGATCAATCGTAGAGGAACTTGTCAGTGGTCGAACATTTCATGAGGCAACATCCCCCATCATTTAGAGGATCATCTGACCATGTGCTAGCTGAAGGGTGGAATAAAGCACTAGAAAAGATTTTTGATTTAATGGGGTATTCAGAACATCAAAAGGTTAGTCTTTCTGTTTACCATCTTGAAGGTGAAGCTGGTCAGTGGTGGTCGATGATGAAAAATATCAGGGATAGTGATGAGATTGATGACCTTCACTAGGACGAATTCAAAGGTATGTTTCTTGATAAATATTTTCCTAAGGTGGTTCATCTTAGGATGGAAAAACAATTTCTATAATTGAGGCAAGAGGATGACTCACTGGCTGCTTATGAAGTAATGTTCACTCGACTGGCAAGGTATGCTCCAAATTTCATATGAGATCTTGATAGTAAAATCAACTATTTTTACTCAGGGTTAAATCCAAAGTATCGAAGGGATTTAGCTTCTAATGAGTTCAAAAGTTATGAAAAACTTTTTCGATGTGCGAAGAAGGTGGAAATGGAGTTTGCTGATGATCAGGTGTTCTTTGAAAAAAAAAACAGAATAAGAGGTCTAGTTGACAGGAAAATGGGAAGAATTCATCAAAGAAGCAAGGAGGTAAGAAAACCAAATATCCATCCTGTGAGAAGTGTGGTAAAATTAATCTTTTAGAATGTTTATCCAAGTCTAGAAAGTGCTTTCGGTGTGGTAAGCCCTGTCATATTGCTCATAACTGTAAGGAAGATGATTAAGCAGGCAATGAAAATCCAGCGGTAAGATGTTTTAAGTGTAATGAAATGGGTCATTATGCAAATGAGTGTCTAATGAAGAACTCAACTGAGGGAAAGAATCCAGAATACAAGCAGAAAGGTGTGGTGAAATCCTTTTCAACTACTTCAGCAGATGTTGGGCCATCAAATGAAGTAGTATCAGGTACACTGTTTGTTTGTTCAGGTTATGACAATGTGTTGTTTGATTCAGGGTCTACAGATTCATTCATTTCTAGGAAGTTTTCTAGTAAATTGGGAATTCCATCTCAATATATGAATCCTGAACTTATGGTAAAAACACCCAGAGGAAATGTTGAGACAAAAAGAAATTATAAGAACCAAACTATCCTTGTGTGCAGAAATAATCTACCTGGAAACCTTATTGTTTTGCCTCTAGTAGAGTTTGATGTTATTTTGGGCATGGATTGGATTTATGTTTATCATTCTAAGATTGAATGCATAGCTAAAATGATTTCTTTTTAGAAATATTTTCAGTTTGAGTACAAGAATGAACCCTTGATTTTGATAACATATCAGGAAGTTGGGGAACTAGTAAAAGATAGAAATGAATGTTACCTTGCACATATTGTTGAAAATAATTGAACTGTTCAGATTAATGATCTGCCAGTGGTCAATGAGTATCTTGATGTTTTTCCTGATGAGTTGTCTAGTATTATTTATGATCGGGAAGTTGAATTTATTATTGACTTAGTTCCTGATTCTAAGCCAATTTCAAAACCCCCTTATTGAATGGCTGAATTTGATCTTTTAGAGTTAAAGAATCAATTACCGGAGTTATTAGATAAAGTTTTCATTCGACCTAGCACATCACCATGAGGAGCTCTTGTCTTATTTGTTCAAAATACAAGATGGTTCAATGGGACTTTTCATTGATTATAGAGCCTTGAATAACATCACTATTAATAACAAGTATCCTTTTCCTCATATCGATGATTTGTTTGATCATCTCCAGGGAGCTCAGTATATTTCAAAGATTGACTTGAGGTCGGGGTACCATCAGTTGAATGTAAAATAAGAACATATTCTGAAGACTGCGTTACGTACTAGATATGTCCATTATGAAATTGTAGTTATTCCTTTTGGGTTAACCAATTCACCTACTGTATTCATGGACCTTATGAACAGTATTTTACGTGAGTTATTAGATAAGTTTTTGGTTTTTTTCATTGATGATATTTTGGTGTTTTCTAAAATTAAAGAGTAGAATGAAAGCCATTTAAGGGTTATCTTACAAACCTTAAATGAAAAGAAACTGTATGGAAAATTCAGTAAGTGTGAGTTTTTTGTTACAAAAAATTTCTTTCCTTGGACACATTGTTTCAAAGAATGGCATAAATGTTGATCCTTCTAAAACAAAAGTTGTTGAAGAATGGCCAAGACCCACAAATGTAACCGAGATTCATAGTTTTCTTGGTTTGGAAGGTTACTACCGAAGGTTTGTTTAAAATTTTTCACGGTTATCTAGTCCAATGACTAAGCTAACTCGTAAGGGTGTTAAGTTTATCTGGACAAAAGAATGTGATGATTTTTTTCAGGAGTTGAAAAGAAGATTGGTGAATGATCCAGTTTTGGCACTTCATTCTAGGAATGGTGAGTTTTTTATCTACAGTGATGCTTCACTGAAGGGACTTGGTTGTGTCCTTATGCATAAAGATTAGGTAATTTCTTATGCTTCACGTCAGTTGAAAACTCATGAGTTAAATTACCCTACACATGATTTGGAATTAGCTGCTGTGGTTTTCGCATTGAAAATTTATAGGCATCATTTATATGGAGTAAAGTGTGAAATATATACTGATCACAAAAGTTTAAAGTATATATTCACTCAGAAATAATTGAACATGAGATAGAGGAGATGGATAGAATTAAGCAAGGATTATTATTTTACAATTCATTACCATACCGGAAAAGAAAATAAAGTGGCTGATGCTTTGAGTCGAAAAAGTAATGCTTCATTAACCATGCTACGTTTCGAATGAGATCCTTTGGTTTTTGATTTGAGGAACTTTGGCATAGAATTTGTTAGTGCATGAAGTTCTTCTATTTTCTTTCAGGTGTCAGTGAGATCATCTCTATCTGACAGAATTAAGCAAGTGTAGAAGAAAGACAGTGGGTTGCAGAAAAAGGTAGAGCTAGTTCAGAAGGGTAAGTTTCCTGAATTTAACATTGAAAATGATTGTGTTTTGAGGTTTGGGAAGAGATTATGTGTGCCTTGTGATTCGCAGTTGAAGAATGAGTTGTTATGTGAGGCTCATAGTTCCCCATTTCAGTTCATCCTAGTAGTACTAAGATGTATAGAGATCTTCAAAAGTATTACTGGTGGGATGTGATGAAAAGAGATATTGCCGATTTTACTGTGAAGTGTTTGACTTGTCAGCTGGTTAAAGTAGAGCGGCAGTTACCAAAAGGGATGCTGCAGTCATTACCAGTGCCATATTGGAAATGGAAAAAATATATACATGGTCTTCTTTGTGGGATTACCAACGACATCTTGAGGTAATAATGCAATCTGGGTTATTATTGACTGATTGACTAAATCTGATCATTTCCTTCCTATTAGAGATACATTCTCTCTAGATCAACTTTCTCGATTGTATCTTAAAGAGATAGTAAGGTTTCATGGAGTTCCCCTCTCCATTGTATCTGATCGTGATCCCATGTTTACTTATATCATTTGGAAAGGCCTTCAAAAGTCGTTGGGAACTAAATTAAATTTTAGTACATCTTTTCATCCTCGGTCAGATGGGCAGTCAGAATGAACAATTCAGACTTTGGAGGATATTTTATGTGCTTGCTCGATGGATTATCAGGGAAGTTGGGACCAACATATTTCTTTAGTTTAATTTTCATATAATAATAGTTTTCATTCCAGTATACAGATGGATCTGTTTGAAGCATTATGTGGGAAAGGGTGTTGAACTCCATCTTTTTGGGATGATGTAGGGGAAAGGAAGCTGATGGGACCAGAATTTGTAGAAGAGATGGAAAAAAAAGTTCAGTTGATTCAGAAACACATGAGAACAGCTCAGAGCATGCAGAAAAGTTATGCGGATAACTGGAAGAAGGATCTATCTTTCGAGGTAGGTGATCATGTTATTCTCAAAGTTTCACCATGGAAATGTGTGATGCGATTTGGTAAGAAAGTAAAGATGAGTCCAATGTTCATGGGACCATATGAAATTCTAGAGAGAGTTGGATCAGTTGCTTACCGAGTGGCTTTACCTCCAAGTTTGTCCCAGGTACATAATGTTTTTCATGTTTCGATGTTGAGAAAGTATATGCCAAGTCCATCTCATATTTTGAGCCCAGAGGTAGTTCAGTTAGAATAAAATATCTCTTATGAAGAACAACCAGTCCAGATTATTGACGGTAGAGAGAAAGTGTTGCGGAATAAGGTAATTCACTGGGTAATGGTTTTGTGGAAAAACCATATGGTTGAAGAGGTAATGTGGGAATCTGAAAATGCTATGAAAGATAAATACCCCCACTTATTTTGATAATATAATAAAATTGCGAGGATGCTATTCCCAAAAGGGGGGAAGGATGTAACATCCCAGGTAAATAAAGAATAATTCATTTTCGTATTTATTAATATTTTCGAATTAAATATTAATTTTACTTTAAAGGGGTTGCTATGTTCGATAGCATACCCGATACACAATAAAGAGTTTCTTTGAAATCTTACACTGCACACTAGTAATATAATAATATTATTTTAAATAGTATTTAACACGTAGCTATGGCATTGGAGGAAATGAATATAAATAACTAAAATATGATTATATATGTTTGTTAAATGTTTTTACATTTATCCAATAAAATATTAAGGCTTAAAATAAGAAAAAAAAATCAATTTTAGGCATAGATACTCTAATATTCACTAAAAGGTCGACTTATCACCTTTTGATGGAGAGACCTATTTAAATATAGTTTTGGTCACTCTTATACATTATATTGGACCAAATATAATTATTCTTTATAATCGGGAAATCAAAATTTACTTTGTTTAAATTTTTGGTATTTTTCCGATAATGTTCATTTTTTAATGAATAGTGAAAAATGTTGTATTTTAATTCAAAACCTCTTTTTAATCTAATTTATTTATGTGATTAGATTATCTTTTTAATTGGTTTTAAAGTGTAGTTAGAATATATTTTTACCATTTAATCCAATTGTGGTCATTGGAATTAATTTCACTTTGAAATTGGACTTAAACTAGTGTCAATCTTTGGTATATATTGTTTCATAAAAACACGCTATTTGTTTTGACAACAGAAATTAATTATTAAATTAATTAATGCAACTTATATATTTTGAATTTTTTAAAATAGACATCATTTTTGAATTCGGAATATAAAATATAGCTTAGGGAGAATTTTTGGTATTTTTCTGAAAAACTTCAATTTTTGATGAATAGTGAAACCATTAAGTGGTAGTTAAAAAACTGATTTTTCGTTTAAATGAAACTTTACCACTTTTGTGAATTTAATTTCAAAAATCCAACATACATGGTTGTCATTAGTGTATGAAATTTGGTTCAATGGGATGAAAATAATTTTTTTTCTGAATAGTAACTTTTAAGTTTTATTAATCGCAATTAGAGGTAATTAGTGTAATTTAAGGTAGAAATAATGTTATAATAACATTAAATTACCTTGAAACATGTACTAACCTTATTGGATGTGTCATGGACGACCAAGAAAATCAATGGGTCAACATGGGGACCCCATGGATCCACATAGTTAAGAAAATGACATTAATAACTTTTTATTTCATGTTAAAATAAAAATGTCACAAACATGTATTGTTTTACTAAAACAATGTTTAAATGGTGTTATACAAGTCATATTTTTTACTATAAATATTCATTGGAAATATAAAAATATTTTTTACATCATGATATTTTTTTATAATTTTTAGACATTAAATAAGTTAAATTATTTATGACACCATGATGATGAAGTGATTACCTCGTTATTTTCCGATTTAAATAAAATTAAAATATAATGTAAAATATAAGACCTAAACTTGTAGAAAACCTATTGTATTGGTATATTTTAAACTCTTATCACCTTATCCTCGATATATATAATTTTGGGGCCTTTAAAATCTGAAACTCATTATATAATAAAGTAACATTTTATAACTTTCCAAGAGTGCCCCTCCTCCCTCTTATAAAAGGACCCCACCTCTTCCACCTTACCCACCCTTATCAAGCCTTTGGATCGACCAAACTCTGCTAATTTTATCTCTCCACATCCCTATACTCATCCTAGAAGCCTTACCTTAGGCAGAAAGCTTTTCAAGAAACCCTTTTTGTTCAAACCAAGAGGAGTTACCCGATTTAAAGGTAATGTCTTCACTTTTGTTCTTTTGTTTTATTTTGCTTCTCCATCCCCCTAAAATCTTTTTATTCCTTTATTTTGTAACAACACCATTATACTAAATATACTAGCATGTTTCCATGAGAAGTATTTGATTTACACTTACACACACCTCCATATAATGGTTAATGAACATACTGTTTCTGTGGTTGGCGAATTTCTACCTCAGAAAACGATGATTGTTCAATATTCTTTTAACACCTTTCATGGTGGCAATTAAGATTTCACTATTTTTATGTATGATATATATTATGTTTATGTTTTTCTTATGCTTCTGTATTTTTCATTTATGTCATACCATTATGGTTTCCATTATGGGTAAACACGATAATTTCAATTTAGGAAGTGTGAACTACCGCCCCCTCCAAGTGATTTGATTCGTTAATGCCATATGTGGGACGTATAAAGCATGGAGTTAATGATATTATATATGATATTATACTGGAATTATAATATACCTTTATATAATTATGATTTCACTCCATTAAATATGAAATATAAATGAAAGTAGCATTCAAGCGTACATACGGCTTACCGTCTCCATGAACAGTGCATTTCATTTCCTAACTCTAAATATTATATACAATTATAAATACATGTATATTATGGATATATATGATATATATGATATCCAAATCAGGAATATCACTCTAGATATAATGAACCTTTGACCACAAGAACAACATGTAATTGTAAGAAGTCCATTTTTGACTTAAGAACCAAATATTGACAAAACGAACATTATTAACTTAAATGATTACATAATGTTTATAACATGGAAATAAGTTATGTTAAAGGAATATTAAGTTTGAAAAAGGTTCTTAATAAAGTAGACATTATAACTAGTTTATTATACAGGAGATTAAAGAGCTATCGAGTCAAGTCAGACACGACGTAAGGGACTTCGTCTCAATCTCTTTTAATTGAGGCATATTTTGTTCTAATACAAGACTTTATTTTATACGCTGTATAAAACACCTTTGACTTTTCATTTAATTCAAAGGGAATATTTTTCTACGAATTTTTTTACTAAATGAAAAAAAGGAATGTTTATTTTAACGTACGTGGTGACAACAAATTTTTTCGCCGCTGCGAGTATTATTTGGTCTTTGGCTTCCTCAACAAGATGTAATGTTTTTAAAATGAAATAAATACCATATAATAATTTATGTATTGTGGTATTGAAAATGTATTTTATAATGGATTTGTTATTTCAATATATTTATGTGATATATTGTGATAAAAATGTGGAAAAGTTTTCTTTCCATTATATTTGTTTTATGTCTTATGATTTTATAATGGTACTTGGACATTTGACGGGTGGTTACATGATAAACCATATGACGGGTGGTTCCATGAATACTAGGACGGGTGGTTACGTTATAAGCTTCAATGCATTGGGTATGTAAGTCGGCCGTATGGCTATTCCATTAAGTTATATGTGTGGAAGTCGACCGTACGGTTATTCCATTTAAGTATATTTATGTCCCAAGTTATCTTTATGTATTATATGATCTTTATATGGGTTTTATGGTAATCGTTTGGTTACAAATGGGTAAGTAATGATCTTTTATCCAGTGAATAGTATTTACTACTTCATAAAGGTGAAAAATATTACTTTGATAAAGTATTCATGGTTTACTTGTTGTTTTGAAAATACTAACATATTTCCTTCTTTGTGTATCCCTTACTGAGCTTTTTATGCTCACCCCAAGTTTTTTTGAAATTTTTTTCACAGGACGTAATGTGGAATAGGGTCATGGATGGGATAAAAAAAATTCAGGCTGTCTTAAACATGGAACAGGAAATGACTCCTTTTTTTTAAGAGTTCATGTTTTGTAAAAAAAGGAAACTTTGTAGAAGTGTATATTGTGTAATCTTTTGAGATGTAATAGTTATGATCTAATTCTCTAAAACTCTAAACCTGAAAAGATACTCAATGGGAATTATTCATTTAATTTAGTATTAATTAATATTTAGGGTCAGGGCCTTATAAAAAGTATCTTCAAAATCAATTCTTTCAATCTGAGAGTAGCCTTTGCAATCCAATCTTGCTTTATTTCTACTAACTTCTCCTTATTCATTCAACTTGTTCCGGAAGACCCATTTGGTGCCGATAATGTTCTTATTTTCAGGCTTGGGTATGAGTTCCCATGTGTCATTCTTTTCAATCTGATACAATTCTTCATTCATGTCTCGAACCCATTCCGGATGCTCAATGGCTTCTTTAACATCATTTGGTTCCACTTTGCAATACAAGGATGTATGTGATATAGAATTACTTGTTCTTCTTGTTTGAATCGTGTGACATTGATCACCAATTATGTTCTGATATTGCACTTATTTCATCAGCATTGGATAAGTTTTTTTGTTCCTTCATCGTCACTTGATATGGCTGAATCTGATTTTATATCTTAATTAGGGTTACAATTCATTAAATCTTTATCAGAATTGTTAGCTTCATCTTCCTTGTCTGTCTCGACATGCTTATCTTTCTCTATATTTTTAATGACTTTTACATCAACTGTATCCAACATTCCTCATGTTTATTTGTTAAATCATCTATAACCTCTTCCTTCTGGAGCATAACCAAGAAAAGTTCCATCTTCTCCTTTATGCTCGAATTTTCCACTACATACACCTTTCTTCTTTATGATGCATGGGCTCCCAAAAACTTTAGCATGCTTCATACTTGGAGTAATGCGATAGAAAAGTTCATATGGATTCTTATTTGATTGGGGCTTGTAGAAACATCGATTTTGAATATAAACAGCTATAATTATAGCTTGCCTCCAAAAGTAATGAGTAACACCATGTTCAAGTAACATGGTTCTTCCCATTTCCACCAAGATTCTATTCTTTCTTTCAGCAAAACCATTTGGTTGAGCTATATATGGAGTACTGCATTCATGTTGAATCCCATTATTCTCAAGATAGTCTTCAAATGCTTCACTTCTATACTCACCACCATTATCTATTCTCAACTTCTTTACAGAGTACTCACATTCTTTCTCAGCTTTTCTTCTAAAGCTTTTAAACATTTTCAGGGCGTCTGACTTGTACTTCATAAACATAACACATGTAATGCGATTAAAATCATCAATGAAGGTGATGAAGTACTTGTCTTCGTTTGTTGATTGTTTTCTCATCGGACCACATATATCAGAATGTATTAGTTCAAGGGGTTGTTTTGAAAAAATTTCAACCTTCTTATGCACAACACTTATAATCTTTCCTTTCTGACAGGTAGTGCAACACCAATCTCTTCTTCTTGGAAAATATATAATATCTCAAACACTTCCCTTTGAGATAAATTGCTCATATTTCTTTGACACATGTGTCCAAGTATTCTATGCCACAACTGATTTTCTTCCACTATGCTCATGTAACAAGAGTTTTGTGAATTTCCAACCTGAAACAGATTTCTTTTGGTTTGATGGACTCTTGTAACAATCTGCCCATCTTTTTCACTTTTCATAATAAATCCATCTTTCTTGAAGATAACTTTGTTACCCTCATCACACAATTGTGATACACTCAACAAGTTGTGCTTCAACCCATCAACATACAGAGTTTTCTTGGACGTCAATTTTTGTTTCCCAATCATGGCTGATCTAACACCTTTGATTTTTAAAGATTCGCCACTGAAAAATTCCATTATTCCTTCTTTAAACTTCTTCATATTCTATAGCAACTTCAAGTATCCTGTCATATGTGAAGAACACCCACTATCAAGTATCCAAGGTCGTTCTTCCTTTGTAACCTTTAGAGAAGTTTCAATAACAAGAGCTTTTTCTTCTTTCACTTATTTCTTCACCTTCATCTTCTAAGAATTAAGAATTTTTTGTTGAGGCACTAGTAGCACAAGACATCCTTTTGCAAGGTGTCCGGGTTGTTCATACCTTTCACAAATGGTCATCAGAGTCTGGAACCTATTTTCTGTCTTGACTTTATTTTTCTCAACTTTCTTCAAGAAAACCTTCTCACTCTTTTTCCTTTGAAGAGATTGACTCCCCCTCAATCTCTGCCTTTCATAACTTGTGGGGTGGTGGTAATAATGTTGATTGAACCAACACATATTCGTTGTATTCCCGAATCCACCACAATACCAACAGTACCCATAGAAGGAGTACCTTCCTCTGAAGATTTTGTTCTGATACTTCTTTGTTTCTCTTTCTTTAGCCCCACCAACCATTATTTTGTTAGCAAGATTGCTCTGCTGGAGTTCCACCTTCTCTAATTTTTCTTGATTTTAACCAGTGTTAGACTTAGGTTTCCTTGAAACTTCAGAGTTCCCAGTAACGCTGGTCTTGGCCACATAAGTAACTTTCTCATCTTTCTTCTTCACATCAACCACTTTATTATTCTATTGAATATTCTCATAATGTGCTTATTAAGAGCCTGTACCAACATCAATAGTTGAGTTTTGAAAACAAATGTTTTTTTATTCAGCTTCTGAGAGATTCTTTTGAATGCGTTCTAATTCTTCCTCTTTTTCCTTGAGCTTAACTATCATGTGCTCATTTTGTTTTTTCTCATCATCAAGCAACGTCTTCAAATCCTCATGTTCTTTCTCAAGTTCTTCTCTAACATTAGCCTGATTTGACATTGAGGAACATTCATCTTCCAACTTTTTGTTAAGATTCTCCATCCTTTTGATCTTTCTTAATGATTCCTTAAATTCTTCTTTCAGATGAATCTCAAGTTGAGTTTCTTCTTCTTCCAAGCTGTTACTTAAAAAATCTTCATCATTCATTATTGTAATGAAAGTATTCTCAACACCATGCTCAACTGATTTTTTAGATTCAGAATCACTTTCTTTATCTTCTTCATTTATGGATAGAAGGCATTTTCTCTTGGATTTGAAGAACTTCCTTTCTTTCCCTGATTTTCCTTTACCACCCTGCTTCTTCCATAACGTTCTTAGATTTCTTTCTTCTTCATCACTATCTTATTCATTCTCCCTTCGAGGAAAGTTAGCCGCAAAGTTTCCAATGCATCAACATTCAAAACACTTCAAGGGAAGTTTTCCCTTGTAATTACATGTGCCTCTTTTAACATTTTTTGAAAATAAGGACAAAATATCGTTAAGATTTTTCCATACCTCGCTTTCAGAGTCAGATTCGCCACCATATTCTTTAATCAAGATCTTCTTAGACTTCTCCTTCTTTATGGCCTTGAAAGATAATTCTCTGTCAACCTTTTTCTTGGTCTTCATAGCCTTTTCCATTCTTATCTCATAAGTAATGAGTGTGCTATTCAAATCATCAAGAGATAAGGTTTCTGAGTCTCTGTCTTCTAATGAAGATACCTTCTCATCAAATTTATCAGCAAGAATACTCAAGATGTTTTCCACTGCAGTAGAGTCTTTCAACTCTTCACTAAGACATATGATAGTACTAACAACATCGTTTACCATGGTGAAGAAATCCCCAACAGATTCATGTTCTCCCATCTTCAAGTATTCATACATTAATCTCCATATTTGAAGTTTTTCCTTCTTGACTTTTGTATTGACTTCGTATATGTCTTTCAGTTTTTCCCATATACCTTTGGTTGTGGACACTCCTTTTACTCTTAAGAACTCACTTTCAGAGAGTGAAGACAATATAGAATTCTTGGCTCTTCCATCATTCTCAAGAAACTTTTTGTTAATAGGTGTAAGTGGAACATTGTCTTCAATGGGGGGAAACCCAACTATTGTAGCTTCAATAACATCATAACTAATAGAAATGAGATATTATAGCATTCTATCCTTCCAGATGTGATAGTTCTTCCCATAGAATACCAGAATGCCTTTTTTGTTCACGCAATTCAGATTCTCCATCAGCAAGGAAAACAAAGGAACCTCCCTCTGATACCACATTTAAGGACCCAGTTGGAGCAATGAACCACTGAGAGGGGGGGGGGGGGTAAATTAGTGATACACCATTTTTCCATTTTTTGTTCCCTTAAAATTGGGAACAACCTTTGTATAATGACCCGCACTTAGTATATACATAATCCTGAATTTATTCAAGAAAAAACTTCCTTTTACATTGAGGATCTTTTCAAGTTTAGAGCTTTAGAGAATTAAGACAAAACATACATAACATTACACATTGTTACATAGTGGATACCATAAAATCAGTTTCCATTTTTCTCAGAATTTAAAACATTAAAACTTCAAACAAGACTCCTTGACAATTCTTCAACATTTAACATGTCTTCCTTCCTTGTATTACTCATACATTAACCTATGAAAATCATTTAAAAACTTGGGATGAGCACAAAAGCTCAGTAAGGTATGAAAAAGAAGGAAAAATCACATTATTCCATGAATACTCATAACGTATGAAAACATTTTTAAAAGACATGATTTTCATCCATAAATACTTACTTCGTGTAACATGAGATATACACAAGATCCACACAAATATAAATATAATTATAGAGGTATCTTGGGGCATTACTTACATAATCTTGTAACCATCTTGGCTACCTTAATATTTGTAACCCTCACAGCTACCATACTTTGTGTAACCATCGCAGTTACACGTGGAGTAACCATACGGCCGACCTCCAAATTACTCATACCCAATGAATTGGAGGGAAGTATATGTCCCACCCTTCATCATAAACAATGCCCAATAACCAAAACATAATCATACAGCATAAATAATAGCATAAAAACATTGCTTTTGAATCTTGTAAAACAGAATTTTAAAAGAGGATTTTAGAAGAAAAGTCCCTTATAAACATTATATACATGAAGTGAGACTTAATAGAGTGGTTGGAGTATGTAAATATACTGTAAATACACATAATAAAACATAATATAGACTGAACCCATCACAAAAACAATTTAAATATCACATAAATGATGAAGTAGAAGGTTAACCCAAGGAATGGAAATCAGGTTAAGAATTCCCCTACAACAATGTGATCAGTCAAATCATATGACCAGAACATAATAAATATCAAGTGAATAATTGAATAACATGAATATAAATATAATCATGTTATTATATATATATCAAATTACAGTACACATATACCACATACAAGAAATAAGCGGTGAACGATGAAAATCTCACAGAAATGAAAGTGAGACGAGGAACCCCTTACAACTTTGTAATCAATTGATTCGTATGACCCAAAATTAATGATTGTAAAATTATAAATTTAATATAATAAAAATAAAGATATTCATGATATGAGACAATAATGGTCAGTATATATACACCATAAAAAGTAATAGTAGTGATTACGGAATATCTCACAAAAATGGAAGTGAGATGAAGAAACCCTTACCGTAAATCCAAATGTGTTATCCTCTTGAACTTATGGTCCTGGAATGTGAAATTATACATATCAATAACTTATTTCAGAACCTAATAGACATTTATTTTGTTTATCATAATTCTGTTTAGTTCCTTTATGTTATTATTTATAAGTTATTATATTGATTTTTGTCGTTCTGGATTGTTTGTTTCCTTTATTTTCATATTCGGTTCACTTGTTTTTAAGTAATGAAGTTGAATAGATGTAAATCTCCAGAATTGAAATTAAATATTACTAATGAACATAAATAATTTTTAATGTCCACTTCTATAATTTGTTTACATGGAATGAGGTTGAATCATTAGATGACAACCACTTCGATTATTAAACGGTACTTGGATTATTATGAACTAGTTTTGTCATATAACTTAATTATATGTACATATTGTTGTTCCTGAATATTAATTAGGTTATAAAACATATATTATAGTCTGGTTCAACCATGAATATGGTTTCATGACCATTAATGAATAATAAATTTAATAATGAAACTTCGTCGTCCACGAAGGTTATAAATCGGAACCTTATGGACGTCGATTTCGTTTACAAACAAAAAGGGAGGGAGTAAGAATATTTAAGATAGTTCTTCCAATTACATGATATAAATCCTATATATATATGCTACTGGAGTTATCATGATCATTCGGATAGATGAGGTGAGGAATGAAGAAGAAAAGAAAGGAATCTTAAAACAAAATAAAACTTGATAAATTTCTCACGAAAATTCGGCAGCCTAACGGCGTCTCTTAAAATTTCATAAAAAATAGTTTGATGAGAGGAATGGAATATCTCATCATTCAAACATAATATGTACATTAAGGGAAAATATTTAATGAGATATCTCAACACAAAACAAAGGTAATGGAAGAGAATAACATAAAATGGAAGAAAAGAAAGAAAATGAAAGTGGATGTTTACCTCTTGATCTCTTCTCCTTGAGATCCTCCTTAAGGGATTTGGTCTTGGTCTTTTGGAGAGACCAGAAGCTCTAGGACGTGGGGAAGAAGATTGGGGGGGGGGGAATTTGGCAGAATTTAGATAATGATCAAGGCTTGAGAGGTGTGAGAGGAAGAGGGGAGTGAGGGTGATATTTATAGTGGAGGAGGGGAGGTATTTTAGATTATTTTAATTATTATTATAATATTTTTATCAAGACTATGAATAATATCAAATCAAGTAACCCTAAATAGTGAAAATATCATGTTAGTTCGAAGCATGTGGCCTTTCATCACTTATGATGTCATAAATAGGGCATTTTTACTGATAAATTGATTATACGGTATTTTTTCATATTTCACTATTCACCGAAAATTCAAGAGTTTCAGAAAAATACCAAAAATTTACCCCAACCATTTTTCGACGTGTAGAATTAAAAAATGAACTTCATTTTTAAAAAATAATTTTTTAAATATTATTAATTTAATTTTTAAATAAGATCACAGTTAATTCGAAAAATAACAATATTAAAGTGCAATTAGTTTTATGTGACATTGGAAAATTAATTAAGATCCCATTATCCTATTACCTTGGGAAAATAAAATAATATTATTATTTACTATTCATGAGGTCATATTACTATTCATATTACTATTCATAAGGGAATGTTACTATTCACCAAGAAAACAAGTTAGTTTCATTAGACTCTAAATAACATACTGAACACAATTGTAGATGACATTTTCTTGAAATTCAAAACATATAAGAAATAAAATTATGTTTAAAGGATACTTATAAATATATACCTTAAAAAAAATTCAAGCATTTTCAATTAATTTTTAGAAAACCTTGGGATGTTACATTATCCCCACCTTCTTAAAATTACGTCCTCGCAATTTTATTTACTTATTAAACAACTGAGGGTATTTTTCCCTCCTAGCATTTTCAGACTCCCATGTTGCTTCTTCAACCATGTGGTTTCTCCACAAAACCTTTACCTGGTGGATTGCCTTATTCCGCAATACCTGTTCTCTTCGATCAAGAATCTGAACCGGTTTTTCTTCATAAGAAAGGTTCTCTGCCAGTTGAACTGCTTTCGGCCTCAAGACATGTGATGAATCTGGAACATTCTTTCTCAACATCGAAACATGAAAAACATTGTGTACCTGAAATAATCTCGGAGGCAAAGCTATGCGGTATGCAACTATTCCAACTTTATCCAAGATTTCAAAAGTACTGATGAACCGTGGACTTAGTTTCACTTTCTTACCGAAACACGTCACACTTTTCCAAGGAGATATTTTAAGGAAAACATGGTCACCTACCTCGAAAGAGAAGTCTTTCCTTCTGTTATCTTCATAACTTTTCTGCCTGCTCTGAGCTGTCCTCATGTGTTGCTAGATCATCCACACTTTCTCAGCCACTTCTTCTACTAATTCTGTCCCCATCAACTTTCTTTCACGAACTTCATCCCAAAACGTAGGAGTCCAACACCGATTTCCATACAAGGCCTCAAAAGGTGACATCTGAATACTGGAATGGAAACTGTTATTATAAGAAAACTCAACTAAAGAAAGATGATGATCCCAACTTCCCTGATAGTCCATTGAACAAACTTGAAGCATATCCTCCAAAGTTTGAATCGTTCGTTCTGACTGCCCATCTGATTGAGGATGAAAAGCTGTACTGAAATTCAACTCGGTGCCCAAAGACTTCTGAAGTCCCTTCCAATATTTAGAAGAGAACCTGGGATCTCGGTAAGACACAATGGAAAGAGGAACTCTATGTAACCTGACAATCTCCTTGAGGTACAATCGAGAAAGCCGATCTAATGTCATTGTATCCCGAATAGAAAGAAAATGTGCAGACTTTGTTAGCAGATCAACAATAACCCAAATCGCATTGTTACCTCGAGAAGTCTTTGGTAGTCCCACCACAAAATCCTTGGATATATTCTCCCATTTCCACTCTGGCACTGGAAAAGGCTGAAGCATCCCCTTCGGTAACTGCCACACTGCTTTAACCTGCTGAAATGTCAAACATTTCATTTTAAAATCAGCAATATCTCCTTTCATCCCATTCCACCAATAATAATCTCGAAGGTCTATGTACATCTTAGTACTTCCAGGATGAACAGAAAATGGAGAACTATGAGCTTCACACAACAATTCATTCTTCAACTGGGAATCACAAGGCACACACAACCTTTTTCCAAATCTTAAAACACAATCTTTATCAAGATTAAATTCTGTCAACATACCCATTTTAACAAATTCTACCTTTTTCTATAGCTCACGGTCTTCCCTCTGCGCTTTCATAATTCTGTCTGACAACGAAGACTGCACTGAAACCTAAAACAAAAGAGAGGTATTCCCTGCACCAACAACTTCCAATCCAAAATTCATCAAATAATTAATCAAGGGATCATGTTCAAAACATAGCATGGTTAATGATGCATGATGTTTCTGACTTAAGGCATCCGCTACTTTGTTTGTTTTTTCAGGATGGTAATTGATCGTGCAGTCATAATCCTTTATCAGTTCTAGCCATCTTCTCTTCCTCATTTTTAATTCTTTCTGAGTGAATATATAATTCAGACTTTTATGGTCAGTATATATTTGGCATTTGGTTCCGTATAGATGATGCCTCCATATTTTCAAAGAAAAAACCACAGCTTCCAATTCCAAATCATGTGTGGGATAATTTATCTCATGATGATTAAGTTTTCTTGAAGCATAGGCAATTACCTGATCATTCTGCATCAAAACACAACCAAGTCCCTTCAAAGAAGCATCATTGTAGATGACAAACTCACCATTCCGGGAATGTAAGTCCAAAACTGGAGCATTCACCAATCTCTTCTTTAGTTCCTGAAAACAAACATCACATTCCCCTGTCCAAACAAATTTAACCCCTTTCCGTGTTAACTTAGTTATCGATCTAGATAACTGTGCAAAGTTCTTAACAAACCATCGGTAATAACTTGCTAAGCCCAGAAAACTATGAATCTATTTAACATTTGTGGGTCTTGGCCATTCATCAACTACTTTTGTTTTGGCAGGATCAACTGTTATTCCATCCTTATTTATAATGTTCCCAAGAAAATAAATCTGTTGCAACCAAAAATCACATTTTCTTAATTTTCCATATAGTTTCTTTTCTTTTAAAGTTTTTAAAACAAGCCTTCGATGTTTTTTGTGCTCCTTTTCAGCATCCCTGTTCCTTCTACAGATAACCATTCTGAACAAACATTTCTTAGATGAAGCAACATGGTAATCCTTAAATGCTATAACAAATTAAACATAGGGTGAAAATAATTTATGGTATTCTATTAGCATCACCCTAACCCCTAAAGTTATCTAAACCATCCTCTGATACCAACTATAACGACCCGCACTTATTATATACATAATCTTGAATTTATTCAAGAAAACACTTCCTTTTACATTGAGGATATTTTCAAGTTTAGAGCTTTAGAGAATTAATACAAAACATACATAACATTATACATTGTTACATAATGGATACGATAAAATCAGTTTCCATTTTTCTCAGAATATAAAACATTAAAACTTCAAAAAAGACTCCTTGACAATTCTTCAACATTTAACATGTCTTCCTTCCTTGTATTACTCATCCATTAACCTATGAAAAATCATTTAAAAACATGGGATGAGCACAAAACCTCAGTAAGGTATGAAAAAGAAGTAAAAATCACATTAGTCCATGAATACTCATAACGTATGAAAACATTTTTAAAAGACATGATTTTCATCCATAAATACTTACTTCGTGTAACATGAGATATACACAAGATCCACAGAAACATAAATATAATCATAGAGGCATCTTGGGGAATTACTTACATAATCTTGTAACCATCTTGGCTACCTTAAAATTTGTAACCCTCACAGCTACCATACTTTGTGTAACCATCGCAGTTACACATGGAGTAACCATACGACCGACCTCCATCATACTCATACCCAATGAATTGAAGGGAATTATAGGTCTCACCCTTAATCATAAACAATTCCCAATAACCAAAACATAATCATAAAACATGAATAATATCATAAAAACATTGCTTTTGAATCTTGTAAAACAGAATTTTAAAAGAGGATTTTAGAAGAAAAGTCCCTTATGAACATCATATAATTGAAGTGAGACTTAATAGAGTGGATGGAGTATGTAAATATATTGTAAATAAACATAATAAAACATAATATAGACTGAAACCATCACAGAAACAATTTAAATAGAACATAAATGATGAAGTAGAAGGTTAACCCAAGGAATGGAAATCGGGTTAAGAATTCCCTTACAACAATGTGATCAGTCGAATCATATGACCAGAACATAATAAATATCAAGTGATTAATTTAATAACATGAATATAAATATAATAATGTCATTATATATATCAAATGACCGTACACATATACCACATACAAGAAATAAGCGGCGAACGATGAAAATCTCACAGAAATGAAGGTGAGACGAGGAACCCCTTACATATTTGTAATCAATTGATTCGTATGACCCAAAATTAATGATTGTCAAATGATAAATTGAATATCATAAAAATAAATATATTAATTATATGAGAAAATAATGGTCAGTATACATACACCATAAAAAGTAATAGTAGTGATTACAGAATATCTCACAAAAATGGAAGTGAGATGAAGAAACCCTTACCGTAAATCCAAATGTGTTCTCCTCTTGAAAATAAGGTCCTGGAATGTGAAATTATACATATTAATAACTTATTTCAGAATCTAATAGACATTTATTTAGTTTATCATAATTCTGTTTAGTTCCTTTATGTTATTATTTATAAGTTATTATATTGAATTTCGTCGTTCTGGATTGTTTGTTTCCTTTATTTTCATATCTGGTTCACTTGTTTTTAAGTAATGAAGTTGAATGGATGTAAATCTCCAGAATTGAAATTAAATATTACTAATGAAAATACAGAATTGTTAATGTCCACTTCTATAATTTGGTTACATGGAATGAGGTTGAATCATTAGATGACAACCACTTCGATTATTCAGCGGTACTTGGATTATTATGAACTAGTTTTTTCATATAACTTAATTTTATGTACATATTATGGTTCCTGAAAATTAATTAAGTTATAAAACATATATTATATTCTGGTTCAACCATGAATATGGTTTCATGTCCAGTAATGAATAAGAAATTTAATAATGAAACTTCGTCGTCCACGAAGGTTATAAATCATAACCTTATGGACGTCGATTTTGTTTACAAAATAAAAGGGAGGGAGTAAGAATATTTAAGATAGTTATTCCATTCAGATGATATAAATCCTGTATATATATGCTAATGGAGTTATCATGATCATTTGGATAGAGGAGGTGGGGAAAGAAGAAGAAAATAAAGGAATCTGAAAATGAAAGAAAACGTGATAAATTTCTCACGAAAATTCGGCAGCATAACGGCGTCTCTTAAAATTTCATAAAAATAGTTTGATAAGAGGAATGGAATATCTCATCATTCATACATAATATGGACAGTAAAGGGAAATATTGAATGAGATATCTCAACACAAAAAAAAGTTAATGGAAGAGAATAACATAAAATGGAAGAAAATAAAGAAAATGAAAGATGATGTTTACCTCTTGATCTCTTCTCCTTGAGATCCCCCTTAAGGGCATTGGTCTTGTTCTTTTGGAGAGACCAGCAGCTCTAGGATGTGGGGAAAAGATTGGGGAGGGAATTTGGCAGAATTTAGACAATGCTCAAGGCTTGAGAGGTGTGAGAGGAAGAGGGGAGTGAGGGTGATATTTATAGTGGAGGAGGGGAGGTATTTTAGATTATTTTAATTATTATTATAATATTTTTATCAAGACTATGAATAATCTCAAATCAAGTGTCCCTAAATAGAGAAAATATCATGTGAGTTCGAAGAAAGTGGCCTTGAATCACTTATGATGTCATAAATAGTGCATTTTTACTGATAAATTGATTATACGGTATTTTATCGTATTTCACTATTCACTGAAAATTCAAGAGTTTCAGAAAAATACCAAAAATTTACCCCAACCAATTTTCGACGTGTAGAATTCAAAAATGAACTCCATTTTTAAAAAATAATTTTTTAAATATTATTAATTTAATTTTTAAATAAGGTCACAGTTAATTCGAAAAATAACAATATTGAAGTGCAATTAGTTTTATGTGACATTGGAAAATTAATTAAGATCTCATTATCCTATTGCCTTGGGAAAATAAAATATTATTATTATTTACTATTCATGCGGTCATATTACTATTCGTATTACTATTCATAACGACATGTTACTATTCACCAAAAAACAAGTTTGTTTCATCAGACTCTAAATAACATACTGAACACAATTGTAGATGATAGTTTCTTGAAATTCAAAACATATAAGAAAAAAATTATATTTAAAGGATACTTATAAATATATACCTTAAACAAAATTTCAAGCATTTTCAATTTATTTTTAGAAAACCTTGGGATGTTACACTTTGTCTCATGTTAAATATATAATTCCCTGCTGAGAAAACAAACAAGCACACATCCAAAAGGAACACAGCAATTTGAAAGGTTTGTTATTCAATAAGAATAGCTACTTACTTGGTATGGTTGGAAACAATCCAGCACTATACAATCCACTAAGAAAACAATCCTTGGATTATAACGAGTAGGATATACCCTTTCATTCGTGAAACACTATGAAACAATCACTCCAGTGTGTGTGCACCCTCTTAGCACAATAGGGAAAATTCTATTTTCTTGTAACAACTTATGTTACCTGCACTTCCTTTCAAATACTCAAGTGTAAGAAATTTCAGCACAAATCTTCACTTCCATACCCAGAATAAATCCAAGGACTCCTTAGACTAGATATAGATCAATTACAGTCATAACTTCCCATTCTGAATCTCAACTCCGAATTCTTCACTCTGAATTATTCTTCTTCACTCTAATTACTCAATATGTGTGTTCCTCAGTATGAGAAACTCAATACTATGAAAACCAGTACTGATTCCCCATTATAAATCTCCACTCTAAATTCTTCCCTCCAAATTATTATTCTTCACTCTGAATTTTCTCAATCTGAATCTCCACTCTGAATCTCCACTACGAATTTCCACTCTGAATCTCCACTCTGAATCTTCACTCTGAATCTTCACTCTGAATTCTTCACTTTCACTCCGATTCTTCAATCTGAGTTTTATTTAATCCGAGAAACTCAATATAGTGTCAACCAGCAACAAATTCATGTTTCGATTGAAACCATAATGAAACTCAGCCAGCCAATCTCTTCTTCCTCTCTCTAGATTTTCAGAGCTTCTCTCTCTACTTAATCATCACACTTACTTAGTACTCTGATCTCATTTTATAGGTGCTCCAAAGTGTGCTTAGGCTGGAAACCAAAATAATTTTCCTGCTCACTTAAATTCACCCAAATCATAATTTCTCCTGAAATCTCGGAGTAATTAAGACTTTGTCAATGCTTCTAGAATCTTCTCGAATCTTCTTCCACTTCAATTGATTTTGAACTTTGGCCTTTTCCCGATCCGACTTTGTTACACAAGTTTCTCGGTATCACATTCTTGGATCCATTCAACTATCTTCTCGACATCACTTTCTCAGATCCATCCTTCTTGAGTCTTCGACATCACTTTATCAGATCCATCCTTCTTGAGTGTTCGACATCACATTCTTAGATCCATACTCCTTGAGTCTTCGGCATCACTTCAATTTTCGGCATGACTCTTCACCGCTTCTTCGGCATGACACCATTTCAATTCTCGGTATGAATATTCATCATTTCTTCGGTGTGACATCATTTCAATTCTCGGTATGAATCTTCATCATTTCTCGATATGGCTTTTCATTACTTCCTTTCCATGACACCATTTCATCAGTTCTTCGATACTGAAGATTTTGAATTCTCGGTATGACTACTCTGGATTCTTGGTGCGACTTCATCATTCTCAGTGCGACTTCACCAGTTCTCAGAATGGTGTTATGGTTCTTGGTATGACTGCTGGTTCTCAGAATGGCTCTTCCTGATTCTCGGAAGGGATTTTGGTTCTCGATACGACATCTTCAATTCTCGGTACAACTTCAGGTTCTCAGAATGACTTCTGGTTCTCATAACGGCTCTTCCGGATTCTCGGAATGGCTTTTGGTTCTCGATGTGACTTCTTTGATTCTCTATAACGACCCATACATTACATACATTGTTAATACTTTAAAATTGAAGCACACTTATTACAACATATGACAAAACCACAAATGACCGTATAGGTATAGTGTCTTTAGAAACTGGGAAACATAAACAACAGGTTCATAAATCTTCTACAGTGTCTCCCATTTATTTCATCATATCTAGGGTCCCTTTTAGCATATTCTACTTAATATCCATCTTCCTGACCTGGGGAAAAGAAAACATACAAAAAAGGGTGATCTCAAATGCTCAGCAAGGGCAAATAAAGGAAATAAAAATCATATCATATCTTCTTGAAAATCATAACCTGAAAAAGAGATCATAATATCTTAACATGGAATAAATCATAGAAGTGAAAATGAGATCCCCATAATCATAACATAAAACATGAAACTTTGTGGCATGCACACATAATCATGGAAAATCATTTCTTGTTAGTCATGACTCATGGCCAAGACTATCTTAGCGGACAAAGTCCATTTCTGATCCCAGTTCACTCCTCGTTTCAGTCCTGTATCACTGAAGTGAAATAACCTTTCGTTCCATCCATGTCTATCTCATGAGATATAAATCTTTACCCAATGCATTGGAGGGAGATATAGGTCCCACCCATCTTATAATGAATCCTTTCTTATGTGTGTCACATAATCATAAATCATACATCATCGCATAACACATATAACAAAAATGGGATTCTTGAAACATCATGACATCATAAAACAAATCATATAAGGTAAATGACTTCATAAAAATAATTCCCTCAAAACATAATCAAATCAATGTAATAATAGGGGTAAAAACCGAACCCTATATTATCTTATATGGAAAATAATTTTGATAAAACATTTGAACTCCATTCTTGAGGAAAATATCCTTTCTACTTCAAAAAAACACTTTTCTTTTCTTAACATGTCATACAATTATAAACTAAAAGAAGTTGATTAAAAATATACATGAAAAATTATAAAGGAAGATTCTTGGAAATAATGTTTTAAAAATCCATTCTTGCCGTATAAGTTAAAAAAACATTCTTCGCGTAATTTTGTCGGAAAAGTCAAAAAAAGTACCTCGTACGAAAAATGACAAAAGATTCCTTTCATATCTTTTACTAAAAACTCATCGAAGGGTAAAATTGGATTTAAACAATTGTACGTGGATGGAAATAATATTAAATATTGAGAAAAAATGGATGTGGATGATAAAATACACCCCAGTAAATACCAAAGTATAAACAATCTCGGATAAAAAAATTGAGATTGCGAGATTTTCCCTTACCTTAGGTCCGATTTGCTTTGTACGTGTCTGAATCTCCTGTATAATGGTTTAAATAATGTTATTGACTTATTACAGAATCATACATATTGATATGATATCATATATGGTCATATTCTTATCTTCTTATTAGTAATATTTCATTGTTACTTGTTACTCGGGTCTTTATTGCCTTTTGTTCTTATGCGTGTTTTGCCAAATAAATTCTTATTCTTCTTTTAAGGTTATAGATACCTTATGTCCAGAATGGTATTAGTGTAAAATATATAATATTTATTCATTCAATTCATTTATATAATTACTATGTAATGATGATCATGTAGAACAAGTCGCATCACATCGTGGAGACGGTATTCCGTACATATGCACGAGCGATGATATTGTTCCCATGATCGTGGAATTGTATTTAAGTATATTTATACTATTTCAGTATCAATATCACTTTATAATAATCATATATAGTTACTCATTACACCATTATACCCATCCTTGTAAGGTGATGGTGGAAAATAGATTACACCACGGCGTGGAGACGGTATTCCGTACGTACGCACGCGCGGTGATTTCATTTTTCCGTAGGATGGATAGAAGGTGAATTAGGGTTGTTTCATATTTATAATAACATATAAGTATGTAAGTAATACTGATGTTATTACTTTATCATGAAACAAATAAATAATAAGAAGTTGAAGAAGAAAGAAATTGAAAAGATCGGAAATGGATATTACCTCTTCTTTGGAACGCCTCTTTGAATCCTCCACTTAGGGAACTAAGATTGGTCTTTGAAGAAGACCAGGACCTCTAGAATTATTCTAGGGAAGTGGAGAATGGATTTTGGCATGGGTTGGCCGAGCATGAGTGCTCAAATTTGTGTGAGGAGGAGGGGGAGGAGGTTCCCTTTTTTAAGAGAGGAGAGGGGCACCTTAGGAATATCTCAAAATATTATTTTATATTAAAGTCAAAATCGGTTTATTATGGTTCCAAAGGGTCTTATTTCGAAGGTAAAGTGGGGATGGGTCGAAATACTATCAACCAATAGGATTTAGACAAGTTTAGGTTATTATTTTAACCTTATCAATTAGATTTAACTCTAAGTTAAATAATTTAAATTTTACCGTGACTTTTTGTTTTCTTACACTATATGGTTAATACACTTACTATAACATGCCAAAAGAACCCCAAGTTGTTTATTATTAATATATATATCCTTATATATTTCATTTGGCCGAACCTAAGATTTTTAGGAATAAAATAACAATTAATAATATAATATTTGATTTAAAAACTATTTTGTGTCAATTTTGACACTATTTGATATATGATTTTTGTGAAAGTCATAACAGAATTATATGTTCGAACCAAGTTTATTAAATCAACACTAATATATCATAGTAACCTATAAAATTAGTGTAATTCATAAAAAGTCTCAAATTACATTTATTTGAGCATTTATAACATTAATTATGTTAACATTTCCTTAAAAGGGTAATTACTGCATCATCGTTGTGTCATAAATAAATTAATTTATTTAAAGTCTGAAAATTATAAATAAAATATCATTATGTAGGAAATATTTTTATCTTTCTAATTAATATTTATAGGCAAATATATCTTATGAATAACCCCATATTAAAAATGTTTTAGTTATTAAACTTTGATTTTAACTATTTTAACTATTCATTAAATAAAATAATATTAAATGTCATAATCTAATCCAAGTGGACCTAAATGGTAATATTATATTCATAAGGTTGTTTTTGGTCGAATTACACTTATCCAATAGAATTAGGACATGTCTTAGGTTAATAGTAATATCATATTTACCCTTAGTTACCCTATTTACTATTAACCGCGGTAAAAAAAGTAATAAGTTACTATTCACCAAAAAATTATTTTTATCTCATTGAACCACATTTTACTTAATGATATCAACCGTGTCTGTCGGATTTTTGAAATTCCATTCACAGAAGCGGTAAAATTAAATTTAATGCAAAATTCAGTTTTTAACCTACCTCTTAGTGGTTTCACTATTCATCAAAAATTGAAAGTTTTCAGAAAAATACCAAAATTTCACCCTAGGCTAATTTCGGTATTCCGAATCCAAAAATGAAGTCCATTTTGAAAAATAAAATTTATAAAATTTCAAAAAGTGGTTATTACTATTAATAACGGGTAGTTTTAATATTATTTTAATAGCATATCGTTGTTTACTGAAACTCGGTATTGCGTACAACGCAAGCTATCGAGGAAGGTCGCGATTGCGTGTAAAGTAAGTAAAGATAGTGTGTAGTGAAAGATTCCTTTGATGATATATATATAACATAAAAACAAAATATTACTCAAAAAAATCTCGGGTGTTACATTCTACCCCCCTTAAAAAGAATTTCACCCTCGAAATTCATCACTTTGTAACAAACAGATGAGGATACTTCTCCCTCATCACATCCTCAAGCTCCCATGTAGCTTCTTCAAGTTGGTGGTTCCTCCATAAAACTTTCACCAATCGAGTGGTCTTGTTTCATAGGACTTTTTCGCTACGATCCAGAATCTCTATCGGTTGTTCTTCATAAGAAAGATCTTGTTCCAGCGGTACAACATCTGAGCTGAGTACATGTGAAGGATCAGGTATGTACTTTCTCAGGAGAGATACATGGAACACATCGTGAACTTGAGAGAGATTAGGTGGAAGTGCCAATCGGTAAGCTACCTTTCCAACACGATCCAGTATTTCGAAAGGACTGATATATCTAGGGCTCAACTTCCCCTTCTTTCCAAATCTCATAACCCTCTTCCAGGGAGATATTCGTAAGAACACTTTATCACCCACTTCAAACTCTAGGTCTTTTCTTCGGTTGTCGGCATAACTTTTATGTCGACTCTGGGCTGCTCTTATGTGTTGTTGAATAGATCTAACCTTTTCTGCCATTTCATCAACGAGATCAGGTCCTAATAGCTTTCTTTCCCCAGCTTCATCCCAGCAAGTTGGAGTCCTGCATTTCTTTCCATAGAGAGCTTCATAAGGAGCCATCTGAATACTGGAGTGAAAGCTATTATTATAAGAAAATTTCACCAAAGGTAGGTGTTGATCCCAACCTCCTTTGAAATCCATAGAGCAAGCTCTCAACATATCTTCTAGGGTTTGAATTGTTCTCTCAGACTGACCGTCTGTCTGAGGATGATAAGCAGTGCTGAAACTCAACTCTGTATCTAGAGTATGCTGAAGACTTCGCCAGAACTTCGAGATAAATCTCGGATCCCGATCAGATATAATAGAAAGTGGTACTCCATGAAATCTTACCACTTCTTTTACATATATCCTGGAAAGCTGATCTAGAGAGAAATCCTCTCTAATAGCAATGAAGTGTGCAAACTTTCTAAGACGATCAACTATGACTCAGATAACATTATTGCCTTTGGATGTTTTAGGAAGTCCTGTGACAAAGTCCATAGTGATGTTTTCCCATTTCAATTCGGGTATGGGTAATTGTTGTAACATCCCCTTATACTTATGTCTCTCAGCTTTAACTTGTTGACAAACCAAGCATCGAGAGACATATTCAGCAACATATCTTTTCATGCCATCCCACCAGAAGTACTCTTCCAGGTCCCTATACATCTTCGTGCTTCCAGGGTGAATAGAGAATGAAGAACTATGAGCCTCATCCAGCAGCTCCTTCTTTAATTCGGGGATGGTAGGAACACAAACCCGATTCCTGAACTTTATTATCCCATCACAATTAAGGTTGAATTCAGGAACATTTCTCACCTTCTTTTGTAACTCGACATCTTCTTTATTTTCCTCTTTAAACTTCATATGTATAGATGGTTGAACATTCATTTGAGAAAGATAAGATTTTTCCCCTTCCATTATAATTTCAAGATCCATCCTTTGTAAATCCATAAATATTAGATCTTTTGTGATCCTCATCATGGATAAACTAGCATGGTCTTGTCGACTTAATGCATCTTCCACCTTGTTTTCTTTCCCAGGGTGGTAATAGATTGAGTAGTCATAATCCTTAATCAGCTCCAACCATCTTCTTTGACGCATATTCAGCACCTTTTGTGTGAAAATATACTTTAAACTTTTATGATCATTATAAATATCACACCTTTCACCATAAAGGTAATGCCTCCAAATCATTAATGCAAATATTACCGTAGCTAACTCCAAATCATGTGTTGGGTAATTTTGCTCATGGATTTTCAACTGTCATGAGGCATAAGCTATCACCATATCATTTTGCATAAGAACACACCCCAATCCCTTCTTGGATGCATCACTATAGATCACAAAACTTTCTCCACTACAAGGCAGTGTGAGAACAGGTGCACTGGATAACATTCATTTCAACTCCTTGAAATTCTCTTCACATTCCTCTGTCCAAACAAACTTAACTCCTTTCTGAGTCAACTTGGTGGGTGGGTTATATAATCGTGAAAAATATTTTACAAAACGTCGATAATATCCAGCCAAACCAAGAAAACTTCGGATCTCAGTTACTGTTGTTGGTCTCGACCATCTTTCGATAACCTCTGTTTTTGCTGGATCCACAGATATCCCCTCTTTTGAGATTATGTGGCCCAAAAATGCAACTTTTTGAAGCCAAATTTCACACTTGGTAAATTTGGCATAAAGCTTCTCCTTTCTCAGGGACTTCAATATAATTATCAAGTGATCTTAATGATCTTCCTTGCTCTTTGAATAGATAAGAATATCGTCTATAAAGACTACCACAAATTGATCAAGATAGTCTCTAAAGACTCTATTCATTAGATCCATGAAGATAGCAGGGGAATTAGTAAGACCAAATGGCATCACTATAAATTCATAGTGTCCATACCTTGTACGGAAATCCATCTTTGGTATATCCTCCCTTTTGACCCTTAATTGATGATACCCTGAACGAAGATCAATCTTGGAATAGTATTGAGCTCCACGTAGTTGGTCAAATAAGTCATCAATGCATGGGAGAGGATATTTGTTCTTGATAGTGATCTTGTTAAGTTCTCGATAATCAATGCAGAGTCTCATTGATCCATATTTCTTCTTAACAAATAGAACAGGTGCTCCCCAAGGTGACGCACTAGGGTGTATGAATCCCTTATCAAGATTCTCTTGGAGTTTCTTCTTCAATTCCTGCAACTCAATTGGGGCCATTCTATAAGGTGTCTTTGAAATAGGCAAAGAACCCGGTACGAGTTCTATTGAAAACTCAACTTCACGATTTGGTGGAAGAACCTGTAATTCCTCCGGAAAGACATCATCAAACTCCCGTACGATGGGAATATTCTTAATCGCGAGTTTCTCACCAACCATTTGAGATAAATAACCTTCATTTAGTATAATCAATACTCATAAAATGGAAGAAATTTCCACTAGAAGGTTATGTTCATCCTTGCATTGATTGACGATCATAGATTGATCTGGAATATGAAATGTGACTTCCCTTCTTTGGAAATTGATAAGAGCTCCGTATAAAGAACGCCAATCCATGCCAAGAATTACATCGAATTCCACTAAAGGAAGGATCACCAGCTTTGCAGGAAGCACTTTCCCACAAACTTCGATCGGAGAAGAATTATAAACTTTTGATGCGATTGGTGTTCCATTAGGTGTTGTCACAGCTAACTCAACATCTAATTGTTGAGGTAATACGGTGATACCCTTAGAAAATTCTTCAGAAATAAAAGATTGGGTGGATCGAGAATCAAATAAAACATTTTCTACTTTATAGTGGATGGTAAGTGTACCATTCACCACTTCATTATCGTACTCCACATCGCTGATAGAAATTGCATGTGACTTTCCTTTGTCTTTAGCCTTAAGAGTTTATTGACGTCGACCATCATCATCAACCCTTGTATTTGGGCATTGATTGGCATAATGCCCCATCTCCTTGCACTTGAAACATTGAAGTGTAGTAGGTTCATTCTGTGTATACCTTCCTTTGTTTGCATCATTAGACATCTTATTCCCATTATCACGGAATTCAAATGCCCGATGACCTTCCTTTCCACATTTGAAACATTTACTTGTCCCTTTAAGACAACTCCCTCCATGTTTCTTTCCACACTTTGAGCATAAGGGAAAGCTCATCTTCTTTTCATTGTGCTCTTTAGATTTTCCTTTGAATTCCATTTTCCTCTTCTTATCAAACCCATATGACTGATGGGTTACTCCAATCTCTATCTCAACTTTGAGAGCACATCGAACGATTTCCTCGTAGCTATTGAAGTCCCTTATGGCTAACGCCCTTCAAAGACTTGGTTTTAAGCCACTAAAGAATCGATCGATCTTACTCTCAGGTTGGATAATAATACCAGAAGCGTACCTAGCAAGTCTTGTTAAATTTGCTTCATAGGTACCAACAGATTCATCATCCCTTTGCTTCAGTTCATGAAACACTTTCTCCATATTTGTTCGGAGAATACGAGGGAAGTACTTATTGAAAAATAAGTTCTTGAACTCTTCCCATTCCATGGACTCAATTTCATCCCTTTGCCTCGTATTCTTAATAAGATTCCACCATTGATCAGCATCTCCTTCCAAACGATACACTGCTAGGATGACTTTATCATGTTCAGAACATTGAAGAACTGAAAATATCTTTTCAGTAGTACTAATCCATTGTTCAACAACTAATGGATCAGTAGACCCGCTGAAAGAAGGTAGACGCTGCCTCATGAAGGATTCAACAGAATGTTGCTCCTTCCTTTGCTCGTTTGGAAGTCCTGCATGATTCATAGCTTGAGAAAGTTGTGTGAGCATGGCTACAAGATTTTTCATTCCAGCTCCCATATCGTTTGGTTTCTCAGGGGGACAATCATTGCATTTCCCATCACATTCCGCATTAACACGGTTCCTTCGGGTTCCAGCCATTGACTAAAACCAAGAAGAATATTGTGATCAACACTAATTATAATAGGAAAACCACATAATTCAAGAATAAAATTTTCACTCTTAAGGTATTATCCTAGGTTATTCATGGCCATTTCTAAAACACTAAGATTGTGTTCTATACTTAGACTTATCCTTAGGGTTCTTACTAAGGCTTTTACATCCTAGTTTCCAAAGGTTGACTATACCTTTCCTCTGATAACAACTATAACGACCCATACTTTACATACATTGTTAATAATTCAAAATTGAAGCACACTTATTACAACATAAGACAAAACCACAAAGGACCGTATAGGTATAGTGTCTTTAGATACTCGGAAACATAATCAACTGGTTCATAAATCTTCTACAGTGTCTCCCATTTATTTCATCATATCAAGGGTCCCTTTTAGAATATTCTACTTAATATCCATCTTCCTGACCTGGGGAAAAGAAAACATACAAAAAAGGGTGATCTCAAATGCTCAGCAAGGGCAAATAAAGGAAATACAAATCATATTATATCTTCTTGAAAATCATAACCTGCAAAAGAGATCATAATATCTTAACATGGAATAAATCATAGAAGTGAAAATGAGATCCCCATAATCATAACATAAAACTTGAAACTTTGTGTCATGCACACATAATCATGGAAAATCATTTCTTGTTAGTCATGACTCATTGCCAAGACTATCTTAGCGGACAAAGTCCTTTTCCGAATCGATTTCACTCCTCGTTTCAGTCCTGTATCACTAAACCGAAATAACCTTCCGTTCCAATCATGTCTATCTCATGAGATATAAATCTTTACCCAATGTATTTGAGGGAGATATAGGTCCCACCCATCTTATAATGAATCCTTTCTTATGTGTGTCACATAATCATAAATCATACATCATCGCATAACACATATAACAAAAATGGGATTCTTGAAACATCATGACATCATAAAACAAATCATATAAGGTAAATGACTTCATAAAAATAATTCCATCAAAACATAATCAAATCAATGTAATAATAGGGATAAAAACAGAACCCTATATTATCTTAGATGGAAAATAATTTTGACAAAACATTTGAACTCCATTCTTGAGGAAAATATCCTTTCTACTTCAAAAAAACACTTTTCTTTTCTTAACATGTCATACAATTATAAAATAAAAGAAGTTGATTAAAAATAAACGTGAAAACTTATAAAGGAATATTCTTGTAAATAATGTTTTAAAAATCCATTCTTGCCGTATAAGTTAAAAAAACATTATTCGCGTACTTCTGTCGGAAAAGTCAAAAAAAGTACCTCGTACGAAAAACGGAAAAAGATTCCTTTCATATCTTTTACTTAAAACTCACCGAAGGGTAAAATTGGATTTAAACAATTGTATGTGGATGGAAATAATATTACATATTGGGAAAACATGGATTTGGATGATAAAATACACCCCAGTAAATACCAAAGTATAAACAATCTCGGATAAAAAAATTGATATTGCGAGATTTTCCCTTACCTTAGGTCTGATTTGCTTTGTATGTGTCCAAAGCTCCTGTATAATGGTTTAAATAATGTTATTAACTTATTCCAGAATCATACATATTGATATGATATCATATATGGTCATATTATTAGCTTCTTATTAGTAATATTTCATTGTTACTTGTTACTCGGGTCTTTATTGCCTTTTGTTCTTATGCATGTTTTGCCGAATAAATTCTAATTCTTATTTTAAGGTTATAGATACCTTATATCCAGAATGGTATTAGTGTAACATATATCATATTTATTCATTCAATTCATTTATATATTTACTATGTAATGATGATCATGTAGAACAAGTCGCATCACATCGTGGAGACGGTATTCCGTACGTACGCACGAGCGATGATATTGTTCCCATGATCGTGGAATTGTATTTAAGTGTATTTATACTCTTTCAGTATCAATATAACTTTATAATAATCATATATAGTTACTCATTACACCATTATACCCATCCTTTTAAGGTGATGGTGGAAAATAGATTACACCACGGCGTGGAGACGGTATTCCGTACGTACGCACGCACGGTGATTTCATTTTTCCGTAGGATGGATAGAAGGTGAATTAGGGTTGTTTCATATTTATAATAACATATCAGTATGTAAGTAATACGGATGTTATTACTTTATCATGAAACAACTAAAGAAGAAGAAGTTGAAAAAGAAAGAAATTGAAAAGATCGGAAATGGATATTACCTCTTCTTTGAAACGCCTCTTTGAATCCTCCACTTAGAGAACTAAGATTGGTCTTTGAAGAATACCAGGACCTCTAGGATTATTCTAGGTAAGTGGAGAAGGGATTTTTGCAGGGTTTGGCCGAGATTGAGGGCTCAAATTGGTGTGAGGAGGAGGGGGAGGAGGTGCCCTTTTATAAGGGAGGAGAGGGGCACCTTAGGAATATCTCAAAATATTATTTTATATTAAAGTAAAAATCGGTTTATAATGGTTCCAAAGGGGATTATTTAGAAGGTAAAGTGGGGATGGGTCGAAATACTATCAACCAATAATATTTAGACAAGTTTAGGGTATTATTTTAACCTTATCAATTAGATTTAACTCTAAGTTAAATAATTTAACTTTTACCGTGACTTTTTGTTTTCTTACACTATATGGTTAATACACATACTATAACATGCCAAACTAACCCCAAGTTGTATATTATTAATATATATATATCCTTATATAAGTCATTTGGCCGAACCTTAGATTTGTAGGAATAAAATAACAATTAATAATATAATATTTTATTTAAAAACTATTTTGTGTCAATTTTGACACTATTTGATATATGATTTTTCTGAAAGTCATAACAGAATTATATGTTCAAACCAAGTTGATTTAATAAACACTAATATATCATAGTAACCTAGAAAATTAGTTTAATTCATAAAAAGTCTCAAATTAAATTTATTTGAGAATTTATAACATCAATTATGTTAACATTTCATTAAAAGGGTAATTACTGCATCATCGTTGTGTCCTAAATAAATTAATTTATCTAAAGTCTAAAAATTATAAATAAAATATAATTATGTAGGAAATCTTTTTATCTTTCTAATTAATATTTATAGTCGAATTTATCTTATGTATAACCCCATATTAAAAATGTTTTAGTTATTAAACTTTGATTTTAACTATTTTAACTATTCATTAAATAAAATAATATTAAATGTCATAATCTAATCCAAGTGGACCTAAATGGTCATATTATATTCATAAGGTTGTTTTTGGTCGAATTACACTTATCCAATAGAATTAGGACATGTTTCAGGGTAATAGTAATATCATATTTACCCTTAGTTACCCTATTTACTATTAACCGCGGTAAAAAAAAGTAAAAAGTTACTATTCCCCAAAAAATTATTTTTATCTCATTGAACCCCATTTTACTTACTGATATCAACCGTGTCTGTAGGATTTTCAAAATTCCATTCATAGAAGCAGTAAAATTATGTTTTTTTGCAAAATTCAGTTTTTAACCTACCACTTAGTGGTTTCACTATTCATCAAAAATTGAAAGTTTTCAGAAAAATACAAAAATTTTACCCTAGGATAATTTCGGTATTCCGAATCCAAAAATGAAGTCCATTTTGAAAAATAAAATTTATAAAATTTCAAAAAGTGGTTATTACTATTCATAACGGTATGTTTTAATAATATTTTAATAGCATATCGTTGTTTAGTGAAACTCGGTATTGCGTACAACGCAAGCTATCGAGGAAGGTCGTGATTGCGTGTAAAGTAAGTCAAGATAGTGTGTAGTGAAAGATTACTTTGATGATATATATATATAACATAAAAACAAAATATTACTCATAAAAATATCCGGTGTTACATTCTCGGTATGACTTTAGGTTCTCGGAATGACTTCTGGTTCTCGGAATGGCTCTTCATGATTCTCATAATGACTTTTTGTTCTCGATACGACTTCTTCAACTCTCTGTACAACTTCAAATTCTCGGAACGTCTTGTCCATATTCTTGGTATGGCTTCTCCAAATCAACTTTATCGTGAATCGTTATTACCTTCATATACTCACAAATTTAGAGTTACAAAATAGCAAAGCATCGTCGCAATAAGTTCCTTGACATCTCCTATCAGCCATCTTTTGAGAATTTGCAATTTCCCAGTTCTGAACTTCTCAATTTCCAAGATCCAAATTCCAAACTCCGAATTCTTTGAACACCAGGTTCTGAATGTTCAATATACTCGGTTCCAAATATTCAAACTTCCAGCTTCTGAATTCTTGGAAATTCAAGGTGTCTTTCCTTTATGAAAACTTCCTCAACATCAACAAAAGACAATCCATGCAGACCATCTCTTCCTTTAGCTTGGTCCTAACATTAATGTTCAAACATAACCTGCCCTTTTTTCTTATAAAATTCCCTATTTTTATTCTTGAGGTTATTTTCATCTTCAAAGACCAACTCTACTGCTCTAAGAGGAGTTTTAGAGGCACATTGAAGAAGAGGTAATATCATTTACTGATTCTTTAAATTTTTTTCTTCTTCTACATCCTCATCATTAGTTGTTTCATTATAAAGTAATAACATCCTTATCAATAATAAACTGATATTTTATTATAAACCTAAAAAAACCATAGTCCACCTTCTGCACATCCTATAAAAAATGAAATCACTATGTTTGCGTCCATACAACTTATCATCTCCACACCGTGGTGTAGTCCATTTTTCACCACCACCTTATATTGATGGATTTAATGATGGAATTAATAAATATACATATTACTGATATAAAATATTTTTTGTTTATAGATACTATACAACATTCACTCCAATACCATTTAACAATTCTGGGAACAATATTGTCGCTCCTGTGTATGCATGACTTACCGTCTCCACGATGCGATGTGATTAATTCTAAATAATATTCATTAAATCATGATTATATAAATTAATTGAATGAATAAAGATGATATATATTATAATAATACCATTCTGTAAATGATATAATTATAACCTAGAAAGTGGAATAATAACTTATCTGAAAAAAACATGCATAAGAACAAAAAGCAGTTAATACCCAAATAACGAGTAATAATGAAATGCTACTAACCAATGGATGAAAATATAATCATAACTACTATCATAAACATTAATATTCTTCTAGAATAAATCATTAAAATTATTTAAATCATTATTCATATGTTCAGATACATATGAAGCAAATCAGACCTAAGGTAGGTGATAACTTTTAAAATCTTGTTTTTATTCGAGATTGTTTATTCGTAAGTATTTACTAGGGTTTAATTATCATCCACAACTATGTTTCATAAATATGTATTTAATAATATTCTTTATATAATTTTATAATTAATAAAATTCAATTTTTACCCATTAGTAAATTTTTACTAAAAGGTATAAATGGAATCTTATGTCGTTTTTGGTACGAGGTACTTTTTGACTTTTTCGAAATGAGTATGAGAAGAATGTTTTTTAAAACTTTTACAACATTAATGGATTTTTAATTATTCATATTTCCTTATTTACTATATATTACCCTATTTTCATATAAAATTATTTCTTCTATAATTGTGTGGTATTTTGATGATGGAAAAAAAATTTTAATAAGGGAGGATATTTTCCTCAAGAATTATTTTTAAGTGTTTTCTAAAAACTATTTTCCATATAATATGACACTGTTTAAATATGGTTATATTTATATATTTCTAATTACTATGATTTTATTGTGTTTATGATGGAGTGTTATTTATGAAATCCATTTGTTTTTATTGAATGATGTTTAAGAAACCAATTTTATTCTATGGGTTATGCTATGGTGAATGTTTTTATGTTTTTTTGGTACACATAAGAATAGTTTCATTATGAGATGGGTGGGACCTATATCTCCCTAAAATTCATTAGGTAAAGATTTATATCTCATTATATAGATATGAATGTAATGGAAATTAAATCATGTTCAGTAATATAGGGATGGAATGATGAGTGAAATCAGGCTTGTAATGGACTTTGTCCACTTGATGGTCTCAGTAACGAGCCTTGATTAATATGAAATTATTTTCTATGAATTTGTGTGTATGAAATGAAATTTCATGTCTTATGTTATGACTATTGGGATTACATTTCACTTTTATGATTTATCACATGACATGATATTATGATCTTTTATACGAAGGATAAAATTTTCAAATGTTATGTTTTTTATTAATATTTCCCTGGTCTACCCTTACTGAGCATTTGAGCTCAGCCTTTCATATGTTTCTTTTCCCTAGGTCATCAAGAAGGGTATTAACTAAGATTTTTTAAAATGGATTCTAGATATGAAGAAATATATGGGTGACAATGTAGATGTATTATGAACCATTTTTTTATGTTTCTTAGTTTCTAAAGAAACTAAATTGATACGGTCTTAGGGTGGTTATGTTATGTTATGTAATAAATATTCTTCAATGTTGAAGTAATATATATATGTAAATTATGATCCATTATAGGTAACCTTTGTAGGTTTTTTTGGGAGGCCATATAGACCTCCTTTGTGGGGGAACATTTATATCATTGAGTTACTGGGAATGGTGGATTAGTAGTTTGATTTTTTCTAGTTTGACATCTATCAATCACGTGTTTCATGTTTCCCAGATAACGAGGTATATAATGGATCATTCCCATGTGATAAGAAGAGAGTATATTGATCTTGAGACTGACAACACATTGGTTGAGCAGCTAGTTCAGATTATGGATCACCAAGAGATGGTATTGTGTGGTAAAATGATTCATATTGTCTAGGTACTATGGCAGTTTGAACAAGATATACATGAGACATGGGAAAAGGAATTGACTATGAGGAAGTAATGACCTTCACTTTTTTCAATTCCTTATATCTGAGTGATTTATATGGGAAGAAATCATTTATGGTGGGGATATTGTAACTCCTAGTTATGATTTACTATTATTCCCTTATTTTTTTCTATGTTTATCATCCTTGTTTGGGTGAATTTGTGGGATTCTCGGGGATATAAATAATATTATGGGAAGATCACTTGAATTCCAGGTATTTATGTTTATTTTATTTAATATAGTCAAGGTGTAAACATTTTTATTTATTTGAGGGGTTCTACCCATGTGTAGAGGACTTCTTGTGTGTTTGGGTATTTTTCTATTGGAAACCGGTGTGTTTTCTATCTATTGGGAAATTAATGACTACTTAAAGGGTTTACATTCCATTTAATGTTCATCGAGAAGATTTCATGAATTGGATACATCGAGTGAGGGTTTTAAATTCTATATATTAGGTCCACATCATGTAATAGAAAAAATTATGTTTTTAATAAAAATGCAATTGGTTTTTGAGCATAAGTGACTTTCATATATTACATAATGTAAACCAGGGTTACATACCATGTAATTATTAAGCCAGGCAGTTTTATGTTTTGTGTATATATCAATATCATATAATTTAGCTACATCCCCACCCCTCACAATCTAGATCTATCCCTTGGGGATTTGAAAGATCTTCACCCATTTTGGACCATGCGTTTGGTGATAAATCCTCGGGGTTGTTACGGTGCACCTCTCCAGGTTTGTAATCCTTATTATTCTTCCTTTTATTGGACATAGATTCTTTTTTTGTTATTTTTTTGTTAAAACCTATGATTATATAGTGTTTTATATTGATCCCTTTCAAATTCATAGTATGAATTTTCTTTCAAAGGCCAATCTCATAGATTACAATCACTATTTTCAAAGGTAGTTGGTTTTATACTAGTTTTTTGTAGGTGTTTCTACATAATTTCTTAATAAAATTTATTTATTATTATTCACTGTAAATTAATTTTTTTTCTTCATTTATTTGAATTTATATATTTTTTTTAAATGGTTTTATTGAAAAGGAAAATTTTTTAAATGGGGGGTTTTCTAATAAACATAATTTTTGATTTAGAAATGGGTTTTCAAACACCGAATTAGATTACCATGGCTTTAAAGATGTTTTATAAAATATTTATCATGGTTTTGAAAACTTATTTTGACAATTAGAACATTGGTAACTGTGATTAAATTGGGGAAGAGATATAGGTATCCTTAGTGTGTGTGGAACCACTACGAGGTAACCTTTTTCTATATCAATGGATTGTGGTAGGACTCGATATTGGATGGATGCAATGTTATTCCTTTTTAGGATCTTCAGTTTCTAGTAAAATTGTTTCCATTTGATGGGGCCTAATACGATGTGTTTTTCTTTTATTGTTATTTATCACATGGTTTTTTTATCTTGAATTGTTTCTCAATGGTACATATATGAGGATGTATCACATGCCATTTAATGATGGTATTTCATGGATACATGTTTACCTCATTACCTTATGATTAATGGATATGGTTTTTTATTTATATCCCTTCTACTTTGTATATTTGTTGTTTTATAGTGTGAAAGTATTTTATGAAAACCCAATAGGTAATTATTTATGAAATAAATTGGATTTCATATATTTCTTTTTCAAACTGTTTTCTGAAAATATAAAACTATTTCATTCATGATATTAACTGTTTTAGAGAATCTATTGTGGAATCCTACTAGTCATTGTGATGACAAACTAATTTTTTCCCTTAGCATAGTTATGGATGTTTTAATGAAGGATAAAGGTAAAGGTAAGGTAATCATTTATAATTTCAGATTATCCTTTGGTATATTAATTCTGTTTGAGTTTGTTGAGAGGTGGATACTAGTTACATTGAGACATGTTGGTCTTCTTTAATTCATACATTTAATTTTATCCAATTTGGATTGTATTCCATATATTTTGTAGAGACCCAATCTTGAAGTACACTGAAATTTCATTTTTTTTTTGAGAAATACTTAATACATGACACAAACAGATGCCCAAAAACCGTATTAGTTTAGTGTCTTTGGAAACTAGGATCATAATCTTCAAATCATGGTGAAATATCTTTAACATCTCCCATAAAGATATTACCCTTTTATTTTCCTTCCTAAAACATTTATTTATATCTTGGAGAAAAGAAAACATAAAATGGTTGAGCTCAAATGCTCAGAAATGGTAAACATGGAGAACATAAAACAAAAAACATACATTTTAACGTAAAAACATGAACATAAAGTTTAAAAATCAAAACCATGAGTCATGAAATAAATTTTTCTAGTACATAAGGAATAGATCATACAAGAACATTAGGAATAATAGAATATTATTGGCATAAAACATATAATTTTCGGAAAAAAATAAGCACATAATTTGATTTCTATAGTAGCCAAGGCATTGCTGCCAAGACCATCATAGTGGACAATGTCCACTACTGAACCAGGTTTACTTGCCATTACAACCATGTTTTAATGAACCTGATTTACTTTTCAATCCAGTCATGTCTATCTCATGAGATATAAATCTTTACCCAATGCATTAGATATAGATATAGGTCTCACATATCTTATAATGAAATCAACCATACATGTACCACAAAACATAAATCATTCATCATAACATAACCCAATAAATAAAATATGTTTCTTAAATATCATTCCATCATAAAATAATCCATAAAAAATAATTCCATAATTAACATAATAAAATCATAGTCATAATAGGGATAGAAACATAACCATATTTAAGAGATTCATCTTAGATGGATAATAATTTTGATAAAACACTTGAACTTAGTTCTTGAGGAAAATATATTTTTTTGATTAAAATGTTTTCTTTTCTCAAAATGTTGTTCAATTTTGAAAGAAAATAATTTAGTTGAAAAAAAACATGTAATAGTGTAGATGAGCCTTCTTGGAAATAATATTTCATGAAATTGTAAAAAATACATTCATTCCGTATAAGCTAAAAATCTTTTCTCCTTGTACATTTGTTGGAAAAGTAAAAAAGTACCACATATGGTAAAAAGAAGAAAGATTTTGTCCATACAATGTAATAAATGTAAAAATTGTGTAAAATTGACTTTAAACATACATATAATAATTTTAAACCTTTTATAAAAAAAATTCTAGAAAACATGGACATGAATGATAAATATAACCCCAGTAAATATTTATTTATAAATAATATCAGGTAAAAATGAGATTGCAAAATTATCCCTTACCATATGTTTGATTTCTTCTATATGTGTCCAAAACTCTTATATAGTGGGTTTAAAAATATAGTTTACTATTAAAAACCCATAATAATATTTAATATAACACATATGATTCACTTACAACTTTATATTACCCATTCATTTTTCGACTCTATATTAAAGCAACGTTTTGGGTAATAATAATTTTATTTATCGTACGTGATTTGAATTTTTATTCTTGGTATTATTACTTATATAATGTTTTAATTACTTCCAATATGTAAAAAATTATGAATATATTATATAAATTCATTATATATATATATAGATAAAATAAATAGAATAAATCGTTCATGAAGACAGTAGGTCATACGTACATATGGACGCTCTTTTCATTTCCTTTTAAAAAGAATAGAAGTAAGTAAATGACATATATATATATATAAATACATTAAAATTATTATGTCATATATTTCATGATTATTTATTATATATACTTTATAATCATTCTTAAATATTTAACGTGGAAAATGAATCACATCGTGTTGTGGTGACGGTAAGTCGTATGTACACACGAGCGACGATATCATTCCCATAATTATTGAATGGTATTGATGTGGATGGTGTATAATATATCAGAATTATTATAATGTTATTATAATATTATATAGTTATTTTTTCCATCACTAAACCCATCCAAGTATGGGGGTGGTGAAAAACATATTACACTACGGCGTAGAAACATTAAGTCATACGTACCCACATGCATTGATTTTGTTTTTTGTAAGGTGGATAGAAGGTGAAACAGTATTGTTTCACATTTATAATAACATATTAGTATATTAGTGACAATTGTTTTATTACATTATAATTAAAAAACTAATGAAGATAATGTATAAGAAGAAATAAATCTGAAAGAATCAGTAGAAGAGATTACCTCTTCCTCGACGTGCCTCGTTTAAATTTCCTCTTAGGGCAATAGAGTGCATCTTTTGAGAAGACCATCAACTCTAGAATGTAAGTAGTGAAGTTTAAAAGATAAATGGGAATTTTTTGGCCAATTTAGAAGGTTCAACATGGAGTTAATATGTGAGGGAGGAGGTTCCCTTTTTAAGATAGGAGAGGGGAACTTTAAGAAACACTCAAAATATTAATTTATTAAAAAATGATTTCCGTTGAAAAAAGTCGAAAAATATTTTAATTAGAATGTGAGATTATTATTTCTATAAATCCTCTCAAAAAAATATATTTTATAAAAGTTTAGGTCTCAAATTTAACCTCATCATTTAGCATTAACCCTTAGTTAGCTAATTTTACTTTTACCGTGTCTTCTTGTATATTCATACTCTATGGTCAAATTAGTTACTATAAAATGACAATATAATATAAAGTGGTTCATTAATGAAATATTAGACATTTTATAAGTAATTTGGCCTAATATTATATATTTAGGACTATTATATCATTTAATAAAATATTATTTGTTTTAAAAACACATTAATGTCAATTTTTATACTATTCATATCATGACTTTTTAAAAAAATCCATTACAACTTGATTATTTAAAAACATCATTCATTCCAAGATAGAAAGTCATAATCATCCATAAATTTTATTGATGTCATAAAAACATTAAAAATAATTTTTTTTAAATATTTATAATCTCATTTATTTCAATCATTCATTAATAAGGTAATAACTACATTATCATTGTGTCATAAATAAATTTATTTATCTGGTCCTTAAAATGTCATTTTCACATCCATGTGAATCCATGGGGTCCCAAAATAGACCCAAGGATGGAAATGGTCAGAAATATCTCATCCAATAGAATTAGGACATGTGTTAGTGTTTTTTAATATTATTATATTATTATTTTTACCCTTATTTACAAGATTTACCCTTCAACCATGGTAAATAAAATAATTACTGAAGTTACTATTCATACTCTCCAAAAATAAAAAGTACCAATTTAAATAATTTCAAAATTATGATTACAAATATGGAATCCATTTTTTCATATTAAAAATATATAAGGTTTAGTAATTAATATAAAATTAATTTCTGTTGGCAAAAGAAAAAAAGCAGGTATTTAAGAAGTAATAACTATCAAAAGATGCACATGTGTTTATGTCCAATTTAAAAGAGAAATTACATCCAACGACCAAAATTGGATTAAATAAAAAAAATAATCAAATTAAACTTTAAAACAAATTAAAAATATTATATAACTATATAAATAAATTATATGAAAATGAGGTTTTGAATTAAAATGCAGTATTTTTCATTATTCATTAAATTTGAATTTTTTTAGAAAAATACAAAAAAAAGAGAAACTTTGTATGTACCTATTAAAAATGAGAAGTTTATTTTGTAAAATGTATCTTATAAAATTGTCAAAAACTATATTTAAAATGGGAGCTCCATCAAAATGCGCTTAAACTGCTTTTTTTTAATACTAATTTTATCTGAAAAATTAATTTCTTTCTCATACCATGTTCTAAAAAATGCGTAATATGAATTATAATATTATATAAAATTCAAAATTTGGTTAATACTATTCATAATGCCTAATTTATTTCCAATTAAATAATAATATTTTCATAATATATTGTTATTTAGTGAAACCTTGCATTGCGTACAATGCAAGCTATCAAGGAAGTTTATTCTTGCATGTAACACAAAAAAAGTTAGTGTTGCATGTAGTTCATTATTTTGTTAGTGTTTTGTATAACATAATACAAAATTATTTCATTTATACAATGTACAAAATCTATACTCAATGTTGCGTGAAATTAATTCTATCAAAAGAACATAAAATTGTGTGAAACACAAACCAAGAATACTGTTGTGTAAACATCAAGATAATATGGTGTTGTATATAGTGAAAGATAATATTGGGGTATCATATGAAAAAAGACATAAAATAAATTATAAGAATATATCTCATAAAATCTCGGGGTTTTCCATTCTACCCCCCTTAAAATGAATTTCTCCCTCGAAATTCATCGGGGTAATAAATGGTCCACTACAAGAAAGATTCTTTTATGGAAACCATCATCATAAAAAGGAATATTAAAAAATGATTTTAAAAAGGAATGTTAGAAACATAATGGTTACCCAAATTAACCCATCATTGGGTTTCCACATAGGAGAACATAGGTGGGAAGTAAAAACTTGGATATATAAGAGAAATATAACCATTTTATTCGGTTTGATAGTGATAGAGAATAATATTTATAGAAAGTTAACTACCAGAAATCCATAAATATGTGATGATTTAATGGAACATATGATTCATCGGATAAGTCAGTACTAGGATAAAATTTTTTGTTTCAAGATATTTTTCCTAAAATTGATTAATTTTTACATGAGGCTAAATACTTACATGATTTCAGTACAATATCACCATTGGTCATTCCCTAAAAATTTTCCACATCATATATTATTTAATGAAATGAAGGTGAAATTTTTATTCTTGAAGTGTTAGCAGATTATGCGATAAAATGATAGGTCATTCCATACCTTCAAATGAAAAGGTTAGAACAATTTATCAAAAAATACATAAGTCCACCTATAGTGAGATAATATATTAATCTAACAAACCTAAAAAAGTAAAATAACTTATAATATCCATAAATGGATAAAATTACAATCCTTCCAAAAACTAAAAATATAAAACTTTAAATGTATATGAACTAAATCAACATAACATTTATCTCTCATATCTCATATGGTAGTTCTTTGTTGTCACATTCCAAATATGTGAATACCTTAATCATGTATTCTATTGAAACATGATAATTGCATGAATTGTTGTATAACCATAGTGAGAACATGCATTATATAAAAATTAACTCCTTCCCCACACCAAATATACCAATAATTCTATATACTCAAACCATGATATCACTTTTTCCTTTTATTAGTCATAAACTCATTAATACCATCAGACATCTCATTATCTTTTTTTCCCTTCATTATGTACATATCATGTTATTTCCAACAATATTTCAATCACTTTTCATTGTCACCAGCACCATATAATTTTTGAAAACCACAATAAACCAATACATAGATATTCAAATATTCAATAATACTATAAATGATATTCCACAACACAATTTTTGAATCACATTACATAAATACTCAATAATTCCACCACTTCATTGTCATACTCAAAATCAAAAATAGTGATCATTTGTGACTTCCATTTTTCTTCATAAGAGGTTTCTGACATTGATCATTATTAACCCTTGGATTATATCATTGGATTTCATAATTCCCCATTTCCTTCCACTTGTATCATTGAAGTATTGGTGGTGCGTTCTCTATAGTCTTTTTTTTATTCACATCATTATCAATTTTTTCCATCACTTCAGCTCTAAACTTCTTGATGAACCTCTTTTCCATACTTGAAAAATTTTCTAGTCCCATTAAGGCAATATCTAGCATGATTCTTCCTACACTTTGATCATACGGAACATTCATCTTCTTTTCACCGTTGTTTTGCGATTTTTTCTTGAACTCCATCTTTTATTTATTGTCAAAACCATGAAATGGATATGTAACACCAACTTCTAGTTCTACCTTGATAGCACAATGAAAAATCTCTTCATAGCTACTAAAGCCTCTTATTGCTGATTCCCTTATATGACTTGGTTCTAATCCACTGAAGAATCGATTAACTTTACTTTCAGGTTGGATAATAAATCCAGAAGTATACTTTGCAAGCCTTGTAAAATTCACCTCATATGTACCAAAAAATTCATCATCCTTTTGATTAATCTCAAGGAACTCTTTTTTCATCTTTGTTTGAATAATACTAGGGATGTAATTATGGGAAAAAAAATTCTTGAAATCTTCCCATTCCATGGATTCAATTTCATTTTGATTCCTTGTATTATTAATTATATTCCACCACTGGTCTGCTTCACCTTTTAAACTATAGACACCCTAAATGACCTTTTTATGTTCTAAATAGAAAAGGATGAAAAATATATTTTCAATGTTACTGATCAATTGTTATGTAACAAGTGGATCAGAAGTCCCACTGAAAGAAGGTGGACGTTGCCTCATGAAGAACTCAATAGAATGTTTTTCCCTTCTCTTCTCATTTGGAAGTCAAGAATGATTCATAGCTTGTGTAAGTATAGATATAATATTTTTAATTCTATATCCCATAACATTTGGTTGTTCATTATGACAATAATTTCATATCCTAGTGATTTAATCCTTAACATGGTCCTTTTGGGTTCCATTCATTGTCTAAAACCCAAAAATAATAGTGTGAGAGTCAAAAATCATAAAAGAAAAAACAATATTATCAGAGGGGAGTAAATTCAATATCTAACATATTATGTTTAATCCTAGGTTATTCATGATCATTAACATTATTTTAGGACTTTAATATATAGTTATACATACCCTTAGAGACATCCCTAAACATACCTTAGAAATATATCTAGTGATCTCACTAATGTTTTTGCATCCTTGTTTCCCAAGGTTTACAAAACCTTTGCTCTGATACAAACTATAAAGACCCAAGCTTGACATAAATAGACATTATATTTCATTTTTGGAATACTTAATACATGACACAAATATACTCCCAAAGACTGTATTAGTTCAGTGTATTTGGAGACTCAGAACATAATCTTCTAATCATGGTAAAATATCTTCAACATTTCCCATAAAGATCTTTCACTTTTGTTTTTCTACCTAAAACCATTCATTATATCCTAGGGAAAAGAAAGCATAAAATGGGTGACCTCAAATGCTCAGTAAGGGTAAACATGGAGAACATAAAACAAACCATATACATTTGAAAGTATGAACAAGAACATAAAGTTCAAACATCAAAATCTTGAGTCCTGAAATACATCTTGGCAGTAAGTAAGGTATAGACCATACAATAACATTAACCATGATAGAATAGTATTAGAATAAAAAATATAACTATGTAAAACTAATAATCACATAATATGATTCCCATAGCAGCCAATACATTGCTTCCAAGACCATCATAAAAGAAAAATTCAATTAATGAACCCGATTTACTTGCCATTCCAACCTTGTATTACTGATCCAGATTTACTTGTCATTCTTGTAAATTCTAGATCACGATATATAAATCATTACCTAATGCATTGGATGGATATATAGGTCCCAGCCATATCATAATTAAATCATCCTTACATGTGCCACAAAACATAAATCATTCATCATAGTATAACCGAATAAATAAAATGGTTTTCTTAAATATCATTCCATCATAACATAATCCTTAAAAATATAATTCCATAATTAATGAAATAAATCCTAGTAATAATAGGGATAGAAAAATAAACCTATTTAAGAGCATCATCTTAGATGGAAAATAATTTTGATAAAACAGTTGTACTTAGTTCTGGAGGAAAATATCTCTTCTTCTTCAAAAAAATGTTTTGTTTACTCAAAATTCCATGCAATATTAAAAGAAAAAAATTTAGTTAAAAATAAACCTGAAATAGTTTAAAGGAATATTCATGAAAATCAGGTGTCATGAAAGAATAAAAAAATTAATTCATTCTGTATAATTTAAAAACATTGTCCTTGTAATTTTGTTAGAAAAGTCCAAAAAGTATCACATATGGTAAACAAAAGAAAGATTCCCTCCATAACATGTCGTAAAAGTCAAAAATGGTTAAAATGACATTAAAAATACATAGAATAATAGTAATCCTTTTATAAAAACATTTTTATAACACATGGATATGGATGATAAATATAAACCTAGAAAATACTTACGTATAAATAATCTCAGATAAAAATGATATTGAAAAATTATCCCTTACCTTAGGTCTGATTTCATCAATATGTGTCTGAAACTCCTGTATAGTGGGTTTAAACATATTATTAACTTGTAAAATAACCATAATAATATTTATTATATCATATATGATTCACTTATAACATTATATTACAAGTTCATTTGTCAATTCCATGTTAAAGAAATGTTTTGGGTAATAATTGTTTTATTTATCATATGTGTTTTGAATTTTTATTCTTGATATTATTACATGTATCATGATTTACATACTTATATAATGTAAAATATGATTTATATATTATATATATTCAGTATACAAATATATATATATATATATATAATAGATAGATAAAATAAATGGAATACAATATTAATGGAGATTGTAGGTCGTACGTACGCATGAACGTTGTCTTCATTTCATTATTAAATTGAATAAGAATAAGTAAGTGAAATATATATATATATCCAATAGAATTATAATTTCATATATTTCAGTATTATTTATTATATATACATTATAATCATTCTTGATGGTTAATGTGGAGAATGAATCTCATCGCATAGTGGAGATGGTAAGTCGTACATACACACGATCGATGATATCGTTTCCATAATTGATGAATGGTATTAAAGTGGATGGTTTATAATATATTATAATTAGTATCATGTTATAAAAATCATATATAGTTATTATTTCATCTATTATACACATCCAATTAAGGTGGTTGTGAAAAACAGATTACACCACAGCGCGGAGATGGTAAGTCATACGTACGCTCGTGCGGTGATTTTGTTTTTCGTAGGATAGATAAAAGGAGAAATAGTGTTGTTTCATATATATAATAGAATATAATTATATTATTTATATTGATTTTATTACTTTATAATAAAACAACTAATGAATAGGAAGTATAAGAAGAAATAAATTTGAATGAATCGGTAGAAGAGATTACCTCTTCCTCAACATGACTCCTTTCAATTTCCTCTTATGGCACTATAGTTGGTCTTATGAGATTAAAAAACCTATATAATGTAACTGGGGAAGTTTATAAGAAAAATGAGAATGTTTTGGATGATCTTTAGACATTAAAATGGAGTGAAGAGGAGAGGGATGATATGCGCTTTTATAAGAGAGGAGAGGGGCACTTTAGGAAACTCTCAAAATATGAATTTATTAAAAACATATTTTTGGTTTTAAATGGTAAAAATCTCATTTAATTAGAAGGTAAGATATTTATTGTTCAAAGTAATCTCAATAAACAGGTTTTAGAAAATTTTAGGTCTCAAATTTAACAATATATTATAGCTTCAACCCTTAGATAACTAATATAACTCTTACCATGTCTTCGTGTATATTCATACTATATGGATAATATAGTTACTTTAAAATTCCAATAGAGACTCGATTGGTTCACTAATGAAATTTTAAACATTATATAAGTCATTTAGATGAATCATATATTTTTAAGACTATTATATCATTTAATAAAATAGTATTTATTTTTAAAAGTCATTTATGTCAATTTTTATACTATTCATATCAGGACTTTTTAAAAATTCATAACAACTTGATTCATTTAAAAGAACATAATTAATTCAAATAAAACAAGTCATAATCATCCATAAGATTTTTTAATGTCATAAAAAGATTAAAAATAAATTTATTATAATATTTATAATATCCTTTATTTAAATCAATCATTAATAAGGTAATCAATACATCATCAGTGTGTCATAAATAAATTTATTTATTTTATGTATAAAAATTATAAATAAACTACCATGATGTAGGAATGGTTTTTATAATTCTAATAATTATTTATAGGCATATATATAATCTATATATCCCTATATTTAAATCTATTTAGTAAAAGATATATGTTTAGGTTATAATTATCTTTACATTAAATTAATTCTTATAAAATATCATTTTCACATCCAAGTAAATACATGGGGTCCCAAAATCGACCCACGTATGACCATGGTCGGAAATATATCATACAATAGGATTAAAACATGTGTTAGGGTAATTTAATATTATTATAATATTATTTTTTACCCTTATTTACCATATTTACCCTCTAACCATGGTGAATAATATAATAACTAATGTTACTATTCATAATATCCAAAAATAAAAGGTACCTATTTTCAAAATTTAAAATTTATGATTTCAAATATAGAATCCATTTTTTCAAATTCAAAACAAAGAAGTTACAACAATTAATTTAAAGTTAATTCCCATTGTCAAAACCAAAAAGTGGGTTTTAAAGAAGTAATAACTATCAAATGATAGACATGTGTTTAAGTCTAATTTAAAAGTGAAATTACTTAAAATGACCAAAATTGTATTAAATGATAAAAACAGAATCCAATTACACTTTAAAACCAATTAAAAAACAATATAACTATATAAATAAATTAGATGAAAATGTAGTTTTAAATTAAAATGCCTTATTTTTACTATTTATTAATATTTTCATTTTATGATAAAAATACATAAAATTCAACAAAAGAAAAAAAAATCTATCCCTATTCCAAATAAGAAGTTTATATTTTCAAATTTTTAATATAAAAATGTGAAAAAATATATTTAAAAAGGGTGTGCCATCAAAAAGTGGTAAAACCTCATTTTTTGAAAAATACTTCCGTTATTCCAAAAATTGATTTTTTTTCTCATACCATGTATTAGAAAATGTGTAAGAAGAATTATAATGTTATATACAATTAAAAATTTGGTTAATACTTTTCATAATGGCTAGTTTATATCACAAAAAATAATAATATTTTAATAATATATCATTTTTTAGTGAAACTCAGTATCTCATACAACACAGGCTATCGGGGAAGGTCTATCATGCATGTAACACAAGACAAGTTAGTGTTTCACGTAGTGTAATCTTTATTTAGTGTTGTGTATAACATAATCCAAACATATTTCATTTATACATTGAACAAAATCTATACTTAGTATTGTGTGAAATGAATTCTATCAAAAAAACATGAAATTATGTGCAACACAAGCCAATAATAGTGTTGTGTATAATGCAAGATAATATAATATTTGGTATAGCACAAGATAATTTTGGGTTAGTATACAACATAAGACATAAAAGATATTAAAATAATTTATCTTATAAAATTTCAAGGTGTTACAAATTTGGTGGTATATTTTTATTCAATATTGTACTGTAGTTTTAATTGTTTTTTTATTATATATAAAACCTTTTTATCCTTATTCACCTCACCATATGATGGATAGATCGGGGGTAATGTTTTTTCGGACGATGTTAGTATGTTATAAGAATAGTTAGTATAAATTTAGAATGAAAGAAAAATTGAAACAGATTTGGGTGTCGAGAAGAAATTTTTGGAATTGGTAACTAAGAGGGTAACAATGCTAAATATTTCATGACCAAAATCCAAAATCAGTATATATATATATTTAAAATATAAAAGAAAAATCAAAAGATGAATAATTAAGAAAAATCACCCATTATATAAGTTTCTATAAAATCATACGAGAAAGGTAACTCGTGGATTCAAGTTAATGGATGTTCCTCATATAAATATATAAACAAAAAAAAATTCTAGAATATTGAAAACCAAGATGGATGGTTAGTGACATTTTAAAATGATAGATCCATGAAAATGAACTATTTTTTCATTGATGGGATGGATACTCAAAGATTAAAATAAACTGAATTACTCCATGTTGAAGGGATGAAACAAGCTCTATTTAAGTTTATACAATTATGTGATGCTTTAGAAGAATTTTTTTATAAGATAAATTCATATTCCATCAACAGTTAAAAGAATGTGATATTCATAACCAAATGTGAGAGAAAAAGTGACAACCATTACCAAATTGGTGATCCAACAAATTATTTTTACTCGAATGATAAATATGAGAAAAATGGATCATAAGTCTTATCCTTATTTGTAAAATACACATGATTAAAATATCAATGAATGATGTTGTGAGAGACCCTCCCTTGTTGAAGAGTTAAAAATAATAAATATTTAAAACATTATAGAAGGGTAAAATGGTCCAAGAAACTCATAAAAGAGTAGAGATTTGGTCAACAAGGCAACTATATTTATTCATGCTAACTTATATGGAATTATAAGACATAATTATATTTATGGTGATTTTTATTTTATTATATTCATTAATTATTTCACCCATTTGACTAATGTTATTTTCATGAAAAAAAATAAGAGGCAATTGATATGTTCTACTGAATGCATTTTGAGAAGTAGTATATTGTTTACATCAATAATATTAGATCTTATAAGGGAAAGTAGTATACTTGTAATTTATTTTAAAAGATATGATGAAAAACAAGGAATCGGGCATCAGTATAGTATACCCTACCCTCCCAAATATAATGAGATTTCTAAAAATAACAATTAGAATTCTTTTTGAGATATGAGGAACTATTCTAGTTGAGCATAAACATTTTAAACTCTTTTGGAGAGAATATTTTTGTACTAATTTTTATATATATAATAAGTGTTTGTTGTGTCTTGGGACACATATAATGTGACACACCAAATTAATTTACCTAAATATGGTGGTTATACTACTACATTATCTCAATATACAATAGAAAACATATGATATGATTGAATAGTTTAGTAGTATTTTGAGACTAGATAAACATTTTATCCTCACATTACATTTAAGAACATGAAATACAATAAAATTTTCTAGTGTTAAATTTATTAATTCTTATACTATATCCATAAACTCATTAATATATCCCTTCTTGGTATCTTAGGTAAAGGAAAACAAAAAATGGGTGAGATGTGATTCCTAGTAAGGGAATCCACATACTAGAAGCTATCATAAAATAAATATTTCAAGAACAATATGGTACAGATAAATAATGATCAAATATGGAATATAACTAATAAAATAAATGGGTACTATATACATGTATTACATTTAAATATAAATAATCACATGGATATTAATAATAAGTTTCATAATGACATAAAGTATATTCTAGGGATAATAATCATTCCATCATGGATTTTTACAACCTTACCATACATAAATAGATATAGAATACAAAAAATACCTAGGATATATATTCTCACGATACTTATTTATTCATTGAGATTCTATAATGGGACATACACATCACATACTAATTATAACTCATTTATCAAATGAAATAAATGAATAACAATACAATACATAATCAACAAAAACATTCATCTTGAAAAAATAAAATACAAAATATTAATATTTATACATGTCAATAAATAGAAAAAAATGATCATAATCCATACAAAAAAACAAGGTTTAGGGTATCATTGAACAAAATCTATGGAAATTAAAAATATTTATCAAATAATGTTCACATAAATGGAAATACATCTAAAAGATCATTGGAACATTTTTCGAGGAAAATAATATTTTCATTTTGAAATAATTTATTTAAAATTAAAAAAATATCAAATATTAAGAAAAATATTATCATTTAAAAGTTCCAATGAAAATTTTTATTGAATCATTAAATTAATGAATAATTGTGATAAGAGTAAAATCTATCAGTGCAATAAATGTAAAAAAAGATTCTTTTCTAACCTTTGTTAAATAGAACCTTGTTCGGAAAATGACATGAATATTTATTTTAATCCTTTTTTATAAATTCAAGGTTGGGTTAAAATTACTTTAATCAATCATTGAAAAATAAAAAAAACAATAAAAAATGGACATTGAAGTAAAATATTCTCGATCTAATTAAAAAAAGTCAATTTTCTTTGAAAGCATTCTTTCATACTTTTGAGAACATAGGGAGAGGAAAATTAAAGGAAAAAAAATTAAATTTCTAGATATTACCACATTATAAGATAATTAATTTATTTTAAAATATAAATATCATATAATTCCATCAATTTAAACTAAAACATAAATAATCCTGAAAAGGGTGAGATTATAAAATAAACCATTACTGTTTTGGTAACCTTTAAATCATAACCCCCATGAAAGAAATAAGTTCAAATAAAAAATTATATATAAAGAATATAAATTTATTAATGATATATAATAGAAAATGGGTAGTATATACACAACATGAAATAAACTTGTGGTGAATAGGGTATATGTATCAAAAAATCAAAAAGTGAGACGAGAAACCTTTACCTCAAGTTAAACATTCCTGATAAGTTCAATTAACCTTCTATATAATAAATTTAAATATATTATACATCTAAAATATAATTTTATTCATACTTATTATTCCATATATATTTTAATTATAACATCTTATCACCGTTTAATTAATAAGTCATTATTAAAATCATTATTCCATGTGATAACTTTTCCATTATTCATGCATATTTTGGTTCTGATGTTTTGGTCCTTGCACATTTTTCATGGTTAAATAATCTAAAAATTGTTAATAATGTAATTAATATCATGTTATTATATTATATCACCAGAATTAAAAATCCATTAATCATTCATATCATAAAAATATTACATTACTCATGCAGGTGGTAAAACAGATCAAAACAAGAGAGTGTTATAAAGGCCAAATGAGTAAGAGCATGTGAAGACCCCGACCCAAATTTACTAGATTTGATGCCTTAATTCATTAAATTTTTATTATTATAATAATTCATATCCTAAAGGAACAAATAGTTTAGTATCATTGGAAAATATGATACATACATAATAGTTTCATTACAACTTGAAATGATGTATAACATAATAATTATATTGGAAACACCAATAAACTTTTAGATTATCCTTGAAGGTCATTCATAATATACATCTTCATATCCTGAGGGAAAATAAAATATAATAAATGGGTAAGATAATACTATTATTATGAATAATAATTATAATGGAATTATAAATAAACAATAAGTCATGGTGAATGACTGAAAACACATTCCATTAAAAGTAAACATAAGCGTAATATGCTAGAAATGTAAACTGGTTAAATAATCCCATAAAAACACTTAACCATGGATATTCTATTAGTTTAATAATCACATGGAAAAATTATTAGCTTCATAATGGGGGAATATGTAATGTCATAAATCAAAAACATGTTGTCAGTGCCTCAGTCAAGACACCATACATAATAGGTAATAACCAGGTCTAGTTTTTCATGTGAGACCTACTGATGCATCGAGTAGCTATAGCAGGACCCAAAGATCACATACTAATTCTAATTAATTCCTAATATGAAATTGTTTATAAATAATCAACATATACATTAATTTTGAAATGATCATATGAAATGTAAATAAATTTCCCCAATTAGTATACATAAACACTAACCATTCGGGGTAATATGGTGAATTGTATCAAGATAGAAAATACATAGTTAAATTAATCATAAAAAATTAAATAAAATATTTCAAATCAAATAATAAATTATTATTCTAAATTTTATATAAAATAAAAATTATTTTTGAAAGAGATTAAAATACTCTTATAAAATCATCAAATAGTTATTGAGAGAAATACTCTTTTACCTTTCAAAGAAGAGTTCTTCTGGAAAAAAATATTTGTATAAAACTAGTAGTGAAATAAGATAGTTTTTTCATAATAAAATGAGTGATTTGATAAAACTAATAGTTCCTTAAATCATATTATAATAGAGGTCTCTGGAAAATAGGTATGAATTTGATAAGTTCCCATGATTCTGGATTGTTTATCGGGAAGAATTTGAGAAAGATCCTTTTATAACATGTAAATCCTCATAAAATAAAGATTTATTTTTTCATAAATATATATAGAACATTAAAAAATAATTTATTAGGAGTAATTAATAATAAGTAAAATATTAATTTGGGTTAATATTAAAACAATGAGAAACCTGAAATAAAATGGAGGTTTAGGTAGAAACCCCTACCTTATATCTGAATGATTTTTGCACTTGACCTTAAAGTCATGGATAATAAAATTAAATAAATTAATTAATTAAAAACCTTTTATATAATTATTTTAATTATTTTAGTTTTATTAAGTTAATTTAGGGCTTTATTGATGAGTTATAGTGTTTAACTTCATCGTTCGGGAGCATTCATTTCTTCGTTTTCATGATCGGTTCACTTGTTTATATGTAATGAAGTTCATGTAAAATGGGTATAATTATATAGATTATAATTAAATGTTATTAATGAGTATCTTAAATTTTAAATGTTTATAAATATAATATAGATATATGGTATGGGTTTGAATTATTAGATAATACATTTAGTGACAATCATTAAGATTATTACGGTAGTGTTTCGACCACCACAAACTAGTTTTATCGTATGAATTAATATTATGCGTATATAAATGATATAGAACATTAAATTGATTATAATACATATATTAGAGTCTGGTTTAACCCTAAAAATGGTATCATGAACCTCCTATAATAATAAATTGAAGAACGAAAGTATGATGTCTACAAAGGTTAAAAATCATTACCTCCCAAATGATGATTAAATTTATAAAATTAAAGAGAGAGAGTAAGGATATTGATGATGGTTCATTTATTAAAATGATATCATTAAATTATATATATTATAATGGAATTATCATGATCATTTGGATACATTAGGTGAGGATAGTATAAGAAAATAAAATAAATTTAAATGAAATTAAAATGAAAAGGAAGATGATTTACCTCTTGAATTATCCTCCATGAGAACCTCCTTAAAGGAAGGGGTTTGGTATTTTAGAAATACCAAGACCTCATGGATGTTGTGAGAGACTAAGGAAGATTATTTGGAAATAAATTTTACATGCTTCAAGGTTTAGAGGTTTGAGAGGAAGTTGAGGGGAGGGGTGGTATTTATAGTGGAGGAGAGGGGTGATTTCTCATTATTTTATTCATTATTTAATTATTTTACTCAATACAAGAAATAGTGTTGGTTCATGTGACCAAATACATTAATAATTGCATTAATTTTCAAAAAAGGGTTCTTACATAATCTATCAATAAATTAATAGTTTATTTATCTTATTATGTAATAATACTATAAATTACTATATTTTACTGTTCACTCAAAATTCAAGTATTTCAGAAAAACCAAAAAAATAACCCTAACCATTTTTTGACATGTAGAATTAAAAAATGAGCTCCATTATATGAAAATAATTTTTAAAATATGGGAAATTTAATTTTTAAATAAATTCATTATTTACTCAAAAAATATATTTTTAAATTTATTACAAATTTTATGAAACATTCAAAAATTAACTAAAGTCTCATAGAATTATCCTAAAATAATGAGACATAAAAATGTTAATTTTTTAATGAATTTTATGAAAATAAATTTTCATTTTAATCATTTTATTAATTATAAAATCGTAATTAAAAATTTATGACTTATAAAAATACCAATACTGAACTATTAATTTTTAAAATATTTATTTAATTACACTAGGATATAATTATATCATAATTTAATTTATAATATGTCTAAATTTTATTTATATTTTCATGGGTGACTTTACTATTCAATTCTTTATATTACTATTCATAAGGGCATCATTGTTATCCCAAATGGTGAACTTATAATTCCTTCAGTATGGGTTCTCTAATTCATAGAAACACTTTGTATCTCATTGATTCTTTATTTATAATGTTTTTATTATGATATCAAAGTGATTTTATGTGATTTATACTATATAAATTATTTATAATAAGGGAAATACCATGATAAAATTTAAGTTGTTATATTCACCCACCGTACAAAAATTTCATCCTTGAAATTTTTTGAATGTCACCTCATTATGAGATTCTGGTAAATCTTCATCGTAAATTCCTCTGTTTCCCATGTCGGCTCTTCAATTTTATGATTTTTCTAATCTAACTTTACCATCCAAGACTTCTGATTCCCCAACACATTTTCTTTAGTATCCCTAATATGATAGGCGCTTCAAATTCAGATAAGTTAGGTTCAAATTATATTCCTTTAGATGTGAGTACATGTGTTGGGTCAGGTATGTAATTTTGTAAAAAAGAGATGTGGAACACATTGGGTACCTTAGAGAGTCTAGGATTCATTTCCAAATGACAAGACAAAGATCTAATTATCTTGATGATTTAAAAAGGTTTAATGTACATGGGGCTCAGTTTCCCTTTATTTCCAAATCTTATAACACCCTTCCATGGAGATACTTTCAATAAAATTGATCTCCCACATTAAATTACAAATACTCCCTTTGATTATCAGCAAATCACATTTTCCTGATTTGAGCTGATTTAATATGGGTTTGAATATTCATTACCTTTACTATTGTTTCCTCCACAAGCTCTTGTTCCACATGCTTCTTTTCACCAAATCCATCCCAACAAGTTGGTGTGTGACATCTCTTTTCATAAAATGCATCATGTGGTTCCATTTTAATACTAAAATGGAAATTATTTTTTTATTAAAACTCCTCCAAAGGTAAATATTGATCTCACATATGTTGAAATTCAAGTGATCCTGATCTCAATATGTCTTTTAAAGTTTGGATCATTCTTTTAGACTGTTCGTCAGTTTTTGGGGGATAAGAAGTACTTAAATGAAGCTCAGTATCCAAGGATTTATAAAGAATTTTCTATAATTTTGATGTAAATAGTAGATCAAGAACAGAAACTATGGAAATAGGGTATCTATGAAGTCTTATAACTTCATTAATGTAGGCCTTTTCAAGGATCACTAGTGGAAAATACTTCCTTATAAAGAGGAAATGTAATGATTTGGGAAGTTGATCTATAATTACCTATATTGTGTGACTATTTCTTGGAGGTTTGGGTATTCCAGTGAAAAAATCTTTAGTAATGTCATCCCATTTCTATGACGGAATAATAATAGGTTGGATGATTCCCCAAGAATGTTTTTTATCCTTCAACTATTGAAAAACTAAACATCTTGATACATAATCAGTAATTTTGTGCTACATATAATCCCACTAGAAATGTTCCTTAAACTCACTATACGTCTTATGATACCATGGTGTATAGAGATATTCGATCTTTGGGAATCATCCAATAACTCCCTTTTTACATCATGTATAGATGGAACACATATCCTCATCTCAAATTTTTTAATTTCATCCTCACATATGAATTCTGGAATCCTCCCATCATTCACAACTTTATTTATCTTTTGATGATTATCATTATCACACTAATAACTTTTAATTCATTCTAATAAATATTATTTGGAAACTAGTTATAAAAGTATTGATGTTTCACCTTCCTTGATAATTACCATATCCATATTTTCTAGATACATGTACTTAGGATCCTTTTCAATCATTATTTTGTTCATAAATCCATGATCATTTATGCTTAATGCGTCACTACTTTAGTCACCTTCCATTGGCGGTAGTGTATTGAACAATCATAATATTTGAGTAGTTCAATCCATCTCATTTTCCTCATGTTGAGTTATTTCTATGAGAAAATATATTTCAAACTCTCATGATCCATATATATCTCACATCTTTCAGTAGAAAGATAGAGTCTCTATATATTCAAAGAAAATATTATAGCAGAAAACTCAACATCATGAGTTAGATAGTTCTAATCATGAGTTTTTAAATACCTTGATGCATAGGAAATAAATCTAGCATTATTTATAAGGACACAATCAATTCTTTTCTTTGATGCATAAATATAAATAAAAAATCTGTCATTTCCCGGTGGTAGAGTCAATATTGTAGAATTCACTAATCTCCTATGAAATTCTTCAAAACATTATTCACATTCATTTTTTCATAGGAACTTAACCACTTCACATGTAAGCTTGGTTAATCGGTTTTATAATCAGGGGAAGTTATGAACTAGAATCCAATGATAACCTACTAAACAAATAAAACTATGTACATCGGTTATTTTTTTGGTGTAGGCCATTATTAAATTACATTTTTCTACATAGGATGGACTATGATTCTATCCATAAAGACAATATAGAGAAGAACAAAAACTGATTGAAGACAAAATTCACACTTTTTAAACATACCATATAATTCATTTATTCTAATATATTTCAAAATAATGATCAAGAGATTCTCATGGTCTTATTATCTTTTAGAGTATACTAAGATATCATTAAAAAAATATCACAATAAATTCATCCAGAGCCAACGAGCCCGTAACCGAGTGGTAAGGGCTCCTGCTTGGCATCCAAGAGACCCGGGTTTAAAACCGGGTGGAGGAAAATTTCTGGGTAGCTGTAGCAGTACTGTATTAGTACTATAGCAGTACTATAGCATTCACTATAGCAGTTACTGTAGCAGTTACTGTTCGGTATTGTAGCAGCTGGAACTATTCACCTGATTTGGGCCTTCGGGCCACCGGTTTGTGCCTATGGATCTCCAGGGCCTTCGGGTCATCAAAGGCCTTCGGGCCACAGGGCCTTCGGGTCACGTAGACCATGGAGTAGCCCAGTTCACACATAACAGGACCCAGTAGAGGATCAAAGCAACAATAGAATCAGCCACCAGATGCAGAGCTAACCGGATTGGAAGAATGAGAGGGTATGTCAGCCACCATTGGGACCAGGCACCGTGCAACTTTGTACGGGGCAATTCTATCCAATCCGAAATGAAAGGTGGGGAGCTATGTGATCAATGATGTAGAAATATGGGGAGGGGCAGTTCAAGTGGGCTGGGCCTATGGGTCATGTATTGGGCATGGTATGCCTCTGGGCCTTCGGGTCATGTATTACGAGTTTGTCGGGCCTTGTGCCTTGGGACTACGGGTCATGTACGGGTTCCCATTAAACCCTTAAAAGGGGGATTATCCATAATAAAAAAAAAGAAGACCTTCAGGCCATTCGGGCTAATTCATCCAGATATTCCTTGAAAACTCTATTCATTAGATCAATGAAAACTGATGGTGGATTAGTGATTTCAAATTGAATTACTGTAATCTCATAATGTCCATACCTGGTTTGAAATGTGGTCTTTGAAATATATTCCTTCCTCACACTCAACTGATTATATCTAGATCGAAGTTCAATCTTCGAAAAATATTAGGATTCATGAATTTGATCAAATAAATCATCAATTTGGGGAAGAGTATAATTTTTATCTATCATAATAGCATTGATTTCTTTTTAGTCAATACACAACCTCGTAGATCCATCATTATTTTGGACAAAGAGAACAGAAGATCCCTATGTAGAAAAACTAGGGTGGATAAATCCTTTATCATTAAATTCCTATAATTGTTTCTTCATATCTACTCATTCCACTATGGATACTCTATAAAGATTCTTTTATATAGGTTTCTCATGATGAATTAAATCAATAGAAAACTCAATTTCCTACTCCTGAGGATATCCAGGTAAATCCTTTTGAAATAAATCAAATTATTAGTTCATAATAGGTAAATCCACAATTTAATAATTTCTTTCCTCACCCATAGATATTGTATTCTCTTCCTTCCCAATAATTTATTTCAATAGAGATACAATGTTTGTATCTAAATGAGAATCATATGGTGAGGTTTTTACTCGAAAGACATGGGAATCTACATCATTCTCAAAAATTGTAACTTCCTTATTCTTAAAATAGATCATAGCATCATAATTTGAAATCCAAATCATATTGAGTAATATATAAAAATCAAGTATGGTAATTATGATACGTTCAGCAACTAAATCACATTTTTGTGTCATAATAGGGACATATCAACCCATATTTTTTGTGATGATATTTCCCTTAAGATTTTTTTCTGACAACTCCTTTATTAAATAAAAATATAAAGGTTTAATTTTCTCGGAAAACCGGGAAGATATAAAATAATTTTAGGATCCAAAATAAAATAAATAATTTGATAATTTTGAAGAAATAGTTAAATTACCTTCCACTATATCATTAGTAACATCAACCTTAGTAGTTTTACCCACATTAGCTTGGACTTTCTCCCTTGGCCTTATTTGGGTAAATAATCCTTGGATCTTAGGACAATAATTTACGTAATTTCCCATCTCTTTGAAATTGTAGCATAAACAATGGAAGCCTTTTTATTTCTCTTGTAATCATGGGATTTATGGCCTTTTTCTCCACACTTTTAACAAACACCCATTCCTTTAGGAAAGTACCAGGGTGTTTCTTCCAAAAATTATTGCAAGATGGAAAATCAACTCTTCCCTTCTTCACCTTTTCCCTGTTTATTGTTCCAGAGGGTTCAGTAGTCCTCTTCATCTCTTTACTTCGAATATATATGACATAGAGAATTGTTTTTCAGTATTCATAGCACAAGAGACTATATCTTCATATGATGAGACATTTTGGAAGACTAGTTCCCTTCAAAAAGATGGTTTTAATCCATCAAAGAATCGATAAATATTTCTACTTGGGTTATGTATTTATTCCAAAACATTCCTTGATAACCTTGAAGTTAGCTTCATACTTTTGAACATTCTTTTCCTGCTTTCCCTCAGACTCAGAAACTGACTTTCCATTTCTTCTTGATGTTCACACGAAAAAGTATTTTTGTAATAAATTTTCATTAAATTATCTTAATTACTTGTCTAATATTTATTCCTAATCCTTTGTGTTTTGAATCAATTACCACCAGTTATGTATCTCCAGAAATATTATAAAATTCCATAACAACCTTCCCCCTTTCATTGTATCCCTAAGAGAGAAATACAATCTCTAAAGAACTTATCCACTGCTCTACTACAAATGGGTTCGTAGTCCCATTTAATGATGTAGGATATCATCTCATAAAGTGGTATATGAATTAACCTCCACATTTTTTATCCAGATTCTCCATATGGGTAAGGTTATTATTCATAACCTGGTTCAGTTATCCCAGTATTTTTATAAGTTGATCAACACCATTCGCAACTCTAGAACCAACATCATTATAATGCATGGAGGTAAATCACTACATTGTATATGAATGTTTTTGTGGTTTAAATTCCTACCACTATGAACCATTTATAAATAAAGGAATATTCTATATCAGGTTATGAATTGTAATGTATAGTCTCAATCTAGAAAAGCACATAACATAAATTGATGTTTTATGAATATCTAATCTCATAATCATAAACATGTTTTTTTAGGATGTATTTAATTTTATATAATTAATATTTTTTTGTAAAAAAATGTGACTTATCCTATAAATATCCCCTAGAAGAGTCAAACCAGTGGAACAGTAAATCCATTTTTCATGTAATTGGTTACTCTGAGTCTGGCCTGAGACACCTTGTCGGATTTCTTACCCTTATGAGGATATGTATTAGAACCACATTCACATGTAGTATCTATATATGGATTTATTTCTAAGAAGAACCACATAATATCAACCATACCAAAATTCTAGTATTTTATTCCATTATTATTCTCAAATTCTATCATAGATATATGTTCCCTGATCTATGTCTTCTAAATCTAGTTTTCAAGGTTTCTACTAAACTTACTCTGATATCAACTGTAAAGATCGTGAACCCAATTTTATGGAGATGGTGCCTTAATTAAATTGGAATTATTACAAGGAAGACATATCCCGAATGAACGAATAGTTCAGTAGAAATGTAAAACCATATACATACATAATAGTTTCATTACAACTTGAAATTAAGTAAAAAATTATAACTATATTGGGAATGAAAATAAACTTCAAGATTATGCTCGGAAGTAATTCATAATATGAATCATCGCATCCTAGGTGAAAATAAAACATAAGAAAGGTTTGATATCATATTCCCGTTAAGGGTAATACAAATAATGTAAGCATTAATAAACAATGAGGCATGGTTAATGAATAAAAACATATGCCATTAAAAGTAAATTGGATCCTAATATAAAAGAAATATAAACTGATTAAATAATTCCATAACAATAATTAACCATGTATGTTTAAATAGTCAAATAATCACTTGGTAAAAATAAATACTATCATTATAATGAGGGAATGTATAATTTCGGGCATCATAAACATATCGTCAAGGCCTCGACCAAGACACCATACATAATGGGTAAAAAACCAGTCTAGTTTGTCTCCTAAGACCTACCATTACATCAAAGGGCTATAGCAGGCCCCACCAATTACTTAGTAAGTTCAATTCATTCCTTATATGAATTTTGTGATACATAATCAATATATACATTCATATTGAAACTAACATATCAAATGTAAACAACTTTCCCAAATCAGAAAACATAAACACTAACCATTCGGAGTAATATGGTGAATGGTTTCAGGATAAAAAATCTATAGTAAAAATAATCATAAACCATCAAATAAAATATGGTAGATAATTTAATAAAATATTAATCCAAATTTATCATAATAATTAAAACAAATTGAAATAGATTAAACACTCTTATAAAATCATTTAGTAATTCTTGAGATAAATACTCATTTACATTTCAAAGAAGGCTTATTTTGGGGAAAAATCATTGTGAAAAACTAATACTGAACTAACATAGTTTTTAATAATATAATGAGTTATTTTAGAAAATAATATTTTTTTAAAATATATTGTATAGGTCTCTTAAAAATATGTAAGAATTCAAGAATTTACCTAGAATTGGGCTTGTTTATCTGGAATAATTTGAAAAAGATCCTTTTAAAAAATGTGAATCCCATTAAAAGAAAGAAGGATTTTTATTTGTACATATATATATATATATATAATATTCAAAAAAAATAATTGGAGAAGAACATATGAATAATTAAATAAAATATTGGGGAATGAAAATGAAGTTTCAGATTGAAAGCCTTACCGTATGTCTGAATGAGTTCTGCACTTGACCTTAGCATCTTGGATAATGAAATTAAATCCACTAATTAATTAATTCAGAATATTTTCTATAATTATTTGAATCCATATTGTTTAATTATGTTCATTTATTTTATTATTGATAAGTTATAGAGTTTAATTTCATCATTTGTGAGCATTTGTTTTCTTGTTTTTCATGATCAGTTCACTTGTTTAAAAGTAATGGAGTTAATATAAAATGGGTATATTTATCTAGAACAATAATTAATGTTATTAATGATAATAAATATCTTCATATATTTATATATATTATATGGTTATATGGTTTGAGGATGAATCACTAGATAAGGCATTCAGTGATAGTCGTTTAGATTATTACGGTGGTATTTTGATTACTAGAGCTAGTTTCGTCGTATGAATTTGTATTATGTATATGTACCAGTTCTAGAAAATTAAATTGGTTATAATAAATATTTTATATTATTTTTAACCATAAAAATATTATCATGATGATCCTTGAATAAGAAATTGATGAATGAAAGGCTATCATCCATGAAGGATGTAAATTGGAACCTCTAGGGTGATGATTTCATTTTTAAAATAATTGAGAGAGACAGAGAGTAATGGGATTGATTATGGTTCTTAAATTAACATTATATCATTACCATATATATAATATACGTTATTTATAATGATAATTTGGATAGAGAAGTTTTGGATAGGATAAGAAAAGAAAATAAATTGAAATGAAATTAAAAGGAAAAGGAATAGGATTTACCTCTTGAATTATCCTCTTTGAGAACCTCTTTAAGGGAAGGGGTTTTGGTATTTTGGAAAGAAAAAAGATATTTTACCTAGGGAATGATAATGGAATAGTATTGGGGTATAATTTTTACAGGATTAATTTTTTATAGGTGTGAGTAGAAGTGGGGTGAGGGGTCGTATTTATAGTGGAGGATATGGGTGATTTCTCATAATTTTATTCATTATTTAATTATATTACTAAAGACAAGCAATAGCATTCGTTCTTAGGACTAACTACAGTATTAAGTTCATATTATTTCTGTAACATCCCAGGTAAATGAAGAATAAATAATTTTAATATTTATTAATATTTATGAATTAAATAGTAAATTCTATTTTAAAGGGGTTGCTATGTTCGATAGCGTACCCGATACGCAACGATGAGTTCCTTTGAAAACTTACGTTGCACACTAGTAATAAAATAATATTATTTTAAATGTTAGTTAACATGTAGCCGTTGTATTGGCGGGAATGGATAGAAATAACTAAAATATGATTATATATGTTTTTAAGTGTTTTTATATTTACCCAATAAAAGATAAAGGCTTAAAATACAGAAAGAGTTCAATTTTAGGCTTTTATACTCTAATTTTCACTAAAGGTTCACTTATCACCTTTTAATGGTGAACCGTCATTAAATATAGTTTTGATCACTCTTATACATTCTTTTGGACCAAATAAAACTTTTATTAAGAATCGGGACATCAAATTTTACTTTGTGTAATTTTTGGTACCTTTCTGATAAAGTTCATTTTTTTTTATGAATAGTGTAAAATGTTGCATTTTAATTCAAAACCTCTTTTTGATCTAATTTATTTATATGATTAGATTATCTTTTGAATTGGTTTTAAAGTTAAATTAGAATATATTTTTACCAGTTAATCCAATGGTGGTCATTGGAATCAATTTCGATTTGAAATCGGACTTAAACTAGTGTCAATCTTTTGATACTTATTGTTTTGTAAAAACACGCTATTTGTCATGACAGCGGGAATTAATTATTAAATTAATTAATTCGACTTATATGTTTTGAATTTTGTAAAATGGACTTCATTTTTGAGTTTGGAATATCAAATATAGCTTAGGGTGAATTTTTGGTAATTTTCTGAAAAACTTCAATTTTTGATGAATAGTGAAACCACTAAGTGGTAATCAAGCAAACTGATTTTTCAGTTAAATAAAATTTTACCACTAATGTGTATTGAATTTTGAAAATCCGACATACATGGTTGTCATTAAGAAGTAAAATGTGGTTCAATGAGATTATAATAATTTTTTGGTGAATAGTAACTCATTAAGTTCTTAATCGCGATTAGTGGTAATTAGGGTAGTTTAATGTATAAATAATGCTTTAATAATATAAAATGACCTAGACACATGTCCCAACCTCATTGGTTGTGTCATGTCCGACCAAGACAAGTCATGGCCTAACTTGGGGACCCCATGTATCCACTTTTGTTGGGAAATAACATAAATTACTTTTTATTAAATGTTAAAGTGAAAATGACACAAACATAATATGTTTTGCGAAAACAATTTTTAAGTGGGGTTATACAAGTCCAAATTTTGATTATAAATATTCAATGGAAAGCTAAAAAGATTTCCTATATCATAGTATTTGTTTTATAATTTTTAGACATTAAATAAATTAAATTATGTACGACATAATAATGATGCAGTGATGACATCATTATTTAACGATTAAAATAAAATGGAAAGATAATGTAAAATCTAAAACCTACACATGGCCAAAACCAATTGGATGAGTGGATTTCGAATCCTTATCACCTTATCCACGAATTCTATCAATGTGGGACCTTTTAAAACCGAAACACATTTTCAAATAAAGTTATATTTCTTTACTTTCCAAAAGTGCCCCTCCTCTCCCCTTATAAAAGGCCCCCACCTCTACCTCATTTCACACACTCTTCAAGCCATTGGCTCGGCCAACCCCTGCCCATTTTCTCTCTCCACATCCCTCTCCTCATCCTAGAGGATTCCCCTTGGGCAGAATCCTTTCAAAGGAAGCCTTTAAGCTCAAATCAAAAGGAGTTACACTTTTTAAGGTAATTCATCCTCTCATGCTCATTTGTTTTATTTTGCTTCTCCAACCCCCTAAACTCTTTTTATTTACTTCTTTTGTAACAACACCAGTATCTTCAATATACTAGGATGTTGTTATAAGAGTTATTTGAGCTACACTCTCACACAACTACATCAAATGGTTAAAGAACATACGTTTTCCGTGGATGGCGAAATTATGCCTCCCGAAACGATGATTGTTCAATACTCATTTAACACCTTCAAAGGTGGCCATTATGATGTCACTATTTTTATATATGATATATATTATGTATATGTTTTCCTTAAGCTTCTGTTTTTCTTCATTTTGGTCATGCTTTATGGCTTCCATTATGGGTATACGCGATATCTTCATTTAAGGAAGTGCGGACTACCGCCCCCTCAAAGTGATGTGATTCGTTAATGCCATATGTGGGACGTGTAAAGGATGGATTTAAAGTTATTATATATGATTTTATACTGGAATTATAATATACCTACATATCATTATTATTTATTTCCATTAATGTATGAGATAGAAATGAAGGTAGCGTTCATGCGTACGTACGGACTACCGTCTCCATGAACGGTGCATTTCATTTCTTATCCCCAAATGTAATGTACTATTAAAAGTACATGTATATAATGGATATATATAATTAATGATATATCTAAATGATGAATATAATTCTGGAATTAAAATATACATACCTATCATTTAGTTTTAATTCCATTAATATGACAAAGAAATGAAAGTAGCGTTCATGCGTACGTACGGCTTACCGTCTCCATGAACGGTGCATTTCATTTCTTACCTCTAAATGTGATGTAATATTATAAATGAATGTATGTACTGGATATATATGACATATATGATATCTACATAATGAATACCATTCTGGATATAATGAACCTTTGACCAAATTAACAACATGTAAGTATAAGAAGTCAATTTTTGACTTAAGAACCAAATACCGACAAAATGAACATTATTAACTTAAATGATTACATGATGTTCATAACATGGTATAAAAGGAATAATGAACTTGGAAAAGATTCATAATCAAGTAGAGATTAACTAAAGTTTATTATTCAGGAGTTTAAAGAACGGTCGGGTCAAGTCAGATACGAGGTATGGGAACTTCTTAACCCAATTTCCATTCTTTGGGTTAATCTCCTACTTTCAAATTATGTCATTATATTATTATGTAGTATCTTGTATTTGTACTTTATTTATGTGTACTTATAGTGAATACACATAATGTATCTATTTTATTTTAAAAATTATCTTTGTATGGGACTTCGTCTCAATCTCCTTTCGTTGAGGCATATTTTATTTTATACACAACTTTCTTTTATGCGGTGTATAAACCCCTTTGACTTTTACGTTTATTCAAAAGGAATCTTTTTTATACGAAGCGTTTACTAAACGACAAAAGGGAATGTTTTTGTCGTACGTATGCGGCGACAACGACTTCTCCGCCGTCGTAACCGTTATTTGAGTTTCGGCTTCCTCTACAAGCCATACCTTCTTTTTAAAAGAAAAATAAATACCATATTTTACTTTTATTTTATTTTGGTATTGAAAATGGTTTTCATAATGTTTTTATATCAATGTGTTGTATTGATATCTCGTGATTGAATTGTGGAAATTTTATGTTTCCTTTATGCTTGTTTTATGTGATATGATTATGTTATGGTTCTTGGGCATTATTATGAAGACGGGTGGTTCCGTGATAAACTAAGGGCGGGTGAGCCCGTTATAGCTCTCCAATGCATTGGGTAACGCGAAGGAGTGAAACGTTAAGGTTTCTCCGAAGAGATTTTAGGGAATATACTGTGATGGGTATTCCAAACGTAACCAAGAGGGTTACTCCCTACGTAAGAATGTTATGAATGCCTCAAGTTACCTTTACGTCTTATGATTTCTATGATTTATTCATGATTTTATGAGGTATGTTAAAGTGCCTATGTTTTATGGGTAAAGTATGATTTCATTCTTATGTATATATGAACTCATGTTTCCTTTCCATGTTTTTTTTATAACCCATACTGAGTTTTTATGCTCATCCCAAGTTTTTGAAATGTTTTTCACAGGTCAAGGGAAAGGTACATGATAAGATGATAGAGTCAAGGATGTGTCAAGAAATAATCCATGTTTTATTTTAAATGTGTTTCCATTGATGGGAATGAAGAATAATATCTTTATGTAACCACTTTGTTTATATGTGGAATGTAATGCAAGTTTTATGATCTAATTCTCTAAAACTCTAAACCTGAAAAGATCCTCAATGTGAATTATTCATTTAATTCAACATTAAGTAAGGTTTAAGGCTGGGGCCTTATAGTTGGTATCAAAGGTCGGTTTAGATAACTTTAGGAGTTAGAATTCTATTAAATGATTATCCAAAAATTTTTTTTTTTTTTTTTCTTTTTCGAAATGATATAGCATTTAAAGATTACCATGTTGCTTCATCTAAGACATGTTTGTTCAGAATGGTTTTCCGCAGAGGAAACAGGGAAGCAGTGCTAGGAAGGCATACAGAAGGAAATAACCTTCCGAATCAGCATCCAGAAATGGTCGGAATTGGAACTGAACAGTTTGTTGCAGTAATGGCGCAGTTGACTCAGGCGATAAATGGTGGTGGTATCCATGCACGAGATCAGCCAGATCAGCCGCAGAGGAACATGTCAGTGGTGGAACATTTCATGAGGCAACATCCACCATCATTCAGAGGATCATCTGACCCTGTGCAAGCTGAAGGGTGGATTAAAGCACTGGAGAAGATTTTTGATGTCATGGGGTGTTCAGACAATCAAAAGGTTAGTCTTGCTATTTACCGTTTGGAGGGTGAAGCAGATCAGTGGTGGTCTATGGTTAAAAATATCAGGGAAGCCGATGAGATTGATGCTCTTGACTGGGATGATTTCAAAGGTATGTTTCTTGAGAAGTATTTTCCTAAGGCTGTTCGACTTAGGATGGAAAAGCAATTCTTGGAATTGAGGCAAGAGGAAGACTCAGTGGCTGCCTATGAAGAAAGGTTCACTCGATTGGCAAGGTATGCTCCCAATTTTATCCGGGACCTTGATAGTAAAATCAATCGTTTTTACTCAGGATTAAAGCCAAAGTATCGAAGGGCATTAGCTTCTCGAGAGTTTAAAAGTTATGAAAAGCTTGTTCGATGTGCTGAGAAGGTGGAAATGGAGTTTGCCGATGACCAAGTGTTCTATAACAACCAGCAGAAGAAGAGACCGAGGTGGCAGGAGAAAGGTAAGAATTCTTCAAAGAAGTCTGATGGTAAGAGAACTAAGTTTCCAGTTTGTGATAAATGTGGCAAAAGGCATGCTGGGGAATGTCTTCTGAATTCTGGGAAGTGCTACCGATGTGGTAAGATGGGACATAAGGCTCGTGATTGCACTGAAAAGGATCAAGGTGAAGGTAAAAACAAATTTGATTTACAGTTAGTGAAATGTTTTAAGTGCAATAAGATGGGTCACTATGCAAACGAGTGTCCGACAAGGATCTTGAGTGATGGGAAGCAGTTAGACTACAAGCAGAAAGGGGTGGTGAAATCCTTTGCAACTACTTCAGCGGATGTCGGGCCATCAAATGAAGTCGTATCAGGTACTTTGTTTGTTTTTTCAGACTATGCCAGTGTGTTGTTTGATTCGGGGTCTACACATTCTTTCATCTCTGAGACCTTTTCTAGTAAAATGGGAATACCATCTCAAGAAATGACTCCTGAACTTTTGGTAAAAACACCTGGGGGAAGTGTCGAGGCAAAAAGAATTTATAAGAATCTTCCTATCCTTATCTGTGGAAAGAACCTACTTGCAAACCTTATTGTTCTACCTCTAGTAGAGTTTGATGTTATCCTGGGTATGGATTGGCTCTCTATTTACCATGCTAAGATTGACTGTAGAGCTAAAGAAGTTTCTTTTCAGAAAGACTTTCAGTTTGTTTACAAGAATGAACCCTTACTTTTGATAACATATGAAGAGGCCGAGAAACTTGTAAAAGATGGAAATGAATGTTACCTTGCACACGTCGTTGAAAATAAAGGAACTGTTCAGATTAATGATGTGCCAGTGGTAAATGAGTATCCTGATGTTTTTCCTGATGAGTTGCCTGGAATAATACCAGATCGGGAAGTTGAGTTTACTGTTGACTTAGTTCCTGATGCTAAGCCAATTTCAAAACCCCCTTATCGAATGGCACAAATTGAACTTTTAGAGTTGAAGGAGCAATTGCAAGATTTATTAGAGAAAGGTTTCATTAGACCTAGCACATCACCATGGGGTGCTCCTGTTTTATTTGTTAAAAAGAAAGATGGTTCTATGAGACTTTGCATTGATTATAGAGCCTTGAATAATATCACTGATAAGAACAAATATCCTTTGCCTCATATCGATGATTTGTTTGATCAGCTCCAGGGAGCTCAGTTTTTTTCAAAGATTGACTTGAGATCGGGGTACCATCAGCTGAAGGTAAAGGAGGCAGATATTCCGAAGACCGCTTTCCGTACGAGATATGGCCATTATGAATTTGTAGTTATGCCTTTTGGGTTAACCAATGCACCTACTGTATTCATGTACCTTATGAATAAAATTTTCCATGAGTTCTTGGATAAGTTTGTGATTGTGTTTTGAGATTTGGGAAGAGATTGTGTGTGCCTTGTGATTCACAGTTGAAGAGAGAGTTGTTATGTGAAGCTCATAGTTCTCCGTTTTCAGTTCATCCGGGCAGTACTAAGATGTATAGAGATCTGCGGGAGTATTACTGGTGGGATGGAATGAAAAGAGACATTGCTGATTTTACTGTGAAGTGTTTGACTTGTCAGCAGGTTAAAGCAGAGCGACAGTTACCGAAAGGGATGCTTCAGCCTTTACCAGTGCCAGAGTGGAAATGGGAGAATATATCCATGGACTTTGTTGTTGGATTACCGAAGACATCTCGAGGTAATAATGCAATCTGGGTTATTGTTGATCGCTTGACCAAGTCTGCTCATTTCCTTTCTATACGAGATACTTTCTCTCTTGATCAACTTTCCCGTTTGTATCTTAAGGAGATAGTCAGGTTACATGGAGTTCCTCTCTCCATTGTATCGGATCGTGATCCCAGGTTTACTTCTAACTTTTGGAAAGGCCTTCAGAAGTCGTTGGGTACTGAATTAAATTTTAGTACAGCTTTTCATCCTCAATCAGATGGGCAGTCGGAACGAACAATTCAGACATTGGAGGATATGCTACGAGCTTGTTCTATGGATTATCAGGGAAGTTGGGACCAACATCTTTCTTTGGTCGAGTTTTCATATAATAACATTTTTCATTCTAGTATACAGATGGCACCATTTCAGGCATTATATGGGAAGCGGTGTCGAACTCCAGCTTTCTGGGATGAAGTGGGTGAAAGGAAGTTGATGGGACCAGAATTGGTAGAAGAGATGGCAGAAAAAGTTCAGCTGATTCAGAAACACATGAGAACAGCTCAGAGCAGGCAGAAGAGTTATGCGGATAACCGGAGGAAGGATCTATCTTTCGAGGTAGGTGATCATGCTTTTCTCAAGGTTTCTCCTTGGAAAAGTGTGATGAGATTTGGTAAGAAAGGAAAGTTGAGTCCAAGGTTTATTGGACCGTACGAAATTCTGGAAAGAGTTGGATCAGTTGCATACCGAGTGGCTTTACATCCAAGTATCTCTCAGGTACACAATGTTTTTCACGTTTCGATGTTGAGAAAGTATATGCCAGATCCATCTCATGTTTTGAGCCCAGAGGTAGTTCAGCTGGAAGAGAACCTATCTTATGAGGAACAACCGGTCCAGATTCTTGACCACAGGGAGCAAGTGTTACGGAATAAGGTGATTAAGCAGGTAAAGGTTTTGTGGAAAAATCACATGATTGAAGAGGCAACATGGGAATCTGAAAATGCTATGAGGGATAAATACCCCCACTTATTTTGATAAGTGAATAAAATTGCGAGGACGCAATTCCCAAAAGGGGGGAAGGATGTAACATCCCAGGTAAATGAAGAATAAATAATTTTAATATTTATTAATATTTATGAATTAAATATTAAATTCTATTTTAAAGGGGTTGCTATGTTCGATAGCGTACCCGATACGCAACGATGAGTTCCTTTGAAAACTTACGTTGCACACTAGTAATAAAATAATATTATTTTAAATGTTAGTTAACATGTAGCCGTTGTATTGGCGGGAATGGATAGAAATAACTAAAATATGATTATATATGTTTTTAAGTGTTTTTATATTTACCCAATAAAAGATAAAGGCTTAAAATACGGAAAGAGTTCAATTTTAGGCTTTTATACTCTAATTTTCACTAAAGGTTCACTTATCACCTTTTAATGGTGAACCGTCATTAAATATAGTTTTGATCACTCTTATACATTCTTTTGGACCAAATAAAACTTTTATTAAGAATCGGGACATCAAATTTTACTTTGTGTAATTTTTGGTACCTTTCTGATAAAGTTCATTTTTTTTTATGAATAGTGTAAAATGTTGCATTTTAATTCAAAACCTCTTTTTGATCTAATTTATTTATATGATTAGATTATCTTTTGAATTGGTTTTAAAGTTAAATTAGAATATATTTTTACCAGTTAATCCAATGGTGGTCATTGGAATCAATTTCGATTTGAAATCGGACTTAAACTAGTGTCAATCTTTTGATACTTATTGTTTTGTAAAAACACGCTATTTGTCATGACAGCGGGAATTAATTATTAAATTAATTAATTCGACTTATATGTTTTGAATTTTGTAAAATGGACTTCATTTTTGAGTTTGGAATATCAAATATAGCTTAGGGTGAATTTTTGGTAATTTTCTGAAAAACTTCAATTTTTGATGAATAGTGAAACCACTAAGTGGTAATCAAGCAAACTGATTTTTCAGTTAAATAAAATTTTACCACTAATGTGTATTGAATTTTGAAAATCCGACATACATGGTTGTCATTAAGAAGTAAAATGTGGTTCAATGAGATTATAATAATTTTTTGGTGAATAGTAACTCATTAAGTTCTTAATCGCGATTAGTGGTAATTAGGGTAGTTTAATGTATAAATAATGCTTTAATAATATAAAATGACCTAGACACATGTCCCAACCTCATTGGTTGTGTCATGTCCGACCAAGACAAGTCATGGCCTAACTTGGGGACCCCATGTATCCACTTTTGTTGGGAAATAACATAAATTACTTTTTATTAAATGTTAAAGTGAAAATGACACAAACATAATATGTTTTGCGAAAACAATTTTTAAGTGGGGTTATACAAGTCCAAATTTTGATTATAAATATTCAATGGAAAGCTAAAAAGATTTCCTATATCATAGTATTTGTTTTATAATTTTTAGACATTAAATAAATTAAATTATGTACGACATAATAATGATGCAGTGATGACATCATTATTTAACGATTAAAATAAAATGGAAAGATAATGTAAAATCTAAAACCTACACATGGCCAAAACCAATTGGATGAGTGGATTTCGAATCCTTATCACCTTATCCACGAATTCTATCAATGTGGGACCTTTTAAAACCGAAACACATTTTCAAATAAAGTTATATTTCTTTACTTTCCAAAAGTGCCCCTCCTCTCCCCTTATAAAAGGCCCCCACCTCTACCTCATTTCACACACTCTTCAAGCCATTGGCTCGGCCAACCCCTGCCCATTTTCTCTCTCCACATCCCTCTCCTCATCCTAGAGGATTCCCCTTGGGCAGAATCCTTTCAAAGGAAGCCTTTAAGCTCAAATCAAAAGGAGTTACACTTTTTAAGGTAATTCATCCTCTCATGCTCATTTGTTTTATTTTGCTTCTCCAACCCCCTAAACTCTTTTTATTTACTTCTTTTGTAACAACACCAGTATCTTCAATATACTAGGATGTTGTTATAAGAGTTATTTGAGCTACACTCTCACACAACTACATCAAATGGTTAAAGAACATACGTTTTCCGTGGATGGCGAAATTATGCCTCCCGAAACGATGATTGTTCAATACTCATTTAACACCTTCAAAGGTGGCCATTATGATGTCACTATTTTTATATATGATATATATTATGTATATGTTTTCCTTAAGCTTCTGTTTTTCTTCATTTTGGTCATGCTTTATGGCTTCCATTATGGGTATACGCGATATCTTCATTTAAGGAAGTGCGGACTACCGCCCCCTCAAAGTGATGTGATTCGTTAATGCCATATGTGGGACGTGTAAAGGATGGATTTAAAGTTATTATATATGATTTTATACTGGAATTATAATATACCTACATATCATTATTATTTATTTCCATTAATGTATGAGATAGAAATGAAGGTAGCGTTCATGCGTACGTACGGACTACCGTCTCCATGAACGGTGCATTTCATTTCTTATCCCCAAATGTAATGTACTATTAAAAGTACATGTATATAATGGATATATATAATTAATGATATATCTAAATGATGAATATAATTCTGGAATTAAAATATACATACCTATCATTTAGTTTTAATTCCATTAATATGACAAAGAAATGAAAGTAGCGTTCATGCGTACGTACGGCTTACCGTCTCCATGAACGGTGCATTTCATTTCTTACCTCTAAATGTGATGTAATATTATAAATGAATGTATGTACTGGATATATATGACATATATGATATCTACATAATGAATACCATTCTGGATATAATGAACCTTTGACCAAATTAACAACATGTAAGTATAAGAAGTCAATTTTTGACTTAAGAACCAAATACCGACAAAATGAACATTATTAACTTAAATGATTACATGATGTTCATAACATGGTATAAAAGGAATAATGAACTTGGAAAAGATTCATAATCAAGTAGAGATTAACTAAAGTTTATTATTCAGGAGTTTAAAGAACGGTCGGGTCAAGTCAGATACGAGGTATGGGAACTTCTTAACCCAATTTCCATTCTTTGGGTTAATCTCCTACTTTCAAATTATGTCATTATATTATTATGTCGTATCTTGTATTTGTACTTTATTTATGTGTACTTATAGTGAATACACATAATGTATCTATTTTATTTTAAAAATTATCTTTGTATGGGACTTCGTCTCAATCTCCTTTCGTTGAGGCATATTTTATTTTATACACAACTTTCTTTTATGCGGTGTATAAACCCCTTTGACTTTTACGTTTATTCAAAAGGAATCTTTTTTATACGAAGCGTTTACTAAACGACAAAAGGGAATGTTTTTGTCGTACGTATGCGGCGACAACGACTTCTCCGCCGTCGTAACCGTTATTTGAGTTTCGGCTTCCTCTACAAGCCATACCTTCTTTTTAAAAGAAAAATAAATACCATATTTTACTTTTATTTTATTTTGGTATTGAAAATGGTTTTCATAATGTTTTTATATCAATGTGTTGTATTGATATCTCGTGATTGAAATGTGGAAATTTTATGTTTCCTTTATGCTTGTTTTATGTGATATGATTATGTTATGGTTCTTGGGCATTATTATGAAGACGGGTGGTTCCGTGATAAACTAAGGGCGGGTGAGCCCGTTATAGCTCTCCAATGCATTGGGTAACGCGAAGGAGTGAAACGTTAAGGTTTCTCCGAAGAGATTTTAGGGAATATACTGTGATGGGTATTCCAAACGTAACCAAGAGGGTTACTCCCTACGTAAGAATGTTATGAATGCCTCAAGTTACCTTTACGTCTTATGATTTCTATGATTTATTCATGATTTTATGAGGTATGTTAAAGTGCCTATGTTTTATGGGTAAAGTATGATTTCATTCTTATGTATATATGAACTCATGTTTCCTTTCCATGTTTTTTTTATAACCCATACTGAGTTTTTATGCTCATCCCAAGTTTTTGAAATGTTTTTCACAGGTCAAGGGAAAGGTACATGATAAGATGATAGAGTCAAGGATGTGTCAAGAAATAATCCATGTTTTATTTTAAATGTGTTTCCATTGATGGGAATGAAGAATAATATCTTTATGTAACCACTTTGTTTATATGTGGAATGTAATGCAAGTTTTATGATCTAATTCTCTAAAACTCTAAACCTGAAAAGATCCTCAATGTGAATTATTCATTTAATTCAACATTAAGTAAGGTTTAAGGCTGGGGCCTTATAATTTCACACAAAGGGTTATTACATCATCCATGACTTAGGGAATAGTTCATTAAGCTTATAATGCATTAATATGGTAAATTGACGTATTTACTATGCACTAAAAATTCAAGTATTTCAAAAAAACCAAAAAATTAACCCCAACCATTTTCAACATTTATGATTCAAAAATTAACTCCATTTTATGAAAATAATTTTTAAATATGAGAAAATTAATTTTTAATTAAAATCATTATTTACTCGAAAAATACAGTTTAAAATTTATACCAAATTTTATAACACATTCCAAAATTAACTAAAGTCTAATAAAATTATCCTAAAATGATAATACATCAAAATTTTAATTTATAAATACTTTTATGAAAATAAATTTTCATTTAAATAATTTTATTAATTATAAAATTGAAATTAAATATTTTCGACTTACAAAAATAACAACACCTAAATATTAATTTTTAAAATATTAATTTACTTACACTATGATATAATTATGTAATAATTTCATTTATAATATTCATAAAATTTATTTATAGATTTATGGGTAATTTTTCTATTCAATTGGTCATATTACTATTGATAAGGTATCATTACTTTTCTAAAGTAATAACTCACTATTTCTTTTATATAGGTTCTCCAATTTCTGGAAACACTTCTTATCTCATTTATTATTCATTTATAATCTTTTTATTGTGTTCTAAAAGTTATTTCAGGTGATTTATACTATATAAAATATTTATAAGAAAGAAAAATTCATTGATAAAATTTTAGATTATTACATAACATGCCACTATATAATATTAAAATGTTATTTAAAGAAGCATAGTATTTTGATAAGTATAATATATAATAATTATGCATACTTATATGAATTTATATAAAAGGGGGATATTGAAAATAACATTTATCACTCATGGTGACGTCAGTCCATATGTACGCATGAAGAATAATTCCATTTTCTAATGATAAAAAAGAAAAAAAGTTGAAATTATTATATCATAACAGAATCCTTATTATATAATAAATATAATATATATTCAGTGAATATTTTATTATAACTATACATGAGAGGTGGTAATTTAAAATGGATCGCATCACTATGTAGAGGCGGTATTCCACATGTACGCACAAGAGGTATTTTCATTTCCCATATTGTGGAATGGAGCTAGAAAACGGTAATTACATAATCATAATAAAATATTTTTATATTTATGTTACTGAATAAATTATTTTATGATAGATACAATAAATTTAGATTAATTATAAAAATAAATAAGATTGGAAAGCATTATTAAAGTCGATTACCTCTTTTTTGAGAGGCCTCATTTGGATTACACCTTAAGCCCTCTTAGGATGATGTTAAGAGAAGACCATATGATAAAGAATGAATGGAGAAAGATATAAATGTATTAGGATATGTATTATATAATATATAAGGCATAAACATTGTGAATAATGGATGATATGAGGTTCCAATTTATAAGTGAAGTAAGGGCACACATTGAATACATAAAAGATTTAAATATAATTGTCATATATCTCAAGTAAAATAATTCCAAATGGACATGTATTTAACATAAAACTTGGATAAGGTTGAAATATAATCACATAGTAAAATTTATATTACTTATGGTTTCATTTTAAACCTTATTTATGGTTTAACCACTTTTATCCTTAATCAGAGTAACATTTTTTTAGAATTTAAGGGTCATAAATTTACCAATATTGTGATAAGTGGATCAAAAATGGCCTATGGATTAAATTTTAGACTATTTACCATTTTTAATATACCCTTTCAAAAAAAATATTTTAAAATCTTCTCATATTTTATTATTTAATATAAAATATAATTAAAGTCATTTTTTACTATTCGTTTAATTTGTATTTTACACTCACCAAGATAATAATATATTTCAAATATAAACTATTTTTCCATCAATTATAAAGTATTATTCACTATAAAATTCATATAAACATATAATTTATCCAAATAATATTTCTTTTAATGTTGTTAAAGTCATTTATTCTCTTTTTACTACTATTTTCAAAAGCAAAGAGCCAGTATTGCATAAGAATTGGCTGCAATTATATAATCAATAAAAGGTAAAAATAAAATAAAATCTTAGAAATAATTTTTCTATGTTCAAATAAAAAAATTCATTCTTATAATCTTTTTATCCATATGAAAACATATAATAGAAATTAAAATCAAGAGAGTTACACTTTGTATTTATCCATTTCTTAAAATAATATATATTTTATAATCAAAGGAACGTGGAACCTAAAAAATTAAATTTAGAAGATATTGTGATAATAGTGTAGATAAAATAATAATAATAATAATTTATATTTGATTTTAATACCCTATCATAAGTTTTTAACCACAATTAAACTATTTTACCCCTTTACTGTGGTAACGACATTTGTCTAACCAAATTTACTAATCATATTGAACACAAATAAAATTGAAATTATTACCAAATCTGAACTTTCCTAACTCCAAATATGGAATAAATTTTTATGAATTAAATTTATATAAGTGGGAGAAATCTATTTTAACATAAATACATAAAACTCAATGAAAAATAGTTTTCATAAAAATGAGTTTTTAATCCCACAAATGATCTTATAGGAAAATCAATTATAATAATGAGTCATATGTAAATAATTAGAATATTTCAGATTAAATGTGACTTATGTTGCTTTAATATAATATTTAAAACATAATTATAATTTTAAAGAACGTTATTTTAATAAAAAATAAATAGTTTTATAAAACATTGTATTTTCACTATTAACATAAAAATAAATATTTTTAAAAAAATACAACAAATAAACCAAGTATAATATTGACATGATAATTTCTATAAATTATATTCATTTCCTTAAATTCAATTTATAAAAATGCAAAAATTATCTATAATGGGAACATATTTTTTATGAAAATATTTTTTTAAGAATTAAATAACTTTAGAAAAATGCAAACAATTTTATTATGTATTAATAAATACATTATCACTATTTAAAACCATTATACATATTTTTCCAAATTAATTCATTCATATTTTCATCATCAATTTGACGGGTATGTTATAATGGTCACATTTAAATATTAATATTTTATAGTATAACACAATTTGATTAAAGATCGTTATTATTTGTTAGGAAATATATCATTATCATTATTATTTTAGACAAAAAATTTGGGGTCTTACATTCTACCCCTATTAAAAAATTATTCCATTGCTATTTTTTATCTCAATAATGAGGGGTTCAATATTTTAAAATACTATTGTAAAAAACGCACATTGTACAAAGGAATGATAAAACATCCCTTGCAAAGTGGAAGTGGGAAACATAATGTTTTCCAAAAAACACATAATCGATTTCCAAGATATGAAGAAAAATAATGGGAAATGAAAATATGTATATGTAAGATAAATATAATGTATAAGGGATAAAATAGAGTGATATATAACATGTTTATGTGAATGTTAATTACTAAAAAATGAAAAATCAATATAGGATAAATAATATCATCAATTCATCAGAAATGAAGGTTAAAGGATAAATTTTTTATTTCAAGATAATTTTCCTAATGTTGAGGAATTCATTTACCATAGAATATGAAAAAATATACTTACATGATTTCAACAAATATATAAACATAATTTCATCCTTTTCTTGTTTCATGTAGTTTTTCCACTTCTATCTCAAATCTTACTCTATGAAATTAATATTTTAGTTGAACTTTTTCAGGTATAAAGTACTAAATCTAAGTTTTAATAGATCACAATATATCTAAAATGATAAAAAATTATTCCTCCCATCTTTAAAAATAAAACAAACCCTATATGGCTAGAATAAGATAATATAATTTTCAGTATGAATAAAAATTCATAAATATATGTCAAAAATCTAAATAATAAGACCCAATGTAAAAATTAAATCATTCTATAAATAATTTTCTATAAAACTCTTCAAAATATGACTTACAAGTTTAAACCCCAAAAATTATAATTATTTGATTATATATTCTTTTGAGATCAATTTTATATTTATCTCCAAACCACATTAACCACTCATAATATCATATACAAAAAATATATATATTTCCTAATCATATATTCTCTAAATTATTCTAATAATTCATTAAATCTCCATAAATATAAAATAAACTCATATATGAATCTAAAATATATTTAAAAATTTATTCCTAAAATAAAATTATATTCAAAAATTATTTTAATTTACCTTAATCATATAATGTTCCCAATATAGTGAAGTTCTTCAAAAAAATTAATTACATAGTCACCAAATCATATTTCAATCCCATATTAATCTATACGATAAAAAATAAATTTGAAAATTTTACTAACTCTTTTATCCAGATTAACCAAAATTACCTCAACATCAAATATCATATTAACCCTAAAGGGTACCAATATCATTCAACTTATGTGTAAAAAATATAAAAAATGTATTTCTTAAATAACATTTTCGCTTATTAAACTTAAGGGTTAAATAATCATCAAACATCTATTAAATCTCAAAAAATGTCTCATAATGTACACCCATCACATAAAACCTAAAATGGGTATTTATTCCTTCAATATTATGTTCAGTCGTGGACTTATTAACCCATGATGGTTTGTAAAAATCTTAAACTATTCTCATATGAAAAAAAACATAGTTTTTTTGGTATATTTTCAAATAATAATAACATTTTAAAATGAATAATTATTGTTCATAAATATTGTATGAATCAACCAAATAATATCTTGAGGGAGTTTCAAAACATGTGTATAGTTATTCCTCTTCCTCAGGCACCACGTGATGATCGAGTTAACACCCAACCAACTTTTTTAGTGTTATTACCCCTAGGTGCATCTATTTTAGAGAATGTTTCCACTTATTTGTACCCAAATAGGTATTTAACCACTAAGAAGACCCACTCTCAATAGTTCCACAAAATTTTAAACTGATTTCCAATCCGTAAACTAATATCAAAATTTTTCCATAGGGTTATATTATCTAACCTATATTTTTATATTTATAATTCACAAGGGTCCTACTAAACATCATTTGATATCAACTGTTACACCCTAACTCCAATAACCCAGAGCTAGTGGTTATATTACCACATTGTATAAAAATACAATATATGTTATTTTACATGATCACATAGTTTAATAGTCTATGAATTATTGAAAAATACATTAATCTTGTGTTATATTTTAAAACATCAAATAAAACATATTATTCTAGTGAAAACCTTATTATTTGTTTTATTATATCTTTTAAAACATTGATATATCACTTCTTTGAATCCTAGAGGAAGTAAAAATAATAATAAAGGATGAGCTCATATGATCAGTATGGAAAATCATAAAACATAAGCTGTTACAAAATAAATAAATCATGAAGAATATGGAAGAGAAAAATAATAATCAAATATTTGATAAAACTAATATCATAAAAAAGGGACTATATCATTGGATGAAATCTAAATATAAATATTCACATGTATAATAAAAACTAATTTTATAATGGTGGGATGAATATATTGGACATTATAATCTTACCACCAAGGCTTCGTGCCAAGGCACCATAAATAAATAAATATAAAATATGCTAAATACCTAGGTTATTTTGACATATGAAACCTGAAGATACATCAAGGATCCACAATGGACCCCACCCATCATTTAATAATCCCAATTAATTCTTTATATGAATGAAATGAATAAAATTTCAATACATTATCAACATAATCATTTATATTAAAAAGCTAGCATACACAATGATAATATTTGTGCAAGTCAATAAATTAAAAAACAAGATCAAAAGACATCTATATAAATAATATGGATAAAATTATACGGCTATATTCCCAGAAAATCATATTAATAAATAAGGTGTTTTGAGATAGAGGAAAATACTTGCAAAAGATCCCTAGAATATTTCTTGATGAAAATTCCAATTTCACTGTAAAATCACTTATTTTAAATATAAAAATTTCTATAATATTAGGGTAAATTTTTAATTTAAAAGAACTATAAAAACATAAAAAGTTGTCCTAAAATAAAATAATAGTTTTTATAGTGGTAAAATCCATTCTTCTATTAAATTTTATAATAAATATTACATTCACAACTTTGGTAAAAATTAAACCACACAAAAAAATCGAAAGAATATGACTTTAAAATATTTTTTTAGAAATTAAAACATTGTTAAAATGAAATTAATAAATCATTGAATAAAATTAAAATCATATTGAAATTTATTTAATTAAAATATGGATATATAAGAAAAATATTATTGGTTGAATACAAAAAATAATGTCAGCTTTCTTTAGAAACATTATTTCAGAATTTTGAGTACATAGAGAGAAGAAAATTAAATAATTACTTGTAATTAAAAAATAGAGGAAAATAGAATCAATGGTTTTTAATATAGAAATATAATATTATTCTAAAAATATAATCTTAAACATAAACAATCTAAAATAATGATGAGATTACAAAATAAAGCCTTGTCATTTTTTGTAACATTTAAATCATAAACCCCATGAAAGAAAGTACTTAAAATAAAACATCAAATGCCATGAATATAAATATATTAATGATATATCATATAATTAAGGAAATATATACACCACATTACATAAAAAAGTGGTTAATATGAAATATTTCTCACATAAACAAAAGGATTATGAGAAACCCGTATCTGAAGTTTGACTTTCCTCGTAATTTCTTTTAACCTCTTGTATAGTAATTTTAAATTTACCATAAATATATACCAAAACAATATTCATACTTATAATATATTTTCTAATTTACTTATAACATCTTAACACACTTTCCTTAACAATAAATTATTAAAATCACTGTTCTGGGTGATATCTATTTGGTTTTTTATACAGGTTTCTGTTCAAGAATTCTAGTCATTAAACAGTTTTCAGGGTTAAATAATCTAAAGAATTTTAATAATATAATTTATATAATATTATTAAATTATATCACCAGTATTAAAAATTATTTAATAATTAACTTCATAAACATTATCCATCCATCCATCCAACATCAAATTTTTATTCAAAAGAGAGAAAAATACAGGTATTTAGAGTCAAGAAACAAAACAAAAAGAGACACACCAGGAACATCAAAAAGAACAAGGGCGCTCAGGACCTAAGGAGGTTCTGAAGTATTGGAGACCCAGAGCATCACCTCAGATTAATTTAACCCCCTCCAACTTCAAGAATTTGGTCGAAGGGAGGCATGTGATGTTGGAGTCCGCTGGTGCCATGGAAGTGAGGTGATATGCAACTTTGTTCCCCTATCTCTAAGTGTGCATCACACGAACATCGCGAAGTAGGGTGCGACATTTTCTAACCCTATAGGATATCGACCATGGAACAAGTCCTTTACCATGAAAATAATCATGCAGAATCATTGAATCAGTCTCTTCTTGAGAAATATAAATATTCCTCTCATGGAAAAGCAATAACTCTACAAGCATTGCTCTTGCCTCACACTTAAGTGAGGTTCCATAACCAAAATGTGCAGTAAAGGCCAGCACCACACTTCCACTCCAGTCCCAAAACACTCCCCCACATCTCATATTGCTAAGCACATATGAACCATCCGAGTTGAGCTTGTAACCGGAAGACATAGTCCACCAATAGGTCCATTTCCCCTGAATTCATAAACATTATGAAATTACACATATGAGAGGTAAAACCGTCCTAAATAAGAGATTGGTATAAGGACTAAATGATTAAGATCATTCCATGGTATAATCTTAATATAACATTTAAGAAATATTATTCTTGTAATAATTATCATTTATATTCTTTTAATATAATTTTATCTCTCTCTATAAAAGGAGGATATTGAAAATGAAATATATTGTTCATTGAGATGGTAATTCGTACATATGGAAAAACGACACTTCCATTTTTTAATGAGAAGAATGAAAAAAGTTATATTATATTTTATCATTCAAGAATAATTAATAAATAATAAATTGAATACATATTTTTTAAATCCATTGTTATAAATATACCTTAGTAGAGGTGATAGAGAATAAATCACATCACTAAAAATAGGTGGTAGTCCACACACATGCACAACTAATACTTTCATTTCTCAATTGATGGAAATGAGGTGGAAAATGGTTCTCTTATAATCATAATAATGTATAATTATATTTATTATAATAAATTAATTATTTAATAACATATAAAATTTACCTATATGAATTATAAGATTATATAAAATTTGAAAATGTTAGTAAAGATGATTACCACTTTTTTTAGAGACCACCTTTGGCTTACACCTTATTCCTTCATAGGATGGTATTAAGAGAGGACCATAAGCTCAATAATGAATGTAAAAAATATATATATGTATTAGGGTATATTTTTTATGATATATAGGGATAAAACATTGTGAACAAGCTAAGAGATTAAGTTCTCTTGTATAATTGAGGAGAGGACACACATGGAATTACCTAAATTATTTAAATATAATTAATGATTTTATCAAGTAAAAAATATTTAAAAGGGCCTTATATTTCTAATAAATGGTTATAAAGGATGAAATTTCATCATCCAAAAAAATTATATATTTTTGGGTGTCATTTTAAACCTTATATATTGGTTTAACTCCTTTGTTAACCATTTTTAATATTAATAGTGGTAACACATTTTTCAAACATTAATAGTCATAAATTTAAATTTAAACGAAAAAGTGGCTCACAAATAGTCAATGAATGATACATTTCACCATTTACAATTCCACATATCTCATTTCAAGATTTTTTTAAACCATCTGATAAAATATTATTAACATAAAATATCATTACAGTCATGTTTGGGGCTATTTATTTAATTTGAATATAATGTCATTAACATAACAATGGATTTTAATTTTAAACTATTTTAACATAAATTATACATTATTATTAACTATAAAATTCAGGTAATTTAATTAATTATCCAAAAAAATATTTCTTTTAATATTATAATTTCCTTTAATAGTTTTTCCTAAGATTTACACAAGCATTGAGTCAATGTTGTGTAATAATATAAGGTAATTATTCCATCACCTAAAATTAAAAAAAATAAATTAATAAATATATTTATTTAAGTTCATAATATCTTTTTATATCAAATTCGTATAATCTTTTTATCCCTATGAAAACATATAAATGAAGTTAAATCAAGTGAGTGACATTTTGTATTTATCCCTTTCTTAAAATAATATAAATGTTATAATCAAAGTAATGTGTAACATAAATAAATAAACTGACAATATAAGGTGATAAGGGTAAAAATAAAACAATCAAATAATAATACATAAGACATTTTATGACCTTATCACAATTTTTTAACCTTATTTAACATGTTTTACCCCTTTACTGTAGAGAAAACATTTTTTTATGATAGTTGTTATTCATAATGGCCAAAAATGAAATCGAATTTATTAATGTATTTGAACCTATTCATACTTAATATGGTATTTATTTTAAAATATTAAAGTTATATAATATTAAGAAATAAATTTTAATATAAATTCATAACACGTAATTAAATATTGTTTTTAGACAAATGTGTTTTTAATCCCAAAAAAAACTTATAAAAAAATCAAATACTATACCGATTAAAATTTAATTAATTAAAATTTGTCTACTTAAAGGATATTTGTATTAATTTAATATAAATTTAATAACATAATTATTAATTTAAATTACTTTATTCAAAAAAAATATGATAGTTAAAAAATCAAGATTTTTTACTATTCACTAAATAATAAAACTTTTCTGAAAAATCCAAAAATTTCACCATAGGATAATAATGAAATGATGATTTCAAAAAAACATATCAATTTCATCAAATAAAATTTCTAATAAATATATAAATTAATTATAATTTCTTTTTATAAAGAACAATAAAACCCCATTCTTGAATAAAATATATTTTAAAATCATAAAATAAGTTTATTGAAAATTGATTACTTATTTTTCATTAATTAATTAATGAATTTTCATTATATAATATACTTATACATATTATTCATAATTTCATTAATCTATTTCATACATCAAATTTAATTTATACTTTATAATGGTTATATTTAAATAATAATATTTTTATAGTATATAATAATTCTCTTAAAGCCTGGTTTAGTGTGTTAATAAATTTATCGAGCTTGTTATTATTTTAAATAAATTTTAAAGTTGTTAAATATGACACATTATGAGATGTTGAATAAGAGTAATTAAATAGTGAATTACTTTAAAGTATTCGGTATTTTTGGTTTTTTGAAAATAAAAAATTCAAATCTGATGAGGTTTGTAGAAAAATAAGGATTAAGGGTATTCATTGGCTATTTAACAAATATATGGGGGAAATACTAGAAAAATGAATTCATAAGATTGTTGAATTTTTTGGTGATATGATCCTTGAGAATCATTCTAAATGAAATGATATATATAATATATTTAAAAAATTCTATTGATGATAACTTACAGATTTCCTAAAAAAAGAAGTTGAAGATGGAAATAAGTAGAATTTTGTATAATTTGTGACCAAATCCGTGATGAAATTGAGGATATTATATATAATAAATGAATACATAAAATATTGAAATTAATTTTTATTTTTGAAATTTAATTTCAAATTAATAATATTTATTGCATAAAAATTAATATTTAGTCTTGAAAATAAAACTACTCTCAATTCACAGGATGAGTGGTAAATAATTTAAGATGTAGTTATGTTGAAGTATTATATTAATATGATGAATGAGAAAATCAATTTTATTGAGAAGAAATCTATTTCTGAACTTGTACCAAGACATTAAAATAAAAATTTGATTTGCATCAAGTGGGTTTTTAGAAACAAAATCAATGAAAATATTAAACTATTAAGAAAAAACTGTATAATTGTATGAAAAAGATACACATAGGTGGAAGAAATTAGAAAAAAAAATTGGGTACAACTGCTAAAGCAACACACAACGCAAGGAAGAAAATTACATTAAATTGTAAGCCCAAGGACTTGACCTCGCCACATTCCCCTTACCCCCCCAAACCCTTACCACCCCACCACCAACGGTGGGGCCGTGGAATAAATTTATTTTGAAGGAAACATTACACTAATATAAATCATAGATAATATCAAAATATTTCTTCTAAAGGTATCTCTAAGACACTGCAAAGTATATCGAGTGGATATGAAGTCAATCTTTTTAAATAGTAATCTAGAAGAATATTTTTTATTCAACATGCTTATGGGTTTATTATAGATAATGATGGAAGAATAGTGTGTAAATTAAAGAAGGGTTTTTATATTCTAAAGAAGGCCCCTAGATCCTGTTATTCTATGTTGGATGGTTTATTAAAATACATTAAACTTACAAAAGGAAGGGTTTATAGAAAACTCCATGTAACATAAGTGGTAATAGGTAACATTTTTAATTGTATTTGTTGATTATATTATTTTTAGGGAATAAAAATATTACATGTGAAGAGATTACTTAGAAAATTAAGAATAATTTTAATATGTACATATTGAGTTAAATGGATTATTCACAAGTATTATATATTTCCAAAAAAATTGCATCTTCTATCATAAAATAAATATTCAAGAAATTGTTAAAGTAATTTTCCTTGGAGGATTTTAAAGAGGTTTAAACATCCATAGTAGATTGAAATAGTAAGACAAAAGTTGAGTCTAGAATAAATTATAATAGAAATTAACTGAAGAATATTTGGATGTTTTATATATCTAACAAAATCAATATAATATTTAGTATATGTGGTGACTCTTTGTGTTAATGAATCTCATATGTTTCTAGATAAAAAAAAATTTAGGTATATCAAAGGAACTCTGTGTTCTATTATTCTAGAAAAAAATAGATCAAACTTGTGATTTATATAATAGATATATGAAAACAAGGTAGGATATTTCAATTATAGAAAGACAAAATCTGGTGGAACCTTCATTTTAGATTAATGTTGTGTATGTTTTCATAACAATAATAAGAGTTCGTTTTATTTAATCAAAAATATGGAATAATATATTACAACAACACATGATTTTACATAGATGTTTTAGATTAAAATTCATCATGAATATCTAAAAGTGGATGATAAGATATTATTGAGAAATTCTTGAGAAAATTAGAGTTATATTAATCTATCAATAAACCACATGAAACACTCATGATCAAAGAACATTGATATCATATTTCATTTCACAAAAGAAAAGGTGTAATGTGGTTATGTGAAGTTTGAGTATATATCAAAAAATAATCATATTTCTAATATGTTTACAAAAATAATTCTAGGATAAATATTTTAATAATTAAGGTGGAAACTATATCTTCATCCTTCTACTTTCACCTAATAATTTGTGGGAAGTACCCCCCATTGGGTACTATACTATGTGTTCAGGGGGGAAAGTGTAATCTTATTTTTCAAATGGGGATAAGTAAAAAACTTTTATCTATTAATATAGATAGATAATTATTTCATAAAGGGGACAATTTAGATGAGTTAATTAATTAAAATTTATAACATTTAATCTACGTGAAAAAAAAAATTTTTAATAATCAAGAGATGGAATTCTCACTAAAATATTACCTTTTTTGGTTATATCATATCAATACACTTCTCATCTTATAAAGTATATGATTTTATGATTCTGATATGAATTTTTGAAATCTTTATAAGAAAAAGGTATATCTAACCAATTAATTTTTGTAGTTTGTGTGGAATTGAAATTTGAATGGGGTTGACTACAAATCTAAAGGGAAATATTGAATAACCTAGTCAAATTGTTAAAGATGATTTTATTTACTATATACTTTTACTAGGAATCATTGAAAATTACCATAGATAATTTTAAATTGTTTAGAATGTTTTTTAGAATAATTTTCTCATCAATGATATTGATCCTAGTGGAATTTATTTTATTTGATGAAATTTGGGATATTAGTATTGGTAATCCAGTTTCCTTAAGGGTCGCCTATAAATATAAAAAACTGGACAATATTTAGATTTCTATAAGGATAATTTTAACTATTTATGGGTCATTAGAATCTTCACAATATACATTTCATCACTAGATTAATGAATTAGAAAAGGATCAAGAGATCAATATATGTTATTAAAAATTCCATAGGGATCATTTGGATTTACATATGGGACATCTATATTCGATATGGGTAATTTGGACTCTATAAGGGTGATATAACATCATAAGGTTAATTTGTGGACCCTGTATAATCCAATTTCGTGAGGTTTATTTACTCTTTTGGGAAATCACTAGATATAAAAAAACGGAAAATGCGTGAACATAACCCTGATATCATAATAGTCATTTTAATAGACTATAAGTATCGTTTTTGGATATCAAAATGGTTAATTTCTTGATATATTTTTAAATAATAGTAATTTATGGAATATAATATCCCCATATCATATCACATGATATGATGAAATAATTTAAATCAATTGGTGCCAGTGTTGATATTCAATGGATTAAATATAAATTATAAAGTGTAATTCAAGAAAAATAGAGGGATCATGATATCCTGGATAATAATATTACTCGATGATAAATTATTAATTTGGAAGCATCAAGTCAAATATTAATCTATTGAATGAGAAACATTGGAATATTATTCTATAATTTTAATAAAATAATTCAATGTTGCTCTCACAAATCACATGTAACTATTTTTTTTATTAATGATGAGTTTTTAAAAAAAATTCATCATGAAAATTTGTGTAATGAAATAATTCAATAGTATAATTAAACCAATGATATACTAGAAAATAAAGAGGGGATATCACTACTATAACATTATTAGATTTACAAATTCATTTATTTGTCAATTATTTTTATAGTGATCAATATTGAATAAATACCTAGAAATTTTATTTATAAGATGAAATGTGAAGAAGGTATTATCATAATATCACTGAAGACAAAACATTAAATGAGAATATAGTATATAGATATCATGGGAGCATGCCCACATAATCATTTGAATGAGGAACGTCATTGGATATCATGGAAGATTAAAAATATAAAATCTAATTTTTGAATATTCTTTAATGAGATATGGAATAGAAATTCATAAATTTCATATATCAAAAATATTACTAAATACTCTGTTAAAGGGGGTGAAATTGAAAAAAAACATGTAATAGAAGGGTGAGATTGATAAGACGATAAAAATTGATACCATAGATTGTAATTCTTTAGAGATAAGAACAAATTAAATTCTTGACTAATCTGTGATTTGAGATTGTGATATAGATCATAAAATAATTTTTTATAATGTAATAAAGGATAAATAAATATATAATTCTATCTATGTTTCATAAAAAATATAAATGTTTGAAGTTCTTGAAGAGGTTATCATATTCTGATCTAATTACCTTGAACTCTTGAGAGGAAGATTACTGCCTATAGTTTTTCATTCAACCTAGATTCTATTATGATATTACTCATCCTGGTTCTAAGATCTTGTATACTAGTGAGAGACTATTTAATTTTTGTCTAGAATCTATGTATGTGTGTTGGTAAAAACATGGTTCTAGGATGATAAATAACAAAACCACTAAAAATTTATCATAATGTTATAGTGGAAAAATTGTAACAGAGACTTACCCCAACCGCAGTAAGGGGTATGTACCCACATTATGACCAAACATATAAAAGTTGTATGTGTATTATCCCTGTAGATCTATATTTCAAATAGGTATATCTAAGATACATATTTATATAGAATGAATCCTAATAGATTATATTGCTTAATTTTAAGGTGAATAAATTATAAAATAAAAGAACTATGGATTCAACCTCCCCTTCTCAATAGTGCACCCATTCTTGAATTATATCAAGTGCTCATCCTAAGACCATCTCATGTAGGTAAGATAGTTCTAACTGACACCTAGTGGTCCCCATCATAAATTTAATACATTAACCTGACATACCTAATATAAGATAAATTTCAAACATCACTAACATGAATATAGACTAATATGGGATATGTACTATAAAATATATAAATTATATAATATTATATATTTACACATATATAAATTACTGTACAGCAAGCCTATATAGATAAATCATAAAAAAAATATTAAAATACAAGGAAAATAAATTTTACTATGCATTCATTGTTATTTTTTATATTGGAGAAAGTTATTATATTAATCCATTAGTTCGAGATTCTTTTGAATCTGTTATTCTAATAACTTTCACTTCCCTTAAATGTAAAATAATTACATTGACATGAATAAATCAAAACACAAGAGTTTATATTGGGATGATTATAAAAATACTCATCATATTAGTTCATATTCCAACCTAATATCTTAAATAAATTAATACATGATATAATTCATATTAGATATTTCAATGGTCACTTGTCTTGGATTAATAAAATAATAAGAACCAAAGTTTCTCATCCAAAGTCCACCAATTATCTCAATAAAAACATTTTAATTACAACCTTTCTATAATAAACTCCTCCATGTATAAAAATATAGCATATATTAAATGTATCATATATTCACAAACCCAAATAGTTCCCAAAAAACTACACAATTAATTAGTAAGAGGGTATCATCATCAATCAGTGAATCTCATTTATCGTTTAATGTATTCATATATATCTTTGGTATGGTATAATATATTTTTCACAATTGGGAGACAATATTAATTCCACAAACACTAGTCCCCCCCAACCTATTTGGTTAAGAAAGGGTGAATGGTATCCTTAAGGTCTCGGGTTTAAATCCTAATGGAAGAAAAAATATCTGGGTATTATAATAGGTACTATAGTGGCATAATATAGAAAATATTTTTGTGTCACACTATAGAAAGTGTTTTAGTGGTGCACTATATTTTTTATTATAGAATTATACTATAGTTGGTGATATAGCAGCGAACTATAACTAATATTTTATTAGTTATACCTAAAATACATGGCCTATAGGACATCTATAAAAAATAAATTTTTTTCAGGAACCACTCAAAAACCAATATAATTCTGTTGGTATACCCCACAAGTGTATGGCCTTTAGGGTCCCCAATACTATTTACCCCACTCCTCACACATATAATATCCCCCCCCACCTCAAAAATACAATTCATGAAATCCCATGCTGGCCTTTGATCTCTCCTCATGTAAAAATTTTAAGACTAATTTAAACGTAGGGAATCTAATCTCCTATAAGGCCTTTTGGCCCATTGATATTTAAAAATATAATACCTAAAATAGGGTCAAAAGATACGCCAAAATAATTAGAAAACGATATTTTTTTCATTTATGAAAAAAGTAAAACAATATGATTGCAATTAAATCTAATATCTTCTATAAACATCATACAAAAATCTTATCATTAGAAAAATAATAGTTATTTAACTAGTAGTGGAACAATTTTATTTCATACACATAGATTTTTGCTAAAATAATATCAAAATATTCATCTCAATGTAGAAAAATATTCAAATCATAGTTACTCAAGTTGTAAACCTTTGGATGTTAGTGTCACGCCCAGATTAATATCCCTGGTCCTCATCATAAGTGAGCTTCAAAATAAAAAATTAATGTATTCTTATTTTTTTCACATAATCTATAAAAATGGACACATTCCAACAATGGATCTCAAATGAGTAGATACACTAAGATTTTAATATATTAAATAGTGAATCCCAAAATCTTTTTTGTTCTACGTATTAATTTTACTCCAAAAAATTATATTTTATCATTTTCAGTTCTAAATAATATAATGGATACAACACGTCAATTGGTATGAAAGTGATTTAGATTCCCTCTATTGGATCCATTTGTGGATAATATAAAATTTCTTATGAATATTAATTTTTATATTTAATTTTAGTGAGTAAACAATAAAATTTAAAACTCTACCAATTATAAGGGAATCCATATCTTTGATAGAAAAATTATTATATTTTAAATGAAATGGTTATTTATTTATCAATTATTAAGTTTGTTTTGTAATTTTATAATTTTATTTAAATTAATTTATAAATGAATGGTTTTTACTCATAGTGATAGGAAATTGTTTTAATTTATTTGAAATGAAATGAAATATTTACTAGTTTATTTATCTGATGAGGGGTTTAAAATGAAATGGCATGAAATATTTCTAATTAAAAGTGTGATAAATTGAAATAAATAAATATATATATATATATAGTAAAAATTAAGGATTAAAAAGTAAAATCATCAATAATTTCCATTAGAATTTAAAATCATGGGATGTATAATGATGATATTATGGAATATTTAATCATAAGAACAAAAAATTATTAATAATATTAGATGATACTATAAAAAAACAGAAATATTCTACAATGGTAAAAATATTTTTGAGGATTATACACAATTAATGTAATGAAGAATTATTAACTCTGAAAGATAGTTATGTGCATGAGTTTCCTATTATTAATCTACAAAATATTCTCATTACCAATAAATAGATAGAAAAACTTATTTATTATTTAATTAAATTAAATATGAAAATGTGATTTTATTCAAAAAAATTAAGTGTTTGATGTTAAATAAGTTGGAATCTAACCCCCATATTTTAAAATAAATAATTAAAAATTAATAAATAATGTATCTTTTCTAATATTATGAAGAGGAAAAGGAAATTTTATAGGATCTTTTCCCTAAATATGTCTCGATTATAGTGGAATGATATATTTTTTATGATTTTTCATAATAATTAATGTTATGATACTGAAAAAGAATACCAGAAGCGGTATATAAAAAAATAATATTAAAAATAATTTAAATCTTGAAAATGAAATAAAGATAAGATTCTGTAAATATAAGAGATAATGATTATTCACCAAGTTAATATAAATATGGATGCACAAAAGTTAGTGAATTTGGTGAATAATGATAGATTAATAGGAAATATAAAAAATATATAGTCTAAGATAAAAAAGAATAATACCAGGATTCATGTACTAGAGAATAATAATAAACCTCCTTCTATAGAAAAGAAAAAGAAGAATAGTATTATGAGGATAACATGATTGAGGATTAACTAAAATATTATCATGATTAAAAATAAAAAATCAAAAAACAAATTGATAATATCAATAAATTTATTAAATAATATAAGTCTATTAAAGAGGAATTTCATAATAATAAACCTAAATTTTATAATGATATTAGAATAATAAAGGTATATGTTGTTTAGGATGAAATTATAAAGTAATGACTTGAAATTAATTTTACTTATAAGGTAAGATACATAATATAGGTTTAATCTTAGAATACTAATTTTGAAAATATTATTAAAAAGTTGAAGAGTGATTTTGATAATTTTTTTGATATTAAAGTTGGGTCATATAACGCTATTGAAAATTGAGTTATTTTATTAAATAATTGTAATGAGTGTATTAATAATAATAAAATTCACTCTAGTGGAATTAAATTATGGAAATTTTATAAACACATATCATATATTTCTTATAAGAAAAAGTAAGGAAAATTCATTCAAAAACTTCTCATAAAATTATAAATAAATTTTTGACTAATATAACAAGTTATAAGTCGAAGGATACAAGTGAATTTATATTTGGGAATGTATTGAATAGTAATAATTTCCAATGTGGAAGTAGTTTTCTAATTCAACAGGTAAAACATTCTTGAAAATAATATCTACTTGATTTTGTAATTTTTATGGAATATTTGGACACATTATAGATTATTGAAAGGAATTTATGAATTTTATGGAAGGAATAATGAATTATGAAAAAAGAAATTATGTAATTATTGTAAATATATTTTAAGGATTATTTAGATATTTATAAAAAGGTAATGTGATCAGAAATAGGATTGAGAAATTTTATCTTTGAAATCAAGTGCAATAGTTGACCCATTTTGTTCTAAAATGGAATTACAGATTATATGGATAAAACATGTTCTATGAAATAAATTCTAAAATTTGTTGATATTTTTATGATTATATAATCTATTTATATAATTTATACTCTTTTTTATACAATATGATGTTTATAATGATTTTACATTATAATCCAAACATGTTCCCACATTCCAATGGCGGGCAACCTCTCACCATCGAGGTGATAGTGATGGATCCTCTCGTCAGATGGGGCATAGGTGGTTATATCATATCACTAAGGATATTATTTACTACTATAGGAATCACTCATATATTTTATCATATTTTGGAATCCCTTCCTAACACAATCCTAGTGTACATAGATTAATTACACATCTTCTTGCTTTAGTAGGAAGAGGACCTTCAACCGGGGGTTGAATGAGCTGCACACATTGGATGAAAATATTTATTACTAATGTTGTAGAATGGGGAAATATTTTTTATCAAATAAGGTATTATATATATTATTAGAAGCCTATAAGTATGAAAATATTTAATTTAAATCCATTTAAGTTCTAACTCATAGTTTAAAGTCTCATATAGATGCTTGTGTTTAAAGTATCATAGAGACACTCACAGTTTAAAGTCTCATGGATATGTAAAGAGTTTAATGATTAGTGGAGTTTCTCATTGTTTAAATATTAGTTAGTAAAATATTGTTTTAAATTTCAATGTAAACACTCTTGGTTTAAAGTCATTGTGAGATGAATATAGTTTATAGTCTCATAGAGAGGAATTGTTTAACGAATCCTCATATATAGGCTCTCTAGAGTTTGATACTTCCCATGTAGGATAGTTATATTAATATTGATTTTGGGATTGAAACGAAAATAGGAATCATAAATATATTACTGTAAATAAGAATAAAAACTCATACATTTCAATTTTAATAGTTTATGGTCTTTTGATAGGTTTAGTCTATATAGTTTATCGCCATGTGTTAAGTATGATTGTGTCAAAAAAAATGGAACACATGAAGGTTGTATGTGGGTCTTACGTATAGGTAAACCACTAAAGTAAAAATATGTGTGGGTATTAAACATATGTTTCCCATATAATGTCTCACAAAAAGGGTCAGAATAAGGGAGGCCATCATTTAGCCCATGTATTTGCGATATGGGTGAATGATCTAAAACAGTGATATGATCATATTTATAATATCATTTCTCATAAAAATTGAAATTGGATATTGTTCACATATTTTTTTTTGTTCTCATGGAGTTTAATGTTTTCATGGTGACTCTATTCATAGTCTCATAGAACTGGTAGATTTAAAGATAATTTGTCCCCCGAATTAAATTTCTTTATATTAATCAATAGATATTCTTGATCCATATTGAACATGTTTTTCTAGTGTAAACAATTGACCCCCCTCCCCATGAATTTGATACATTTTAGATAAATAGAATCAAATTATGATGATAAAATTAGTACTTTTGTGTGTTTATCCTTCTTCTTAAGAAACTGATAAAGTGAAAGGTCACCCCTTCCCCTCTATATAAAATAATGCACATCTTTGGGTGGGGGGAATTATCATTCATTCAAATTCAAGTTATACTCTCTTTTTATTGAAATTGTGATTTTTATGAGTGACCCTAACTGAATAAATCATTGTCCATTTAGTAAACTAAATCCATCATGTGGGAAATATTTTACATGAATATCTTGATTTATGATACTGTAATTGTAAGATTAATAATCTTTATAAAACCATAGGTTTGTTCAAATCACAGTTCTTTGAAAAAATCAACATGAACTCTCCAAAAGAAATTAATTATGGCTAAAAATTCCCCACAATAATTTTCTCCAAACATTATAACAAATATAAATGTTATGATTGAGAACATTAAGGAGGGTTTTGCCAAAAATTGCATCGAGACACTGAATATTGGTTGATTTTCCTTAAAAGGACCTTATGGACTACAAAATTTCAGATAGGTTTCTTCTATATGAATTCAATTTTCTAGATGATGTGAAAATTCCTCCAAATGACATAAAATCACCAAAATATTGATTCTAAATATTTCTTGAATATTTGAATGCCAACATTTTCAACAATGAAAATTTTATGCTAGAATGAAACCCCACCCAAGATTATATATTGTGGAATACCATATGAATGGTGAATATTGAAGCACTAACCAATGATCAAACACCCCCATATTTCTAAATTATATTCCAATATGGTATTTCGGATGGAATGCAGGGTGGTAATGCTGAATATAACTTACACCTATGTGGGAACATCATAGATGAATGGGTGTAGTTATTTTGGGTTTGAATGGGTTGTTGTGAGTTCGAAAACCATCTATGTGTGTCAAACTGTATGATTTAATGTGGTTATAATAGTTTCACATATACTAACACAATAATATCATGTATAAACTCCTCAGTGGATAGTATCTAGACACAAAGACATTAAATTTTCTATATTAATAAGTTAGGATCAATTTTTAGTAACATTATAAGATCAAAGGAATCTCAATCCATGGTAACATGTATGTCGAGTTCTTTATGGAATCAAACATATGAATTAATTGTGAGAATAATATGAAATTAATAAAGTTATTTCAATGGTAAATTGAGGAAAAAAGTTAAGGGAACCATGTATACACCCTAATACCCCCTTCAGGATGTTCCTTAACATATTTATAGACCATCCCATATATAATATTGTTGGGTGGCCAAACAAATTTTTGGAAAAAATCTTCATGAGTCTTCAAGGGATATATTGGATCATCTTTTAGGAAGGTTGATACATGGAGTTGGTTTTCCATGTAAAGATAGGTTAGACTCACAATTTATGATTAGCAGGATTCCTCATAGAATTAGTGACTGGGTGGATAATTCAAATTGAGGATTCATGCATGGGGGTCAGTTCTAGAACCTTTACCATGGCGGTGTATCAATCATGTGAATGATGAATTAATATTATCTTCATAGTCATAAAAAACTATACAAGATTATAGGACACATTTTATATGTGGAAGAGTCATTTCACATCTATGGTAAATTTGAATTTCTATATTGATAGGTCATGGTTCACCGTGGGGGATATGAATTCGAAAACTCCAATAACCTTCCAAACATGATAATTCAACTATCCCTACCAAATATCATCAATGTGAGGCCCATAAAAATGGATGAGGATAGATTTATTTCCCTCATTGGATCACATGTACAATTCAACATTACACCATTTAACACTCCAAATGGGATAATCCCTAATGATGGTAGAAGTTCTAATAAAGATTGATTCTATCTAATAGCATTAAAGGTTGGGGTATTATAAACATGTATTAATGGATTATTTTTATATGATATATACACCTAGTGTAATATCTCATTTCAATTCAATTAACTACATCTATTCGACCATAGTTATATAGTTGGATTATTCATGATAAAAATCCAATGAAAATCTAATATTTTTGTATCATTATCACTTTCCAAGACCCCAAAGTCCGCATAAATCTATTAATTGTGGGTTCTTTAAATTGATTCCTCTCAAATTATTCTTTTATCTGGGTAAAAATGTAGATTTTCATTATAATGAATGAGTCAGTACTATGTGTGGATGATCAGATATTTATTGAAGGGTGGCGAGGTGAATGTAAATTCTCTTCCATGAGGATTTGAGGGTCAAAGTCATAAAGATCATATTATAATTTTAATAACAATATTATAGTATCCAAGGCCTTAAACCTTAATCCATAGTGAGTCTTTAAGTGATGAAGTATCCATTTGTGAGGATTACCCTTGAAAAAAAAATATCTTGCACTATGGATAATCCTCATTGATGTCAGTGATTGGAAATGTAGTTTCCTGGGAAATAAAATGTAGACAAATAGAGGAGGGGGACATAGAAGTGACAAGATCCCCCCAAATTTGGGAAGCATTGGAAGCTATATGTAAATCCCTTACATAATGTATATTATTTGGGATCCTTAAAGGGGTTGGTATATACATCTCTATAATTGGATTCATCAGATCTCTGGTCAACACCACCTTTGGATCCCATGTTAAGGAATTTATTTCCCATATCGATAATATAGAGGTTTTAATCTATTGTCACAACTATGATAGTTTCATCATTGATTTAGTGTAAACTATATATAGTGGGAATCCCAAAGAAATAATATAACATGTTGATTCAATCATATATCTGGAGTAGATAAAGGTAATAATTCACTCTTGAGGTAGAAAAGAAGATAAATATGTTGAGTAATCAAGGGTGACCTCTCTAATCCAAGTAACTCCAAAATATTGAGGATATAATGACTATACAGGAAACAAAATTAGATTTCTATTATTTAATAAATTTAGGATCTAATGGAAGAATATTATCCAAACCTATAGGTAAATTATGTGTGGGGGAAGGAATATGTTCATGGTCCTAGTGACTGCAAATCAAGGAGGGATATCATGATGAGGTGGCCTTCTTGGTAATCCAGGGAGTTTCTCCTCCCATTAATTCATGTTAATAACCTAGGTATAAAGAGGAATAGTTCTTGGAATTCATACATTCATTGATAATACATTTATTAAGCGACCAAATATGTATGTTCAAATCCTTTTTACCATGGAAAATTCATTGGAACAAGCTGAATTGATGCATCTAATTCTCCCATTACAGTTTCAGGGTGTCAGTTTGAAGAATATTATATGGTATCCTAGGGGTTACTCATTAGTGTATATGGGTCCTCATATAATGAGTTAGTGTGCAATTCATACGTAATTAATCATTTAGTTTTTGTGGTGGATAAATAAGGGTAGGTGAGGGGAACTCTTGGGAGAGATAATTTTTTCTTTTCAGAGGAGGAGCAAACTCCCCTTATCACTACTTTGGAAATGAGTTAGGATTTTTATCAATTGATTATTATTATATTTAATAAAATTTTCAATCCTTGTGTAAAAATAATTATATCTATCATAATCTCTCAAGAAAAATAAACTAGGGAGACAATCACCCATGATAATCTTGTCATCACCCCAGTAGTGGAGAGAGAGTAATAAGAACCTGATGTTTCCATCACCATAGAGTATCATTTCATTTCCTCAGAATCTGAGTAGGTAAATTAGTCCAAATCTTAATAAACCCCAATATATAGGATAAAACCAATAGTTACTCAAATCATATAGGATCTCATTATCCATGATAAAGATAAATCAACAACCATCCTCATTTGATTATTATAGTGACTAATTCCAATTCTTTATTTTAATGAATACACCAATCATTTCAATTGAGAAATTTTTTTACCACATTTGTGAGACAAAGTCATGAAAGGATTATATTAGAGAACCCATATTAATTAATCAAGTAGTTTTCATTACACCTTCCTACCCCTGAGGAAGAATCTAAATTGGGTTCATATGGACTATGAAAAACTAGGTGTTCTAGTAAATTTAATGGATTAACTTCCATGTTATGATTATATAAACTCAATTAAATGGGATGGGTAGTTTTATGGGTGATTATCTCCGCTAGATAGTAAACTGATTAACTAATGGGGGTGACTATTGTCTCCTTATCACTATGATCTATGACCTTTTGGTTAATTGAGAGTGGGATAAGGCACAATTACCCAAATTTTCTAAGTCCTATTATGATCCTAATTTAATGGATTACTTGTAGGAAATTAAATAAAATATAAAAAAATTAATAGGATGATATCCAGCTGTAGTTTCTCTTTATCATGATGAATGGGGTTATATCACAACTAAGAGACCAACTAGTAACTATTGAGGTTGAACTATTTTAATAAGTATACCATTTAGTGGATTATAAAGAAAATAAAGGTTGGAACAAATGACCCAAAAATGTACAAATGCATAGGATAATGTGGGTAAGTTGATGAGGATGAGATGAAATATTCAATCCTTAAAATAAAGGATGACTGAGCAAGAAATATTAGTGTCTAAGTCCCTATTATAAACATATTTTATATTTATTTGAAGACTACATCTTATGGATGATCATCCATATTTAATTAATCAATAAAATGATCACCAATTAAAATTCCTTTTTTAAAACTCCAATTTAAATTAACCACAAAAAATTAAATAATAAACAAGAACCCCAAATCCTATGGGATCCGTGACTCATGTTATAAATAAGATACAATAGAATTTCATTCCAATTGCATGAGAGAGTATAATAGGGTCAAATAGGAAGAGGTAATAATGTTGCACTGACAACCATTATATGTACAAAAATAACTATAACATAGGTCCATATTCAATTATAAAGGAATAGTTTTCCCTTAAAATGTTAATAGTGAATGGGGGAGAAACAACAAGTTTTAAATCTCCACTCAAACATAGGGTATGTAGGAAATAAGTAAATTATATCACTAAGTGTTTGAATCAAGGGGTAAAGTGGTGATGGAATAAAATATGAGGATAATTGTTGTAAAAATATATGAAACATGGGTTCTACTACCATTTTATCATGAAATGGGTGAAAATTTTGAGGTTGATTGTTGAAATTTTCTATAACAAGAGTTATGCCAAATTTTCACCACGAATGCATTCTCTAAGGTGTGTTTTATAGATGGGTATTTATTATTTGAGATGGGGTGAAATGTGATGTCACTATAAATTGAGGGGATGGTATTTGAAAACTAATTATTTGTTTGTTGATTCAAACTCAAAGTACACAAAGTGTGTTTGTATGAGAAGGGGGCGATAATCAATAAGAGTTCAATAACTCTAGTGTTTAGACAGTCATATTCTAAGAATATTGATAAGGATGACTAGTATGGATGGAGGAATATAGGATCGTGGTTTTTTAGTACAGTATAAAGATTGGCTTGATTAGAAACATGAGAGAAAGGTCATGATCATGCATTAGAAGGGACCATATGTGATCAATTGATCTATATAGTATATAGTTTTTATCTTGGACTAAATGGACAGCTTTTAGTATAGGGTCATTGATCTCAAACTGAATAGTAAATGTCACAAGTGTTATTGGTTATATAACATTGACCAAATGGGTCGCTCCTAATTTAGCTCATAGATCTTAAACCATATTGTTGGGGAATAATGAAATTTTGATGTCATATGGGTAATGGAAAATTGATGCGAGTAGGTTGATACTTGTGTTGGGCCAAAATATGGATGGTTTTGGAATTTCTATTTATCCTATTTAATATATATTAATCCACATGTTGTTCATATATGGATTCATGGTAAGTGACCAATGTCAGAGTATATGGGGTGTAGTAAGTGACTAGTACCATGATAAAAGGTAATGGTAAGTGGAAAAAATCAGAGTAATGGGGGAATCATCTTAGAAAAATAATCCAATATAGTTCTATAGTTTAAAATTCTTACATAAATATGTAAGTAATATAGTTTATGGTCATGTATAAATGACCAGAACATTACATGGGTTACTATAATATAAAAACAATAAACCCATGTAGTTTCATTTCTTTTGGTGAGGAAGACTCCCATAGAGGTTAATTTCATGTAGTGAGGATGGTTCCCAATAAATTTAATTACTTTTAGTGAGGAATTTATGCTATTTTGGACTATGGATGATACTTTTTAAAGAACCTTTTTATAACCTTAACTCTAAAAACCTAGATTTAGTGGTTATTTATTAAATTTGTAAATAATATATGAGATCACATCATATAGGATCTAGAATTTCTGTAATATTAGAAGATTAGATACAAAATCAATCCTTACATTATATCTAGAAACAGAAAATATAATATAAAATTCAATGACACATTATTATTACTTTTAGAATATTGTTAGATCGGGAAAACAAAAAATATTGTTTTCTTGGGGAGGAGGGAAAAATGTAAATGGGTGTGGTTATATTCTTAGTAATGGGTAGCGGAAAATAGAAGTTAATATGGAAGAAAAATCATAAATTATATGGAAATAATATCTAATTAAATGAATGTCAGATGAGAAATATATATCCATTGAATACATAAAAATTGGAATAAATAATTAAAATAAAAAATGAATTCATTGTGATGTGATTTATAATGTTTTAAATTATAATCATATCCTTAATTATACATCTATGACATTTTAATCATACCATCAAAGCCATATTCCAGGACATCATACATAATAGTATAGGAATAAACCAATTAACCAAAATTATTTTGTTTCCAGATACCTACCAATACATTTAGGGGCTATATAATTTCATGCCCAACCAATCACATAAAAATTCCAATGAATCCATAATATTAAAAAGGTGGGAATAAATACATATCATAATATTTTAAAAGGAACAATTATTATAAACTTATATTAGTAATCAATATTTATCTATAAAGAATTATTGAAAATATGAATTGTCGATATTTCCTTCTTCAATTTGATTATATATATATCTAGGTGAATATATACCAATATAGTATTAATTATTAGATATTCAAAATAAAATTTAAATTATTATATATGGTGGTGTATTAGAGTGTGATACATTTATCATATAAGGTTATTATTAGGAATCACTCAAATGAATGAAATGGTTAGAGACCAAATCAATGATAGAAAATACCCTCCTTAATATTATGATATGTAAATATTTTGGAATTATATTTGTTTATCAGGGTATTATAATGATTTCAAAAAATAATTTATTGATATAATACGGGATTTGTAATAATGAAATATAACATAATTATGTAATGAAATTTAAATGAATTGAAAAAATTCCATAAAGTAAATGAGGAAAAAGTAATAGAAACCCTTAAATTGATATATACCTTCCAAAAATCATGATAATTAACTCAATATATCCCTAGTGTTTAGTCTCTAAAAATAAAAATATGGATAAGGGTTTTGGGAACCATTACCTCACAAAGTCTCCAGAGGAAAACCCTTAGAAAACGATTTAAGATATAAATGGAAATAGAATTTTCAATTATTATCTACTTAAGTCTCTTTCAAATTATTCTTGAGATGTAAAATGATAGAAACCCATGCTCAATGGTTTTATACTGGCTAGTAATTTGAGTATGGCTGGGTATTTATAGTAAATGAGGGGGATTTTTTTATTAATTTCAAAACATTTTCCTTGGAATTTATATTATAGAAAGTAGAAAACCATTGCCATTGCCATGGTATTAAACATTTAAATATAGAGTGGGTTCTTTGACTATTATAATCTCAATAACTGAACTACCTTTAATTTTATTATTTTGGACATAAAAAATATATTTATTCATAATATATTTTTAACTTAATAAATGCTTTAGGATTTGGAGAAATTTATATAATTTTGGAGAATTAATTTTATTATTTAAAAATAAATTATCTTAATGAATAATCAAACTTTTTTTCAATAAAACATTTATATTATTTATAACATCATTTTTAACTCATTATTATGTCATAATAATTATTGTATATTGATACCATATTTTACTATTTTTCAAAAAATCAATTATATTAGAAAATTATAAAAAAAAAATTAACCATTAGCTAATTTTCACCTGATGATTCTAAATCTATGAAGTGATTTTTAGGGAAATTATTTCTTATATATAATAAATTTAATTTTTAAATATTATCCTGAGTGTATATTAAAATCGTTCATTTAGTCCCAAAAAAATATAAACTCCTATTTTATAAATAATGTTTTTATTCTAAGACATATATAGATAATTAAATTACTATTCACTAATAAATTTACATTATCGGTAATTATTAATTATGTTATTACTAAATTATGTTATATTTTTATTAGACAATTTTATGTATAAGGATTGCGTTAATATTACAATGGCCATAGAGGGAAGTTATTATTCTAACTATCTGATTCCCAACACTCATATTATGATGATAACCATGCCCTTAAAAATATCATATTACCCCTTATATATACACTTAATTATACCATCTAAAATCATTTATATAATTAACTTAGTTCATATACCATATCTATTTTACTCCTTATTTTTTTATTCATGATAATAACATATTTTATATATTTTTCATTATTTTTAGAGTAAGATTCTGTGGAGTTCATTTTTTTGGTGGTTCCATATATGGTAATGTGTTTTATATCTCTAATTAGTGCTATTATGGTGAATTTAATTTTTTAGTTTTTTTAAATACTATTAGTTTTTTTATAAGGATGAAATAATAGAATGTGCATTATAAAATAGTTATTTTAATGAATTGTTTACTTTCTGTACTAGAATATCATGTTTCACATTATCTACCATATAAATAATTACATCCTCAACATTTTTTTATATATATCATTCCATAAATATATTTGAGTTTTTATATATCATTTCATCCCCATGTTCCAATTTTGCTTCATCTAACTTTTGATTTCTCAAAATTATTATCACCAACTAAGTTATCTAATTTATAAATACTTTCTCTCTAATATCAAGAATCTTGAAAAACTCTTCATTAAAAAATAATTCATATTCAAGAAATATTTCTTCAATGGTTAGTATATGCATTAGGTCTATAATGTACTTACTCAACAATAATATGAGATATATTATGTACAATTTAAGGATGTTAGGGGAATATCTAAATGATAATCCATAGATAAAATTATATATAAAATATAAAAAGGACAATGTATGTTAGAATTATCTTTCCCTTCTAAAAAAACATTATAACTCTTTTAAATGGTGATACTTTAAAGATAACATGATCCACGAATTAGAATTCCATATCCTTCTTTAGACTACCCTTATAACTCTTCTATCAACATTAATCTATAATGATATGATTATAAATGGATCAATAATTCTCATTTTTCCCCTCAATTATTTCTTGACCAACTATTTTCCATAATCAAAATTTATCCCAATAGGTTGGAGTATTAAAACTATTCCTATATAAGTATCCATATAGTGACATTTTAATGCTTGAACATAAACTATTATTATATTAAAATTCTATCAATGGTACACATTGTTCCTATGTTCTAGAAAGTTAGGTGAGCATGATATCATAATGTATTATAATTTTTGGATATTCCTTGTCACACCAATACTTTTTATATCCTCCCATTTTATTCTATTCATGATAATAGATCCTTGGGTTGAGGTTTTGGTTGAGTCCAAGTCAAAAAAAATTATGATTTTGGAAGTTCTTGTGGATTTTTGGCTTGTGCACGAGTATTTCATAGTTAGTGGTAACTATGCAGCCTAGCCTAGATTACTATACAGAAATTCCTAGAGTTCAAAAAATATATTACATGGTTTGAGCATGAAAATTCAAATTTTGTGGGTTGGTCGTGTGGTCTATCTCCCCATAGACAGTTGGTAAACCATCCATCCAAACTGTATAACCTGCCGAAAAATTTTAAATATTAAAACCCATATTTCTCCTTCCCAAATTTTTTTTCCTAGTTTTAGATTCGTACTCTTGGGTCATTTCTAGAACAAAAGAGGGTTCATAAAACCTTCTTCCCTTGGATCCTCTATCTCCATTGGCACTCCTCCAAATATCTAAGTTGAGTTTTTAGGGTTTTGGACTCTTTTTTCCTCCTTCCCCACCCCCTCCTCCCATGATTTATTGGTTCTCATTTGGTGGTTTATTGTTTTTATTAACCCTAGAATATATATTTTACATTTTTTTCTGTATTTATTTTTATTTTAGGGTGTGTGGTTGGTGTGTGAGGATTTATTCTCCTCCCCTAGAAGTTTCATCGCATCTGCACTCCATTGAGGTTGGTGTTTCTATTATTCTCCGTTCCATAAAAATCCATTGATGCTTGTTTGCTTAAAATTATTCATTTATATGATTCACACATTTTTTGTGCACTTGGTTAGCTTATTGTGTCATTCTTTTTTTTGGAAGAAATTGTAAAAAATGGGTTTTAAGCGATTCTTGATATATTTCTAAGTACATATCCCCCATATGCATTTTATTAATTTTCAATTGATATTTATAGGTACAATTAAATGATTTGTGTAGTTATTTCACTTAGAAATTTTTTTTAAATAGTTTGGATTGTGATTTGGGATTTATATATGGAACACGGTGACACTTATACTATGGTTTTCATGTTATTTGGGAAGGATCTCTTAGTTTTTAAAGGCATTTTTTCACATTTATAAATTATTTGAAATTGTTGGATTTGGTTCAAAAGAAAGTGTTGATTCTAAATATAGTTTTTGGGTGTTTTTATGGATATCTATATCATTCCATTGGATGTTGGAACATCCATCGGTTCACACATGGATGTGCATTTAAATGAAGATAACAGATTAAAACACCTTACAAACTCTCTATTAGTTCTTCATCAAACACTTATTTCATTACTAATGGTACAATGCTTTTCAAATGGCTCAAGTATGGTTTTAAAATTTATTTAATGTTATGTGCCATTTTGTACTTTAGATAAATGGTTGATTATATTTAAAAGTAAATGAACGTCTATTTGTAATTTTAAGGTGTATTGTCTGTTTTCAATTGGACAAAAATTAGTCGTTGAAAATTGAATGTAATTGATAGTGTTGAATGCACGATTGCAATTTTATGTTTTTTTGGAAATGAAATATGGTTTTTAAAATTAAAATGCATGGTAGGCATCTTAGTATATTTTTGATAAATATTTTATAAGACCATATGATGTGATGTCCTGGTTAGAACTTATGAATGTATTGTTATATTATAAGTACCCATATAGAAGTATTTCTATATATGGGTTATCATATAGGTTTTGTCGGTGTTTGGGGAGAAAAGTGTGGTGTTGGTAGGTAAGGTGAGTCAAGCATATGAGGGACTCCTACATACATAGTATACTATTAGCATGGGTTTCCTAGGAGTCTTTAGAGGGCTGAGTGATGGTTACTTATCAACCCCAATTAGATGGGTTGGCACCCCTTGGATCGATATAAATTCTAGGTGGGTAGTACCACTAGATTATCTATTTTAGGGAGGCCTATTTGTTTTAGAACTTGGATTTTCACCATACGCCGATAGGTGGTTCCGAACTGAGTATGTTTAGGGGTCGCTATAGGGATGTTTAGGAAATACTCATGGTTATTATCTATAATTTTCTATTTACATTCAATTTCATCTATTTTCTTGTTTATAACTCCTATTTATTTTTCAGCATAGTCTACTATTTTTTCTTGTTTTTTCATCTTAGGATTGGGTTTTTGAAAATAATAATTTTATTCAAAACTGGTGATGTGGTGTGTATAATTTTAAAAAGGGAAAAGATATGTTGTTTAGTAAAATGATAAAAATCCTATTTTTATTAATGTATTTCAAATTAGTTTTAATGGAATGGTTTTGGGAAATGAAATGAATGTATTTTGTGGTGATTTCTTACTGGGATGTAAAGATAACACCCTACCTATACCTTTTGGTGCAGTAGACCCAAGTTGTTTTTCAGGTTCAGGTTCTTGGACCAAGCACTCACGTTGGAGAAGTTTGATCTTGTGGTTGGAGGTTACCAAGAGGTCATATGGAGATTCTGTTGGTGTAGTCTAATTTTAGTTTGTATTCCGTATTTCGTTCCTCTTCAGTTATAATTGTATTCAGATCTATTTATGTATTTATTTGTGATTAGTAGTTGGTTTTTTCTACATCGTTAGTCTATTCATTTTATTTATTTTATCCTATTATATTACAAAGAAATTTTTTCCCTAGTGATTTTTTTGATGCCCGGCACTAGTTTCCAGCCCATGAGAATCAGGAATGCCCTGCATGCCATATCTCTAAATGGGTTGGGTGTCGGGTCAGATGGAATCTCGGCCAGGTTCCTAAAAAATGCTATTATAGGAGGTTCTTTTTATTTAGGGTGTTATGTAGATATGATATTAGTACTATTAGGACTCAAGAGGTAGGTGTTGGGAGAGTGTCGTGAACTCTTTCTCATCTTGATCCTCAATTTTCAAGGGGTTGTCCAGTTTTGAGTCTCTTGTTTGGATTTTTGAATTGAGTAGATTAAGAATAAAAATTGAGGTGAGTTGGTGTTATGCCGTGATATCACATGGATTAGAGACCCATGTAGAGTCTGGGTATATGGTCCAATACCCTCCTAGTATTTGATACTTACTTGGGGAAAGGCCAACTACCATGTCTCCAAGTTTAGAACAAACACTAGTTCCTCATTCCGATGGTTTAGCAAGAATAATGTTTTGTTTTGGTCTTAGATGATGTGATTAATCTTTTAAACTGAAAATAGTTTTTGAAAATTAAAATTAATTCATTCCAATGGTTTTGGATTGGGAAAATGGGTTTTAAAATAATTTTATTTGGATTGAAATTTGGCATGCTCTTAGGATTTTATAATGAAATGGTAAGTGTGAACCTTGGTACTCCTTATAAAATTTCACATAGTTGGGGGTGTGTGTTGAAAGTGCATTGTCACATGTGTGTGGATGGTGTAAGTGGGAGTGGATGGACACACGTGATGCTTCAAAAAATTCCATGGGTGATTGTTTAAAAATCAATGGTTGTCTTGGTTTTTCTACAATGGTTTTGAATGAGAAAATGATTTGGTAAATTGTCTTTTATTTTAAAATTATGGTTTTTTCTTTTGAAAAATGGATCCTGGTTTTTGATGATTGATCTTAGAATAGGGAAGTTTTGAAATTTAAAATAAAAAGGGTGATTTTTTAAAATGTAATTTTGAGTTTTTTTATGTTTGATCTATGAGCCAGTTTTTTTCCTAAGATGTTCATTTGGTTATGATTTGGTTGGATATTGATTTTTGGATTATTGTTTTGATGTTTTTCAGAATATTCCACCTATAAAGGTACACAAATTTTATAATGAGTCTTTCCTAGTTACTAGTTCTTCTCAGTTTTTTTCTTTCCTTGATGGTAATGAAGGTCTGTTAGGGCTAGTAGAGTGGCTTGAGGATGTTGATAATTCCTTCAGGTTATTGGGAAATTCTGAATTAGATAGCATTCATGTTGTTCTGGGTTTATTGGAGGGTCTATATTTAGATAAATGGGAGATATTTTCAACTGCATTGATATAGGATCATATGAAGTGGTATGTGTTAAATTATATTTTCATCTGATGGTTCATACCTAAGAAGGTAAATAATAAGAAAAATTAAGATCTCATGAATGTTCAACAAGGATACCGAATAGTAAATGCCTATATTGACCACTTGAAGGATCTTGTATCTGTTTCTCTAGAGGAAGTTTTGTAGGATCCGGTGAAGGATTCTCTTTTCGTTGAGGGTGTTCACCCAAATATCAATGAGCTAGTCCTCTCCTCTAAATAACTTCATTTTGATAAGTTATTGGACGAAATTTTTTAAGCTGAGTTGGTTTTCAGAGTGTAGGCAGTTGGTAATTTGGAGTCTCTTGTTTCTTGTGAGGGTTACACATCTGGTGAGGTGTGCATATTGGTGTAACTTACCCTTAGGGAGTATACTTAATTAGTTCCTCCTCACAATTCATCGGATCATTTTTGTGTGTGACACCAGTGTGGATGTTTTTGGAATTCGACGTCATGTTGTCACAATCCTCCAAAAACATGACATCATTGTGTCTATTTAGTTCATCTAGATATGTTTCTAAGAAACATTGGATAAAGAAGATTTTGTGATCAGATGATGATAATGCATAACTATGACTCATGAGATACTTTAGTCATCAGGGTTCCAACCACAGTCTTTGGGGTGAAGATCACATAGAATCAGGAATTGATAGGGGTGTGTGAAAAGCCATATCTTAGTTTGTATCCCAAATTAAAGTATAAAAATTCACAGTTTCCTATTTTTTATTTGGTGTATGTTATAGGTTCATCTTCTTGTTATAAAAGTGTAATGGACTTGTCCCATCATAACCCAAGTTGTTGAGTTAACTTTAATTTGTCTCTTAAAGTTGTTTACTCTTCTTCGATTGATCTTAGACCTTGTGTGGGTTGGTCTTAGTTTCAACAAATTTTTTTAGAGATATATATCCCTAAGTAAATATATGTTTTTAGATATATATTGGTTATCTGTTTGGTTGGGCTCATTTTGTGAGTTTATCCACTAGTGTTGGGGTTTTTTGCTGGTATAGAATGGTTCTAGTTTTGATGAGGGTGTTTTTGTCTTGTGATAAAGAGATTGGGTTAGTTGTGTTGGGAGTTCTTAGAATCAGTGGTGGTGTTATTTGGTTAATGTGGAAAGGTTTTTTTTAGTTAACTCATTATCATTTCCATTTTCCCTTTTTATGGGTTTCTCAGTTAATTGTTGGTGGTGGTGTATAGATTTTAAAGCTTCCATTCTAGTTCAATTCTTTTGGTGGGGATAACCCATTCATGTTCTCCCCTCATTTTTGTGTTGTGGTTTTCCCTTGCATTGTTCAGGTGTGACTAGTGCAATAAAAAGGATACCCTAAGGTTCATTTTTTCTTTTAGATTTGATCAGTCATGCACTCAGGTTTTGATCATATTTTAGCAGGTTAAATTTATAGGGGAACAAAGTGTCTGTAGTGGGGACAATTTTTGCACCCCAACCTTAGATATCATCTTATTTTATTATTTTCTTGATCTTTGATCCTTGGGTTGAGGTTCGGGTTGATTCCAAGTAAAAAAAATTATTTTTTATGGATGCTTGGGTGGATTTTGTGCCAATGCATGGGTAGTTCACAATTAGTGCTAACCGTGTTCCCTATCCCAAGTAATTGTGCGGCAGGTCCTAGAGTCAGAAATAAGCTACCACACAGTTTGAGAATGATAAGTCAAACTATATAGGTTGTTCAAGAGGTTGATCTCCCCTTGGACAGTAGCTATCACATGGTTAGTTCATAGTTCGGTAAACTATGTGGCCAAACCATGCGAGCTGTCCAAAAATTTTAAATATTAAAAACCCTATTTTTATTTCCCATATTTTTATTTCTAATTTGGGATTCATCCTCCTTGGTCATTTTTTGGTGCACAATAGGGTTCCCAAACCCCTCTTCCCTTGGATCCTCCTTCTCCAGGGGTTCTCCTCTAATGATCTAAGGTGAGTTTTAGGTTTTTGGTCTCTTTTTCTCCTCTTTCCCCCTTCCTCTATTGGTTTCTTGGTTTGTCTTTGGTGGTTTCATATTTTAATAACCCTAGATGATATGGTTGACATGTTGGGGTGTTTTTCTTTGGATCTTAGGGTGTGTGGTTGGTCCTTGAGGCTTTATTCTCATACCCTCAAAGTTTCATCACATAAACACTCTATTGAGGTAGTTGTTTCTATTATTTTTCTTTCTGGAACAATCCATTGATGCGTGTGTGCTTCATATTAATTTATAAATACGATTATTAAATTTATGATGAACTATATTAGATTATTGTGGTGTTCTTTTGTTGGTATAAATTCTTTAAAATTAGTTTTGAAGTGATTCTTCGTATATATCTGAGTATATATGCACCAAATGTGTTTGATAAAATGTTAATTGAGGTTTAGAGGTAAAATTGGATTATTTTTATAGTGATTTCTCTTATAAATATTTTATTAAATTGGTTGGACTATGATTTAAGTTTTACATATGGAACATAGTGACTCTTATAATGAGGTTTTCATGTTATTTAGGAAGGATCTCTTGGTTTATAAAGGATTGTTTTCACCTTTATAAATTATTTGATATTGTTTGTTTTTGTTTGAATGTAATTAGTAATTATAAAAAATGGGTTTTGGGTGTTTTATTGATATCAATAGGGTTCCATTGGATGTTGGAACATCCATGGGTGCACATACTGCACACATGGATGGGCATTTAAATGAATATGGAATATTAAAACACCTTACCAACTCTCTCATAGTTATTCAAACTCTTATTTCTTTAATAATGGTCCCTTGGTTCTCAAATGGTTAATGTATTTCTTATAATTTGGATTGAGGTTATGGTTATTCTATACATTGGATAAATGGTTTATTTTCATTAAAAGGAAACGAACAGTCATTTGGGTTCTTTAAAGTGTGTTTTTTGTTTTGACATTGACATAAGGTGGTTCTTGTAAAATAAATTGTAATTGACAGTTTTGAAGTCTCAATTGTAATTTTGTATTATTTTGGAAATTAAATTCGGTTTTGAAAATTAAAATTCCCAGTTAGAATCTTGGAATGTTTTTTAGAAATGTTTTATAAGACTATATGATATGATGGCCTAGTTGGCACTTATGAATGGATTTTTATATTGTGGTAACCCCTACATAGGGATTTCCTTATATGGGTTATCATATATGTGGTGTCAATGTATGGGGAGGAAAGTGAGGTGACGGCAGGTAAGGTGAGTCACACATGTAAGGGCCTCCTTCTTACATAGTATACTATTACCATGGGTTTCTTGGTGTCTTTAGAGGGTTGATTGATAGCTTCTTATAAATCCTCATTAGATGGGTTGATACACCTTAGACAGATTTAAAAGTCCAGGTGGTCATTTCTACTTGATTAGATAGTTTATGGAAGCCATTCATTTATAGACATGAGAGTTTCTCCATACACCAGTAGTTGGTTCCAAATAGAGTATATCTAAGGATTTATCTATGGATGTTTTTGAAATACCCATGGTGACTATCTATACTTTCTTGATTACTTTCTACTGCATCTATTTCTTTGTTTATAACTCCTTTTTATTTTTTATCATAGTATGGTATTGTTATGTTTGGATTTTTAGTTTGGGATTGATTTTTCAAAATGATAATCTACTTCAAACACTAGTGGTATAGTGTGTATCATTTTAAAAAGGGGAAATCTATGTAGTTTAATAAAATGAGAAAAACCTTTTTTTATAAATGTATTTCAAACTACTAAGAATGTAATGTCTTTGGGAAAGGAAATTTTTAGATTATATAGTGATTTCCTACAGTGTTCTTAAGCTCACACCCTACTTGTACCATTCAGTTTTGGTAGACCCGATATGTTTTGAAGGTTCAGGTTTTTGGATCGGGTGCTCACATTGGAGCAGTTTGGTCTTATGGTTGGAGGTGACCAAGAGGTCACATGGAGATTTCGTTGGTGTAGTATAGTTTTAGTTTGTATTCTATTTTTTGTTTCTCTTCAGTTATATTTGTATTCAGATTAGTTTTATATTTATTTGTGATCATTTTTTAGTTTTTTATGTATACTTAGTTTTTTTAGTTTATGTATTGTATCCTCATCTATTGATAAAAAATTATTTGCAAAGTGATTTCTTTGATGTCTGTAACTAGTTGTCATCTTGTGGAGATTGAAAACACCCTTCGGTCCATGTCTTAGATCAGGTTGGGTGTCAGGTTGGATGGCATCCTGACCTAGTTTGTGATAATAATTTTATAATACCCATTAGTTTTAGGATGATAAGATTCACTCAAATGTATCTTATTAGTAAAAAACACCAAAATGATCCACTAAATTTATGATTTTAAATGAGGGTTATAGTTTGATAAAACTAAAAGTGGTATGTAATGAAGGATAAAAACATCATTGATAGATATCTATAAAATATTATCAAGTGGAAGATCTTATCTTATTTATATGAAGTCTAAAATATTTGTAATTTGATCTACAATAACCAATATTTCATTAGTCCTCTATGTTTTATTTTAAATTATAGTAAAAAATCCATTGTAAAATTATACCACTTCTATAATGGTATATGGAGAGGTTTCCTAAAACCATTATGATGTAGTCTCTTAGCCTTTACTTGTTTGTAGACCAAGAATCTTGGAACATATTCAGATATTTTTGGATTCATGTTATCCCACTAGAAATGTTCTCTTAAATTCATGTACATCTTGGTACAATCATGGTTTATAAATATATTTGAGATATGAGATTCATCTATAAATTCCTTCTTTATCATAGGTACTAATGCAAAACATACTATATATCCAAAATTTAAAACCCCAACTTCATTATCATAACCCCCCCCCCCCCCCACACACACACACACTCACACACATATACACACTGGTACCCCTATTAGTCTGATAGTGAAGAGAAGGAGTGACACAAGAGTCCCACCTCTAGGAGACCATGAGTTGGTGACTATCACCAAGGGTTTAAAACACTCATATTGTAGGAATTATCCTCAATAAGTATAATTTATTGAGAGAAAATATAAAACCATTTAAAAAATTCATGACATAAGATAAAATAAACCAATAAACCATGTGAATGTTAAGAAATAATGATAAAATTCTCTATGATAAATCCAAATGAAACCCTATAGAAGAAAATCTGTAATAGATTGGACATCCAAGTTAGTAATTTATAGATCAATATTCAAAACATCCCTAGAAACCAAAAGAATAGTTATATATATGTACGTTGAAGATAAAATGTATAATTAGCTGGATCATACCCCAGATATCCCATAAAAATGTGAAATTTTCATAAAAATAAACTAGTGAATAAATATTAGAACCAACTATTACCAAGATAGGTTATTTATCCATCCCAACCACATCATGGATCACTCCCCAAATAATTCAAGCATGTGGTAAGATAATTTCATGAAAACATCAATAAATTCAACATAATTCCTCTTATCCCACAAAATTTTCGCCCTTACATCCCATTTTTATATGTATTTTACTCTCATGACTTCCATTCCATCCCATATCCATGTATCTAGTAATCAATAATCTCGGTTAGGTTGTCCTCAACCTCCTACAAAGCCTAGCATCCTATGATGGATTCATTTTCATCATCCAAATCTCTTATTCAACTACAAAAACAATAGACATATATACACAACCACATATCCAAATAAGTATGGTATCATGAACATGAAGAACATTAACCTTATTCCCTTCACTGGCCAAAAAATTCCCCAACTACATATCACATCCTCTTGTTATTAAGAATCACCACCAACTATGACATCATCATTTAGTACTCACAATCTATTATTCACCTCTATCACATACTAATTTCAAAGAAATATCAATAATGATGGGATAATCATTCATCCATTCTTCATTATCCAAGTGTTAGAGAAAACAACCCACAAAAAAATTGTGTGTCGGTATCTAGTACTCAATACGGGTTCGGTTTACATAAAAATGACATGAAAATACAAGAATATATTTATAAATAGGAAAAAACAATGACCTAAAGACTTCACATCAATACTTCTTCATCTCCATCATATTATCAACACCATGATGATGTTGCTACACACTTACACTACTAAATGCAACTCCATCACACCAAAAAACCACACATGACCCGCTTTCCCTTCTTTAAATTATAGATTCAACCCCCTTTCATCTTATTATATTACCAACAAAATTTGATTAATTTTTCCATTTAACTTCATATTTTATGAAAAAACACTATATCCAATATCTTTATATAATTTTAATTTCATTCTATCCTATTCATTATTATTCAATTCATTTAACTTATTAACACATAAAAGTTCAAATATATATCTATTAAATTTCATCCCATTCCATTAACCTTCCATCATTACTAACCTCATATTTCATCACTACTATGATACTACAATACACTATTCCACAACTATTGTGAGGGTGGGTTATGTAAACCCACTCATATGTGTATATTTATTTCCATTAATTGTATATAGTTAGTTATCTACATTTTTCGTTTCTTACCCTAATAGTGTTGATACTTCTATTTCCACTGTTAACATGTTAATTTCCTTATATTTTGTTCCATATAAAAATGTTTTAGTCGTTATATCCAATAATAAAACCATGAGATACTATGATCGTAATGTTAAATTTATGACTTATGGTCTAGATATATCAGACTGATATGACAAAAATGATATATGACAATTAGGATCTGGGGGACCCTAAGCATTGAGATGTATTCTCATGAGTTTTTCACATGGAAATCTTGAGTATATGAGATCAATAGGGTAGAGTTTCCAATAGTAACACAACATATTTAGGGTATCATTGGTTATTCTTATCTAAGAAAATGTGTATTTGTCTCTAGAATTGAGATCATAATCAATTTGTACTATTTGATAATATAATTTGATTCAAGGAAAAAACCATGGCATTGAATATGTGGAAAGGTAACTTTTATTGGTTGTGTCATTAGTGGTATGACATTGGTAAAATGGTAAATATATAATTTATTTCTTCTAATTTGTGGAAAAGATATCGTGTGGGACCAGGTTGGAAAGGATTGAAGTTCCTTTATTAAATCAATATCCACGGTGAATGAAGGGAATTTCATATAGTAACTTCAATGGATAAATAAAAAAATAAAGGAAAAATATAGAGAATGTGCATCGTTATTTATTATATATCACAAGATAAAGAGATTATATTACACAAAGAGAGTTAATAGAAGGTTGTTGTAGATATGAAATTATATATCTTCTTAGGGTCCAAGATGATTTTCTAGAATCTACACCTATACAATAAATTAAACTAACTACATTTGAGATAAAGACCAGGAGGTTTACATACTAAGTGTATCCAAACGTTTCAACTAATTTAATGAAGATTAGTTTAGGATGATGTGAGAACCAATTGTGGGGGCCCATGAATTTCTAAGTGTCATCCATCACAATTGAATTTATTTAAATTATTTTATTCATGTTTAGAATTATGATGATTGAATTTAATTCTAAATGTTTTCATAGGTTGTTTAATTAAAAAATTGAAACTGAGAAAATTTAATTTTTCGATAAAACATAATACATTAAAGGTTTGTTAAATAATTTAGGTAGCTTATGATCTAAGTTAATGGTTTATATTTTATCATGTCACATTTTAAATGGTTACAAGTGAGTGATAAAATGTTTGTGAAATTTATGACAAGATTAATTAATTCATATGTGTGTAAAAGAGTTTGAAATAAAGGGTATTACTTTCCAAAGATAAAAGTTAAATTTTGTAAATAATATCCTAGGTATAAAATATAATTTTGACCTTCTAAGTAGTTTAATAAGTAATTTAAATTAATTTAGGGAGAGGATATATCCGCTCCCAACATCTCAATATTTTAGAGAGATAATCCAAAGAAAAAACAGTGCTAAATCGATTCTTCATTCTCAATTTAGTCTTTGTTCTTCACACGATCGAATAAAAATATTAAATATATACTATATAACAAACTATCACCTCATAATCAATGATAGATGATATAGATGTTTTGTTTCATGTGTTAATGATGTAAAGGATGTCTAGATTGGTTCCTGTGATCCATGACCCACTACTAATAAGAGAATCAAATCAGTGATTTCATATGAAAAATGTACAATTTAAGGTTTCATTAGAGTTTTTCTTCATTCATAAATTTAACTAAATAATATCCTTTTAGAAATTTGGTAAATAGGTTTTTTATTTAGTATTTTGTACATGAATCTGAACCTAAAAGTTTAAATTATGTATTTTTTACATTTCAACTATTCCATGTGTTCCATGAATTGGTATCAGATCAAGAACAAAATTATTTAGGTTTAAAAATTCATAAATTGTGTTTTGATATGGTCCCAATATAAATAAAAGTGTGTCGATTTGAGTTTATATAGACAAGATATGGATGGTCAATAATTGATGGGTTTTAAGAATCAATTTTTATAGAAATTAAATGTTTATTTTTTGTTTGACTTTCATGGATATGTTGTAATGAATTTTTGGTTAGGGTGTGATTCAATCATGTTGTGTATTGGATATAGATTCTCGTATCAAACAAGGTTATTCTATTGATAATATTTCTTGTTGTGAAAGTATAAATTTTAGCAAAAAATCTAAAATAAAAAATCATATCATATCCTTCCATGTGTAAATATGACATTTAATAATAAAAGTTTTCTACACCCCTATATGAGTGTTGTTACTAAAGCCTCTCCCACCCCCAACCAATTAAGGGGAGTGAATTTTCATATTGGAAACCTTGTTTATTGTACTAGAACCACTATATTATATATATATATATATATACTTGTGCGTATATATGTTGACCCCCAAATTGGGACACCCAACCTTTCCTCAGCCCAACACAAGATTCATTTATCTATACCTAAACTACTCAACCTATTAAACCCATAAAAATCAATATATTAATATCTAGGGATATTCTTTAGTTCTAAATGGCCCATAAAAAATGTGAAAAATTTCATAAATTAAATTCAATTGTATTAGATTTAATAAAATTATTCTGGATTTTCATAGGATGCATGGATAATTAAGTAAAATTATTTCAATATAGTTTAAATAATTTAAAATACGCTCAGGTTAAATTTTGAAAATTTTAATTTTTCTCATGAAATATAATTTCATGTTGATTGATCATGAGCCTAACCTGACATCTTCATATTTGGTTTGTTATTAATTTTATTTAATTATTACACTAATGTTTTAAAATGTAATATTTTTTTATTTCAAGTATCTACACTTTGTAACTCCCTATTAAAAATTTATAAGGATATTTCTGTCTATATATAAGTAATAAAATTTAATTTCACACCCAAACTTCCATCATCAATGTCTGCATACACATTTTAAATGTCGTACAATTTTATGGTGATGTAGTTCGAGGCAAGATCTAGTGTAAACCAAAAAAATTGAAGTGTTTGGGAGTTGTGGGTTCTTCAATTCAAGTCAGGTATCGAATTAAATAATTCCCCTAGGGTCTCAATTAATCCATTATTCTCTCAGTCGATTAACTGATAGTTAACAACTCATGATCCCGTCATTTTTTTATTTTATCGTATGTATGGTTTATTATTTCATAAATGTGTATTTACTATGCTTGGTCACATAGTATAAAAACAAAAAATAATTCATAGATAAAATAAATAGGTGTGGTGAATTTTTTATATATATAACATGGTTAGGTTATGAGTGTGATCACATAGAACAAGAATGTTAAATAGAAAAGGATTTCATTCACAGAGATCAATCAATGAATCCCTCAAAGAAAACATTTAGTCATTAAGGGAATTACATCACATGAATTTAGAAACAACCAATTTTTCTATGTGATTTTTATCCCTACTTGAGTGTACCTTCTACCGGGGAGTTATTTTGAGAGTGGTGGTTCAACATAACTAAACATTACAATAAATAAGTAGTCTTATATATAATTTTATAAATTTATATTCAATCCTTTATAAGAGATTGCAATCCACTCAACATATCAAGGAGCCATGTGTTCACGTGGTTGGCCATAAAAAATCCTAACTTATGAATCTCATAGTGATGGAAATTAATATCTTGGTATATGAATATTGGTTTTAGGATCCTTTCCATTAGAATACTCAAGTTATAGAGTATTCAAATTAAATATTTTTAGGGATACTGGAATTTGGTAAAATAGTTGGAGACATTTAAAAATTAATAATGTAAAAAATAAATTTAGTAATAAAGATAAAGTACCAATCCTCTAAAGTTTATATGTTTTGGATAAATTTTTTATCACCGCCACCAATAAAATTTCACTATGATAAATATGGGATAAATATAATAACATAACTGAAAATAATTTCCCGAAGGGGTACAATTAATTTCACATATTACTATACTAAGAAAATAATCTTTATTTTCTAGAATCCCAACTTCTTATTGAGCCACATCATAGACCAAGAAAGGAGTATAAATATGAATTAAAGAATTATTTGGATGATGTAATGTATTTCTAGTGTATCATGTTTTCATCTATGTCTAGTGGGATGAAAAAAATGCATGAGGACAACGATGCTAACAAGATGTTATCTAATATCTAATAGTTATATAGGGAGAGTGCTTGGAAAGAATGATATAAGATATAAAGTGCTATATATAAATATATAACAGCATAATGGAATCATTCGGTACCTCATATACTCAATATGATTGAGTATATTAAGAGATTAGAGACCCTTGGGTTCAAATTAAATAAAAAACTAGAAATTGATTTCATTATTTCCACATTACCTTCTATTTTCATAACTTCCATTATTAATTATAATATAAATATAATGAATAAGCCACTCCCAAATTTATTGGATGTAGTTTTCCAATATGATAAGTATATGAATAATTTTAACTTTTATATCCTTATGATGAATAAGACAAAGAAATATAAGGCTATGGTGTCAAAGGTTTAGTCATAGTCGAAGGCACTGACACACCACCCTAATAAGAAGATAAATATATAGAGATAGAGAAAAGAGAAAGAGATTTTCATCTTTTAATGTTCTAAAAAAGCCACTAGAATAATAATTGTGTATCAGGGAATAAGAAGTGTTGTGAAATTTCTAGTTCAGGTAAATTTTTCATTAAATGAATTTTTTTCTATATCTACAAGTTGGGTATTGGATACTATATCTGACTTATATATTTTTATTCAAATACAAGAACCATATAGATTTATGATAATTAAAAAAGGATAAGTTGACCTATGAAGGGAAAATGGTAAGAGGGTAGAAGCACTATAAGTGGGGTATTAGCATCATACTTTTCCTAGTGGAATGGTTCTTGTACTAAAAAATTATTCTTCTAAACCATTTTTTACCTGAAACATAATCTTAGTTGTGAGTTTAGAAACAATGGGGTTTATTTAATGTTTACAAAAGTAGAAAAAATAGGCTATAGCCATAGAAGATGTAGGTGGATATAGGCCAATAGATATTGGCTATAGCCTAATGCAATGGGAAGGTTATTCATGGTTGATATTGGTGTGTCTATATCCCAACATCTATAGTTACTAGTGGTTAAGGATATTTTCACTAGAAATTACCATGGTTGTATGAGGATTCCATGTCATCTTATGGGGGAATACATGTCCACCTAGATAACTCTATTTACATAGTCACTCTTCTATGGAAAAAGGATCATCGAAAAAATTATTCTCTATGAGGATGATATTAACATGTGGGTAGTGTTAATACAAAAAGATCCCTACCACTCTATTGCATCCTTTTATACATTTATAGATTTGTGGTTTCATTATATACATATTTTTAAAGTGTCTAAAAAAGAAATAAGTGGATTTCAGGATTCTAACCCATGATTTGGGGTATATAATGATTAAAAACTTCTACTATGACTCCCCAAACATTGAGTATTATAGTACATATATATTTATATATATTGAAAGATATATATTTAGAGGTGAAAAAATAACTAATGATGGGTTTTAAACCCATGATAAGAAGATAGAGAACAGGGGAATATCAATTATTCCATGTCACATTTAAATTAATTTTTGGTAAAAAAATTAAATATATGTACAAATAAAAGATATTTATAATATGGTTCTATACCCATGGGATATAATTCATATGGATATTTATACCCTATAGAAACATGTATAGTTTCTCATTGATATATGTTTTTAAGGGAAAGGATATAACCATGGGAATTTTTTCCCATGGATATATCTTTTGAAAAAAGGATGTATCCATGAGGGAAAAATACCCATGGATATAGTATTTTTCACACACTGATTTATAGGGAAAAAAATTCCTACCCACTTCCCATATAAAAAATAATAGCAATAGAAACTGGTTATGGACACAAGAAATACCCATAGAAATATACCATGATTTCCATGGATATAGGTCGGATATATCCCAAACTACCCATGTATATATCCCATCATTCATGTGGATATAGATATGTTATATCTATATACATTAATTTTCTATGTCTATAGGTTCTCTAGAACTACAAACAATCCCATTAGTGATTATTGGTCAATAGTTATAATTGATTTTTTCTAGTAGTGTTAGAAATAAATGTTATCTTATATATAAGTAAAACATATGTGATTGTTTGAAACATCTTAAAAATGTATTTTATATTCTAAAACTAGAAAATCTAGTTTAGTAATTAAATTGAATAAACCAATGAGAATGACGCATATCATACCCGCCTGGGGCACGTCAGGATAGGTTATGTAAATGAAAATAAATTAAGTAAACTAACTCAATATTGGTATTTATAATCTATTTAGTTGAAAATATTGGATGTATATAATTCATGTTTACAAGGTAAAATAACCAAAACCCATTCAATGGGAAAGGATAGAGACCCATCTAACTACTTTATTTTATTCATACTGATGTATGTGATCCATTTGTAGTAGAGGAAATGGTGGGTTATATTATTTCATTACTTTTACCAATGAATTTATTAGGTACCATTATATCTACTTAATGGGGTATAAGTCATATTTATTTTTCATGTACAAGGTATATCACAAAAAATTATAGAATCAGATTATTAAGAAGATTAAGAAACTCCACTTAGACTATGGTGTAGAATCTCTTAACAAAGCTTCCATCAATAATTAAATGAGTGTGGGATAGTTTCTAAACATACACCTAATTATACACCATAGATTAATGGTGTTAGTAAAAGGGTAAATCATACCCTTATTGACAAGGTTAGACTGATGATATGTCATGAAACTCAACCTTTAGCTATTTTGGGATATTCATTACAGATTATATCATATGAACTACACCAAGTACCAACTAAAGTTTAATATGGGATTCAATATTAATTGTGGTATAGAAAGAAATAAAATCAATCACACATATGTTTATTGGGACGTGATGATTTTTTTAAAGACTATACCAAGTGAAAAAATTGAATATCAAAGAAATAATTTAATATTTATTGGTTATCCTATGTGGAATAAAGTATATTACCTATATAAATATTAAGATAAAAAACCATTATTTAGAGGTATTCCATATTTATAGAAAGGGGTCATATTTCCCATGGAAATAATGGTTGAAAAATTAATATTGATAAAGTTTATACTCTAGATTCAAATAAGTTGGCACGAGAATAATCTCTACAAGAGACAATGGGAGATGAAGATGATTCAAATACATATGTACAATATATGACAACTAGTGAGGTTATATAACCATAAATATATGTCTTTATTTTTACTAAGTTAGGTGACATTTTACACTAAGATAATGATAAAAATAAAACCTAAAAAACAAGTAGTTGATGATAAGGAATATACTAATTTTAAAGAAGCTATACATTCTAAAATAGAGCCCATATAAAAAAATTCTGTTTGGATTTTAGTAGAATCACCACCTGATATAAAACTTATTGGGTGTAAATTTGTATTCATGAAAAATATTGAAACATATGGTCAATAAATCACCTATAAATATTGATTAGTTTTGAAGGGTTTCAAGAAATGCCAAGGCAACTACTATAATGAAACCTTCTCACAAGTCACAATGCTGAAATCCATCAGAATATTACATGCAATAAAAGCCCTCCATGATTATAAATTTTTTAAAATGGATCTAAAAACCACTTTTCTAAATGTTAATTTGGATGAAGATGTCTTTATGACACAAACTAAGATTTTTATTATGTTCAAGAGTACAAATAAAATTTACAAGCTATAGAGACCCATTTATGGGTTGAACTAGGAATCATGATCATGGAATGTCCATTTTGATTAGGTCATAAATTTTTTTAAGTTTTTGTTATAATTAAAGATCCATGTTTCTATAATAAGGTTATTGGTAGTTATATAGTTATCCTAGTATTATATATTGATGACATATTATTTATTGGAAATGAAGTGAAAATCTTACGGTTATCAAAAACTTGGTTAAATGAATAATTATCTTTGAAAAACATAGGTGAAGCCTCTTATATTTTTTGGATTAATATCTATCAATATATATCTCGAATACTGCTTAGGATAATTTAAATTATATATATTTACAAGGTAATAGAATTTTTCAATATGGATAAATCAAATAAGGGAATATTACTAGTGTCATATGGAATTAATCTATCTAATAAAATGTGTGAAAAAAAGGGGATATTGAAAGAATGAGTATAATTATATATGTTTCAATAGTGGTATATATCATGTATGTCAGTATATGTACTAGGTTTGATGTTGGCTTTGATTTAGGTGTGGTAGGAAGATACCAAGAAAACCCATGAAAGATATGTTTGGAAGTAAAGAAAAATGTCCTTAAACACTTGAGATGTAGAGAAAGATATCATTCTAGTGTATGTAGGTTATTAGGTTCAATACATGGTAGATTCACTAATTCTTGTTTCTATATAAATAATGATGATCTAAAATTGAATTTGGGCAATGTATTTTTCATGAATGGTGATGCAGTGAGCTAAAGAATCAAGAAGTACTCGATGGTCATTGATTCTGCAACAAAATCTAAGAATATAGAATCCTATAATTAATTTAAGGAAGTATTTTGGATACACTTATTTTTTTTTTGATATTGTAATTACACCTTGTATTGTAAACCTTGTTACAGAATACGGGATAAAACTGGAACAATGGTTCTTTCTCTAGAGCCTAGGTTATAGTAGAGGAAATAGAATATACATTAAGAGTTTCATATAATCTTGGGGGATTTTAATCAAAGAGTGGAAGTCATGATTGGAAAATAATCTATATAGAATAACATTGTAGACCCAAAAACTAAATCTATATATCAATATAAGCATAATACTCATGTGAGAGCTAGTGGGTTGATAATTATTAGCAATTGGATCTAATTGATCTGGGAGTGTTGTGAGAGTGGGTTCCCTAGTCCCATATCTTATATATAAATTTATTTCATTACATGTATATAGTTTTATTTATATATATATCTGTGTTTTTGTTTGTCTTTTATTAACATAATAGTGTTGACACTTCTACATCGAGTAGTTACATGGTAATGTCCTTTGATTATGTGTCATATCAAATGGTTATAATTGTTCCCACCTGTAATGAGAACCTTGAATGTTATGATAATATTCCTTAATATATGTACTATGGTGTAGATACATTATACTAATAACAAATGTATTATAGATGGATTTCATGTTTTGGGGGATCATAAGCATTGAATTTCTTCTTATTAAGTTCACAGTTGTTGATCTTGAGTATGTGCGATCAAGAAGACTGACCCACCAATAAAAAAACCACATGTTCTTGGTGTCATTGGTGGTTCATATCTCAAATCATGTGTATTGGTCTCCTGGAATGAGTTAGACTACAATATGTACCATTTAATAAAGTTATTTTATGTAATGAAAAATCAAATACATTGATATCATGGTGTGGTAGCTTTTTCGGTGCATCGTTAGTGGTATGGAATTGGTTAAATGTTCAAGATTGAATATGTCAACTCTGAGTTAAAGAAGATATATCTCATGGGACAAGGTTTTCTACGATGTATGTACCATTATTAAATCTATAAAAATGTTCATTAAAGTTAATTCCATCTAATAATTTCAATGAATAAATAAATCAATAAAGGATGATGACAGAGATTGTGTGTCCTACTTGATCAAATATCACGAGACAAAGAGATTATATTATATAGAGTGCATTTGTATGAGGTTATCATCACTATTAAATTACTTATCTATATTGGGGACTTGATAGGATTCTACACTATACTCTTGGTCTATTATTTACACTCACTGAAATTAAGATAAGTACCTAGATGTCCACAAACTAATTATATCAAAAAGTGCCACCAATATTAATTTATATGAGTTTAGGATGAAGTGGGACCCACATAATGGGGCTATGGAACATTCATGTTTGATCGATATCAAGTGTATTTAATTAAAATATATTATTCCTATTTATAAAAATGATGATTGAATTTATTTACCAAGGTATTCATAATTTTTTTAATTAACAAGTTAATATGAGAAAATATAATTTTTCAAATGAACATAATACATTTAGGGTTCATTAAATTATGAAGGGAGATTATGAGTCAAGATAATTGTAATATTTTATAATTTGAAATGATAAATTTTTATGATTTAGTGATAAAATGTCCCTTACATTTTTGATAATTTTAATTAAGTCATAAGTGTATACAAGGGTCTAAAATGAAGGTTATTATTTTTCATGGACTAAACTGCAATTTTGGAAAGTATAAACTATTTATAAATTCTAATTTTATCCTCTGTAATTGTTATATACTTAATTTTAACTAATAAATAGTGATTATATCTCCTCTCATATCCTCTAGATCTTATATAGAGTGAATTTTATGGAAGAAAAAATTCAGATTGATCACACATTCTCGATCGAGTCTACATTATTCATCTGATTAAATTGACATCATAAATCTCATCAATTTCCCATGATGGAATCCTCTAATATAAGATCAAATATCTATGATATGTGGTGAACATGTGGAAGATCTATAGGATTCATATATTGGTTTTTTTGATCCAAGAAACACAGATTTTGAATGAGTCAAATCGATTATTTAAAATCAACAAGGTATTGTTTATAGTTTCATTCAATTTTTTTGTTCTATATTAAATTGAATTTATTGTGATACTTTGAGATATCTAGAGAAATGTTTTTATATTTAGTGTTGTTAATATGAATACAAACCCAATATTTTAAATTACATATTTTTAATTCTTCTACTACACCCCTAGTTCCTTTAATAACCCATCAGGTATCCTGTCAAAGCTAACACTGCAACCTAACCATCTCACCAAAACCACATATAAACCACTACACTTCAAGTGTACATAATACCTCACATATGTAGACTGATCACCACTATCATAATAAAATCCCCACAAAGGACACAAAACCTCAAGGTCAATAAAAAACATACTAATTGTGTAAAAAAATAGATTCCAAACCACATAAATCCATAATTCTTTTAATGGGGGTTTTATTATTAATTCATAAAATCATGGAAGTGTATTTTCAAAAGAAAATTATATTCTCACTCAAATATTTTCTTAGTTTTATATAAATTCTTATCCTTTTATGAATTATGGATTTAAAATAGGAAATTTTACAAATCCCAGGTAAAGCTTTACTATTCACATACCCGACAACTTGTATATCACAATAGGTTATATGTTTCAAGATAAAATATTCAGAAATAATAAGGAAATAGATAAAAATACGATTACTCCATTCTCTTCCAATTAAATTTAATCTACTTAATTTTGTTTAATTGTTCATCTACATCAACCACCAACTAGAAAACAAAATCCTACTAATTTTATTGATGAAAAAAAGAAGAGGAGAACAATGATACCATACTTAGGAAAAAAGTTCCAAAACATGTTGTATTGATAATATGGGAAAAGAAGATGATTTCACTACTTGAATGGTGTGAAGGTAAGGGATTGATCAATCATAAACTATATGTTGATAAGGGAGGGACACAAAAGGGAAAAAATCCTACCTTAAACATGAAACACTACTATAGAAAAGAGAAAGTGAACCAGAATATTTAACATGACTAAATCATGAGTAAGAAGGCTTCCATCCAGAGGAATATGACTTCAAGGATCGAGAGCAGGTTTATGGTTTTTTGGACTCAAATGAAATAAGTAAAGACATTAATAGAGGAAATATTATACTTTAATATTTCAGATAAAGATCTTGAAATAACATTGAAGATTATCTTGGTCAACCATTCTTTCCATTTTTTATTTAATTTCATTTCATTTAAAATTTATATAATTCTCCATGTAAAAACATAAGAATTACTGAATTAAAATACATTATTTAACCCTAAAAAATATTTTAGAAAAATTTATTTAATACATTAATTGACATTTTTAATTTGAAACCATTTTTCATGTCAATTTATAAAATTTGGCTATTTAAAAAACATGAGATTTGAAAACTACTATATTGACTCTATGAACCAACCAACATATCACATGAAGAACCAACCAACCACATAAAGGAAATAACTAACTACATGAAGGAACTAACAAAATACATAAAATATTTATTAAACCACATGAAGGAAACATCCAACAAAATAAAGGAACCAACCGACCTCATGAAAGAACCAAATGACGACACGAAGCAACCAACTGACTACATGAAGGAAAAAGTGATTTCAAGGTCATTCAAGTAACTATAATAGAAAGCTTAAAAATTTAAAAATTTAAAAAATCATTAAACTACCTCTTGAAACATTCAAACCTTGTTAATTAATAAGGTAATGGTTTTTTAAACATGAAATATTGAATCTGATACCACCCAAACAATTATCATCTTTAAGAATAAAAAAATAACCTAAAAATAAAATGGAATGAGGGTCCATAAAATTTCATTCAATATACCTAACTATGACCCCTCTATAATAAGAACACATAACACATTGAAAGAAAAACACATATCAAGGTGTTATCATAAACAAATAGAGAGAGTTAAACTCATATAAAACATATAGTGAATCACATCATCATAACAAAAGGATACAAGAAAAGAAACTAAAATAGAAGGATAAACTATCAAACCACATGAGGTATTGAGAATGCACCTATGACTCCCAATATCTTGTGTTATCCTCTAAGACACTATGCCTCTATAGAACACAAAACAAGTGGATAACTCTCTTGTGTGTAACAATATCTCAATGATCATGGATCTCAACCATCCACTCTACAAACTTTACATCATCCTTATTGACCAAATCTCACCAATCAATGAAATGGGAGTCATCATGAATATATCAAGGAAAATGGGACATGTGGATGATGTCATGAAATATTTCAAGCTATGGTGGGAGCGACATCTAATTATCTATCTTTTCAACATGCTCTAATTCATTTAAAAGCCAATAGAACTTGGGGGGAATCATACTCCCTTGTCCAAACCTTAACTACCCCGATGAGGGTAAACCCTCGGGATGTCCTGGTCATTGACCTCAAACACTGAGTACCTCATAATCAAATTCACTTAAGACATAAAAAGGGTATTTAATCAAAATTACCTAATATCAAACCATTTAGATATTCTCTATTTGGCTCTGAACTACATTAAAACCAAGGAATGCTAACTCCCCAACCTCATCTCAATATAGTATATAATTACATGATCAACAATATAATTCCTCAAATGGAGTTATGACGATGGAAGAGTGGAATATATTATATGAGGAAACTCAACCAATGGTATATGTTTCACCCCTAATCCTCCAAATTCCAAGACCTAAGCTCGCGGCATATTGTTGATTTTCTAGATGGTCAGCTCTATCTTCCTTTCTATCTAGGGATGGAAAGTGGTGTTAAGACATAGCTAAGAGAAAAATTCATGATGTAATCCTCTTCAAAATTATGATTTAATGTAAACATATCCAACTGATATAATGGTATTTGGAACCTCAAGGAGTCTCATAGTATCATCCATGTTATGCCTCACCATAGTATCCATAACACTTGACTCCCTAATTATTATAAAATGGATGACTTCATCAATGAGTCCATGATCACCCAAATAGGATCACAACCCTCCCAATTATAGGGTGAACTGATAATTAAATACATTTTAATTTCCTCTATCTTTAACTCTAGGGTATCAAAAGGCTACAAAAACTCTAGGAATATGGTTCTCATCCTTCACCAACTAAAAAACCAGACACCACTCCACAAACACCACCACTAACTGATTCATCCTAAGACACCGATGATGTATCTTAAAACCAAGGTACATATTATACACACCCAAATTCACTTACAAGGGTGATATATTAAACTCATCAAAAAATCTCTCATGAATCACCAATGTAATAAACAAACTTATCTAAAATAACATCTGATTCTAACCATAATCCAACCACCCTTTGTAAGATCACTATGACTGACACAATCTCACATCACATCCACCTATGAGTCTCCCCAATGAGAATCTTCCACCTACTGAATCAGAGATTATTCCACTTTAATTTGATAAAAATAACCTCTATTATTATCCTCATCCATATCAAGATTCATTATTTTAAACTTTTCCACCCCTTTACAAGAATCACTAGACTCCCAAAAGATGACCCGCTATGACTTTTGTCTAAGTGAGTTAGTAAACACATTCCCATTTCAGGGATTTTATTTTATCTCAAAATCAAAATATTATAGAAACACTACACAAATCCACTAAAGTATGTTTATATCCAACTGATAGAATACATACCTAAAAATCATATGGTCAATTAATACTAAAAAGTGATCACTGATGATGTAATGTCTCCATAGATCAGGGAAAAGACCAACTCCGCTAACTCTAGTTCATGTGTGGCATATATATTCTCATGGGGAATCACAATCTTACCCCCATAAAGGATCACTTACCATTTATATACTAAGGTTCATCCTAATTCTAGAAGGTAAGAATCACAAAATTACTAAAACACAACCCCTTCCTCTAGAAACTGAAGCACAAGTGAACTAATAAACCTCTCATTTTTGTAGTAAAAAGATGATTGAAATGAATTAGTCACGATTAATGCATGATATCTCCTAATTGAATATTCCAATGGGGATATAGTTTGAGATAATTTGAGAATAAATCTCTAATAATAACCTATAAGAAAATAGAAACTTTAGCCTATGATATGTTCTTAGGTGATTCCCAAGAAACAACTACCATGATCTTTTATCGGTCCATGGGAACCCGTAATGAGATAACACATGTCTAAGGAAATTAACCTCTTACTTCTAATACATGCACTTAGAAATATTTCCAATGAGTTGATGGTGTCAACAAAAACTATAGTATAGTTATAAGATACACGACATGATCCTCCTATGAGCTTGAGTATATAAGTATTTTTTTATGAAAACAATTATGAATTGGTCTGGTAACTCATTGAATATAGAGTTCATGTAACCCATAAACACAACTGCATCATTTGAGATATTGAATGACATAGCCAGAAACCTAAAGTACCCATACCTACATCGAAAATCAATCTTCGGGATATTTTTCCTCCTTCTCCCTCATCTATTGATATCTTCACCATATATTTATATAAAAAACTAATTGTACTGCTTTTATCTAGTCAATGATATAATCTATTTTCATAAAGGGGTAATGGATTGTAATTTCTTCCAAGTTCAACCTCTAGTATTCCATGAAAAAATCACTTAAATACTTTCCACCTTCATTGTGAGAGACACTAGATCACCTCAAGGGGTAAATTAGGTAGTATGAATCCCTTATATAGTAAATAATCTATATAGAGTCTCAACTCATGAAAATCTACAGCTTTTATATAATAAATATCCATAAAAATGGAGATGTTCCCTATTGTAAATCTATCCCAAACTAGAAATCATGTTGATGGGTTAGAGTCATAGCCTTGTCCAGGAAGACTCTAAGAAACCCCTCAAAAATCTATGAGGGTATCTACTTCCTGGGTCTCTAATGGGAACTTCACCAACTGGGATAAAAGAGGCTCTACATACCTTTTTCGCATCTAACTAATTTTCTCACCAATGAAAACCACAAATTGAGCATCCATATCAAAAAACTTTAATGTCTTCTAGAAAAAATAAATAACCACACATAAGAAATATATTCATTCCATGATAAGGCTATAATTTTATGGATATATTTGTAATAATAATAAATTTCCCCACTAACTAGTTTTTCCCCATCATCATTCTAAATCTCTAGAATGTATAAAATGAGAAATTGTGGCCTAAAACTACTGTGTATAACACTATAGACACTAGAATACTCTATACCTATAGTCCTAATGGGTGGAACTAAGGTAATGTAACAAATTATTGCAAATATTAAGAATCAAAAAAATAGAAATTAAGGTAGATGATAATCTGATCGTACCACAAACAACATTCAGTCCCTCCACCACTAGCACCTCCATAACATACATCTACGCAAGCCTTGTTCCTCATCCCCATAGTTTATAACCTCCCCAACCATGATTTGGTATAGGTCCCTAAGTATGAAGATCATTATAGGGTTGACCTATACCAGGCCCATCACCCCTCAATTGGGGAATAAATGATAGTGGCCACAACTACTAAATTGACCATGAAGGAACCTTATGTTTTTTTGGATAGAATGGGCTTGACCACCAAGGGAAGTTGGTCACTAATCTTAATGGTGACCATACCCTCCATGGGTATTGGATGTAAATGAGAATCCCTCAGTAAAAACTAAAGAATCTACAACCTGAGATTGGTTTGAAATGTATTGTTGAGGTTAAAAACATAATAATTAGAACTTTTAATACCTTGGAATAAATTATTCTCCACCTAATGTTTTTCCCATAGAGAAGCCATGTTATCCTCCCACTCTAGGAATTTCTCCTTGATACTTTCTTCAATTGATCACTTATTTATTCTTCTGCACTTCTAGATACATAAGATGCATAAATGTGGTTATTGAATATCTAATCACTAGAAATAATACCTCCTAAAGATGTTATGATCTAGAATATTTATCTAGAAAATGGTTGGAAACAAAATCCAGCAAATCCTTAAACCTAATATCAAGCTCTCACATGCTTACTCTCACTTGTTAAAGGGAGAGTAGCCCATTTCACATTTAAAATTTCATCAATGGGGATAGGAACATGCGATAAAACACCTTCATGAAGTTAGAATAAGAAAATTACACCTCATTCTTCTCTCCGAGATACAACATCCACCATTGATACGCCACCCCTCACATATTAATGGTCACCAATGAAACTCAATACTCAACTCGAACACAAATCAAACTAAAGGAAGTATCATGCTCCTATATACAATGTTCTGAATCTAGATCAGAAATTATCCACTTATACATTTTTATAATCTGATGCTGGAAAGAATGAAATTCCCTCTACCATATCTAATACTCCCCTATCATTTAAATTGTTCAAATATCTACTAGACCATCCTACTAAACCTACACATCTTGAACAGTTCATGAATAAAAATTAGGATTCATCTCTATAAAATAATATGGTATGGAGGCCTATTCTTGGTATCATGGAATTTGTTTTGATGAATTAATAATATTCATTTTTTCTGAAAAAATACTATTTAATAACAAATACAAATTAGCATGGTGCATGTACCTCTCCCAACTATCTACCCCAAAATCAGCATTATCCCACTTAGGGTTTTTAATACACTTATATTCCTTTAATTGGATCATAGGGGGGCCTTAACACCAATGACCTAGCTAGTTTCCATTACTACATCACACATTAGGTTTAAAAATCACTATTTCCATATCATTCCCATTAAAAATTCATCAGTTCCTTCCTATAAAATTCATCCTATCTCTCCACCAAATCTTTTGGTACCAATTTATCATGACCCATCCCCTACCAAACCCACTACACTGGTACCCCTTGTGGGTTGGTAGTGAAGAGAGGGAGTTGCCCCTAAGTCTCACCTATGGTAGTCCTTAGGTTTTCCACCATCACTAAGGGTGTAAATCAATCAAATGGGATGAATTACCCTTAATAAATAAAAAAATTTGAGAGGAAAGATAGTAACCACCAAACAAATATCTCATAATATAAAAAGAATAAACTACTCATGTGTATGTTAAGAAATAAATATAAAATTATCCAAGATAAAACCAAAGGGAAACATGTAAGATCAACTCCACAAAATATACAACCTCTAATATATTAATGTCCATCTCAATCTTTGAAACCTTTATAGGAACCTAAAAATATTTATAGATACATAGGGTGATCATAACTTATATAATCAGTAAGATCATACCTAATGTCACCAATGTCAATGTGAAAGTATCATGCTAATATACTCATGAACTAAACAATAAAATCTAAAAGTAACTAGATAGGTCATATATCCATCCAAACTTCACTAAGTATCACTCAAAAAATAATGTAATCATGTAATAATATATTAAATAGAAAAAATAAATAATGGTTCCCCACATCCACTTACCCCCACTGTATAAGGCCCCGACCTTAAGCCTTACTTAATATTGAATTAAATGAATAATTCACATTGAGGATCTTTTCAGGTTTAGATTTTTAGAGAATTAGGACATAACTATTACATCTCAAAAGATTAAAATGTAGACACTTCTACTAAGTTTCCATAAAATAAAAACTCTTAAAAAGAAACATGTCTAGTTCCATGTTTTAGAAAGCATGACTTTTCCTTGATCCCATCCTTGACCCTATTCCACATTAAGTCCTGTGAAAAACATTTCAAAAACATGGGATGAGCATAAAAAGCTCAGTAAGGGATATAAAATTATGAAATGAAAACATTAGTCCATGTATGAAATCATAATTTACTCATAAAACATAAGAATTTTAACATACCTCATCAAATCATGAATAAATCATAGAAATCATAAGATATAAAGGTAACTTGAGTCATTCATAACATTCTTACGTAGGGAGTAACCCCCACGGTTACGTTTGGAATACCCATTACAGTATATTCCCTAAATATATTCAGAGAAACCTTAACATTTAACTCCTTCATGTTACCCAATGCATTGGAGAGACGTATCGGGCTCACCCACCCTTATTTTATCACGGAACCACCCGTCTTCATATAAATGCCCAAGAACCATAACATAATCATATCATGTAAACCATGCATAAAAGAAACATAACATTTCCACATTTCAATCACAAGATATCAATACAACACATTGATATAATAAAAACATTATGAAAACCATTTTCAATACCAAAATAAATGAAAAGTAATACGTGGTATTTATTTTTCATTTTAAAAAAAGTTAGGTTATGTCTTGTAGAGGAAGCCTAAACTGAAATAATGGTCACGACGGCAGAGAAGTCATTTTCGCCACATACATACGAAAAAAAACATTCCTTTTTTCATTTAGTAAAATGCTTCATATAAAAAAAGATTCCTTTCTAATAAGCGTAAAGGTCAAATGGGTTTATACACCGTATAAAAGAAAGTTGTGTATAAAACAAAATATGCCTCAATGAATGGAGATTGAGACGAAGTCCCTTACCTCGTGTCCGACATGACTCAATTGCTCTTTAATCTCCTGAATAATAAACATGAGTTAATTTCTACTTTTTTAAGAACCTTTTTCAAGTTCATTATTCCTTTTATATCACTTATTACCATGTCATGAACACTATGTAATTATTTAAGTTAATAACGGTCATTTTAACGATCATTGGTACTTGAGTCAAAAATAAACTCTTTATAATTACAAGTTTTTCATGTATCCATTATATCCAGAGTTATATTCATTATATAGATATCATATATATCATATATATCCAGTATATACATGCATTTATAATATTACATAACATTTAGAGGTAAGAAATGAAATGCACCGTTCATGGAGACGGTAAGTCGTATGTACGTATGAACGCTACTTTCATTTCTATTTTGTATTTTATGGAATGGAATCACAATGAAATAAAGGTATATTATAATTCCAGTATAATTTCATATATAATATCATTAACTCCATCATTTATATGTCCCACATATGGCATTAACGAATCAAATCACTTTGAGTGGTGGTAGTCCGCACTTCCTAAAATGATGATATCACGTATACCCATAATGGAAGCCATAAAGGTTTTCCATAAATGAAAAATACATAAGCTTAAGGAAAACATAGACATATTATATATCATATATAAATATAGTGTAATCTTAATGGCAACCTTTGAAGGTGTTAGAATAATATTGAACAATCATCGTTTCGTGAGGCAGAAATTTTCCATCCACGGAAACAGTATGCTCTTTAACCATTAGATGAAGGTCTGTGTAAGTGTAGCTCTAATCCTTCTCATAAAAACATCCTAGTGTATTGAAGATACTGGTGTTGTTACAAAAGAAAGTAATAAAAAGAGTTTAGGGGGTTGGAGAAGCAAAATAAAACATAAGAACACAAGAGAAGATACTTCCTTTAAAACGGGTAACTCTTTTTGATTTGAGCTCAAAATATTCCTTGGAAAGACTTCTACCCAAAGTGAGGCTTCTAAGAGTACTAGAGGGATTCCGAGAGACAAAATGGGCAGGGGTTGACCGAGCCAAAGGCTTGATAGATGTGGGTAATGTGGTAGAGGTGGGGGCCTTTTATAAGAGAAGAGGAGGGGCACTCTTGGAAAGTTATAAAAGGTTACTTTATTATAAAATGCTTTTCAGATTTTAAAGGTCCCAAAATTATATATTTCGAGGATAAGGTGATAATAGTTAGACATCCACCAATAAAATAGGTTTTTGACAAGTGTAGGTCTTAGATTTTACATTATATTTTCATTTTATTTAAATCGTTAAATAATGAGGTAATCGCTGCATCATCATGGTGTCATAAATAATTTGATTTATTTCATGTCTAAAAATTATAGAAAAAAATATCATGATGTAAGAAATATTTTTAGATTTATAATGAATATTTATAGTCAAAATTATGAATTGTATAGCCACATTTAAAAACTATTTTAGTAAAACAACACATGTTTGTGACATTTTTATTTTAACATCAAATAAAAAGTTATTAATGTCAGTTTCCTAACAAAGTGGCTCCATGGGGTCCCCAAGTTGACCCATGGATTTTCTTGGTCGTCCATGACACATTAAATAAGGGTAGGACATGTTTCAAGGTCATTTAATATTATTAAAACTTTATTTTTACCTTAAATTACACTAATTACCTCAAATCGTGATTAAAAACATAAAAGTTACTATTCACCAAAAAATTATTTTAATTTCATTGAACCACATTTTACTTCATACTGACAATCATGTATGTCGGATTTTTTGAAATTCAAAACAAAGAGGTGGTAAATTTTCATTTAAACGAAAAATCAATTTTTTTAAGTACCACTTAGTGGTTTCACTATTCATCAAAAATTGAAGTTTTTCTGAAAAATACCAAAACTTCACCCTAAGATATATTTGATATTCCGAATTCAAAAATAATTTCTATTTTAAAAAATTAAAAACATATAAGTTACATTATTTAATTTAATAATTAATTCCCACTGTCAGAACAAATAGCGTGTTTTTATGAAACAATATATATCAAAATATTAACACTAGTTTAAGTCCAATTTCAAAGTGAAATTAATTCCAATGACCACTATTGGATTAAATGGTATAAATATATTCTAATTTAACTTTAAAACCAATTAAAAATATAATCTAATCATATAAATAATTTAGTTTAAAAGGAGGTTTTGAATTAAAATACAACATTTTTCGCTATTCATTAAAAAAAATAAACGTTCTCTGAAAAATACAAAAAATTTACACAAAGTAAATTTTGATGTCCTGATTCTAAATAATAATTTTATTTGGTCCAAAATAATGTATAAGAGTGACCAAAACTATATTTATAGAGGGTTCTCCATCAAAAGGTGATAAGTGGACCTTTAGTGAAAATTAGAGTATATATGCCTAAAATTGAATTATTTTTGTATTTTAAGACTTTATCCTTTATTGGATAAATGTAAAAACATTTTACAAACATATATAATCATATTTTAGTTATTTCTATTCATTCCCACCAATACAATGGCTACGTGTTAACTACCATTTAAAATAATATTATTTTATTACTAGTGTACAATGTTAGATTTCAAAGAAATTCTTTGTTGCGTATCGGGTACGCTATCAAACATAGAAACCATTTAAAGTAAAATTAATATTTAATTCGTAAATATTAATAAGTATGAAAATGTATTATTATTTATTTACCTGGGATGTTACATCCTTCCCCCTTTTGGGTATTGCATCCTCGCAATTTTATTCACTTATCAAAATAAGTGGGGGTATTTATCACTCGTAGCATTTTTAGATTCCCACGTTGCCTCTTCAACCATATGGTTTTTCCACAAAACCTTTACCTGATGAATTACCTTATTCCGGAACACTTACTCTATATGGTCAAGAATCTGGACTGGTTTTTCTTCATAAGAGAGATTCTCTTCCAACTGAACTACCTCTGGGCTCAAAACATGAGATAGATCTGGCATATACTTTCTCAACATCGAAACATGAAAAACATTGTGAACCTAAGATAAACTCGGAGGTAAAGCCACTCGGTAAGGAACTGATCCAACTTTTTCCATAATTTCATATGGTCCAATGAACCTTGGACTCATCTTTCCTTTCTTACCAAATCGCATCACACTTTTCCGCGGTGAAACTTTGAGAAAAACATGATCACCAACCTCGAATGATAGATCCTTCCTCCGGTTATTCTCATTACTCTTCCGCCTGCTTTGAAATGTTCTCATGAGTTTCTGAATCAACTGAACTTTTTATGCCATCTCTTCTACCAATTCTGGTCCCATCAGCTTCCTTTCACCCACTTCATCCCAAAAAGCTGGAGTTCGACACTGCTTCCCATATAATGCCTCAAACTGTGCCATCTGTATACTGGAATGAAAACTGTTATTATTTGAAAATTCAACCAAAGAAAAATGTTGGTCCCAAATTCCCTGATAATCCATCGAACAAGCACATAGCATATCCTCCAAAGTCTGAATTGTTTGTTCTGACTGCCCATCTGATTGAGGATGAAAAGCTGTACTAAAATTTAATTCAGTACCCATCGACTTTTGAAGGCCTTTCCAAAAGTTAGAAGTAAACCTGGGATCATGATCAGATACAATGGATAGGGGAACTCCCTGCAACCTGACTATCTCTTTAAGATATAATCGATAAAGTTGATCTAGATAGAAAGTATCTTAAATAGGAAGTAAATGAGCAGATTTAGTCAAGCGATCAACAATAACCCAGATTGCATTATTACCTCGAGGTGTCTTCAGTAATCCCACAACAAAGTCCATTGATATATTTTCCCATTTCCACTCTGGCACTGGTAAAGGCTAAAGCATCCCTTTCGGTAACTTCCTCTCTGCTTTAACCTACTGACAAGTCAAACACTTCACAGTAAAATCAGCAATATCTTTTTCATTCCATCCCACCAGTAATACTCCTACAGATCTTTGTACATCTTAGTACTTCCTGGATGAACTGAAAACGGAGAACTATGAGCTTCACATAACAACTCTCTCTTCAACTATGAATCACAAGGCACACACAATCTCTTCCCAAATCTCAAAACACAATCATTATCAATGTTGAATTTAGGCAACTTACCCTTCTAAACCAGCTCTACCTTTTTCTGCAACTCACTGTCTTGCTTCTGTGCTTGCTTGATTCTGTCAGATAGAGAAGATTTCACTGATACCTGAAACAAAACAGAAGGACATCCTGCACCAAAAACTTTTATGCCAAAGTCTATCAAATCCTTAACCAAAGGATCACGTTCCAAATGCAACATTGTTAATGAAGGATTACTTTTTCGACTCAAAGCATCAGCCACCTTATTTGCTTTTCCCGGATGGTAATGAATTGTACAATCATAATCCTTGATTAATTATAGCCATCTCCTCTGTCTCATGTTCAATTATTTCTGAGTGAATATATACTTTAAACTTTTGTGATCGGTATATATTTCACACTTTACTCCATACAAATGATGCCTCCAAATTTTAAAAAAAAACAACAGCTAATTCTAAATCATATGTAGGGTAATTTACCTCATGAGTTTTCAACTGATGTGATGCATATTCAATTACCTGATCATTCTACATAATGAAACAACCATGTCCCTTCAACGAAGAATCACTGTATATAACAAACTCACCATTCCGGGAAGGAAGTGCCAAAACTGGAGCATTCACCAGTCTTCTTTTCTACTCCGGAAAACAATCATCACATTATTTTGTCTAGATAAAAATAACACCCTTCCAACTTAGCTTAGTCATTGGACTAGATAACCATGAAATTTTTTTTTAACAAACCTTCAGTAGTAACTTGCCAAACCAAGAAAAATACAGATCTCAGTTACATTTGTGGGTCTTGGCCATTCTTTAACAATTTGTTTTTTGCAGGATCCACAGTTATTCCATCTTTATAAACAATATGACCGAGGAAAGAAATTTGTTACAACAAAAAGTCACACTTGATGAATTTCCCATACACTTTCTTTTATTTTAAGGTTTTCAAAATAACCCTTAAATGTATTTCATGCTTCTATTTACTTTTAGAAAACACCAAAATATCATCAATGAAAACAACCACAAACTTATCCAAGAACTCATGGAAAATTCTATTAATAAGTTCAATGAATATAGCAGGTTCATTGGTTAGCCCAAAAGGAATTACTAAAAATTCATAATGGCCATATCTTGTACGAAACTCAGTCTTCGGAATATCTTCTTCCTTTACCTTCAATTGATGGTACCCCGATCTCAGGTCAATCTTTGAAAAAAACAGATCTCCCTGCAGCTGATCAAACAAATCATCGATATGAGGAAAAGGATATTTGTTATTAACAGTGATGTTATTCAAGGATCTGTAATCAATGAAATGTCTCCTTGAACCATCATTATTTTTAAAAAATAAAACAGGAGCACCCCATGGATATGTGCTAGGTCGAATGGAACCTTTCTCTAATAAATCTTTCAATTTCTCTTTCAACTCTAAAATTCAGTTTGAGCCATTCGATAAGGGGGTTATGAAATTGGCTTAGCATCAGGAACTAAGTCAACAGTAAATTCAACTTCCCGATCTGGTATTATTCCAGGAAACTCATCAGGAAAAACATTAGGATACTCATTTACCACTGCACATCATTAATCTGAATAGTTCCCTTGTTTTCAACGATATGTGCAAGGTAACATTCATTTCCATCTTTTACAAGTTTCTCGGCCTCTTGATATGTTATCAATAGTAAGGGTTCATTATTGTACACAAACTGAAAGTATTTCTGAAAAGAAACATCTTTAGCTCTATAGTCAATCTTATCATGGTAAATAGAGAGCCAATTCATACCCAGGATAACATCAAACTCTACTAGAGGTAAAACAATAAGGCTTTCAAGTAGGTTCTTTCCACGTATAAGGATAGGAAAATTCATATAATTTTTTTTGCCTCAACATTTACCCCAGGTGTTTTTACCACAAGTTCAGGAGTCATTTATTGAGATGGTATTCCCATTTTACTAGAAAAGTTTTCAGAGATGAAAGAATGTGTAGACCCTGAATCAAATAACACACATGCATAATTTGAAAAAACAAACAAAGTACCTAATACAACTTCATTTGATGTCCCAACATCTTCTGAAGTAGTTGCAAAGGATTTCACCACCCCTTTTTACTTGTAGTCTAACTGCTTCCCATCACTTAAGATATTTTTCGGACACTCGTTTGCATAGTGACCCATCTCATTGCACTTAAAACATTTCACTAACTGTAAATAAAATTTGGACTTACCATCACCTTGACCTTTTTCAGTGCAATCACGAGCCTTATGTCCCATATTACCACATTGGTAGCACATTCCAGAATTCAGAAGACATTCACCAGCATGCCTTTTACCATATTTATCACAAACTGGAAACTTAGTTTTCTTACCGTCAAACCTTTTTGAAGAATTATTTCCTTTCTCATGCAACCTTGGTCTCTTCTTTAGCTGGTTGTTATAGAACACTTGATCATCGGCAAACTCCATTTCCACCTTCTCATCACATCGAACAAGCTTTTCATAACTTTTGAACTCACGAGAAGCTAAAGACCTTCGATATTTTGGCTTTAATCCTGAGTAAAAATTATTTATTTTACTATCAAGGTCTCGGATAAAATTCGGTGCATACCTTACCAATCAAGTGAACATTTCTTCATAGGCAGCCACTGAGTCTTCCTCTTGCCTCAATTTGAGGAATTGTTTTTCCATCCTAAGTCAAACAGCCTTAGGAAAATACTTCTCAAGAAACATACCTTTGAATTCATCCTAGTCGAGAGCATCAATCTCATCAGCATCCCTGATATTTTTAACCATCGACCACCAATGATCTGCTTCACCCTCCAAATGGTAAATAGAAAGACTAACCTTTTGATTGTCTGAAAACCCCATGACATCGAAAATCTTCAATAGTGCTTTAATCCACCCTTCACCTAGCACATGGTCAGATGATCCTCTGAATGATGGGGGATGTTGCCCCATGAAATTTCCACCACTGACATGTTTCTCTGCGGTTGATCTAGATGATCTCGTGCATGGATATCGCCACCATTTATCTCTTGAGTCAACTATGCCATTACTGCAACAAACTATTCAGTTCCAATTCTGACCATCTTTGGATGCTGATTCGGAAGGTTATTTCCTTCTGTATGCCTTCCTAGAACTACTTCCCTATTTCCTCTACGGAAAACCATTCGGAACAAACATGTCTTAGATGAAGAAACATAGTAATCTTAAAATGCTATATCATTTCAATTTGACCATAAAAAAATAATTTGGATAATCATTGAATAGAATTATAACTCCTAAAGTTATCTAAACCTAACTTTGATACCAACTATAAGGCCCCGGCCTTAAACCTTACATAATATTGATTTAAATGAATAATTCACATTGAGGATCTTTTCAGGTTTAGAGTTTTAGAGAATTAGGACATAACTATTACATCTCAAAATATTACAAAGGAGACACTTCTACTATGTTTCCATAAAATAAAAACTCTTAAAAAGAAACATGTCTAGTTCCATGTTTTAGATAGCATGACATTTCCTTGATCCCATCCTTGACCCTATTCCACATTAAGTCCTGTGAAGAACATTTCAAAAACTTGGGATGAGCATAAAAATATCAGTAATGGATATAAAAGTACGAAATGAAAACATTAGTCCATGTATGAAATCATACTTTACTCATAAAACATAAGAATTTTAACATACCTCATAAAATCATGAATAAATCATAGAAATCATAAGACATAAAGGTAACTTGAGGCATTCATAACATTCTTACGTATGGAGTAACCCTCATGGTTACGTTTGGAATACCCATCATAGTATATTCCTTAAATCTCTTCATAGAAACCTTAATGTTTAACTCCTTCTCATTACCCAATGCATTGGAGAGCTATATCGGGCTCACCCGCCCTAATTTTATCATAGAACCACCCATCTTCCTAACAATGCCCAAGAACCATAACATAATCGTATCACGTAAAACATGCATAAAGGAAACATAGAATTTCCACATTTCAATCAAAAGATACCAATACAACACATTGATATAATAAAAACATTATTAAAACCATTTTCAATACCAAAATAAAAGAAAATTAATACATGGTATTTTTTCATTTTTAAAAAAAGTTAGGTTATGGCTTGTAGAGGAAGTCGAAACTCAAATAATGGTCACGACGGCAGAGAAGTCATTGTCGCCGCATACGTATGACAAAAAAACATCCCTTTTTCGTTTAGTAAAACGCTTAGTATAAAAAAATATTCCTTTTGAATAAGCGTAAAAGTCAAAGGGGTTTATACACCGTATAAAATAAAGTTGTGTATAAAACAAAATATGCCTCAATGAATGGAGATTGAGACGAAGTCCCTTACCTCGTGTCCGACGTGACTCGATTGCTCTTTAATCTCCAGAATAATAAACTTGAGTTAATTTATAATTATTTAAGAACCTTTTTCAAGTTCATTATTCCTTTTATATCACTTATTACCATGTCATGAACAGTATGTAATTATTTAAGTTAATAACGGTCGTTTTAACGATCATTGGTACTTGAGTCAAAAATAAACTCTTTATAATTACAATTTGTTCATGTATCAATTATATACAGAGTTATATTCATTATGTAGATATCATATATATCATATATATCCATTATATACATGCATTTATAATATTACATAACATTTAGAGGTAAGAAATGAAACGCACCGTTCCGGGATACGGTAAGCCGTACGTACGCATGAACGCTACTTTCATTTCTATTTCGTATTTTATGGAATGAAATAATAATGAAATAAAAGTATATTATAATTCTAGTATAATTTCATATATAATATCATTAACTCCATCATTTATATTTCCCACATATGGCATTAACGAATCAAATCACTTTGAAGGGGCGGTAGTCCGCACTTCCTAAAATGAAGATATCGTGTATACCCATAATGGAATCCATAAAGGTATGCCATAAATGAAAAATACAGAATATTAAGGAAAATATAAACATATTATATATCATATATATATATATATATAGTGTCGTCTTAATTTCCACCTTTGAAGGTGTTAGAAGAATATTGAACAATCATCGTTTTGTGAGGCTGAAATTCGTCATCCACGGAAACAGTATGCTCTTTAACCATTTGATGAAGGTGTGTGTAAGTGTAGCTCTAATAATTCTCATAAAAAATCCTAGTATATTAAAGATACTGGTGTTGTTACAAAATAAATCAATAAAAATAGTTTAGGGGGTTGGATAAGCAAAATAAAACATAAGAACACAAGAGAAGACACTACCTTTAAAACGGGTAACTCTTTTTGATTTGATCTCAAAGGCTTCCCTGGAAAGACTTCTACCAAATTTGAGGATTCTAGGAGTAATATATGGATGTGGAGAGACAAAATTTTCAGGGTTTGGCCGATCCAAAGGCTTGAGAGGTGTGGGTAAGGTGGTAGAGGTTGGGGGTATTTTATAAGAGGAGAGGAGGGGCACTCTTGGAAAGTTATAAAAGGTTACTTTATTATAAAATACTTTTCGGATTTTAAAGGTCCCAAAATTATATATTTCAAGGATAAGGTGGTAAGAGTTCTAAATACACCCATCCAATAAGTTTTTGACATGTTTAGGTCTTATAGTTTACATTATCTTTTCATTTTATTTAAATCGTTAAATAATGAGGTAATCGTTGCATCACCATGGTGGCATATATAATTTAATTTATTTAAGTTCTAAAAATTATAAAACAAATATAATGATGTAGGAAATAATTTTATCTTTATAATGAATATTTATAGTCAAAATTATTACTTGTATAACCCCATTTAAAAATTGTTTTAGTAAAACAACACATGTTTGTGACATTTTTATTTTAACATTAAATAAAAAGTTATTAATGTAATTATCCTACCAAAGTGGCTCCATGGGGTCCGCAAGTTGACCCATGGATTTTCATTTTCCGAAATGACACATTCAATAAGATTGGGACATGTGTCAAGGTCATTTCATATTATTAAAATATAATTTTTACCTTAAATTACACTAATTACCTCTAATCGCGATTAAAAACATAAAAGTTACTATACACCAAAAAATTATTTTAATCCCATTGAAACAAATTTTACTTCCTAATGACAACAATTTATGTCATATTTTTTGAAATTCAAAACACAGAGGTGGTAAAATTTCATTTAAACGAAAAATCAGTTTTTTTAAGTACCACTTAGTGGTTTCACTATTCATCAAAAATTGAAGTTTTTCAGAAAAATACCAAAACTTCACCCTAAGATATATTTGATATTCCAAATTCAAAAAAGATTTCTATTTTAAAAAATTCAAAACATAAAAGTTACATTTATTAATTTAATAATTAATTCCCACTGTCAGAATAAATAGCCTGTTTTTATGAAACAATATATATCAAAAGATTGACACTAGTTTAAGTCCAATTTCAAAGTGAAATTAATTCCAACGACCACTATTTGATTAAATGGTAAAAATATATTCTAATTTCACTTTAAAACCAATTAAAAATGTAATATAATTATATAAATAAATTATATTAAAAAGAGGTTTTGAATTAAAATACAACATTTTTCACTATTCATTAAAAAAAATAAACTTTATCGGAAAAATACCAAAAATTTACACAAAGTAAATTTTGATGTCCCAATTATAAAGAAGAATTTTATTTGGTCCAAAATAATGTATAAGAGTGACCAAAACTATATTTAAAGAGGTTTCTCCATCAAAAGGCGATAAGTGGACCTTTAGTGAAAATTAGAGTATATATGCCTAAAATTGAATTCTTTTCGTATTTTAAGCCTTTATCCTTTATTGGATAAATTTAAAAACATTTAACAAACATATATAATAATATTTTAGTTTTTTCTATTCATTACCACCAATACAATGGCTACATGTTAACTACCATTTAAAATAATTTTATTTTATTACTAGTGTGCAACGTAAGATTTCAAAGAAACTCTCTGTTGCGTATCGGGTACGCTATCGAACATAGAAACCCATTTAAAGTAAAATTAATATTTAATTCATAAATATTAATAAGTATGAAAATTTATTATTCTTTATTTACCTGGGATGTTACACACTGAGTTTTCACTCTCATACCCCAATATAAAACTTCATGTTATCTCATCCCTCCCTTTCCATCTCATCACCATATATCCATCCATACCTAGGGTTTTTTAGGTCACCACCCTATATACCCTAACCGTATGAAAGGTCTATTGTCAAATTATGTAATTAATACTTTCATCAAAATATCTCATTCCATTACTACACCATTACACATTATCTCCAACCTTATATCCAAAGTAATAGGGTATCATGAATTTGAAATTCATCAACAACATTCCCTCATCCTATCATGAATGACCTTCACTATATATCACATACTATTTTCATCTAACATCACCAGTAACAGAATCATCATCAATTTTTACTTACCACCAACTAGGTAACACTCTTATGTTCTTTTGTTGGAGTAGTCGGGAAAGGGGTTAATCATCTACCAATTACTCACTATCTGGATATTGAGGAAAACACCCACAAACCATTTGGGTGTTGGAATATATTAATCTATGTGGGTGTGGTCTATATAAAAGTAACATGGAAATACAATCATATATAAATACATAGAAAACACACAATCCCATCATAATGGTTTAACATCCAGGCTTCATCGCCTACAAATAATCATATCCACCATACTGATATTTTCTCTCACTTCCACTACTAAAAGTAACTCCACCACAAAAAAGACACAAAAACAATCCACTTTCATTTCCTTTAATTATATATTTAACCCATTACTAGATTATTACATTATCATCCACCATTCATTCATTAATTCATTTAACTTCATATTTTATGGTAAACCACTATATCCAACATCTATATTTAATTTCCATTAAAGTCTAGTCTTTTATGATGATTAAATTTATTGAACTGGTTACCACATACAAATTCCAATACAATTTTATTAAATTCTATCACACACCATTACCCTTTCATCATTACCAACCTCATATCCTATTTTTACCAAGATACTATAATAGGGAATCACAAATAAAACCTTTAGGTATATTTCTGAATCTAACACTACAACCCAACCATCTCACCACAACCACATATCAACCATCACACTTCCACCATGCACAACACATCTTGCACATTAACTAGTCTCCACAATTATCACAAAATCCCCAAAAATTACACATAATAAAAATGTTAAAAAACATATTATAAGTAAACAAAAAGATATTTCGAAACAACAATAATATGTAATTCATTTGGGGGGGTTCTCATTAATTCATCATCCCATGAATGGGTACTTTTATACAATTTACACACTCAGGTAGTTTATTATCCACATATAAGTTATTAACATTTTATGAGTGGTGTATTTAAAATAAAAAAATTTATGAATCCATATAAAAGGATTAATATTAATATTATCCACAATATGAATATTATTATAAATTATATGTTTCAAGAGAAAACAATAAAAAATAATAAAGAGATATATAAACACATGCAGTTTATACACTACCCTTCCAATTAAATTTAATTTGTTTCATTTACTTCATGAGTTAATTCGTACCACCCACCCAAAAGAGCTGAAATTTATGTTAATTTCATAGATTCACCAAATAATAGAAGAAAAATGACCCTCTCCTGGGAAAAGAAGTTTCAAAACAAGATGCACCGAAAATAAAGGGAAATGAATACGATGTCAATACCTGTATATTGCAAAGGTAATGGATTGGTCAATCATATAATACTTGTATAGAATTTAGTAATTTGAAATATAAATAGACTCTTACCTCAAAAATGGCACACTTTTGTAGAAAATAGAGATGAAACCAAGCTATTATATATGGCTATAATCACAAATATGAAGGCTTTATGTTAAAGGAAAATGAATCCAACGATAAGGAGAAATTTTTTGGTTTATCCTATATTAAAAAAAACAATAAAAACATGAATAGAAAAAGTCACATAATTTAATATTTCATATATAGAACTTAGAATGAAATTGAATATTAACATGATCAACCTTTATTTTCAATTTTCATTTTATTTAATTACATTTAAAATGCATAGAACGAACCAACTGTAACCATGATATTTAATTAATTCAAAATACATATTTAATCCCCATAAAATAGAATTTAAATAGATTTATTTTAGCTTTTAATTCAATATTTTATGTTAAAATAATTTTTCATTTCATTTTATAAAATCATGAAATTAGAAAAAATAAGTGGAAATTTGCTGGCTATTAGACAAACCACACAACCCATCCAAGATGATGAATTAATAACTAACCTACTATATGAACGAACCAACTGAACACTCGAAGTAATCAATAAACTATATAAAGGTACCAATCAACTGCATGAAGGAACCAATCAATTTCATTAAGGAACCAACTGACTTCCTGAAGGAACCAATAAAATACACAAAAGAACTAACCATTTTCCTGAAATAACTGACTACCCATATGAAGAAACCAAGTAACCTCACCAAAAATCACTAACTACATGAAATAAACAATTGATCACATAAAGGAACTAGTTAATCTATGGTCATTCAAGTGATCTTGAGAGAGAAAACATATAAATCTAAAAAAAAGTAAAAATACTTTGAAATCCCTCATTCCACTTCCAAAACGTTGAAAATCACAAAGGAATGGTTTTGGGAACCTATTCCATTACATTCATAGATAAAGTCCTTAAATATTTCATCATTCATGTATTTAACCTTCTTTTAGAGATCCTTTTTATCTTCTATGTATTTTTTTATCTTCCCCAAAGAATATGGTTGTGAAATCACTTTGAACGGGAATGATGTTTCTACTAGCCTAATAATTTTCATACCAATTTTACTAAATCCATAAATATTAAATCCTTTATTATTCTTATAGTGGATATAAATCCTTGATTATTCTTACCCAATGCATCAACAATCTTATTTTCATTCCTAGGGTGTTTATGTATTATGTAGCCATAATGATTGAGTAGTTTCATCTATATCCTTTTTCTCATGTTATAATATTTCTAGAAAAATATGTACTTGAAACTTTTTTGATTAATATATATTTCAGATATTTTACCATAGAGTTAGTGCATCCATATATTCAAGGAAAATATTAAAGTTTCTTTTCTCTTTAATTTCCTTAATTCACAAGTAAAAACTCTTTCATTTTTCATAGAGATACTTCTCATTCCATTATTTGATGTATAAATATATAAATAAATAATTATTTCCTAGTTTTTATTGTTAATACTAGTCAATTGATCTATATATTATTTATTTTCTCAAATTATTCTTCACATTCCATTGATAAAGAGAATTTGACCCCTTTACATGTTATCTTGGTTATTTGGTTGTCCAACAGAGGAAGAGTTTCAAGAAACCACTAATAGTAACCCGGTAAACCAAGGAAACTATGTATCTCAATTATAATCAATAGAATATTATAATATTTTAAGGCCTTTTTCATTGAATTATCATTTTATATTCAATATTTGGAGATAATATAGTAGATGAAAGAAAAATTTTAGTTCTAAAATTTATGCTAACTAAATTTTCCAGATAGATTTTTCTCTCTAATATTCTCAAGAAAAATTATCAAATGATTCTCATGATCATCACATATTTTACTATATAAATATATCATCAATAAATACCCCCATAAATTTATCATGATAATCCTAAAAAATTTATTCATAAAATCCTTTAACATCGAGAGTTCATTAGTAAATCCATAGGGAATTATTATAAACTCATAATGTTCACACGTAATTTGAAATAACTTCATTAGTATTCCATAATTCTTCACTATTATATGATGATGACTATAATGAAGATCAATATTTGATAAGTATTGACCACGCATTTTGTGATCAAAAAATTTGTCAATGTGTGGTAAAGAATACATGTTATTTATAGTAATGACATTGATTTCTCTATAATTAATGCACAACCTTATAGACCCTTCCATAATTTTTATAAATATGATAAGGGATCCTCAAGGATAAACACTAGAGTGTATTAATCCCTTGTCACATAACACTACTAGTATTTTAGTCAACTCTTCCTATTTCACAAGGTATATTCTAGAGGGAGGCATAGACATGGGTTTTTAATTAAGGATGAGTTAAATGGAAAATTCAACTTAACATTCATGTGGATTTTCAGGTAATTACTTGGGAAATATATAATTGTATTCTTACAAAATAGTTTAATCCTAAATTATTTTTATATCCTTCCAATCCATAGATTTCATTTTCTCTTCTTATTCTCTTATAATTTCATTAGGGTGGTCCACTAGATGTGTTTCTATAAAAGACATAGATAATGAATTCTCGACTATAAAATAAGAGTCTCTATTCCTCCTTCACAAATTGTAATATCATTATCTCAAAATTAAATTCATACATTATAATCTAAGAGTTAATACATCCTAGGGAAAATATTAGAGTAAAATGTATGTATAATAATCTTGTTTGAAAAAAGTAATCTCTATGCATCTTAATAGAAACTTCTCAATATATCCTTCTTGTAAAATGATTTATAATGGGTGTTTTGATTAATAACTCCTTCCTTAACTTATTAGTTTATGAGTCAGTGTTCTTATTACAAATGGATGATATCAGAAAATGTAGATCTAGAATGAAATAATTAATTCGATAAAGTGGAATTTGTTATCAATGTTCATGTTATAATGGCATTCATGACTTAAACATCTACTATAATAATTTCATAATCAAGGCCATGATACCATGTCATCTTTTGAGGTCAATTACCTTAATTCTTAGGACACTGATTAAAAAAGTTTCCTATATCATTAATGTTGAATGATCGAATATTGGAAACTTCTCTCTTACATTCACATTCATGATAAAAATATCCATTATATCCACACTTATAATAAAAATACATTACCTTCAATAAATACCCAATGTTTTTATTTCAATAATTATTACATGATTGAAATTAAACCCTTCCCTTATTATGAATTTCCATATATGTATCTAAATACTTCTCAACCATCCTCTTATTTAGTTGTTTTCAATTGAAAATTTTAGAATTATATAACTCTTTCTTGAGATTTATAAAAAATTTCACTATATATGAATACAAAGATAATTTTTATGAGGCCAACACCATTAATCTTAAGTTTATCAAAGAAGGGATTGATTTTCCTATTGGGATTTTGAATCTATTATAAAACACATCTAGTTACCCTTGGGTAGTTTCCCTAATACTAATTAATATATACCTTTTCATTTTTTATCAAATTTAAAAATTTCATTTCTATATCATTTGTTTTATCTCACCCACAATTGGCTTTTTCGTCCCTGAAACTCGGAAGCTCTGGGAGGCCTAAAGTGATCAAGGCCCAAAGAAGATCCTTAAAAGATAATATTACAATCATGATGGAGGTTTCCAATAAATTTATAAAGGATTATATTATCCTTATGGTTCCTCCTTCTTTCCAAAGAGTTAGTTCTGAAGTTACCCTCCCTCCATGTGTGACGGAACTTCATGCCTTGGCCAATAAGAATCCTAAAATTCCTGATGTAGTAAAATAATTACCAAGGGGTTGTGAAAATGTATCAGAGGAAACCCACAAGAATATTTGAGTTTGACTCAATAATAATGATATTTATTTTTAATTTTTTTAAAAGGGAAAGGCCATTTCAAAATGATCTAGTTTTCAACCCAATAGAGTTCCCTGACCTGTAGAAAGTTCTAAAAAATAATAAAAGAAACTATAGCATCACGCACCAATCTTCCACATATCATTACACCATGAAGACATGATTCGTCAACATTGATCTTATTTCCCAACCTTGGGGGAGTCCAACTAGTATATATTACTTAAGGAGATTCACCATTACTGATAGTAGAATTCCGAGGGATGATACCCCTACTGGACATCATGGTCACACCATCTGTAAGTAGATAACAAATCTTCAAAACAAGATAATGTATACACGGTTGAAAAAAATAGTTTAGGGAAACACTTTCCTTCATGTATTTTGTTCTTTGCATCATAGATCACCCAACACATAAATGTGAACATTGAGCCATGATGCTTAATATCCTTACCATGTGGCTCCACCAACTGAAACCATAACGAATAAAATATTGAATATATCCCCTATACACATACAAGGATATCCATTGGAATATGAGATCATAGATAAAACTATAAATTTCACTTTAAAATAAATCATGTCAAATAGTATCTATTTTCAGTGTCTCATAGAGAAATCACCTCAAATCCTGGTTAACTCCATTCCACTTAATATTATCATCCTTGGGGACAACCTTATTCTGCACCCTCCAAACCAAAAAGGTCATATACATAGGAATCTCGTTGAACTATAGAATTATATCCCAATAATAGAACACCTACTCTAAATGAATCAAAATAAGTAATTCCCATGGACTGAATCGTCCTAACATCAACTTTGAGAAAATGCACCTATCTGGTTCATCCACCGTATGAATAATTCCATATAGAAATTTCTACACTTCATCAAGAGTGGAGTTAATGTACCCATGATGCATGATGTCATGTTTAAATGAAATCTATAAAGTTGGACTCCGTATAAATAATAGGAAGAAAAAACCTAATTGCCCTTCCAATACCTGATATCATCCGGACCAATGATCCAATTAACCTTGTCTTTCATATTCTCCAAGAAATTAATTATGCTTCTCACCACACCTGATCACCTACCTTGAGTACCATCCAAACATTCCCAATCCTCCCCATATATATCCTTCATGAAATTATACCATAATAAATTCCCTAAGATAATATCCCAAGATATCCTCACTTTCATGCTTTTCATGTCCTATATTGTATTCCTAATACTCACTCCTCCCTCTACAATGGGCCATGCCAATAACTACCATGAATCCAAGTGGCTTATACCCATATCTTTTCTTCCCAAAAAAAATTGTTCATGGTTTTTTCAAGTATACAGATAATGATTTTGTTTGCTCTAATGATAGATAAAATATGCATCGATAAGGAATTAGGAATTCTATTAACCAAGTTAATCCTACCCCCAAATGAGAGGAATCTATTCATTCAATTAAAAACCTGAGTTGAAATTTTGTTAATGATGTTTTAAAAAAAACTTTCTTGATTGTACCATCAGAAATATGAACTTCAAGGTTCTCCATCAATAGATGACTACTTTGGATTCCTAGAAAATAAATAATGTATTTGATATGAATAAAATCATTCAATTTCAAAAGTGGTATTTCTAAAAGAATAGTTTCAATTTTTTGTATTTTAATAAACCAATAAATATTATAATTATTAACTCTATATAATAATAAATTAACAATTAGTTAATTATAAATTTATAGGAAATAATATTGAGAACACTTGAATTATTGAAAATCAATTTTTCTATAAACGTTTTTTTCTTTATATTTAAAATTTTCATTTAAAGAGAAATTATAAAATTTTATAATTTAAATTTCAATAAATTAACATCATTTTTAATTTAAAATATCAAAATTATATTTGGGTGATTTTTGTATACTTTTCTAAAAAGGTTGATTTTTAGGTGAATAGTGAAAAATACGGCCTTTACAAATTCTATCAATTTGAGAATAAAATTATGGTATAAGAATGTATTAAAAAAAATTAAAAACTATTTTACATACCAAATATATATTTAATAAGTAAAATAAATTATTTAAAAATATTATATTCAATTTATAAACTTATGTTTTACAATTTAAAACCTAAGTGAAATGTTATTCCTATAAAAGAACTATTTTTAATTAATTTCAATACTTAAGTAATTAAAAAGTAAAATAATTTTTTTAATTTTTATTAATTTCACTTAACATTATATTTTATTTATAAATCAATATATGTTATGATAATCAATGTTATACATCGTTTTGGGGTAAAATCATTTTTATGCTAAAAAGTCATTTTTTCTAAAAACTGTTTCTATTTTCATTTTATATAGTTTTATTAAAATTGATTTTTTAAAACTTATTTGAATTCAATAATATAAAATTGACTCCATATTTTTAATCAAATTAATCAAATTATATTATCTGTGTCATTTCATTTTTATCTATGATGAATACTTACCAGGGTAAAAATATTATTACTACGGTAAGGGTTAAAAGGTTTAACACGGGGGGGTGCTAAAGTAAGATATATGGATTCAAAAATCATTAAAACTTGTTTAAATATGATTTTGTGAGTGTATTTAGAAATTATCTTATCTTATCTTTGAAATCTTGTCTATTTCGATCCACTTTCCAATGAAAATGGATTTATATCATTTTTATGTTAACACTATTTACTAGGGTGTCACTTCCCTCACTTATAAAAGGGAACCTCCTCTTCTCCCTTCCATATACAACTTGATACCCTTAACTCAACCAAGATATGCCCAAATATATATATGGAAACAAACTTATTCATGGCCTAGATTTTATTTCCTTCCCAAAATACCCATCCATGAAACCTTATAATGTTTTTAATGAATATTATCCAAGGAATAAGAGGTTGGAACGCATCTAACCAAGAAAAAAATTATGGTAAGGTTTTATGTTTCAATCTCACATTAAAATCATGATTATTTATTTTTTAATTATTTTTTGGGTTAATTTAATGATTTTTATTTCTTAGACCTCATTTATATTATTCTACTCTCATTATTTTCTAGGTTTTCAAGTATTCTTTTCATTTTCCCCCTCTTTGATACCCAAAAATATTGAAAGTTTTATTTTATAGAAAATTTACATAATTAATTCTTTTAGGTTGAGATTTTTTTCCACCATGTCCAAATTATTTAAATGGTTTCAATAATATTTTAATCTAATTTTTAATCGTTGTTAAAAGTTATGTTTATCTATCATTTACTTTCATTACAAAGGCTTAAAATCAATCTTCTTTACATTTTCTATATATGTCACATTTGAATTTTTACAAAATTAAGAAGAAACAAAATTTATGTTTAGGGATTGATTGCATTTTCCATCATTATAGACATTATTCATTATTAATATTCCTCAATAAGTTTCTATTTTAAAAAAATAAAATCTTATTTTAATTTTTTTGATAATTTTTAGTTCTTTTAAAAAACATTTCCAAAAGAAAAGTATATTTCTATTTGTTTTTAGAGGTAATTATTAATGTTTTTATAAATTTTCTTTCCATATATGTCAACACCCTATAATTTTGTAAAATTAGATAGTGGTGTTTAATTTTTAATGATTTACTAATCTAAATATGAACAAGTGGATTAAATCTCTAGAACAGATACACCTTGTGGTTATAACCCTAAAACAATGTTAGTTTGGTATTTAATCGATCGTCACTTGTTGAGAAACTTGTGGGACTAACTGCACTCCTAGTTTGACACTCACATGGGATATGCTTCATATTTTTTACATTTTTACTTAAAAGCCACAATTAATTATTTGAATATATTTAATCTATAAATATTAATCTCAATGCTTAGAAAACCACATACTCGTTATTATATATAGTGAGAACTTAGTGACTAGGGAACTATTGACATGCCATTTACTCTATTAAATATAGATATTTATTAATTTTTAATCTGTATTTAATATCTATTTTATTGACCATTAAATATTTTATGAATTCATTGGAAATATCTATGTAATAAGAGATGGTTGTTATAACCCATAGATGCATTGGTAGGTCTCATGAGACAAACTAGGTTGGGTATTTCATCTATTCATTTCCTATTTATGTATAGTTTCTTGAAATTATTCCATGATGTTAATATCATGATATCTTGGAATGAGTACTTTATTGTATGATCCGTATGTCTTAACATGATATCTTTACATAAGATTATAATGTCTTGGCATAAGGCCTTGATGGTAAGATAATTTTTTCTTGGATTGAGAATTAAGATGTTTGAAATTATTTGTTCCATCACTATGAAATTAGTTATTTTTTTCCATGTGATTATTTATATTTTAATCCTTGGATATGTTTTATTATAAAGTTATTAATTGTGGAATTTTTTTCTTATTCATGCAACCATATAATTTATATCATATGTGTTCCTAATAACTTCTCTTATACACTTTCCCTTACTGATAATTTGATCAAACCCTTTATTATTTTTTTCTTTCCCCTAGATACCAAGAACGTATATTTGAATTATTTAAAGGATATATTAGATAAAGTAAGATTTTTTTTTCTGATTTTCACAATTTGTGACCTATATTTCCAATATATCATGAAAATCATGTATATATCTAGTCTATTGAGATTGTTAAACTATTTAGTCTCATAGGATGTGATCTCTTGTATCTTATAGTAATATAATATAATAAACACCAAATTTAAGCTACTAGAGTTAGGTTCATTACAAATGGAATCAAATCAACTTTACTATGAACTTTGGGGAAAAGATTTTAGAATAACATAGCTAGCAAAAATATTATGATAAACCACTATAAGGTTTAATAATTATTTAGGAATTTTTCTATTATGGATCAATATTCATAATGATTTCATCTAATTAAGTGTTTTCCATTATTTATAGATGGATCCAAGTGTAAGGAATGGAAAATGTATCAACACCCATAATCAATATAGGGATTTACCTCTTACCAAATTCAACATAGTGGGTGTTGGAGTGATAATATTATGACTATATTTGGGCAGTTGACTCACATTTTGACTAATTACCTTACCTATATAGATCAAACTATTTCATTGCAACATGATTCAATGATATTTGACTAATTTATGCTATATAAACCTCTATAATTTAATCGAACTATTAACCCATTGATAGCTTAACATTGGTTCGAGCCCATTTAAAAGATATTTTTAGCATTGAGAAGTAATTTATGGGAGAAGGTTATTCATGTTGTGTATTATTTTTGATGATCCTTTCCATGATAGAGTCTAATGACTGAAAAAGGGAAATACCTTAACACAAAATGATTCATCCTTTAAATAAACATCAAAAATTTACAAAGGCATGAACAACGACTTACTTCAGCATGGGTCGTGCAAGTTCCATGATGGTCGTGCAGGGTACATACGCGCCACATTTTGGACGCGCAGCTAGCTTGCGCGCCCTATATGATTTTCCCCAAGGGTCTTCAGTAGCCTATAAATACCCCTTGTGGGCCCCCCATTTCAAGGGGGAAAAATCCAGAAACTCAGATTTCAGCTCTCGATGCCCTGGTCTCTTCTTAAAGTATTTAGAACACTTATAAGGTAATTTCATACCTAGAATGGATGATCTAAAGAGGGGGAATAAGGCGTAAGTGTTGAAATTCATCAACACCTGCGCACCTAAGTGTCTAACCTTTTAGGGAAATGAAGACACGTGCACGCCGCCTTATCCCTTCAAACAGAACCTGTGTGCCACCATTTTATAAGCCTTTAGGGATAATACTAAGGGCTAGATCCAAGTATCTCCCAAGTATTACCCTATGGGTTGAACAGCATGCAAGTACACATGTGTTGCGTAGGTATACCTGCACGACCAGGACCTGTGCGCCCAAGCAGGACCTGCGCGCCGACCTTCTCTTGGGTGCCCCTCCTATAGATTTGTCTCTTTTCTTCAAATCCACCTCTCCTCATCAAGATTTAGCCTTCAAAACCCTCTTCAAAGTCATTTATGACACGGTTCCTTTATTGGATTCCTTAACTGAAAGGGATTCTATGGAACATCCCTCAAAATCTAGTGGTTTACATATCATCATGTCACTAAGGTGAGACATTTCATTCATTAAACCTCATCCTTTAAGATGAGAAGATTCTTTAACCTGGGCCTCCTTTTCAGGAGTATGCCCCAGTCATAATTCCCAAATATGGGCATCCTCTTTAAGAGTATGTCCCAATAGTCCTCTAACCTGGGCCTCCTTTTCAAGAGTAGGCCCCAGTCCAAGTTTCCCTAATTTGGGCGTCCTTCTTAGGAGTAAGCCCCTAGTTCCCAAATATGGCATCCTTCTTAAGAGTAAGCCCCAAATTCCAAATTCCCTTAACCTGGGCCTCCTTCTCAGGAGTAAGCCCCAGTTCTCAAGTCACATTAACCTAGGCCTCCTTCTCATGAGTAAGCCCCAGTTCTAATTTCTCATAACCAGTATTAATTTATTTTGATTTGGGAATCCTCCTTAAGAGTAAATCCCCAAGTCCCCTCCTAATTTGAGCATCTTATTTCGAGTAATCCCCAAGTTAGAGTATCCAAATATCCATAAAAGAACTATACCTTTGTGGACCATGTTCCTGAACTTCTTCTCTGAAATAAGTCCCGATCTCTATCTATTTGGGCAGTCATGTATACATAAGCCCCACATCATTCCTTATGATTACATATTTTGTGGAATTATAGTAAGGTTTTACTGATACCTCTTATTTCTCACATCAAGCATGACTCACGTGAGCTTAGAGTGTAAAAGTAATTATGACATCTCTCTTTGAGCCAATAATCATGCATAAACCTCACACTTCTATCTCGAACTATGTGGACATTGATCTCTACCTTAAAAGTATAGTATGTAGGAATCCTTTCTAAGGATCAAGACTATCATCCATTAATTCTCATCTGTCCCATATGACATTAAACTATATCTTAATTCCCGAACTACGTGGTTTCTGATTCCTTTTCTAAACAAGGATACGTCGGTAGCCCATCCGTAGGTACGATCCTAACTCTGAAATACTCCATGTCCTTCTGAAAAAAAATAAACTTCAAGTGCCCCGCTGAGTGGATTTAAAACTAGTATGGTTATCATAATGACCAAGATATCTTTATATAATGTGTTGAAGGATACGATTGACTAAGAATCTCTAAAAAATATAGATGATTCTCTATTAATGAAGAACCTCAAATACATATAAAAGATTCTCTAAATCTCATAAGTATCAATCATTGATTGCCAGATCTTAAGGAAAGCTCATTTTTAAACTTGATAGTGTAATAAGGATTCATGAACATAACTTAAATATATAGATAGAGTCCTGAAGTAGACAATAATTCCCCCCAAAAATGTGTGATGAGTCCAACCTCCCATCCTCTCGACCAATGAAAATTCTTAAACCTCATCAGTCCACAACTAATGAGCACCTAGCTTTGGAATGTATGTCCAAATGGATATAGAATCATTGGATGTTTCTGATTCTACAAACAAACTTGTTAGAAACCGATTGGAATGTTTGAACCTTAAGAAAACAAGGTCATCCCCATTTCCATAGGAAACAAAAAATGGTGAACCCAACGTGAATCCTTAACCAAGTTAAAATGATGTTTTAATTATTTGTTAGGCCCCTATTTAAACTCAATTAGAGGTCTAACAAAACAATAAATAACATATGTTCTCATCAAAAAGATGTAGTGGCCGAATTTATCTTGACTATTTCTGTTATATCAAACAGGCACTCTTTTCCAAGATCTTATGCATTACAGAAATGCATTCTCTTAAGTTCACACCTGTGAATTCCTCTGCTATGAATACATTTGCTGCTAATCCTGCTACTCCTACTGGATCACCGTCCTCTTTGAGGACGACATCACCTACTCACCGTCTTCAACGATGCATATCAAATGCCCTGGTTAAGTAATACTATCGACACGGTACCATTCTGACTATAGAGGCTGGTCGAAAAGCTCTCCAAGTCAATAATTCACCCCAGTTGTCCAGACAGTGAAGACCAGTGATCAAGAAGAAGGTGGTTCCAACCAACTTTTCTAACCATTTCGGGTCGTTATCCCCGAAACGCAATCACCAGTCCCTCCCATATTATGAGGAGTTGAATGAGAATGTCCCTCAAGGCCTTAATTCAAGGAGAAAGTTGTCCTTCCTGAGGGCTCCCACCAACAATCACTTCCAGACTCATGCAGTAGTGCACCCTCGACATGATGAGGGTGTCGTCTCCAGGCATTCAGCTCAGGTTCCTCGAACCCGAGAAGGCAAGACGAACCACCAGAGGCAATGACCAGTCAACAGTGAACAGGTTCTTATCTCTGCCATTTCTGGAGAAGTCCACCGACCTAACTTAGTGGAAATCAACGACCGGTCACACACACCCATCCGTTTTAATTCTGATGTCTAGCAGACTCATCTGGCAACAACACGCCATTCCTGCCAGGAAATTCCGACAGAGTACTATAGATAGGAACATACACCTGTTTATAAATCATCATCTAGTCAGCAGGCTCGTCTAACTACATACGATGAAGCCTGCCAACCCAATGTGTTGACAACTAGTAAACAGGCACATACACCTGTTTACACTCATCAATCCTTCCAGCTGTCTCGTATGCCAGTATTGAAGGAAGTTCATCAACCACCTTCGGTGGAGTGCAATCAGCAGGCACATACACCTACTAGTATTGATCAATCCTACCAACAGTCTTGTTTGGTAGCACCCAGAGAAGTCAATTGGAAAGCAGCAATGACAAACAGAAGGCATACTCAACTCTCTTCCCCCACAAATGAGTACTGTCAGAATTCACTGATAGGAAAAGGAGGAAAGTAGCAGGAACACACACCTACTCCAAGCACGGAATGAACTTATATCCCCATTATGGTAGCTGAAGTCACCAATCCCATTCTGACAATGGTGAAAGAATAGAAGAAAATCCCTGCTCATATTTTGGATTCCTTCCAAGATATTATAACAGCTTCAGCAGCATCACAGGGAAAAAAATGAAAATCTATCCCTAACAGTGGAGTGACACATCAATAGTTTACTCTGGAACAGACACACACCTCTATTCCAGGCTAAGAGGGTTGTGGGGCATACTCCCACATGTCATACGGACAACCAAGTCAGGCACAAACACCCGATTTGAATGGAGATAATCAACCTAACCTGACTACTTATCCTAAGCAGGCACATACACCTGCCCATAATAACCACTTTTGTCAAAAAATGGATCCTAAAGTGAGTAAGAGGATGTCTAAGAAGAAGACCTGTCCAGCACAGTCAAGAAATCATGAGCTGATCTGTAACAAGGCCTTGCTCGATGATGGAGTTCTTGATGCACTCAGAAAATTATTTGTTGTAACTCAAGATTCAACACTCTCAGTTCCCAATAGCGGGAAAATTAATTCTGAAGGTCTTCATCAGACACATCTTCGTGAAGGCTTTCTTTGTGACAGTTCGGTTGATCTCAAAGTATCATCTTCAGATGAGAGCCATGATAACCGTCTATGTGGCCAGAAGACCAACGAGCTCAATGTTTCATCTTTTGATGTAACCCACCATGGTGGTCCTCTCCATGATGATGAATTTAGCTGCGAAAGTCCTCTCTGCATTAGTAATTCACATTGCCTGGAAAATGCTCCAATGGAAAATGTAGTAATGAGAAAGACCTCTTATCTTGAGGCACTTTCAAATGTGAATCCAGTCATGTCTGATGCTTTACCATTAGCAGGTAAAATACTTTCTCAATCAGAAGATTACCCAGGGTGTAGTTCATTCTCTGAACCACCCCTGGGTCATTCATTTTCTAGTTTTATAAGTGAATTCTATACCGATCTTGTTGAATCCGATGAAGCAACAAGTAAGCACCACCTCTGGACTAATCAGGTAGAAGAATCTTCATTGAATGATAAAGAGGAATTTCTGAATATGAGAAAAAAACTGGCAAAAGGTGAAGTGCTAGTCATGTTTTGGCCTTTTCCTGACTCTCAATATGACATTCCTGAGATATTGACGGAAGATTGTATTTAATATATGCGTCTCAACATGTAGAAAACTCTTTGTCAATTGAAAAAGAAAATATTATCTTATGATGAATATAAAAATCATGTCAATATAATAGAAGGGTTACAATGCCAAATTGATTTGGTCTCTCTCTTAGTTTCTCGATATCTGGAGGCTGAAAATCAATAGAGAGCCCTTCAGTGTTCATGCCTTGGCGCACTAAGAAGATTGCGCCAGTTAATTTCCAATGCCCTATCTGGTATACATATTAGGGGATGGGGTGTTCATTGAGAACTCCATTTCATTATACTCTCCAGTCAATAAAGCCCGCTGAAAATGGTCTCATGAAATGTTATTACCCATGGCCAACCACAACCAATTGGATTTGTTTGTAATCAAAAGCTCGCTGAAGAACTGGCCTCAACTAGTTATTCTCAAAATCAGGCATACAAAGAACAAGTTGTCGAATTACTCTTGCATAAGGAAAATGATAATATCGAACAGGCTTCTCGTTTAGAGCATTCACATCATTAATTGATAGAAGTGTCAGAAATCATCCAGCATTCATTTGAGCCAGGTGATTTGAGTGCATGAAGGTTGATGCATCCAGCCAATTTCCGGACTAAAGTCCGCAAGATCATGAGAGCTTTTAGAAAAGTCTCAGATATAGCAGCTCAAGAAACACCCCAGCTTTCCAGACTAGGGACTCTTTTAACCCAACCCTCGGAATCAAAAAATAAGATTCGAGGAGTTGAGAAGGAAAAGAAAGAATAGCCCCAGTCCATAGGACTGGGGACTCTTTCAAATCCTCAATCTCTTACGCATAGAAAGTCAGTCTTGTCTCGATTAGGGAAGAAGCCCCAAGAGGAATGAAGAGCCAAATTATCAGTAGATTCAATCCAAATTACAGTTCGTCAAGAAGTTCCTGAGGGATCAAATCAACAAAAGGAAATGTCTCATCAAGGACATGGAAGAAGACAATATCGCATAAATGCCGATAGAATGGATGCAATGCGTTATGCATCAATAAATGTCATCAATGACGTTGTTTCTAATCCTCTAGAACATGAGGCTCACTCAGAGGGATCAGATGAGGAATTTCCTTCCCAAGAAGTTGTACACACAGACACAAATGAAGAAGCTGTGCGTACACGAATTCAAAGGATTACTCAGAATCTAGGTATTTATTCAAATAATCAACTCCCCCATCTCCAAAAGGCATCAAACAAGGGGAAAGTAAAGAATCAGGTTACATAATCTTCCTCTATAGAAGGACAATCACTCTCACTAGAGAAAAGATTCTCAGAATAAGAGGAAGAAATGAAGTAATTGAGGAGGTTTAATGTAGAACTACTTCAAGGTAGTCTTCCTCATAAGCGTTCTAGAGTCAGTTAGCCAAGGGAATTTGTTGCAGTTATTGAGATGGATCAAGAATATCCTCATTTATCATTACACCCTCACTGGTCTAATCCTAGTGGTTAGATGCAACAACAACTGGTTGTGTTATCCTCAGTTGCAGTACCGACCACCACACCTGTCCAAGCTCCAGTTATTGTACCTACCCAGGTCCAAGATCAATCGGATGTTTCTCAAAAGTTAATAACTACAATTTACTCATTAACAGCTCGGTTGGAATCTATGGAGGGAAAAAGTGCTCCAATTCAACCAGAAAAGAGAGCTTACTCAGATTGGTTGATGCAATTCTTCCGCCATAAAATTTTTCAAGTACCACATTCCCAATCATTAATGGTTTGGGAGACCCAGAGCAACACTTAACACATTTTGTTTCTTGTTGTGATCCTATGATGGTAACCCCTCAGCAACAGGAAGCAATTAATCTCAGGTGTTTTGTACAGTAATTATAAGAACCTGCTTTTGTTTGGTATATAATCTTGCAATCCCGGTCAATTATCGGATGGGAGGATCTTTAACAAAGATTCCTTATTCAATTCAGCTCAATGTTGCCAAAGACAATAGTTTTTTATCTTAAAAATTGTAAGCAAAGTGAGAATGAAAGAGTTTCAGATTTCATTGCTCGTTGGAAGGGATTAATATATTCCCTAAGCATAGAACTCCCTCATGAAGAATTGTTTCCAATCTGTTTGGAAAATTTGCATGATGAGTTATGCACACCGTTGATCCCTATGAAATACATAGGAGGGTTTCGAGACCTTACTTCAATCGCTTAGCAGATTGAGGATTCTCTTATAACGACTAAGGATAAAACCCGTGTAATTCCATCAGCCCCAGGAAGGAGAATGGGTAAAGCAGGAACTGCTACAGTTATGCTTAAACAAGAACTTGTACCTACTTCAACTTAAAAACATTAGTCTTATCGAAGGGCTCCACCTCTTGAGCAACAACAACAGAGGTTGTTTCGTCATGATGATCAAATAGATTAAATATGGAATAATTTGAGGATTTGAAGAGAAAATTTTATTATTTATGAAGTGAAAAAGTTCCTGGTTACTTCATTTTAGCTCTGGAAAATAATTTGGTTCAATTTTCAAGGCCCAAAATGCCAAATAGAGAAGGAGATGAAAACTATCCCAATTATTTCCCATTTTATCAGATTTTGGGGCATCCCATTCCGGAGTGTTTTGTCTTCAAAAACCTCCTACAAAAAATTGTGGACTTGGGACATGTCAAACTGAAAGGTTCTTTAGCTCAGGTAGCATGTGTTACTACTACAAATCTAGAGGAAGAAGGCGAGTGACAGGAAGTCAAAAACAAAAATGTGCAGAAATATGATGATTGGATGGTCAGGAAAACAATCCACTAAACTCATTCCATTTTTCAAACGCAATTGATGAAACCAATTGTGTCTTCTTCTATGAATTCCACAGCAAAAACCTCTTCATTGGAAGGAAAATCCTCGAAAAAATGGCATAATTCAAAGAAAGATGAACAATCAGAAGAAGATGAGATCATGTCAAATCCCAAGTTGTCTTTGACTCTGGATGACTTTATGACATCTACTTCAAAGCCATGGGCACCGTCCCACCAAACGGTATAGCCTAAACTGGCTAATCAGGCAGAGTCTTCATCAGATGAAGAGTTGATCTTTGGTTCTGTTAATATGATTTACATAACAGATCCTTATGCCAATCACAGTTTTGAGCTTGATGAGCCTGAATTCCCTGTATCAAACAGATGGATTAGAGGGATTTCTAGAGTTCTGGGATATAGAGGAAGATGTGGATATCCCAGAAGCCACTATTCCAATCCTAACACTGCTAGAACTGTATATGCAGTAGAAACTCATGGCAGAGCCCTTTAACGGTCTCAAAAAGAACAAGAAAATTCTTCCACCAATAGTAGATTCAGTCCTGGCACAATTATTCTGGAGGATCGGTTAGAGGTTCCACCTTCTTCCTCTCCTCAATTAAATAGACCTATTCGGTCCAATCTTCCAAATCCATGAGTATTTCCAATTCCTGCCCCGATACAAGATACATCTACTTCCAAATCATCAACTTCTAAGGAACCTGTGAAACCACATGTTCTTGTTGGGAAGCACAGACCTTTAGACCAAAAGTATGATGTCTTGAAACATTTGGACCAAGTACCAGCCAAGTTATCAATTCTACATGTGTTGAATTTATCAAAGGATCTTCGTGAGGCACTCATTGTGGCTTTGTCAAGTCCTCATGAATTTGAAACCAAAATTGATGCAACTGAAGTCTACCATGTTGAGAATGGTCCTACAGAATGTCATGTAGTGATATCTTTCACAGATGTATATGAAGATGATGTTGTTCATGGACATATTAGACCATTGTATTTATCTGGCAAGTTCAATGGTGTAGACGTCTTAAGATCTTTCATTGATAATGGTTCATGAGTCAACCTCATCCCCATTCTTACACTTCGTCGATTGGGCCTCACAGAATCTGATTTATCTCCTTCTACTTTGATGTTACAAGGATATGATAAATATGAACAAGAACCACTGGGCGAGATTACACTCAGAACTCAGTTTGGAGACCTTTTATCTAGTTCAGATTTCATTGTTGTTGATCATGATAGAGCCTTCAATATTTTTCTTGGAAGACCTTGTCTACATCAACATGTAGTTATCCCTTCATCATACCATCAATGTCTCAAATATTGTTTCAATGGTCAAATTGGGACATTGTATGGTGATAAAGCCCCATTCAATATATGTGAATCTCAATACATTGAAGTGGAATTATATCACATGAAAGGTAAAGAGAAATCCACAACAAGGTAGGTTACAAAAGTTAATGCTCCATATGGTTTGGAAAAGATTCCAGTAAACCCATTAATACATGTGAGTATAGATTATGTGTTTCCTATCAGTCAAATTGACAGGATAGACCTGAATACAAATACTCTTATGGAAACTTCCATAATTTCATTTACGGCAATCAATCCAAATAGCATGAGAGAAATTGGTGATTCACCAAGCAATAATGTAATCTCAAATGAAGATGTATTCATTTTTTCCGCTGAAATCCATCAAGTCTATACTTCTCCAACCAGGCCAGAAGAAGTTATAGGAATGTCAGAGGTGAATGATGATGTCGATTCTCAATCCATCATATCCTCTTTATTACCCAAGAAAGACCCTTCATCATCAATAGGGTCAAAAATGGAAGATTATTCTTTAAGATGTTCAAATTTTAACATCTCTCCTAATCATGGAAATTATGATTCATCATCTACTATAAAAGTAGAAAGAGAAGAAGTAACACATGTTGAAGAAGAAGAAGAAGATCTTAGAGATGCTCCTACAGCATTTGAAGAGGGTATATCTACCACTGTGGATGAACTTAGAGAAATAAATCTGGATACAAAAGAAGATCCACTCCCCACTTTAATTAGTGCGGTCAGGACTCTTGAAGAGCAGGAAATCTATATTTCATTTTTAAAGCAAAATCGAGATATATTTTCTTGTAACTATACAGAGATACCAAGCCTTGATCATGATGTTTCTACTCATCATTTGGGTTTTCTAGAAGAACATAGAGGATTTAAGTAAGTCGCAAGAAGAACACACCAAACTTATGCTTCAAAAATTGAAGCTGAATTGGATAATATTATCAAAGCTAACTTCATCAAAGAAGTTCAATATCCCAAATAGTTGGCTAATATTGTCCCTATGAAAAAGAAGAATAGAAAAATTAGAGTTTTCATTGATTTCAAAGATCTTAATCGGAATTTTCCTATGGATGATTTTCCAGTTGCGATAACAGAACTCGTAATTGATGCAATAGATGGCTATGAAGCACTTTCCTTCATGGATGGATATTCAGGATATAATAAAATCCAAATGGATCTATAAGATAAGGAATATACATCCTTTAGAGACCCTCAGGGTGTGTTTTTCTATCAGGTAATTCCCTTTTTCCTGAAGAATGCAGGCAAAACATATCAGAGTGCCATGTATCGTATCCTCCTACCCTTTTTAGGAAAGTTTGTCGAATGTAATTTGGACGATTTGGTGGTTAAATCCCGGAAACGTTATAATCACTTAGGTGATTTGTAAATCATATTCCACAAACTTCAACAACATAATTTGAAGATAAACCCCTTAAAATGTGCTTTCGAGGTAACCTAAGAAATATTTCTTGGCTTTTTTGTGCACCATCATGGTATAGAAGTTTATTAATACAAATTCAATCCTTGGTATGTCACCTCCTTGAAATTTGAAATAATTTAGAGGAATTTTAGTAAACATAGCCTATATTCGGCATTTCATTTCCAATTTGGCAGGAAAAAGTTTACCCTTCACCAAATTGATGAAGAAGGGAGTCACTTACTAGTGGACTGAAGAATGTCAAGAGGAATTCAATATTCTCAAGAAATATCTCTTGAGTCCACCAGTATTTATGCCACCTATTGAAGGAAGGACACTGATTCATTATGTGATAGCTTTAGAGCGATCATTGGGTGCCTTCCTTGCCCAAAATAATGATTCTAGGAATGAAAACAACCTCTACTATCTCAGTTATACTATGCTTGAAGTAGAAACCTGATATTCAAATATTGAGAAGTGATGCCAAGAATTAATCTTTGTAGTTCAGAAGTTGAGACACTACTTGAAACATCATGAGATCCAATTGGTATCTCGCAATAACCCGCTCAAATTCATCCTTAGTCGTCCAATGCTTATAGGACGTCTTCCATGGTGGGCAGATATTTTGCAGCAATTTGATATCCAGTATGTGTCTCAAAAGGCAATAAAGGTCCAAGCTCTAGCTGATTTCCTTGTTGAACATCCTTCAGTAGAAGATACATCTTCAGATATTGAACTTCCTGATGAAGAAGTCTTTTCTATTCAAGATAATCTTCAAACATAGGAAATGTAATTTGATGGTGCTTCTAGAAGTCCAACAGGGAAGAAAATGGAAGATCCTAAATTCAACAATATTGGCTTTGGAATTGTTCTCATTTCTCTAGAAAAGACAGTGCTACCCTATTCATTCTCATTTTTGGGAGGCAGAACAAATAATGCAGCAGAATACCAAGATCTCATCACAGTATTGGAATTAGTGCTTCAGGCACAAGTGAATGACTTAAAGGTGAAAGGTGATTCAAACCTGGTAATCAAACAATTCAATGGGGATTATGAAATTAGAAAAGAAGAGTTAATCCCTTTATATGATTATGTCGGAGTGTTAATGGTATAATTTACTTCGGAACCGACATTTTCTCATGTCCCACGATCACAAAATTCCCAAGCTGATGCACTGGCTAATATAGCCAAAGATCTAGTAGATCCAAATCGGGATGAAAAAACCATCAGTGTTGCCCACTGTCATACAATTTCACCTTATGTTCAAGCCAGAATAGAGGAAATTAATGAAATTAGTCCCATTCTTGAACCATATGGTCATACTATAGGATGGATGATAGCTATTAGGTAATACCTTCAAAATTGAACACTTCCACCTGATAGAGCCGGGAAATAATAAATCTGGCGACATGTGGTAAATTTTACTCTTTATGATAGCCCAGATCACCTAGAGAAAATTCTCTACAAAAGAGGTTTTGATGGAGTTCTCTTCATATGAATTTATGGGGAAGAGGTAATGGTTGTCATGAAAGAAGTACATGTAGGAGTCTATGGTTCCCACTAGTCTGGGCATAGGCTATCTGATCAAATTCGAAGGCTTGGATACTTTTGGCCTTCAATGATACAAGATTTTGTTGATTTCACACAGAAGTTTCATTCTTGCCAAGTACATGCCAACTTCATTCATCAACCCCCAGAGTTTTTTCATACAGATAATTACTCATGGGCATTTTCCACATGGGGAATAGATGTAGTGGTACCTTACCCTTCGGCTAATACCAAGTAGATTAAGTATATTCTTACTACTAATGACTTCTTTTCCAAATGGACAGAGGGAATACCTCTCAAAGAAGTTAGTTCTAAAAGCATTGTTAGCTTCATCAAGTCTAACATCATTACCAGATTTGGTGTCCCTCATACCATATTGACGGACAATGGCACCAACTTCTGTTCATCTAAGGTAAGGAAGTTGTATCAAGAATACAACATCAAATCCAACCATTCCTCTCGGTATCATGCAGCGGCCAATGGCCAAATAGAATCCTTCAACAAGACTCTTTAAAAAAAACTTAAAAATATAGTGGATTAAGATAATAAATCAAGGCCTGATAAACTCTTTCATGCTTTATGGTCTTATCGGACCACCACCCGCACTACAACGCGGTCAACTCCATATTCATTAGTATATGAAACCTAAGCAGTATTTCCCATTGAGGTTCAATTACCCTCACTCAGGGTATCCATTTGTGATCATTCATCTAGAGTTGAACAATCTCAAAATAGATTGGATGAATTGGAATGATTAGAAGAGAAAATATTGTGCACCATGCACCACTTAGAAGTCTATCAAAATCGAATAGCATGAGCTTTCAACAAAAAAAATTGTCTTCGTTCACTCATTCAGGGAGAATTGGTATTGGTTCTCATAACTCCAATGATACTAGGAAAGAAACCTCCCAAGCTGGAGCCAAAATGGGAAGGACCTTATTCAATACATAAGGTTTACTCCAATGGATTTTATTCTTTAATCTCAATGGATGGAGAACTCATCACGACTCCAACTAATGCCATATTTATGAAGAAGTATTTTGTGTAACACAAATACTAATACATCTTACAAGAGGTTAAACTGCATAATCATCGGTCTATGCATATGACCTTAAACTTTTCACACCATCGTCCAACATAACGTTAAACTGTGCCATCGTCCAACATGACGTTAAACTGTATTGTCCCTTTTCGTCCAACATGACGTTAAACTGTGACGTCCTAGCTACATTATGCTAAACTGTATAAAAGTCCCTTACGTCCATCAAGATGTTAAACTACATAATCGTTGGTCCATTCATATGACCTTAAATTACTCGCACCATCATCCAACATGATGTTAAACTGTGTCATCGCCCAACATGATGTTAAACTGTGAAAAAGTCCCTAATATGTCCAACATGATGTTAAATTGTGTCCTCTTTTATCCTTACTGCATGAAATTAAACTGCACAGTCCCCCTTTCGTCCAACATGACATTAAACTGTATTGTCCCCATCGTCTTAGGTACATGACTCTAAACAGTACAACACCCTTATTGTCCAACATGATGCAAAACTATGTTCACGTCCAACATGACGTTAAATTGTGTCCCTATATTTTTCCTACGTGACATTAAACTGTACTTATCATTCGTCTTACATGAATTAAAACTGAAAAAAGTCCCTTAATACATCCTACATGACGTTAAACAGTATTGTTTCTCTGCTACATGACACTAAATTGTGCAGCACCAATAGTCCTCACTACAAGACTTTAAACTGCATAGTCCCTTCATATGTCCTACATGACATTAAATTGTGTATCGTTAAGGTTGTTGCTACCCCTTTTTTCTCACACCGAGTATGACTCACATGAGTTTAGAGTAAACTTCAACCATAACACATTCTCTGGGCTGCTAACCACGTGTAAGTCCCAACACCATTTTTTAGGTCATTTTCCTCAAGAACAACTCGATTACCAATTCATTCTTTAATCAAACTACGCAGACTTTGATCCTTGCCTTCTAGGCTAGGTACGTAGGCAACCTCCTGAGGTTCAAGCCCCAAATCAATCTCTTCACATCGGTTCACCATCGTCTCATATGATGTTGATTCGTGAAACCACCCCCAGAACCAATATTTTTTACATTGGTTCACCATCGTCCTTGTTATCTGACGTTAAACTGTTCACACTTTTGTCCTGTATGACCATAAACTACAACATTCTTTAACACCATCACCTGAGAGGGAATGATTATTTACATTGATCTCTGATCATGTTATATTCTAAAGACTAGGTGCATACATGGAAATCCCTGAACCTTTTATCTTGGGTCAAACCATCATTGCACTAAAGTTCCCTTTCACCCTTCACTTGTACGAACCAAATCTGTACAAAGGGTATTTCAAGAACTATGTGCGGCTTGCTTCCCACCCTTATGGGATACGTAGGAACATTAGATCATCCCTCGAATCTAGCCCCAAGTCTTTGGGCCTAACCCCAAATTCAACCTAACCCCAAATTTCACTTTCAGTCCCATGGCAGAAAAGTCCCCTTGTGAAAACATGAATGTGGTATGAAAACCCTGGTCTTCATTCACATCAGGTTTATACCAAACACACACCGTGTATTCTTTAAAATGGTTCTAGTTCTATAACCCTAAACTAAGATCTCCTACACTCTCATCCCACATGATGTTAAAATGTATTTCAAGAACTAAATTTGGCTTGATTCTCATTCTAATGAGATATGTAGTGAAGTCCAACATCTCAATTCAGGACTCATCCACAACATGATTATGGTTAGAATTGGTCAGTGTATCTTCTTCATATATTGGACAATACTCTTTTTCATGTGTCATACTCCTAACCTTAAATACTTCCAGATCTCCACAACCCTTTTCTTGACTTCTGGTCACAAAATGTTTGATACTTGAGAGTTCTTTTTCCTGATTATGCAGCACGCACCCTTAGGAGGCCTTGCATAAACAGTCTACATAATAGACTTGTTAGCCAAAAGATACTACTATTTGACTATACATCCAATGCCCTTATTTGGCCCTGCATAATTCAACCCCCTAACAGGTTTGTCAAACAGTGGTAACTTCATTCTTGGGAAGAAAACATATTTTGTCCTTAGTTGTCTTATCGACAACATATAAGGATCTACAAAAAATAGCCATCCTTAACATATTTGTCTCATAATCTTTTTCATGATCTGAAAGTATTCAAGTCTATGGTTTATATTTACCTTACCTATGTTTCGGTTAGACCTTCGTAAGAGTGACATTCATCCAATTCTTAGACAATCTTGATTGGAAATATCTTCTACATATTCAAGGACCTCTTTCCATATAGAAAACTCTATTCTTTGAAAATTTTTAATCTTCATAAAATTTTACTGGCTTTTTAGTAGTAGAAAAGTAAATTTCTGAGTGTTATTTTGGCTGACTATGTAGCACGTGCCCTTAGGCGGCCTTGCATAAGTAGTCTACATAACAGACCTATCATCCAAAAGATACTATTATTTAACTATGCAGTCAATGCCCTTATGTGGCCCTGCATAATTCAACCCACTAACTGGTTTGTTAAATAGTGGTAACTTCATTCTTGGGAAATACTTCTACTAATGCCTTTTATCCTGTTTTCATATCATTCCTCATATTCAGAATTTCTTAAGTCGTAGTTTACATGAGTCCCCCATACTTGAATATGGTAATATATTATCAGATAAATTATCAAGGAATTGAGTCAATTTTAATCCATTCTGTCAAACCTATTAGACCTTAAACATTACCCTTTCTTTTTATGTATGATGTGCATGACTTTAAACTACGCACAGAAGACAAGGGAACTCTGAACAAAAGTCAAGTCCCAGCTCACTAAACATACATTTTGTATGATTTAGGTAATATTGAGCAATAAAAAGATTCAATGTTTGTAGGGTTATTTATAATAATCCTAGAAAAAATCAAACTATGCTTACTAGGCCCATTGGATTAGGTAATGATTTTAAGAATGTAGCAAAAGAATGCAGGCACAAATGATTGAAGATGAAAGTATTAATCATTGATGCACAAGAGTTAGAAAGACATCCATAGATTGGAGTCTCTTCTCCTTTCCGGGAATTACAAGAGGCTTTCAACATAACTCTTCATTTGATTCACGGCATCTCGAGCTCCATCAGCAACCACCTGGAATTCATTCATTGAACTAGGTACAATAAGAGATGCAGTGATACCAGCTCTTCTTGGAACAATTTTAAAAGAATTTTCTTGAGTGCGGTTTGAGAAAATTATCTGCTGATAAAACAATGACTCTATTTCTGTCCAAGAAACATGGAAGATGGATACATGGATTTGAGAATGGAGCATTGGAAGTAAAAAGACATTTGAAGAGAGTAATCTTTTCAGATACTGTTTCTAATGTCATGATAATCTTCTTTCCATCAACTGGCAGTGGAAAACATATCAGCCCATGGTTTTCCATTTTCATATCTGTAAGGAAATGGCATGAAGGAAAAATTTTAAAGTTCACACCATTGTTGCTGATATTAATGTGCAGCATAACCAAAATAGAGGATTAGAAGTATAGCTGCATCTCGGGCATATAATTCTTTACATCTGAAACGTTGACTCCTTGCAGATGACCATGGCCATATAGAGGCAGGTAGATGCTCTGTGGGAAATTTAGATGATACTTCTTCAAGTACTTGCCCAAATCTGGGAGAGTGCTGTCGCAAATATTATAATAATCATAGCCAATGACGCTCATCATGTCATCAATCTTCTTGCTATCCAGTTCATCATCCATTCCAATTATTCTTGGATCCATTGAATCTGCACAAAGGTCGAATAATTAACTCTTAAGTGAGTTTATTTTTCATAAAATTTGCGACGAAAAGTCAAAAAATGGCTAATGAATTAAGGCGCAAAAGTCCAAAGTTGGTGCGTAGGTGTAACTGTGTCACGTAGGTTTTGGCGTGCAGGTATCACCGTGAAATTCAAAATACCTCTGCAGCAGCGCAACAATGAAAAAAAGCAATGAAAACGTGGAAAATCAGCAACCTGCGCAGCAAGAGCTCGAACTGTTCAAAACCGGTTGCTTTGTGTGAGGAATGGCTGTATATTTATAGGCAAGGCCGCAACCCCTGCGTGTTGAAACCTGTGCGGCTCACACCTGTGCAATTCCATCTACACGCTCAGAACCTACGCACCACAATTACTTGGTTTTCTTCATTACCTCAGAGTCACATCCTCCTTTATTTCGGATCCAACTCTGAGGAGGGGACTTTTGTTGACGATCCTTTCCATCATAGAGTATAACAACTGAAAAAGGGAAATAACTTAACACAAAGTGATTCATCCTTTGAAGAAACATCAAAAATTGACAAAGGCATGAACAAGGACTTACTTCATCATGGGCCGCGCATGTTCCAAGAGGGTCATGCAGGGTACCTGCATGCCACATTTTGGGCATGCCGGTGAATTACGCGCCCTATTTTATTTTCACCCAGGGTCTATAGTAGCCTATAAATACCCCTTGTGGGCCCCCCATTTTGAGGAGGAAAAATCTTGAAACTCAGATTTCAGCTCTCTGCACCCTGGTCTCTTCTTGAAGTCTTCTGAACACTTCTAAGGTAATTTCTTACCTAGAATGAAAGATCTTAAGTGGGGGAATAAAGCCTAAGTGTTGAAATTAGTCAACACCTGCGCGCCTAAGTGTCTAACCCTTAAAGGAAATGAAGACACATGCGTGTTGCCTTATCCCTTCAAACAGAACCTACACACCACCCTTTTATAAGCCTTTAGGGATAATAATAAGGGCTTAATCCAAGTCTCGCCCAAGTATTACCCCATGGGTTGACCAGCGCGCAAGTACACATGTGTCGCGCAGGTATACCTGCACGACCAGGACCTACGTGCCCAAGAAGGACCTGCTCACCTACATTCTTTTGGGTGTCCCTCTTGTCCATTCATCTATTTTCTTCAAATCCACCTCCCCTCTTCAAGATTTAGCCTTCAAAACCCTCTTTAAATTCATTTATTTCATGGTTCCTTTGTTTGATTCCTTACCTGAAAGGTATTATGTGGAACATCTCTCAAAACCTAGTCATTTACATATATTCATGTCACTAAGGTGAGAGATTTCATTCATTCAACCTCATCCTTTATGATGATAAGATCCTTTAACCTGTGCCTCATTTTAAAGAGTAATCCCCAGTCATAATTCCCAAATATGGGCATCATCTATAAGAGTAAGTCCCAATAGTCCCCTAACCTGGGCCTCCTTTTTAGGAGTAAGCCACAATCCATGTTTCCCTAATTTGGGAATCCTCTTTAGGAGTAAGCCCCAAGCTCCAAAATATGGGCATCCTCCTTAGGAGTAATCCCAAAATTCCAAATTCCATTAACATGGGCCTCCTTCTCAAGAGTAAGCCCCAGTTCTCAAGTCCCTTTAACCTGGACCTCCTTCTCAAGAGTAAGCCCAAGTTCTAATTTCTCTTAACCAGTCGTAATTTATTTTGATTTGGGCATCCTCCTTAGGAGTAAAGCCTCATGTCCCCTCCTAATTTGGGCATATTCCTTAGTAATAAGCCCCAAGTTAGAGTATCCAAATCTCCATAAAAGAACATATACCTTTATGGAATATGTTACCAGACTCCTTCTCTGAAATAAGTCCCGATCTCTATCTATTTGGGAATTCATGTATACATATGCCCCACATCATTCCTTGTGATTGCATCTTTCATGGAATAATTGTCATGTTTTACTAATACCTCTTGTTTCTCACATCGAGCATGACTCACGTGCTCTTAGAGCGTAAAAGTAATTATGACGTCTCTCTTTGAGCCATTAATCATGAATAAACCTCACACTTTTATCTTGGACTACGTGAACTTTGTTCCTTACCTTAAAAGTAGAGTACGTAGGAAGCCTCTCTAAGGTTCAAGCCTATCATCCATTAATTCTCATCTATCCCATATGACGTTAAACTATATCTTAATTCTTGAACTACGTGGGTTCTGATTCCTTTTCTAAACAAGGATACATAGGTAGCCTATCCATGGGTACGATCCCAACTCTAAAATACTCCATGTCCTTCTGAACGACAATAAACTTCAAGTTCCCCGCTGAGTGGATTTAAAACCAGTATGGTTATCATAATGACCAAGAAATATTTATATAATGTGTTAAAGGATACCATTGAATAAGAGTATATGAAAAATACAGATGATTCTCTATCGATGAAGAACCTAAAATACATATAAAATATTCTCTAAATATCATACATATCAGTCATTGATTATCAGATCTTAAGGAAAGTTTATTTTCATACCTGGTAGTGTAATAAGGATTCACGAACATAACATAAATCTATAAAGAGAGTCCCAGAGTAGAAAATAATTCCCCCCCAAAAAGGTGTGATGATTCCGACCTCCCATCCTATCAACCAATGAAAATTCTTAAGCCTCATCAGTCCACAACTAATGAGAACCTACCTTGGAATGTAGGTCCAAATGGATATAGAATCATTGGATGTTTCCGGTTCTATGAAAAAACCTGTTAGAAACTGATTTTAATGTTTGAACCTTAAGCAAACAAGGTAATCCCCATTTAGAGAGGAAAAAATTGTATGAAGGGATATGTTGATTGATTTTGGTCATTGATTCAGAATAATAATAATGATGAAGAGCTATATATAATAGAATAGAATAATTTGAATCTAATATTCATTAATAAAGATTTCCTTCAATAGAAACAAGCTGATATGAAAAGAAAATTCATTAATTTAATAAAAAAGGAATAGGAAAGTGTTGTTAAGTATAAGGAAAAAATTAGGATATTATCAATCCATGCTATAGACTATATAAAAAATAAAAAAAATAAGTTCGAACTTATATTTTTAAGGGTTTAATCCAAGCATATAAAGGGAACTTGTCTCACAAATTCCTATATCATGTAATGGTATTTTATCAATTTCCATCAAGAAATAGAAATAATTCTCCAAGTATTATAATTTCAAAGTAAATAAAGATAAGAAGATTATTTTCTATCACTAAGGAAAACATAATGGATGTGAACAAATATAAAGGAAGGGTGTGACTTCAAACTTGTGATTATTATGGAATGAAGAACTATGGTAACTTTTTAAAAGAAGTGGGATTATATTATAAGTGTGGAGATAAGGTATATATGATAAATGAATGTAAGAAAAATAAAGAATAATTTAATTTCTAATGCTTAAATTGTAATGAGATAGGTGACTAATCAAATTAATTCCTTAGGTTTCAAAGGAATTTACCTAAAAAGGCTAAGAGAGAATGGATAAACTTATAATATTACTACAACAAATATTGAAGTCCCTAATGTTGATATAGTAGGTACTTTGATCAAAAACTCATGATAGCTAATGATTTATTTTATTTTTTATCTATATAGACTTTTATAGTTTTCTTGGATATTTATTCAAACTATAATACTCTAAGGATGCAGTAGTAAACTAAGACACTTGATATAAATATGATTACAATGAGACTATATCAAGAGATCTCTATAAAGATGAGTAGTTATTCCTTTGTTGAAAACAAATTTGTTATACCAACGATTGACTTTGATATAATCATTTTTTTGTACTCTAATTTATTTTGAGGATTAAGTAATTAGTAAGTGAGGTATAAAATATATTTTTTGAATAAGTTAGTATTAAATTTTCTTTTTTTACATACACTCCTAATTTATTTTTTTAAGTGGATAATGATAGGAGGAATAACATGTCTTTATTAAATGTATCCCATGACAGATTAAAGTATTTTTTCATAGTTATATGTATTAAAAATTAATCATGGATTTTACTCATTTAGAATATTATGTGAAGATTATAGGGAAAACTGGTCAACGTCAAAATAAAAAAAATAAAGTGCACTTATAAAATAGAAAGAAATAAAATAAATATGTTTTCTCTGATTCTATATCTATAAAGTCAAATAATTTATCAAAATATTAAGAGGAAGAGAAATCTACCATTTATTTTGGGGAAACTATCTCTTATCTATCAATGTATGTTTCTAGAAACCCATTCATAAGTATGAGTTTTATAATTATACAAACATGGTTATAGAAATATTTAAATAATAAATAATAAGCTTACTATTAGTGACTTATAAATCAATTATCATGATAAAATAAACATCATATTTTATAACATTTTTATGATACACTATTTTTGTTGGGAAAACATTAAAATTTTATGGATGTAATTTATTTAGGGTGGGATAATGTAACACCTCAACACTTCAATATTTAAATCTCCTTTAAATGATATTAAGTTTCATTGTTAATGTTACATGCAACACTAAATTAAAATAACTAACGACGTATTAGGATAAACCTTTAGTTAATAGAAGATATTAATCAATTATGGTACTTTAATTTTGTTAGTTTTCTACCGTTCAAATTTAATAATTATACAATAATTAATTAATGTGATGTGATTAAAATCATTCAATGTAAAAACTTTTATTTTTTAAAGAATTTTTATTTCAATTATTTTTGTATTTTAATAAATTAATCACTTTTAAAATAATTTAGTGTATTTAATAAAAAAATATCACTAAATTAATTATAAATTTATATTAAATAATATTAAAAAACATGAAGTTTAAAAAACCATTTTTAATAAATGTTATTTTTTTTAATATCTTATTTTAAAAGATAGATTAAAAAGTTTTATAAATTAAATTTCATTAAATGAACATCATTATTTAATTAATAATGTAAAAATTAGCTTAAGCTTAACTTTTTTAATTTTTCTCAAAATAAGGATTTTTAAGTGAATAGTGAACGAATACCAGTTTTACAAATATTGTAACATCATTATGGAATAAGAATGAATTCAAAGTTATTAAAAAAAATTCTGAAAAATTTATATCTATGAAGTAAAATAAATAATTTTAAAATATTATGATAAATTCATAAACATTTGTAAATATTTTAAAACCAAAGTAAATTTTATTCTAATAGAAAAATATTTTTTTTCCTTTTCTATAATTAATAACTTAAAAAGATACATTATTTTATAAATTAGTTTTAAATCCACATAACTATATTTTTTATTTATAAATCAATAAATTTCTTGAGAATCGGTTCCATAAACTATTTTTGTGTAAAATATTTTTTTTTTCTAAAAATGGATTTTGATTTCATTTTGAATACTTATATTAAAATTATTCATTACCACTTCACGGAATTTAATATTTTAAAATATATTCCACATTTTTAATAATATTATTAAAATTATGTAATAATACCCATTTTATTTTTATCCACAATTAATATTTACCATGATAAATATATCATCATCTCAGTAATGGTTATAGGGTTTGATGGGTTGGTTAAACAAAGAGTTAAGGATTCAAATATCACAAAAACATGTCTAAATTTCATTGGTTGAGTGGATTTATGCCTTTCCTTATCCCATATTTGAATCTTTTTTCATTTGGTTCCACTTTCCCATGAAAATGACTTTATATTATTTTAAAGTTAGGGGTATTTATAAGGGTGTAACTCCCCTCACTTATAAAAGGGAACCTCCTCTTATCACTTATAAATACCATTTGATCCCAATATATCAACCAAGATCTAACCAAATACCATTATAACACATTTATCTAAGACCTATAGGTTTTTCTCTTTGAAAATGAACCATAAACGAATCCTTAATAAGTTTTTTGGGGAGCTTATCCAAGGAAGAGGAGGTTGTAACACATCTGACCAAGTGAAAATCCAAGGTAATGGTTTATATTTAAATCTCACTTTCAATAGATAGAATTTATTTTGGAATCCAATTTGATGTAACTATATGATAATTCTCTCTTAAACCCCATTTATTTTCTTCTAATCTGATTATTTCTAGGGTTGTCATGTATTATTTCCATTTTTACCCTCTTTGGTAATCAAAAGGACTGAAATAATGTTTATAAGAAAAACATACCATATTTATTCGTTTATTCCAAGAATTATTTTATTCTACGTATATATTACTTAAAAGGTTTCAACAATGTTATTCACTATTTTACAAAGATTGTTTAAGGTTATTTTCAAATATCACTTTTCATTAAAAGGTATAAAATTAATCTCCTTAATGTATTTTAGATGTGTCAAATTTGACTTCTTAAAAAATCATGAAAAAATGTTTTTTACATTTATATCTTGACATAATTTTCTCAAAATCATAAACAATATTCAATTTTTATATTTCTCTAGTAGTTTTTATTTTTTGAATAAAATATTAAACCCATTTTTTTAGAATTATTATTTTTTATAAAATAATGTTTCCAAAATAAGAGGATATTTCTAATTGTTTTCAAATATACTTAATAATATATTTATAAAGTTATTTTTATCTTTGTTAACAATATAAAATTTTTATAAAAGTAATTATTAATTGTTTCCTATAAATTAAATACCAATATAGATACAAACAAGATTATGTACACTCTAATACATATAAACCTAAGGGTAATAACCTTTAAATTTATTTTTTTAGTATTAACTCAATATTCAGTCAGTGCATAACTTTTGGGTCAAACAGCAAACTTTATTTAACACTTTTGAGGGGTATGTTGTGGATATTTTACATTCTTCTTTACAAACCATATTGAAATTTTATAATATATATTAACTATCACTCTTCACCTCAATTTCTGACTAAACCATATTCTCATTATTATATAAGATTTTAACTAAAGGAATATTACAAAATAAATCATTTCATTGACTAGGGAAATGATAACATTATATATAATTGATTCATTACAAATTTTTATGGATTGATAAGTAATATTTATTATATATTTTATTTATCGTTCAATTTTTGAGTGATTAATTAGACATGTGTATGTGATGGAAGCAGATTATTATAGCCACATGATGCATTGTTTGGTCTCATGAGACAAACTAGCTTAGGTATTTGGAAAATTCCTTACCTATTTATGCATTATTTTTTAGAAATAGTCCATGATGGTAATTATCATGATGTCTTGGAATGAGGTCATGACGGTAACATCATGATGTATATACTAGATATTTTTATTTAAAAGGTTGGTGCTGAAGCCTCGTATTTTATTAAAGAAAAGAAAAGACCTCTTTAACTGGGTAGAGGGACACCCATTACATAGCTCGAAGGCCTAGGGGGCATTTAGCCCATTACATGGCCCGTAGACCCATTTTTTGGCCCAAAGCCCATTTTGTTAATAGTACTGCTACATTACCCACACTGCTATAGTGATGCACAGTTCCCGCCGCTGCTATAGTACCCTACTACCGCTGCAGTGCCCGTCATTTCTACAGTGTCACTTCCACTACAGTACGCTACAGTACTGCTACAGTACCTGCGCCCAATGGGTTTTGAACCCCCATTTTTCATGTAGAATTAAGGGGTGCTTACCACTATATACTAGATATCATAGAATAAGATCATGATGTCTTTATATTAGTATTGATGATAATATTTTGATGTCTTGGATCAAGAATTATGATGTCTGGAAATATGAAATACATCATATAAAATCACTAATTTTGGTCCATGTGATTATTTACATTGTTATCCTTGGATATATTCTATTAACAAGTAATTAAATGTGGAATATTTTTTTATTATTCACCCTCTATATTGTTTATGCCTTATTTATTCATGATAGATTCTATTATATGCTTTACCTTACAAATAATTTGATCTCACACTATTTTATGTTTTACTTTATCTATTACACCTAAAAGGTACCTGTAAATGATTTTGAGGATATAGTGAAGGAAATAAGAAAATATTTATGTAGTTTACAGGCTATTATTTATATTTCCAATTTATTTTGAAATCATATATGTATTTAGTCTCCCATAACTATTAAAATATTTTGTCTCATGGGATGTGATCTATTTTATATTATAACAATTTAATATAATAAACACTAGATCTACGATACTAGATTCTGGGTTATTATACCATGACTCCTATTTATTTTTTTCCTTGTTAGTGTTTTGAATTAATCACCACCAGTGATCAAAATATTCCCTTATATGATATACTATTATGATTACCTTATCTCACCCATAGAATGTCATGGATTAGAATATATTCTTTAGGGACCTGATCCATTGTTTGACTGCTAATAGAATCATGATTCCATTGAAGGATATAGGTTGCTTCCTAATGACGTTGTCAAATATTTTTTGACCATGTCGATGGGAAATATGTTGTTTCATTTGTGAATGTTTATAGGTCATGAACTATGTCAGTTACCTTAATATATTCATAATATAATCAACTCTAATTCCAGCCTCATTAACTTTCATAGTAGGGAAATCCCAACATTGATTGTTGATTATGACATGATTTCCATTTATATCATTAGGTGTCATTTATAAAAAATATTATATTATTAACTATTTTATAACTCTGTGAATATTAAAGCAATGTATATAATTATTATGTAGCTGAATTTCTTGCATATTATAAGGGTTTATTGGAATGTTTGTGTTGTCTAACTATGTTCTCAAAAATTTAGCTACCAATGTTTTTGTTAAACATTCTCTAATACCAACTATAAAAACCCCAACTATCATAATACATGTGATAACAATACAGATAATATAATATATTAGTATCCTTAAGAGACTAAGTACATACATGATCCTTACATTACATTCATACACATAAAATACAACATAAGATTCATTGAAACTTTTTTATTCATACATAATATTCCTCTGATTATTCGTAGTTATCTTAATTGTTTCTTGGGGATAATGGAAAAAAACGAAAGGGGTGATATCATATGCTCATAAAGGGTAACTTACTATGGGATCTAACAATTTATAAACAAGGAATAAATAATATGGTGAACATTTACAATCAAGTATATGAAAAATGAGAAAAAAATAGATTGTATTCATAAAAAATAATAAATAATTACCAAATAATAAATGTATTCCTAGTGATGTAATGAAAACTTCAAGACGTATTAATCATACCATCAAGACCATGGATAAGAAATCACAACTATACCATCACATTACTATTCCAAGACATCATATATATGGTATGCATACAACAATTTCCCCAACCTATTTTTTATCATGATATTTATTAATGTGGCAAGGAGATATATAATTTTGGGCCCCGACTATCTCATTTTGATTCCAATTCATCTATCATATAAAATATTTGGGCTAAAAATATGGATCATAATGATCCAAAAGTAAAAGATCACATACACATGTATTAGTAACAAATTCTTAATCGTAATAAAGTAATGGGTATATGGATTTTAATTTTTTCATACATCAATTGAATTATATATATATATATATATATCGAAGTAAATTTCCATTAATATACTAATAATTATTGGATATCCTAAATGAAATGTAAATTATCTTTGATGATGGTGTAGTAAAGTCAGATGATTTATCTTATAGGGAAATTATTATGTTTCAATAAAATAATGAAATCGTTGGAGACAAAAATCAATGATAGAAAAATCCCCTCTTGAATATTAAAATACATAAATATTTTGGAATTATAATAATTTATTATTAATAATATGAAATGATAATTTCGTGATATAGTCATGGATTTGTAATAAGAAAATATAACATTATTACATAAGGAAATATAAAATAATTCAATAACTTATGAAATAGAAATGAAGAAAATTTTTGGAGCCTATTATCTTTATATACCCATTAAAAAATATTGAGAATGAACTTCTTTGATCCTTAGAGTTTGGTATCTTAAAACATAAATTCATATAAGGGTTTGGGGAACCTTTACTTCCCTGAGTCTCACGAGAAAAACTCTTAGGACCATCTTTGTGAAAGAAATGGGTATAGAGTTTGAAATAATTGTATAACTAAGTCTCTTAACAAAGATTATTCTGAGGGGAAATAATAGAAAAACTATGCTCATTGATTTTGAGTGGATAGGAATGGGTAAATTGGTTGGTATTTATAGAAAATGAGGGTAATTTATTTTTAATTTCAAAAATTATGCCTCGGACATTAGGTTATGGAGAAATAGAAAACCATTACCCTTTATATGGTTTTTAAAAAAAGTATTTGAAATTTAAGACCTCGTTTTTGGCGTCGCTAATATTAAGAATCAAAACCCATTAAATTATATTCTTTTGAAAATTGAAAATATAATTATTCATGATGAATTGTTTATAAAATATTAAATATACTTTGGAGTTTGAAAAATTATTTATTGTGTTGGAAAATTAATTTCAATATTTTAAATTACATTATTTTAATTAATAAACATATTTTTTGATAAAGAATTTATATAATTTAATACATCATTTTTATGTTAATATGATTCCATAATACATTACATGTATTTATTCCATATTTTACTATTCACACAAAATTTTATTGTCTCAAAAAATTATAAAAAATTCACTATATAAAACTATAGAAATGATTATTCTAAATTTGAATTACTTTTTATAAAATTTTATTTCCATATGTGAGTACTTTAATTTTTAAATAAAACACTAAGTCTATTTTAAAACCATGCATTTGGTGCCAAAAAAATTAAAAATATTCATCAATAAATCCTTTTTTTATTTTTAGACATATGTTGGTAATTATATTACAATTAATTGATCAATATAAATTATATATAATTATTAATTATATTATTACCAAATTTTTTATGTACTTAATTAGACACATATATATATAAGAGTTATATTATTATTACAGTGAAAAAAAGGTAAGTCATTATTCTAACAGTTTGATTCACAATGGTGAAATTTTAATGTCCACCTTACCATTTCGTTGGTTATATTACCCAATATTAAGATATATATACATTTTTCTATCATCTAAAATCATTCACTACCTTCTTTTAGTTTGTATACCATGTCCATTCCACTGAATATTTTTTTATTCATAATAGAAATTTATCTTATATGTTTGTATTATTTTAGATTATCATCCTATAATGTCCAAATTTATGGTGGTTTCCCAAATTTTAATGTTTTATGTAGAGAAATTTAGGGAAATTACTGTGAATTTTATTTTCTGGTTTTGTGTTGTACTATAATATTTTTTCCACTATAATGAATTAATATAATTAGAATTATACAATATTTATTAAAATAATTTTTTTACATACTATAGAAAAATATCAGATCTTGAAAACCTTGAATTATTGGGTGGTGTGATATATTCACCATCCATGGTAAATAATAAATATTCACCACTATAGCAAACAATGTGAATGAAGAATGGGACTCCCAATTGTGATATCACATTGGTTTCATTCATCATAGTGTCATTTTTCACTTAATACAAGTACCAAATCACTTTGGATAAATGAATTTGGGGTTATCTTCTTTTGGAATTTTTCAATCCATTTTATTTTGTCGGAATTAGTGGTTGTGTGATTCTCATATCATATTTTCATCAAGGGATTACAACTCTTCCATCCATATTTTTGAATGCTCATCTTACATTATTCGGTTATAAAACAATTTCTAGATTGAAAGTAGTTTAACTTCAAAGGGAAACACTACCTCTGTTCCATATATTATTGAGTTAGGATTATCCTTAGTGGAAGTTTGATTTGTGGTATGATATTACCAAAACAAATAGAGAAAATTTCAGGACAACTTTACTTTTTATAATCCCCCATAATATACAGAATATTAGAGAATACTTTGTTGAATTCATTGATGTATACATTTTTAGGAACATGATAAATAGAACAGTGGTTTTATTGAATGTGGTACAAATAATACACATTATTTATCAGAGAAACCCAATAATTATCTCTATTATCTATGATAATTATGTGAGGGATTATAAACTTCTCAATGGTATTATATTTCAAAAACTCATTCATAAACTTTGTCATGACCACCCTCAAGGTAACAGCCTCATCCTACATAGAAAATAACTCAGTATTTGATATGATAAACATAAATTATCACACTATAATTGGATGATATGAACCTTTGAATTTTATCCACAACATATAAAATGGAAAAGAGTACATTCCAGTATGTATTTTCTTCAGAGGTTCATGGATGAAGTTAGAATGAACCTAGAACGTGTGACACTTTTTGGTGAACTACATACAACCATTAATCATAAAAGGACAGAATAAACCCAACCTCTATATATAGTGGGAGATATTTACCCCTATATGATGATCCATATGTTCCCTAACATGAACTTGTTGTATAACATAAGGTATTTATTTTACCTTAATGCACTATAGGAGGACTCCATCAAATTCATTCTTGAATATAATTTTCTCAAAATTGTGGTTATCATAGTGGATAGAATCTTTCACTCACATGTGGACTCATTCTCACTCAACTAAACTCAATAAGAGTGCTTCATGTTAGAGGGAACTTACCAATAGAATTTTATAATTATTTGTTTATTCTATAATGATGGAAATTGTGTGTCCTATATATAATAATTTGTAATTTAATTCATTAATCTCTTATTCTTCCTTATTGATGGTAATGGAGGAAATCACACTTTGATGATTCATAAGGATTATTGTGTCATCATGTTCTGGGTTAGAATTATTTACAGTCAATTTTGCCAAAATTTCTTGTTGAGTGTTTGTTGACCATGAAATATGGTACACCATTGAGTCAATATTTAATTTCATTATCAACTCATATGTGTGTGTTCAGGTTACGGGATAAGTTTCTATTTGTTTCTAACATAGTCACCAATGATTTGTTTGATAACTAGCTCAGAATTTCCCTTCACATGCAATTAAGAAACTGGAACTTAAAGATCCATATCAAAGTCAATAATGAGGACCTTATTTTTTATTGTTTTTACATCCATATGAATGACGGAATAAAAATAGGATGGGGAACTTTAAAAGAGATAAGGGGATAACTCCAAGGATGACCTTATTAAGTTTAGGTTTGTATCCACACTTTCAGATTTAGATTTGGGTGGAACCAGGGAAATTAATTTCATAGAAAATTAATTCTCTATCCATGGATTCCATATATAGAATTTCCACACATGTGAATTCAATTTCATAGATAATTTCTCCTAGAATTATGTGAATATCTATAAAATCTACCAATGGGTGTCCCTTGATAGCCTTCTTAGAGATATACTTGATATAAAATTATGGGAAGATAATTTTACACTATTCTAATAATCAAATAAACATTGGATGATTATGGATTTACATTAGTGGGTTAATGTGGTAGATAAACCAAACCTCATGATACTATTGATACTGGAGTATATTCTAGATCATGGAGACCAAGGAAAGAAAATTACTTTCAACAGAAGAATATCTGACCTCAATATCTATCATCTTCCAACTAAGGTAGTATAAACTATTATCTTTACCCACATTGTTCTTATGGTATAAGGGGGAACCATGATATAAATTCATGGTTTCTAAAAATGGAATTAAATTTCTTCCCTATAATTATGGAATTAATAATAGAGGATGCAATGATTACTTCTTGATTTGATCAAACACACTTTTTAATTATTTATCCCACTAGTAAGTGGAACCTTTCTTCTTCAATATAAAAAATAACCCACATTTACCTTCAAAAAAGTGATAAAACATAATATTTAATCCATATACCCATTAAATTCTCTCATATTAAACTAGTTGCATGGAGGGAGAATTTTTACTATGGAATTTTACTTATTAAGGTAAATCTCAATGCTTCTATATCTGAAAGTCAATCCGATAAATTTCTTCGATGTGTCCCTGATTCCACACTTAAAGGGATTTATCTTCAAGTTATGAACATTTAACATTCCAAACACCATTTTGAGGTCAAAAATTAGAATATGACACTAATGGAAATTAACCAATAGCATATCCACAAAGCATTCCACCGTTTTCTCTATAAGTTCTTTGATGATCTGATGCATTTATCACTGATAACATTTTCAGGATTTCTTCCAGCCAAAGGGAATCACCTGGTAGTATTTTTATACTAGGTTTCCCTAAACATAATGGAGACTTCATCCTTGGGTTCTATATGGATTTTATTACATCAACAATATCCATCTATAAAGGATAGGTATTTTCAGTTAATAGTTAAATAGATCAATAATTATATGATCACTATATGGAAATAAACCATTGTAAAATGGAATTTGAGACATAGAAGTTAATATAGACCATAATATTATAATTATACTTATTTATTTATAAAATTTTACCACCCACTTTGGGTGTTAGACCTCCTTGAAAAAAGTTTTCTTTAATTAACTATTCATCTCTATCCTCTACCATGTCACTATGTGAGGGGTTCATCCTTATAGGTGTATTATTTTTTCCATAATGAATGATAGGGAGACCAAATCAATGAGAGAGTGTCTAAGGATTAATCCTTCACATCTCTTTGTATCTCTATTCAAATACATAATTATTGTGTTTCAATAACATAATGTATTACTATTGTTTTTAGGGAGACATGATCATGCTAATCAATATTGGTATTAGGTCCTCCTCTGTACCAAGGTTCACCTATGTCATCTCATAAATGGTGGTAGAAACTCTTATTTTAAAATTTTTTGGGGCCTCATCCAACTCTTCCTAACTAAAATCATAGAGTTTTGTGGGGTATCCCAACTCATTAGATATAGATGGTTGTAAAGTGGTATCATCTTCTTGATTAAGGAAAAAATATTTATAAAAAACTACTTAAACCTTCAACTCTACAAAATCCATGTTAGTTGATATCAATATTCCCATTACTTGTGTAATTTTACCATACTTTTTTCCAACACATCCAAATTTTAAGGGTTAATTAAATTCCAATAAATAAAATATCCCCTATAATAAATATAAACGACATGTCGATCGATGTTCATAGGATGAACCACTTAATAAACCTTGATTGAGTGTTTTCTTGGATTTGAAATCTCTTCCCACTCATATGAGACATAGGTAATTTGGTAAAAATAGCTGTTCAACAGAATAATAAAGTACCTTACTATATTTGGGGTAGTTACTTAAAAATTGTGAATTAGAAGTGGAAAAATACTCTTCAAATCAACCCATGGGTTTTCCAGAGTGGATTCAAGTACATTAGGACCATTTATAAGGTTAGATTTCCTAGTTTGGGTCTATTTTCTACTCCTTTTGTAATAACCATCATCAATTTATCAAGTATCAATTGCATCAAATGGGGTATCACCGCCATGGAGCACTTATACTCATCTATTGTGGAAGTATTTCAAGAATTGTAGATATAATGAGGGGATCATTATATATTAGTGTAGCTCATGAATTTATAGTAAAGTGTAGAATGTGGTGTTATGACCAACCAATATTAACTTTATAATGGGTATCATATCAAAAAAACTTTATATTCATTTGGATCTTCCCCAGCAGTTTCTGCTCTCACTTTTCAAACCATTAAATTGTTAGGTTGTATGGGACCAGATCAACCTATGTGTATCAAAGTAGATAAACTATATGAGTTGGTATAAAACTAATCCCATGGACATTTTCCAAAAAACACAAGTGCACATAGACTCCATTGAGATTTCATAAGACATAAAGTGGGGAATATATTTCCTTCTATGACTACACCCACATCTTCTACTAAGAATGAGATAATGAAATGAAAATTTCTATACCTATATACTTTTGATGATATGATTCAGTAGTAGAAACCTTTATGTAAAACTCCATAGTGTACTTAAGTTGTTTAGTGAAAGCTTCAAAAAATGATTTAGATAAGAAAAGTCCATCTGAGATTGAAATTTAAACCAAGATACTTATAAGGTTCATCATCATGTCATATGTTAATTCCATGATCATTATCGTATTATCAATGGGTTATTCCCAAAATTGAGGTGTATAGGGTCTAAGTGGATGATTCATGGGTTCTTATATGTAACCCTTCATGTTCAGTACATGGTTGGATTATTGCGGTTTAGAAAACTAGTTAATCAGTCAAATGGATGTTGGAGAAACAAGATAGGTCCCTCAATCAGATTGTTATTCCTACTGAGCATAAGGAAGTACATGATTTACTATTTCAGAAGCATGTGTGATGTGTTCATGGATGTCACCGTAGGTACTACATGCACATGGAGAACAACATTACCTTCCTTGAGAGTGTTGGTGTGGGGATTTAATAAGATTTTATGGACACTATTCATCCTTGGGATCAGTATGGAATTCCACCAATCTGATAACATTGTTAAAGGAAAACCTCATATCGTCGTCAAATTTTACTTCCTAATGGGTCTTGAAATTTAACTCTAGTATATGGGGAAAAATCTATGAGATTTTGGACTGTTTTTAGAACCTGTATGGATCCTTTTCCACTCCTGCAATGTTAGTTTTGACTTTTTAAAGATCGAACGGGCTAAGAATATGATAGACTCACCGAAAAAGAGGTATTGGATGGGGATAACATTGATAGATTCACCTATGACTGAATAATCTCATGGTAATATGATATTAAATTTTGGAAAACCCAACCATTTAATTTATGTTCTCCTTTACTTAAAAACCACTACCATTTCCCTATGTCTTTATTGTCATCTAGGATGGATAAAACACACGTGACATGTGCCTACTATTTGACCAATACCACCATTCCCTCATTTAGAATCTTTAAGATCCAATAATTGAAGAAGAATGATTCCTAGATCATGCATCCATGGAGCCTGTGTTAGGTCCAATATTAGGATGGTTCTTATTTTCATCTTCTAATAGCTTCTTGATGTTTTAAAGATTGAGAAAATTATTCTATATAGTGTATATGAATTAGTTAGGAACATGTTCATTATGGAAGGGATAGTCTCTATTATTCCTATATTTTGAATATTTTACCATATTAACTTAATGATATCCATGGTAATTAGTCTCAAAATAAGAACACGCCTAATGGGATTTTTTTGTAAAGGTCCACCTAGAAATGGATCGGTTGAGGGTATGGATCTTGTATCATAGCAATAGTCTCCACTTTTTTTAACTTCTATGTAGGTGTGGAAATTTTTTGATGGTGTCTTTGATTATTCCATTGTATATCCTCCTTGATAAATTGGGTTATCTTATAAAATTATAATAATACACCTGTATGCCTAGGGAGATTATTTTTGGGCTAATTTATCTGGAGAATTTTCTATGCACATCCCTATTAGTAATTCATTTGTAAGTTTCACATTGAGGGAATATGTTTAGCCTTTTCATAGAGTGATGAAATATATAAAATGTTCTTTCTACCACTATTTAAAATTTCAGGGGTCATTAAAACTCATACTTTATAAAGTAGAGATAAACTGGTAGTAGAACTACTAATAGAGATCCTCCCAAGTAGTGACAAATCCTATCACTAAATTGGTATACCATGAAAACCTTGGTCCTTGTAGTGTTTAAACATAGAATAAAATTTGTGTTTACTCTTATTAATCAGGGGGAATTAATAAGAAAAACCAAGATGTAAAGTTCACGAGCTGATGTTCTAGATCACCTATGGGAGGAATGATCAGCTATACTTTAGTGTCTTCCAATCCAGGTTAATATCCCATATGGAACTCAAGATTATGCCACCAAAAACTCTCAATATCTTATATAAATCTAGTGATTTCTTCATTTTTAGAGGTTGTTTTAGTGATTTACATTATATAAAAACTGACGGAATCATATTTATCAATTCCCATGTCCTAAATTTGGATTCAAATGTAAGAACCACCTATGTAATTTCTTCGTTAGAGAAAATATTCTCGGAGAAATCATCCACTTTTTGTTTTATTTCTTACATTGTACTCTTGTTTTTAGGGGGGATAATTATAAAAACTTTCATAATTGTGGTTTTTAAGGGTTCAAACTCATCAACACCGTGAGAGAAACATAAGAGTTAACCATTTTCATAAATGAAATCACCTCTATATATTAATATTAAAACCATAATTTCTAGATGGAAAACCTGAAAATCCTCTTATGATTTCACCTTATTTCATTTTAAACCTCATCTTATCATATGATATAATTTATTATAGAGTATAAATCGGAGTGATTCACCTATAGTAACTACCCACTTAAGTCTTAAAGGGGAGAAATTATTAGAAACTCTTAGAGGAGCTACTCTTAATTGGGAAAGCATATATTTCATCAATGCTTGGGAAGTAATCATGGGAACAACTAATGAATGTATGAGTTTTGGATGAGGCCCATTCACCATTCAAAATTACATAATACTAATAGAATTAAGTATTGAGAGGAATTAACTCTAGATATTTATTAAGGAATACTGATAGGTAATTTTCATTTCAACTACATGTCCATCACTAATTGGAAAGATTATTAGAGTTTCTTGATAGAGTTATACATTTTTTAGCACGTATCCTTTAATAGTTAGATATGGGATAGGTTCATCATAGTTTTTGTGTTTGCTTGACACCATCTCTATCCTCAACAAATTCATTTGTGATTACATCAAAGGATTCTAGGCACACTACCTCTAAGGTGGGATCTTGTGGTGATCACTTAGAGAACCACTATTACCATCTAAGAGGGGTGGACTAAAAAGTAGTATACTTTCCACAAAATATAATGTACACATGGTATGAGGCCACTTATATGATATAGTATAGTACCCTTGGGGTTTCAATAGATGATTACAGTAAGTATTTATGGTGTTTTCTAATTTTTAGACATTTATTTATTATGAATGTATGAAGGTATACCTTTATAATCTTTTTCCTAAGAACCTTGAGGTGTTTAAAACCCCCATGATATGAAAAATTTTAGTTTATAAGGACATTTAATGTCTCTAAAAGTATTTTTATGGAATTTTCTGTACCTTTCATGAATTAGGTTCAGGATGGGATTCTATATTGTTGTATAAATCTAAACAATTACTGAAATTTGATCTATGTCTAGACCCTTGAATGTTTTCTCACTATATATCTTTCCTTATTTGGAGATGATTTCATGTTTTGAGGTATTTGGTGGACTCCCAACTAACCTTGCAATAAGGGCTATATCACCCTAGACATCTACACTAAGGTGGTGGGAATCTATATGATGGATTGACGAGGGTATTCATTATGTTACATCTATGATTGGAAGATTTGGAACTTTTGATAACCTACTCCATAACAATGATAAATTTTTGATATATCATATCAAAATTCAATAATACCCCTTTATAGGAGAAAAACCATGTATCCACTTGTAGAGGTTCCATGGTGGGTACGTGATAAGGATATTCATGTTGTTTCTTATCTGATGGTAGTTCCTTAGACCCTGATGATTTCTATACATTTATTGGGAAGATATAGGTGGAATGCATTGATGGTGTTGTGAATGGAATAATTTAATACCCTTGAAAGGTTGAAAATATTAATTAAATGTATAGATTCCTTTGAATGGTATTTGGGACTGTGTGTACCTCAACTTCTAGGATATACATCCTCGACAACAACATGATCAATTCTAGGGGTTGTAATGGTAGGTTCGTAACAACCTCCAAATGATCCTTAGTTACATAAAATTTTAAATGATTCAAGGTAACCTTTCATTGAAATTGCCTTCTAGAATTAGATCACTGTAGAGGGGGTTACCTAAGTATAAGCTTTACTGCCTCATAGATAGGATCTTCACAGCCATTTTTTTGGTATTGTGGGGAGGACCTCCATGATGTACATTGAGAGATTCACCCTATGGGGAACCTTCAAGGAATTTTTTAGTGGTGTTGTTAGTTGAGAGAGTTGTTATAACCAAAGGTGAGTTTGGTTTTGGTTTCGCTTTCAATCATTGAAATAATAATGTATAGTTAGAGTATGTGTAGAAACTTAATCCTTAGATATGTAAGGATTTTCATGGGAGATTTATAATATAGGTCCAAATGGAATCACTTTTGGATAAATATGAAAAGACACCTTGGTTTTTTATATATCAAGGTCATGTATTTGAATGTGATGTGAAATAGTATAAATAATTTTAAGGTTAAGATGAAAATGTTGATTTCTATTCTATAAATTACATATAGAAACCATGATATGAGCACAAGATCCAAATCATTATTTGAGTTTATAAAATTTTGTAAAAGTTTTTAATATGTAATATATATTATGTTAAATAGTATAATGAGGAAAAGGGATAACATAACCAGTGATATGTGAGTTTTTTATGTTATAAAAATTATTTTTGGGTATATGTGTTATATTTTTATTGATAATAAGAATTACAAAAGGAATTTAGAATCTTTCCTATATTCAAAACATTTTTTTAGTAATACAAGGTTTTTGAAAGTAAAAATTTTCATGAGTTAGGTTTTCTCCTTTTTAGTTTGGAAGATAAATTTCAACCATGATGTGAAGATACCATCCATTCCATGAAGTATGTTTTACATATTTCAATGTTATTACCATTTGATAAGGTCACATACCATATAATATTTTTTTACCACAACTATATTAAGGATCTCATGTAAATTAGAGGACCATGAGAAAATGTATTGGGGGTGCTGTGAAGGATGTTATTTTTTTAGAATGGAAGAAGCTTGGGTTTTCTATGACTTCATGTCTTTATGTCATGGGGTAGTAGACCAAACTGTGACATGTTTGAAGTTTGATATGATTTGAATAATAATTCTGCAAAATTTGATGAATTAAAAGGAAGATATTTTTCTTAGAATAGTTGTTTTTATTGCTGAATCAAACCATACCGAAGTAAAGAAGACCACATCATGAAATGGATAGAGTCTAGAAGACTATTCCACAAGGAAAATTTTCACACCATTAATGGTTTATTATTAAATTATATTTAAATTTTAGTTAAAATTTAAAAATACCAATAACTATTATAATGTTTCGGAATTGCATTAGTTTAATCAGCATGTTTATGAAGAAATTAAATCATTTGGTATATCATGAATGATTTTAAATAATCAAGAGGATACAGATTAATCATGACCCTTAGATTAAGGGGTTTGTTTCATGAATACCTATATTACTTATTTTATTATTTATTAATAAAAGGATAGAATTATTGATACATCTTAAACAATTTAAAGGTGGAGATCCATATAATATTTAAACATCCTTATTTAGTTCAGTTCAATAATGGGAGAACCAAGGTAAGATAATGGATATCACTTTTATATCTAGATAAAGGGGAATACATAGTGAAATAAGATAATTCTACTTTGGAATTATCTTAATCTAGTGAATAATATTTACTACTATGATCTATTGTTGACAAAGAATTAATCCTCAAATAAATAAGATTCTCTCATATTATTTTGAAATAAGAAGATGCAATACTCAACTCTCTAGAAAGATTTTATCTTGTATGGAATGAATATAAGGAGTGCACTGAATTAGAAAATTATGTGTTAATTTACCAAGAGTTGAAGATTAAATGTGTATTAGAAACCTATGATGATAGAGAATAAACCCTCATTTCTATATACTATTGAAGAGACCCTCAACTCTATAAACTTTCTATTTCTTTCACTGAATCAATTCGTGAAGGGAAGAAGAGGGATTAACCCTATGATCAACAATGCATATTTCCTAAAACTTTTTAATATCTATAGTTAGTATTTATACCTCATAGTATATCAAAACACTATTATAATATTCTCCCTAGATCAGACCTTTGTGGTGAACCAAGTAAAATATTTATTTCCTATGAATTATTTATATTTCTGTATTTATGATTGTGGTTAAATGAGGTTCTGTAAAAAAGAGATAAATTAATAAGATGAACATTATTCTTATTAACATGTAAAAAATGCCTATATATAAGAAAATTGGGATATATAGAAACATTTTTAATTAGGTAACACACTGATTTACCTCCCCCCCCCCTCACGGTTTCCTGAGTTGCAACAACTGGAATCAAATTTAATAGGTTCTCTATTGAATACAACCTAAAATATATGTTATATGATGATTTAAATACTTTTAAAGGATTGTATTATATATTGAAAATTAATTTATTTTATGGAATCAAATTTCTTACTAGAATAAGGATTTTATATCATATTTATAAGTACATGTTGTAATCACTCATTGTTTCTTGTTGATTGGATTTGTTTTTTGAAGTGATAATAGAATTATATATGATATAGAGTAATGAAATTTGGATATTTATTATTTTTATAACAAGGCCTTCAAGTATTATTTTGAATAAGGTGTATCTAATAAGATACCTCACTACAAGACATAAAAATATTTGTTGTTAAAATTAGAGTATTTTTATAGTAAAGGAACAATTTTGGGAGAATATAACCTGGTTTCTTCTACTAGTGATAATTATGAATCAATTAATGATATGATTATGAATTCTATAAAAGAAGAATTTAATATTTCTTGAAGAAATAGGAATAATATCAAGAATAATTTAGTTAATAATTTTAGTATTCCCAAGGAGGTGAACAAAATATATTCCTTATATATATATAAACATAACTCTACAATATATGTAACTTTTAAATATAAAGATGAAAATTATATGTCACTTAAATTCTTAGTGGATGATAGTATAAAAGAGGAAACCAAATAATGTGATAAATATGGAGATTATTTTCCCAAAAAAAATAAACTCTAAGACTTTATAAGTTAATTACAATTATTTAATGACAAAAATTAAAACTCTAGAGATTATATAGAGTATTTTTAGGATGAAAGAAATTGATAAAGAAATATATGTATTCAAACGCATCCATTAAAAAAATAACAAGAAAATAAAAGAAAAAATTTACATAATTGAAGAAATTGTTCATGAGTTGAAGTTAATAAATAATAAGAAGAAACTTCATGAAGCATCAGTATGTGACATAAGAGAGTAGTGTAAGGAACATGTGCAGTTTATACATAATTATACATACACTCGCCTTCTGAGCATGGATGTAAAATTAAATAAAAAGGATTTTAGGATTTATAATTTTAACACCCAGATATTTTATGAGAAATATATTTTTATTATGTCTTATGTTATACGCAACACCAAAAGAATCTTTCACTACACACAACACTGGCTTGGCTTGCATTATACGCAATCACGACCTTCCTCGATAGCGTCTGTAGTACGCAATACCGAGTTTCAGAAAACATCGATATATTGTTATAATATTATTATGGACTAGACATTATAAATAGTGTTAACTAAAATTTGAATTTTATAAAATTATTATTCATCTTAAACATTTTATAGAACATGGTATGAGAAAAAAATAAATATTTCGGGTAAAATAAGTATTTTTCAAAAAATGCAGTTTTACCGCCTTTTGATGGAGCACCCACATTAAATCTAGTTTTTGACATTTTTATAAGTAAAATTTGAGAAAATAAAATTATTTTTTTCAATCATAATATAAAAATTTACTTTGGATAAATTTTTCATATTATTCTGATAACTTTCATATTTTAATGAATAGTAAATACTCGCTATATTTTTATTAAAAATAAACTTTTTATCGCAATAATTTTTATGGTTAAATTATAATATTGAATAGTTTTAAAGTATAAATAGAATATATTTTTACCATTTAATAAAATTTATGTCATTACCATTAATTTTACATTGAATTCATAGGTAAAAACATTTCAATCTTTGGCAATGTTTTAACTTTTAAAGCCCGTTTTCTTAACAACGATATTAATTTTAAATTAATTACTGAAAATTATGTGTTTTGAATTTTGAAAAATTGATTCCATATTTGAATTTAATGGGTAAAAATTATGTTAATAGGTTACTCTTATTTTTTTGATATTATGAATTGTAATTATGGTAATTTTTATTTACTGTAGTTAAAGGTAAATCAGGTAATTAAGGGTAAAAATAAGATTATAAAATTACCCTAACACCTTCCAAAATTCTATTGGATGACTAAAAGTATACACATATCACATAAGGGTAGTATTAGATTCATTTTATGGACTTTTTACCATGAAAATAATTTAATTATTATTAAAATAAAAGAAAGTGACAACATGTCACTCTTTTAAATCTTATATGTATAATAATTTTAATTTACTGATAAACTTCATGAAAATTAAAACCGGAATAGTCTCCAGAAATAAAATAAAATTATCTACATCATTTGAATTTATTTAGAATTTTTAGGGATTAAATAATTATCATTAAAGGTGACACAATAATGATGTTGAAATTATTTTATGGATTGAAATATCAAATAAATGGTTTTAAAAATATTAAAATAAATTTTATATGAGATGTTTAATGTGCTCCACGAATTTTATAGATACATATGACATTTTTTTAATCTATTAAATCTTTTATTCTGAACATATCTTTTGTGTGGATTTTATTTAAATTCAAATAAATGAATAGTGTCAAAATTGACACTATTGTTATTTTATAAAAATAAAATAATATTAAATTGTTTAAAAATCACAAAAATATTTAACAATTATAAATTCCAATTTATATGGTCTAAAATGTCATAAATTATCCAATTATGTACAATTCAAAACACATAAGTAATTATTTATAACAATTTAAAATTTAGAATCTTATTACCACAAATAAAATTAAATAGATAAAATAAGGATAAATCAAGTTGATAAGGTTCAAAATAAATTTCCAACATGTCTAAATTTTATTGTTTGATGCTATTACAACCCTATATCATCTAATATTAAAATTTGAGTCATTTTTTGTGGATTTTAAGTGGGGTTTGATTTATTATAAATTAATATTTATGAGGTTTCGAAAGCTGCCTCTCTCCCCCCTTATAAAGGGGAACCTCATCCCTCTCCTCTTTACACAACTTTGAGCGTTCAAGATCATCCAACCCCTATCCATTACTCTTCTCAACTTCCCTAATCATATTTTTGAGGTTCTGTTCTTCTCAAAAGACCAACTCTATTCCCTTAAGAGGAAGTTTAAAGGAGGCGCGTCGAGGAAGAGGTAATCTCTTCTACCGATTCATTCAAGTTTCTTCCTTCTTCTACTTTCTATTATTTATTTGTTTCATTATAAAGTATTAAAATCAGTATCAATAATATACTTATATGTTATTATAAATATGTGACAATCCTATTTCACCTTATATCCATCCTTCGGAAAATGAAATCACCGCGCGTGTGTACGTACAGAATACACTCTCCACGCCGTGGTGTAATCTATTTTCCACCACCACCATACATGGATGGGTATAATGGTGAAAATAATTACTATTTATATGATTATTATAACATTATACTAATTCTGAGTTATTCCACCATCCACTCCAAGACCACTCAACAATTATGGGAACGATATCGTCACTCATGCGTACGTAGGACTTACCGTCTCAACAATGTGATGTGATTCGTTCTACATGATCTTCACTAAACCATGATTATATAAATGAATTTGATGAAGAAATATGATATATATTATAATATTACTATTCCTTAAATGATGTAGTTACAACCTAAAAATAGTAATAAGAATTTATTCGATAAAACAAGCATAAGAACATAAAGCAATGAACACCCGAATAACAAGTAGCAATTAAATATTACTAATAAAAAACTAGGAATATGACCATATATGATAAAATAAAAATTATTATGATTCAGTAATAAGTCAACTGAGATTTTTTAAATCATTATACAGGAGTTTCATACATGTAAAAAGCATATCGGACCTAAGGTAATGGAAAATTTCACAATCTCATTTTTATCCGAGATTGTTTATACTTTAGAATTTACTGGGGAATATTTATCATCCACATCCATGTTTCCTCAATATTTAATATTATTTCTATACTCATAAAATTTTTTAAATCCATTTTTACCTATTGGTGAATTTTAGTGAATGATATGAAAGGAATATTTTTTCATTTTCAGTACGAGATACTTTTTTGACTTTTTCGGCCAAAGTACGAGAAGAATGTTTTTTTAACTTATACGGAATGAATGGGTTTTTATGATTTAATAGAAAATTATTTCCATGAATATTCCTTTACATGTTTTCAAGTTTATTTTTAATTAACTTCTTTTAAAATTTCATGACATGTTAAGAAAGGAAAAATGTTTTTTAAGTAGAAAGGATATTTTCCTCAAAAATGGAGTTCAAGTGTTTTATCAAAATTATTTTCCATCTAGAATAATATAGGATTCTATTTCTATCCCTATTTTTACATTTATTTTATTATGTTATTATGGAATTATTTTTATGAAGTCCATTTATCTTACATGGATTATGTTATGATGACATGAAGTTTAAGAATCACATTTTTATTACATGGGTGATGCTATAATATATGCTTTATCATTTTGTGGAACACATAAGAATGGTTTCATTATGAGATGGGTGGGACCTATATATACCTCAAATGCATTGGGTAATTATTTATATCTCGTGAGATAGACATGGCTGGAACGGAAAGTTAATCCGATTCAGTGATATCGGACTGGAATGAGGAGTAAACTCGGTTCAGAAATGGGCTTTGTCTGCTATGATAGTCTTGGAAAATATTCTTGACTAATAAGAAATGATTTTCTATGATTATGTGTGTATTACACAATGTTTCATGTTTTATTTTATAATTATTGGGATTACATTTCAGTACTATGATTTATCCCATGTTTTGATATTATGATCTCTTTTGCAGGTTAAGATTTTCTAAATGTTATGTTCTTATGAATATGATATGATTGATATTTCTTTTGTTTACCCTTTCTGAGAATTTGAGATCACCCTTTTGTATGTTTTCTTTTCCCTAAGTCAGGAAGAAAGGTATTAAGTTGGATATTCCAAAAGAAACTCTAGATATGATGAAATAAATGGGAGACAATGTAGATGCTTTATGAACCAGTTGTTTATGTTTCATAGTTTCTAAAGACACTATACCTATACGGTCCTATCATGGTTTTGTTATATGTTGTAATAGGTTCACTTTAATTATGAAGTAATAACAACATATGTAAAGTATGGGTCGTTATAATAATATTGAGGTAGAAATTTTTAATGATATGAAAATTATAAATATATAAGGTTCTAATATAGATACTTAATTTAATGAAAGGAAGAATAAAAATTTGGATTCAAAATAGAATGACAACCTAAATACACGTTTTAAAATAAGAAATCTCAAAGAAATATATTGGAGAAGTTATATTGTTATGGAATTTGTGGGCACAAAATTGATGTGTTCAAGAATAAATAAAATGTGTGAGTTCATAGGATACCTACTAATCAATCACATCCTTGGAATTATATTGGAAGTAGTATAAGTATTGGAGGTTCTAAAATGATATCCCCAAATCCTAGGAAAAAATGATACATGCATAGAAGGACGAGAAATCTATTTTATTCATAACTATATTCATTATATTATATGATTTTTAAGTAATAAATAAAAATATGATTCCTAAATTTTCATTCATTAATTATTCATAGAATCCAAAATGAAAAGAGAAGAAGAAAACATGGAGAGAAAATAAAAATCAAGTGGTTTCTATAATTGTAATTATGAAAGATAAGAAAGAGTCATGAATAAGTGGTTTCATCTATACCTCTAAAAATAAAGAGTATAAAAATGGTGAAATTTACATTTTATAGAGAAATAATCATGGTAAATAATGAAAATATAATTAATTGAAGGAAGAAACTTCCACTAGTGAGACGATTCTCACAATGGATGTGAATATTGAGTCGTTTGTGAATAATAATTTAGTTCCAAACATTCAAAGAGTTTTTTTCACAAGTAATTTTATTCATAGAAAGGATTGGAAGAAGATAAAAATTAAATGCATCGATTTTGATAGCCAAACACATTCCTCTACATGAATATGATGGAATGTATCACTCTCCCGATGTATTTAACAGTTTCTAATATATGTTGGAAGTTGTGCATGACTAAGGTAGAAAAAAATCCATGGATTTACATGTATTGAAAAGATATATATACATATAATAGTTCTAAAAGAATATTTATTTGTGATGAAATAAGATATTTGAAGCAAATGGATTTAGAGTGTTTGTAGATTATTATTTATATGATCCCTTAACAAAATGTATAAATTGTATCAAGGACCTGATCTAACATAATAAGTGGTGTCAAGAAACCAATGTGGTTTTCTAATCTGTCTCTGGTGTTTCATACAATGAAAAAGAAGTTAAGACATAAAATATTCTGATCTAGAGTTAAATTAGTGTTAATACCATATTTGAAATTTCTAGCGGTATCAAGACACTATTGTACATAAAAAATGATATTGGCCATATCTTAAGTGGTATATCATGAATTGGATAAGGTGTAAAAAAATATAGAGGAAAATTAATAGAAATTATGATTTTATATTTATTTTTTATTTACTAAAAAATGTGGAATATACTAACTATGTTAATGAAACTAAAAGATGGTACAAGGAAAGTTTCATAAACCACAAATGGTTTCCCCATATTAAAGAATATCTCTTACCTAGATTAAAGATATAAATACATTGAAGTGGGTTAGTGATAATAAATCAAAGTATGTTTATCCTTATTTTAGAAAAGAGAAACATTATGATGACTAGATAACATATATATCAAGTGAAATCATGATTTTATCATAGAAAAGTTATATAACTTGGTTTAATTTATGGTTTGTATCACACACTTGTTATTTATTTATTATTTTATGGTGGTTTGCTGTTTATGTGACTAGTATAAAAATATGTGGTGAAGACTATTAATAGCTCAGTATACAAGTGTTTATTAAAATAAGTGAGTAACCTAGATAGATGTTATGTTGTGGACTTAAAATCGTGTTTTATATAATGAGTTCTAACTCGGTATGCATATATTATTTTTCAATGATTCAATGAAAAGTATTAATTTCAATCATTGAAAATAATTTATTAAAATGAAGCTAAAAAATAGAAAGTACATCCAATCATAAAATGTTTTAAATCAAGAATAATTATGTTCAACAACTATCTCAGAGGTTGACATAAATAAATGATCTTATGTTTATTCATCAAGTGAAAATAAGGTTGAAGTGAAAATTAAGATTTTTTTTCAAACTATTGATACTAAAAGGTGGTAAAATATCCAAATGATCCATTGAAAAGTGGTTTAGCATCAATAACTAATTTTGTAAAATGCATTCAAAAGATAAAGTGATAGAACTATTTTTTGGAGTTGATTAAAAAACAATGTTTTTTAAGATAAATTTTTTTATGGTCGATAGAGATAATTGATAATTTCAAGGGGTTGTTTCGACTAGGATATAATGAGGTTATAGTTTTATAAAGAAGGTGGAGGATCCCAATGATAAATGGGATGAGAATGAATCTCATGGTAAATAGAGAGAATAATTTTTCTCAATCTAGTTTCTATAAAATTGAGATGGATCATCTAGTACTATCAAGACTCTTATAGAGATCAATAAAAATCATAAGAAAGGGGATTTATATTGGATAAGGAACCCCTATATATTTCTGAGAAATAATATGAGACAACATGAAGTCAAATTTGGAGAAATAAATGGGGAGAATGAAAAGTAAATATGGATTAGATGAACCTTTTCAATTTGATTTCAATGGTGGAGTAAATCAAGGTATTATAAAATAAATATACATGGTATTTAATAAAGGATGGATTATAGTATTTAAGACATAATTCAAATGGGTAGAATAATAGAACCAAAGATGATTTTGTGGTTTGATTTGTTGTCAATCATTGGAATCATTGTTTATGGCTAGAGAATGTATAGAAATTGAAGACTTGATTATGTGAGTGTGTTTATCAAATTTAATACTAAGTGATGTGAGTAATTTCATGTAATATTTTGAAAATAGGTCTACATGGAAATCCCTTGGATAAATACAAAAAAACCTTGATTTATCTATATATCAAGGTCATAGAATTCAATGTGATGTGAAATGTTATGAAAATGATTAAGGTTGAAATGGGAAGGCAAGGTTTCATTCTAGAAGTTAGTGGAAGAAACCAATGCAAGAGTACAAGCACTATTCCCTGATTAGAGTTTATAAAAATGGGAAAAATTGTTTGATACATGATTTATACTGTGATAATAAGTAGAATGTGGAAAATGGTGAACATGATTAGTGAAATATAAGGTTTTTATGTGATAATTAATTTTTATAACTAGATGTGTAATATTTTGGCAGATTATCAGAATAATAAAATTCACGGAAAATCATCCATGTATAGATAACATTTTTGGGAGTTTTGTACGGTTTTTGAATGTGAAAAATGGTTTTTCTAATGTTTTATCCTTGGTTATTTTGAGGAGAAGTTACATCCACAGCGTAGATATTCCATCATTACCTTTAAGGATGTTTGGAATGTTTCAATGGTACTTCCATTTAAGATAATAACATCACATAAAAGGTTTTCATGGAAAATATATTAAGGATATCAAGGAAATTGTAGGACCACAATGTAACATAATGGGTGAATTATGATGGATGTATCTTTTGGTAGAAAAAAATAATTATAAGTTTAATGAGAAAATAGTTCTTTACAACATGGATTAGTAGACCAAAATGATATAGGTTCAAGGTTGAGATTAATTGAATAATTTCACCTTGATATTTAATGGATTAAAAGAATGATGTTTTTCTGAAAATAGTAGATCTGATTGTGGAATTAGACTAAATCATAGGGAAGAAAAGTGCATCACAAAATATCTAGAGTTGAGAAGACCATGCCATAATGAATTTTGTCACACCATGAATGGGTTATTATCATATTATCTAGAATTTTTAACTAGAATTTAAAACTAAGAATATATGGTTGATGTTTCCGGAATTAAATTAGTTTAATTGGAATGTTTATGATTATAATAAATCATGTGCTATATATGGAATTATTATAGATTATCAGGAGGAAATGGATTGATACCAACCCTTGTATTAATGGGTTAGTTTCATGAAAACCTATATAACTACTTTTATAAGTTTTAGAGTAAAAAATAATTATTAATACATCCATAAAAAGTGAAAATGAAAGAGACATAAAATAATTCTACTTTCTATGTGGTTCAGTTCAAGAATAAGAGGCTGAGCAAAGAAGAAAGAAATCAATTTTATACTTAGATGAAGATAAAGACATAGTAAAATAAGTTAAGTATAGTTTGGAACTATCTTTATCATGAGAAAAATTATTTTTGATGTGAATTTTATAATATAAACAGTTAATCCTCATATAAATAGGATTCTATCATCTGGTTTTGAAATAATAAGATACAAGAATTAACTCTCTTAAAGGAGACGATCTTATCCATCTTGAAGAAGAGGAGTGTAGTGAATGAGGATCTTATATGATCACCTAATATGATTTTAATATGAAATATGTATTAGAAACCAATTATGATTTAGAAGATACCTTCATTACTATAAACTTTTGAAGATACCACCATGTTCATAAAATGATTGTTTCCATCAGTGAAGAAGAGGAGTGTAGTGAATGAGGATCTTATATGATCACCTACTATGATTTTAATATGAAATATGTATTATAAACCAATTATGATTTAGAAGATACCTTCATTACTATAAACTTTTGAAGATACCACCATGTCTATAAAATGATTTTTGCCATCAGTGAAGAAGTGGGTGTATAGAAGAAGAGGAAATAACCCTAGAATCAACAATGCATCTTTCCTGGTTATTTTTAAAAGTTTTAGTGAGTATTATTACCTACTTGTACGTTGACACATTTTTAGTGTATGATCCTTGGATTAATCTCCAATGGCCTGAAGGCCTTCATTTTTTTATTTATTTTTTGATAATACACCTTTCAAGGGGTGTGGTGGAACCCTTATCCATTTGTGGTGAACCAAGTAAAATCCTCATATCCAATTCATACTTAATATTTACACATTTTTGTGTGAGATTCAGTTTATTTGTCTGAAAAAATATATTGATTGATATATTGACCATTAAAATCGGTATCATTGGGAAAATATACATAAGGTAGATAATTGAGCTAAAGAAAAAATGGTTCAATTGGGAAAACCCTAATCTACCCCCTCTTAGGGTGTATCAGGTTAAAACAAGAGACAATAAATCATTCTAGGAAGGTATTATGTTCTTTGATCAAATCAATATGATATAATTCCCCAACATAATAATTTTAAGGGCATGGGATGTATTAGAAGAAAATGGATCGAATTAACCTACATAAGAAATGGTGGATTTAACTCATCAATAGAGACGTAAGGTATAGACTAGTGTTTCCTAGATGATAGGGACCTCAAATAATTTATAAACTAGATATAATATCTTTTAATGATGAAGATTCTATTTTTAAGTAGTATTCCTTGATGACTCTTGGGCATCAGGTTGATCTGACCCCCCTGGGACAAAGGAATGCCTACATTGATTCACTTCCTAGATAGACTCTCAAAACAAATGGCAGTCGTGGTAGGGGATGTTTTCCCATTATGATATATTTTTATGGGGTTTTTCAATGTGTCACAAGTGATTTAAGTCTCTCCCATTCCATTTTTTGTTTGGGATAATAAATTCGTTCTTGTATCAATGAATAAGGGAACTGACCACCCATCATTATATCACCTCTATTAGAGAGAGGGGGAGGGGTACTCATGAGACATGGGAGAAACTATATCTACATATTGAGAATAAATGTATGGTATCACCTTGTCTTTTAATTTTTGAGCAGTATCAACATTGATAATATTCCTTTTACCCACATAGATATTATTTATAAAGTGTCGCTTTACCTATCATGTCTAGTAGTCCGTATTCTATTGGAATAACATAGAAAATTCATCCATGAGAAGTGTCTGTAAGGATGGGTGTGTGCATAATCACTCATAAACACACTTTTTATGTATAAGAGATTCATTTTAGGTCCACCAAATATTTTCTAATTTTTTATTATTATGGTAAACCCTTAAAATCCTATCATGCTCCCACTTTCCAAAGGTGGGTGACTTCATAGAATTGAGGTGATGGTGATGTATCTTTTTATCAAATGAAAGGATAGTAGGTTGATTCATCCCATAAGGATCTAATTTTATAATATGAGGCTTCATTATAAATTTAATATTATCATTCAATCCACTCCCAGTACCATACTTGTGGATATTAGTTAGTTATAACACTTTCTTCCTCAGTATGGTGAAAATTTTCTGTTTGACAGATCAATGATCTACAAACATTGGATTATATTTGTTCTTCATCATGATAAAGTAGGATGGAAATTATTTTTATCACATAAGGGAATAGATATATTATTTTAATATAGGAAGGATGGATTTCAGTAATTTTAATCCATTCTAGTTGAAATCCATAGTTTAAATTTTCTTGGAGATGCTCACAATTTTAATTCTCATAACTATGATTTTAGTTTAAAGTATCATAGATATAATAATAGTTAGATACAATAATTGTTAAAAGTACATTTGGGTTTATCATGGTTTAAATTCCATTAGGTATAATCACCACTTAAATTTTAATTAGGACTCTCATGGTTTAATGTCTCATAGAGAAAATCATGGATTAAAGTCTCATGAAGATGAATTATGTGACGAATCTTTATGGGTAGGTGCTCTGGTGTTTGATACTTCCATATAAGGATAGAGATATCAAAATTAATGTTGGGATTTAACCTCAAATATTAATCCTACATGTCCTATTACAAAAAGGAATCAAAACCCAAGTATTTATAGTTAAATGGTTTAAGGTTATGTGACAAGACTAGTCTTTTTAATTAACATCATGTCATAATTATGATTTTATTTATTATGGGGAAACATTAAGGTTATGTGTGGGGATTATGAAAAGGTTTCCCAAAGGAGAAAGGACAATTTTGGGGCTTAGAAAAATTATACCTAGGCCATGTTTTCTAAAAGCGTTAATAAGAGGCTACCATTTAGTTCATGCATAATGTGTATTCATAAATGATTCAAAATTATTAGAATAAGGTTCTTCTACTCCATTTCTCTTATAGTATTTTCGCATCTCAAAAGAGAAATCGTAGGGTTTTTCATAACTATTGGTTCATAAAAACCCCCATCTTTTGAAGAATAAATTTTCATGTGAAGTGGAATGTAATGTTTGGAGAATTTTGTTCATAGAGGGAGTTAAGAAAACTACACTCAATATTTTGTCCATATAGTTATATATTAAGAGAGTTCTTTTACACATCTTATCTTATCTACTAGACTATATGATTTCTACCAATAAGTTATCAAGAATATCAGAAGTAATTTTTTTTCTCAAATAGTCACCCCTTCCTAAAATCATCCATGAATCCCAAAAAATAGAATAATGGGGGGATTTATACTATATTAGCTCATGAAAATTAAAATATCACAATGTCTATAAAAAATATAGTTTCTTAAGAACCCAACAGAATTATTGGAGCTTTATATTTATTTAAATATTAAGTAAAATTCATTGTATGTTTTAAGGATGTGTATTTAAAGATATTCAAAATCTTTTTGAGATGATTGAATATAACTTGAGAGGTTTTTAAGAGGTTATAATATTTTTTTCACAAGTTATAGAATTCTGTGGTTGAGGATGAAAATCGACTAAGGAAATGTCTTACTGTGATGTGTAAGATATATATAGAAAATGTGTAATGTATATTTGACTGTCTTAAAATAGAAAATAGAAATATTATAGGTTGTCCATGTATAAGTACGTTTTTTTAAGTAGATGAGTTGCAGAATTTATCAAAGGAATTCGATATGTAAAATTTTCCAAAGATCTAGAGAAATGGAAACGTCTTTAGAAGATCACTAGATATGTAAGATTGTATCTAGATGATACATTATATATTCCTATGAGTTGAGTTAGTGAAATTAAAAATTGAATTATGTGTATATTATAATAAGTGGTGTGTATCAAATTTTTATTCATAAGTAATATTTTCTGATGAATATACAAGATATTTTTAAAATATTATAAGAATGTGGATAACTCAAGAATTCAATACAATGGGAAAGATATTTTGGTTCATAAATATTTTTTTTAGAATAATTATTAGGAATTTATTATAACTCAAGAAGAAATGGGGCTAAGGAAATAACCTTGAACAATGTTTAATGAGTGTGAAAACTTAAACATGGTTCAATTTTTTGAATAATATTTAATGGAAAATAACCTATGAAATTCTAAGATTTATGGTGTGATGTATATATTTTTTCACAATGTGTAAGATTTTAGTGTTAAAAAAACTTTTGAGGATGGAGGAATCGATAAGATACTACTATAAATTAAATGGGATGATGATGTTCTATTGTTAAATTAAAAAAATATGATCTGACGATTTATCCATATAACAACCCACTCTTTTCATAAATAGATATTAAATCTAAATAGATGAATATTCATATTACAAAAAAAACCATGCCATAATCAAATGGGTTTAGGTCTTTGGAAAATTTACCACAAACAAATAGGTTCATAAAATGCCCACATCATCTCCCACTTATTCCTTTTTAACTAGAACCCATTTTGACTTATCAAACTAATTACCTTTCTTCGTATCCTAGGGAAAAGAAACATTTGAAAATAGAGTTATCAGATTCTTTTTAAGGGAAAACAAGGGAGATATGAATCATAAAATAAACATAAGAGTGTAAGAATATGAACATAAAATTTAAAAATTATAACCTTCATTTAAAAGATAAAAAATATGAGTTATAGAATAAATCATAAAAATTTGTAAGACCTGAATCATAAAAGATTAAGTTTGGCATAAAACCTAGAATTATGGAAAATAAATAATCATAGAAAATCATTTCAATATTAGTTAAGTATCATTACTAGTACTATTATAGTTTAATTATTTCACTCCCCAAGATATCATAGTAGTCTAAGTTCACTCTCAATACATTCATGGTGGATAAATTATTTTACTGAACCTCTTTCACTTATTTTTCCAGTTCGGTATGGACCAAGTTCAAACCCTATTCCATTCATGTATATCTCATGAGATATAATATCATTACCCAATGAATTGGAGGGATATATAGGTCTCAACCATCACATTATTAAATCTATAAATAAGTATCCCTTAAGAACATAAATCATTCTTCATATTAGAAAACATGAAAAGAAATAGGTTTCATAAACATTTCATCATAGCATAACCCATGGAAAAGAAATGGGTTTCATAAATATAAATCCATCATAAAAATAAAACAACCATAAAAATAACAAGGATAATTTCCTATAATAATATCCCCATAAAAGAATTTATAACGTCAAATAATGTTATCTTAGATGGAAAATATTTTTTAGAGATCACTTGAAGTGATTCTTGAGAAAAATATACTGTCTATTTTGAAAAAAAAATTAAAATACCACACAATTATAAAAGAAGAAATTTTCTTTGATAATAACCTTATAATCTTATAAAGGAATATTTGAGTCATTATGGTCTCATGAATATGAAAAAATATACTCATTCGATATAAGTTAAAAACATTACTTCTATATTTTTTCAGAAAATTCATAAAGAACCTCATTTAGAAAATGATTAAAAATACTTTTCAAAAAAATTAAAAAAGAAAAAAATGAGAGAAAATGTGTTTAAAAAATCATAGAAGATTATTAAAAAAATTCACAAACAAATTTATGAAACATGTACATGGAATAAAAGCTATTTTTAAGAAAATTTTTAAAAAGATCATTTAAAAAACACATTATAAATATCATTTCATTGAAGTGAACATTAATAAAATTTATAGATTATGTGTATCAAATTTAAATAAAAAAATTAGTGGAAATATATCTCGACATACTCAAAATCCATTTCACACATAATATTAGTATGACATAATCATTAAGTAAATGTTTAAGCTGAAGAATAGAAATTGTGTTAAGAGATCTCTTACCACTATGGAATTAGTCGAATAATATGCCCTAAAAAAGTAATAATTTTAATATTACACAATGAAAATCATAATGATAATGAGAATAAAGATTTTATATGTAAGAATTGATTATATATATATATATACAGTTTTCATAATAATTAAGTGGTGAATAATGTATATATCTCACAGAATAAAAAGTGATATGAGAAACCCTTACACTACGCTTCCCTTTAGTTTTTTACACTTCAACCACTGGTATAATGGTTTGAATAATGTTGATATTTTATTAAAGAACCATATTAATTTTTATAAGAAATTATATTATATTTTTATATCATCTTACCACCCATTAATTAATAATATTTCATGATTTTATTGTTTTAGGTAATTTCATTTCACGGCTTTCTTGATCTGTTCATTTTTGTATAATTATGGATTTTCCTTTCAAATGGAAATAAAAATACAAAAGTGTAATGAAATAGAATTAATTAACTTAAATAATTTTAAATGTTTCATTTTATAATTTTTATTTTATACATGAAGATTATTTATTTCATAAAATGTAAATGATAAATGTTTAGTTTAATTTATCAATTTTTTCGACCATAGCAAACTAGTTTTGTTTTATTTTACATTATGTCTATATTTTAGTTATATAATGTGAAATAGGTTATAATATACCTATTAAAATATTATATAACCATAATAATAGTTTTATTCCTATCCATGTAGGTAGTAATGTAAAACGAATAGAGTCATTATTCACAGATGAGATAAAATGCCATAATTTGGACAATAGATTCGTTTCTTTGAATAAGAGGATGCAATAAAATGGATGGATATAAGATATTTCATTATAAACATAAATTTATAGTATATAATTGGTTATATAATTATTATTTAATGATGTACGAAGGATTTGGTGGGATAAAAGAAGAAAATAAATTAAGATAGGTGATTTGAGAGAATTGCCTCTGAAATATCACTTCCTTGAGAGGCCCTTGAGGACTATGGATTTGGACTTTTGTTGATATCAAAAGAAATAGGATGTGGGGATAGTTATGTGGAGAGTTTTGTTCATAAATTTAATAATATTAAAGGCTTATGATTTGTAATTGGGTAGTGAGGGTGGAATTTATACTTGAGGAGTGGTTGGTTTAAGTGATTAAAATAATGATTATTTTATTTTCAAAGTCAACCAAATTGAGGTGGAATTCATTTACACAAATTTTATTGGAAATTATTATTATATGGATTTTTTATGTTTTATAAATACCTCATCCAAACATTATATTTTTTATTTTTTATGTATTGTAATCCTTTACCCTTTTTAACTTTAACCTGTTTCAATTTTTACGTATACTACGGTAAATAATTTTTTTACCATAGTAAAAAAATTTATTCCATTTTACCAAACTAAATTCACATAATTTGAAAAATTATATTTAAAATTAATGTTGTTGACACAATGAAAAGGTGGGCTTTTAAAGTGATAAGGTCCAAAAGTTTGAATTACTTTAAAATAATATTACAATTTTAAATTTATTAAATTGAACTAAATTAGTTTTATTTATGTATAATTGAACTTACTATACTTTAAAAACAACTTAAAATACTATTTAACTTTATAAATAAATTAGATGAAAAATAAGTTTTAAATTAAATTGTCGTATTTTCACTATTAACCACAAAATTAAACTTATCAGAAAAATACCAAAAATTATTCCTAATATAATTTTGATACCGCACTTTGAAAAATAATTTTTTTTCAATAAACTTATAAATGTGTCAAATTTTAGTTTTAAAATAAGTTCCCCATTAAAATTAGGCCTAATTTCCTTTTTTGATAATATTTCTTTTTATGCTGAAAATTAGATTTATTCTTATCTTAAGCCCATCAAACATATTGAATGAGTTCAAAAACATTTAATGAATATATAACATATAAATTTCATGAATATATCTCACTAATACTGACTAATTTATTTTTTTATTATTTATTATCATTGTGGTCATAAATATAGTTTTTTTATAAAAAACTCATCCTTTATGTTCAGTTGGTTTTTTTATTTTCCTTTCTAATTAAATAATAACCAATGAATTCATTTTCAAAACATTTGAAAACTATATTTTTTTAATTAATTTAATATAAATTATTACCTATATTTCAATGCCTAGGTGATTACTAACATAATTGAATAATAATATTTTGGATTTTATTTCAGCTCGGTGTTTAGTGAAAAGTAAGATATCAAAGAGAAAAAAATGATACACAGCATAAAATATTTGTGTGTTACATTCTAACATACTTAAAATAAATTTTTCCCTTGAAATTAATTTCTAAGATATAAATAGATAAGGATAACTTCACCTCATAGCATCCTTAGGTTCCCATGTAGCTTCCTCAAATTAGTAGTTTCACTATAAAACTTTAACCAGATTCGTGGAATTTTTTTGAAAAAAATTATCTCTACAGTCCAAAATCTCTACTATTTATTAATTATAAGAAATATATTTCAATAATTTTATGACCTATGATTTTATTCCATGTGAAGGATCGTCTATTTACTTACTCATGTGAGATACATGGAACACATAATAAACTTGAGATATATTTGGTGGAACCATCAATCAATTAGCTACCTTCCCAATATGATCAACAATTTCACAAAATTTCATCCTCTAAATTTTAAATTTCACTTTGAAAAATAATTATTTCTGTTTGAAAATTTTAATTTTGGGAACCCCAATCATAAAAGGGTTAATAAAACATCTTATTAAAATAATAAAAGTAAAATTCAATGATCACTACATAAATAGGATTTTGATTATAGGAAATTTAGTGGAAAGTGAAAACATAAACATAGAAGAAAATTCTAACTATAAAGTACTGATGGATAATGATAGAGAACATGGCCATTATAAGGTTAATGATCACAAAACCATAGATCAAACTGGTCTAAATATTTTATTAATATCATCATAAATAATTGTAATTGGATATCAATTTATTTCAAAATAATTTTATAAGATATACTTACATGATTTCATCTCTTGATTATAATCTCAATATTTGATTGGGTTTTTATCAATTTCTGATTCATCCCTCACTCTAAGAAATTAAGTTGAAGTTGTAATGCCTACAGAACTATTAAATCATAATATCCATACTGGGATGACAATGCATTATTTCTTTCTCTAGTTATTATCATAACAAAAAAGATTATCACAGGTTATTCAATAGGAATAAATATTCATACGGTTAAGTAATAAATTAATCTCTAAAACCTCATCAAAAATTAAAAATAAAAAATTTCATAAATGTTTACCCTTATAATCATTTAAAAAGATTTAAATCCAAAACTTTTGAAATAAGGTTAATAAATTTTCAAAATAAATGTATCATTAATCATAAAAAAAAAACTTGATGTTCCTCTTAATTTTCTCACACTAAACATATGTAGATCAATATCAATTATTCTTTTGAAACATCTTAATAACCTTAATTACCATAAAACATTATTGAAAACATGATTGATTTTAAAAATTAACTCTATACTCATTCCATAAATTCTAAAATTCTATAAAAATAATCCATAAACAACCTTGACATAATGTTACAAATAAGATAAAAGGTCATCAATATTATCCCATTTATTTTATCAAAAACAAAATATTTCTTTATCTCATTATTATCCCTTCATCATGAACATATTAAGGTTTATATTTTTCTATAATTATGTGTTCTCCAAAAACATACCCTTACCAGTGAATCACTTTTTAATTATATCATCATTATTCAACATATCCATTAAAATCCTAAAGGAAACGCTAAAGTGGACCAATCCTTAAATGTTTCATTATTCCACAGTACCGTAAAATTACTTCCACAACATTATTCGTGATTTCTAATATACAAACAGTTAATCATTCCACTACTTCATTTTTGTACCTCATATTTATGATAGTGATCACATTAGATTTTCCTTTTTCTTTGTCCTTAAGAGGTTTATAATATCGATCATCATCATTAACCCTTAGTTTTGGGCATTTATTTTCATAATGAACATTTTTCTTACACTTGAAGTATTGAAATGTGGTGGGTTCATTCTGTGAATCTTTCTCTCTATTATAATCATTACCTAACTTGTTCCCATAACATTGGAATTGAGTTATCTAATGAGATTATTTCACAAATTTAAAATATTTACTATTCTCCTTGAGAAAATTTTATTTATGCTTCTTCCTACAAATTGAGAATAAAGAAAAAAATCATCTTCTATTCTCCTTAGTTTTTATAATTTCCTTGGAATTCCATTTTTATTTCTTATAAAATACATTTGATTTATGGGTAACTCTAATTTCTATATCCAACTTGTGGGAATATAAAACAATTTCTTTATAGGTATTAAATTCTCTTATAGGTAATTCCATTCAAATATGTAATTTTAAACCACCAAATAATCGATCTATTTTACTTTATGGAATGATAATTAATATAGGGGAATAATTTTCAATTCTTGTAAGATTTTCCTTGTATTTATCGATATATTATTTTTCATTTTTCTTAATTTCCAAAAATTCATTCTCCATCATTGTACTTATAATACGATGGAAGTAATTAGTGAGGAATATCCCTTTAAACTCATACCATTCCATAGATTTGATTTCTTCTACTTTACTGAAATTCTTGATAAGATTACACTATTGATATTCTATTCCTTCTAGATGATAATCATCTAGGAAAAAAAGTTTATGTCCTGATCATTAAATAAGAGAAAATAAATTCTTAGTGGTATTGATTCATACTTAACCAATAGTGTATCAAAAGATCTACTGAAAGAAGGTAGGCGTTTCATCATGAAGGAATCAGTAGAATGTTTCCCCCCTTTTCTTAGTATGAAGTCAAGTATGATTCATAAATTTTATGATTACAATAATAAGATGTTTCATTCAAGTTACCATAACATTCATCTACTCATGATGAAAAGTTTTTCATTTCCTGTCATATTCATCATTAATATGGTTCCTCAGGGTTCTACTAATTTACTAAACCAAAAGAAAAAGTTTGAGCTAGACTAATAATACTGGTAAAACCACATAGTTAATGGGAATATTTATAAAATTAATATCATTAAAACCCTAGGTTTAATCTAAGTTTATTCATTATAGTTATCAAAACAATTGTATTTTAACCTAAAATTAAACTTATAGTCATTACTAAGGTTTTATCATCCTAGTTACCAAAGGTTAATTAAACGTTTCTCTAATACCAACTTTAAAAACCCTAAATTCTCATACATAGATATTACATCTAAATAGATGAATGTCCATATTAAAAAAAACTCGCCAAAATTGTATGGGTTTAGTGTCTTTGGAAATTGAAAAAAAAACAACAGGATCATGAAGTGTCAACATCGTCTACCAATTATAGGAAGGTATCCCACTCTTTTAGGAAGGTATCCAACTATTTTAGTTAATGATATCCATTATCATATGGAATACATGGGGCATGGGGGCTCACATTAAGTGAGCCTTCATGGATTTATAATCTTGTCATCATCATTCCTTTGTTGTTGTTGTTATAGAACCAAAACAAGGTGTTTATCACATTTCATCATTTTCTAGAAACATGGAATTTATCATCAAAATGCATATACGTACACGTAATAGGAATATATGGATCTTATTCAGAATAGGTATTGTGTTGGATATCATGGAGTCTTCCTTGTAGTATATAACTAGTGAGATTGAGGTAGGGGAAATGAATTTATTTTATCCTTTGTTTATTTCAGCTGCAAGGATTCCGAGTGGAGTATCCTTTGGCAGCATCTCCATGCGTTTTATCCTGGTAATAATGCATGGTTCGTTGGAGGTGAATTCAACACTATTGTTTATACTTCTAAAAAATAGGAGTAAGGACCTCAAATAATTCAAATTGGGACTTCAAGAACATTCTAGATTCAATTGGCCTGGTTGATCTGGGATTTTTAGAAAGCAGGTATACATTGTGTAACAACCACAAAGGTATCATGATAATTTTTTGTAGACACGACCACATCCTTTCCTACATTCAAGGCCTAGATTTTTTGCTCGGCCATCATTTAAAAATCTTTCAAGATTAGTTTCTGACCATGCTCCTCTTCTGGTGACTCTGAAGGAAGGGGATATCGTTTCTAGATGTTTTTCTATTCTTCTACTTGGCATTAGTTGGATGGATTCCTTCATCTTGTTATGAACTCATGGGAAAGACCGGAGTGGGGAATGACCTAGACTGGTCTCATGAATTGACTTCAGCGACTGAGAAGTGATATTTAGGATTGGATTCCCAGTAATAGGAATGATGAAAGTAGTATGGAAGGTTTAAATAGAGATATTGATGAACATGAGAGTAACCTTATTGACTCTTGGGATGATAACCACTTTACTTTGTTATTTGGGAAGTATAATGTGCTTGCTGAGAAAATTCTAGCGATTGAAAGGGGGTGTAGATAATGATCTCAATATTTTTGGATCAAATAGAGAGACAAAAACACTGCTTACTTCTAGGCATGTATGAAGGGAAAAAGGGTAATTATTAGAATTAACCTCAATATAGAAGATGGATCCTTCAGTTAGAATGTTCAAGTGGTAGGGAAAAAGTCCTTTGATTATTTTGAAGATATCTTGGCTAGACCGAACAACTTCAATGAATATAGGGTAAGTATTTAGGTTGGAGAGGAGGATTTTATGAACTGCATTCCAAGGTTGGTGGAAAACAGGTAAAATGATATGCTGAAAGTAATACCTAACGAGGAAGAGGTTAAAAACACAGTTTTTGGTATAAACAAGGAACGTACTATTGGGCCAAACGGTTTTCTAGGTTTTATCTTGGTTGAAGATTGGTATATTGCAAAAAGAAATGTGATGGAGGCTGTGAAAGATTTTTTTAGAGGTGGACCACTTGGTATAGTTGTTTGAGCTTCTAAATTAGTTCTCATTCCTAAATTAAAAGACCCATCTGATTTGAATCAGTTCAGACCTGTATGATAGTGTAACTTTTCTTATAAATATTTTATCCACACTTCTCAATAAAATTATTTTTAGTGTTATTCCAAGAATTTTATTCAAATAGAAACATGGTTTTGTGCAAGGAAGAAGTATTCAGGGGGCCATTGGCATTGCCTAGTAAATGGTCAACAATTTAAATAAAAAGACAATCGGTTGCAACATTCTGATTAAGGTGGATTTGGACAAGACCTATGATAAATTGTAATGGAAATTTATTATCAGAGTTATGAGTAATTTTGGCTTTCAATACTGGGTTTGTGACTTGTGCTTTAGATGTTATGCTTCCCCATGGACCACTATTTATCATATAAGAAAGGCCTTTTGTTTTTTTAAATTTTCACGTGGTGTTAGGAAAGGTTATCCCTTGTCTCTAACCTTGTTCATCATGGCTTAAGAGGCACTCACAAGAAATATTCATCAATGCCTTGTGGATGGGAAGATCCTTTCTTATCGTAACAGGTTTGGGAATGGCTTGGTCTCACATCTTATGTTTGCTGACAGTATGTTATTCATCATTAATGGAAGCAAAAAATAAATATCTAGGTTATCTAATGATATTTGTACCATTGGAATGTTCAGTTGTCAAATAATTAACTCATGAAAGAGTAGTGTTTTCATCACCAATAAGTTCCCCAGAAGACACATATCTACTATCAAATCCAATGTGGTTATTCAATGTATTAAACTTCATATGGTGTATCTTGGAACCCCTATATCCAATGGAAGAGTAAAAAAGTGTTCTTTGATAACATTATTAATTGGATTATAGAGAGAATTTTCAACTAGAAACATTGGTTCATTTCATTTAGAGGTAGGATCTACTTAATCAATAGTGTTATCATGTCTATTTTGATGCATGTGATTTCCATTATTAGGATGTTTAAAGAAACTATCAGGATCATGGAAATTGTTATGACCACCTTCCTAGTATGAAAATCAAGTTGGTCATTGTCATTGGACTTTGTGGAAACGAATGGCCAGACCTGTCGATGAATGGGGTATTGGTCTTCGAAATGTGGAGAAGTCCATGCAATCTTTGCAGTCAAGGTTGGCTTGGGATATTTTTTAAGGGTGTTCCCTATGGTCAAAATTAATCATTGATAGATATAGAGAGGATTGGAGGATCTTGGATTTGAATTCAAGGAAATTATCAGGTCTTTCTCAATTCATGATTAGTCACTTGGAGGAAATGGAAGGAAATTTCTGATGGACTGTTGATTGTGGTGATATCAACTTTTGGAATTTAAATTGGTTCAAAACTATTCTCCACTTTCTGAGCATCCCAGCACCAAACATCTTATTTAAAGTGTCTAGTTTACACCCAAAATTCAATGATGTTATTCTGAATAGAGTTCAAAAGAAATTTTTCAATAACATCATCTTAGGGGATGAGCTAGATAGGTTTAATATCCCAAGATCCTCTTCTAGTAGGTTTTCTAGTCATGATTTCAGGAACATGATCCACTCCAGTTGTGGCATGGATATGTGGGAATCAAAGAAATGGTGAAAGGATATTACAAGGAATATGAACATCTTTTTTTGGAGTATGAGTAACCATTCCATACCAATAGATGATAATGTGCAAAAAAAGAGGAGAGAATTTGGCCTCTTGGTGCCATTGTTGTTTCAGGCCGCAGTAGGAAATGAAGAAGCACCTATTATTTCATAGTGATTGGGCCAAAGGTGTCTTGAATTTTCTACAATAAGGGTTAAACCTCCATGCCTTCATTGGTCCCATCTAGGGCACAATTTCAATCTAGTTCCTGGGGTCGAGGCAATTGGGGACATTGGTCAATATCTATGGGATGGTTCTTTTAACTACTTGTTGGGTTCTGTAGGATGCAAGGAACAAATCCATGAATGGATCCAATATTACTATATACTATCTATAGGTGTGAGAGAGGATGATTATGATGGATTTGGGGGATATAATTAAAAATGCAGGGCACACTGTGACATTGATAATGTTTATTTATGGTTTCTTATTGGTTCTGGTTTCCAACCAACTCAACCAGGGTCAATGGGTTCGATGGGTCCCTCCCTATATGGGGCTGAAATTGAATATGGATGTATGTTTCTTGAATGGGGTGACAAGAGGGGGTGGTAAGGCTCGTCAAAATATGGGCTCCATGATTTTTGGCTTTAGTTCCTACTTTGGTGTAGGCAATTCCATGGGTGCAGAGGCTAAAGCTGTAGTCACGGTAATTTTCTTATATAGGAATTTTGATATCCAAATCACGAAAGTAGATATGTATTCTTCTATGATGGCCATTTTTCTTCAAAGTTATAGGGCCATCCCTTGGGAGCTAATTTATATAGTGTAGTTTTGTAAAACCCTTGAAAACCATAAACTTTCTGTCAGGTATACTTATCATGAATTAAATTATGTGGATGACTTGTTATCTAGAAAGGGAACATCAGAAGATAGATTGATTGCCGAAACTAGCTTGGGATCTATACCCAATGATTGAAAACTCATCGTCATAAATGATGCTCTTGGTCTCCATTACTTCCACCCTCCTTGATGACTTTTGTTTTATGTTTTTTTCATTCTTGATTTTCAATAAAAAATAATTTTTATCATTGAATTATGGAAAAAACATAATTATAGGGTGACATTTCATTAGTAGTAAATTCCATTTTCCAAGACTATCATAGTGGAATGGTTTCACTCCCCAAACAATCATAGTAGTCTAGTTTCACTCCCAATAATATCTTGGTGGATAAGGTCCTCTACTGAATCGGTTTCACTTACCATTACAGTCTTGTTTGAACCGAACTCAATCCCCATTCTAGTAATGTATATCTTATGAGATATAATATCATTACCCAATGCATTGGATGGAGATTTATGTCCCACTCATCACATAATGAAAGCCATATATACATGTTCCATAACAACATATATAATTCTTTATATCATAACCCATGAAAAGAAATACATGGGGAATGGGGATCGCATAGGATGACATTTCATTAGTAGTAAATTCCATTTTCCAAGAATATTATAGTGGAATGGTTTCACTCCCCAAACAATCATAGTAATCTAGTTTCACTCCCAATAATATCTTGGTGGATAAATTCCTCTGCTGAATCGGTTTCACTTACCATTAAAGTCATGTTTGAGCTGAGCTCAATCCCCATTCTAGTAATGTATATCTTATGAGATATAATATCATTACCCAATGCATTGGAGGGAGATTTATGTCCCACTCATCACATAATTAAAACCATATATACATGTTCCATAACAACATAAATAATTCTTCATATCATAACCCATGAAAAGAAATATATTTCAAAAAACATATCAGAGAATAAACCCTAGAGGAAAATGGGTTTTAGAAATATCAATCCATAATAAACATAAAAACCCCTAAAAAGAACAAGGATGATTTACATTAATAATAACCCCAATAAACCATAAGTAGAATCAAAAAATTTTATCTTAGATGGAAAATAATTTGAGAGATCACTTGAAATGATTATTGAGTAAAATATCATTTCTATTTGGAAAATACATTTTTAAAATGACTCAAAATAATAAAAGGAAACAAATATTTGAAATTAACCATGTAATATTGTAAAGGAATATTTAAGTAATTAAGGTATCATGGTGGTAGAAAAATGATGAAATATAAAGATCCTCATTTTCTAAAATGATGAAATATAATTTTCAAAGAAAATTAAAATTAAAACATAAGTAAATCTTTCTTATAAGATCATAGGATAATAATAAAACCATTTTGGGAAATAATTATTAGAAACGTGGACATGGAATAAATGAGATTATTAAGGTAAATTATAAAAATATAATTTCTAAAATAAAATCTCTTATAAATATCATATCATTGAAGTGAGGATAAATAAAATTAAAAGATTATGTGAATTCATTATAAATACACATAAAAAAATTGGAAAATATATCTTAAGTTATTTAAAATTTATTTCATGCATAATATTAGCATGACTTAATCAATAATTAAATGTTTAATCCCAAGAATAGAAATTGGGTTAAGAAATCTCATACCACTTTGTAATAAGTCAGATAATATTCCCCAAAAAAGTAATAATTATAAAATTAAACATTGAATATCATGAACATAATGAGAATCTTGATAAGATATGTAAGAGGTTAGTATATATATATCAGTGTGTGTGTGTGTGTACTTCACATAATAATTAAGAGGTGAATAATTCATATATCTAAAAAAAGAAAAAGTGAGATGAGAAACCATTACCTCGCTATTCCCTTTAGTTTTGTGCACTTCAACCTCCTCTATGAAGATTTAAATGGTGTTATTAATTAATTATATAAGAATATTAATTCCAATAATACCATATATTATATTTTTTTTAACATATCATTATTCATTCATTAATAATATTTCATAATTTTATTTGTTTCTGGTGAGTTGGTTTCACGTTTTTCATGATCGGTTCACTTGTGTATAATTATGGATTTACCTATAGAATAGATATAAAAATCCAAAAGTAAAATGAAATGGTATTGATGCACTTACATAATTTTATATGGTCTAATTTATAATATTTATTTCATATATGAATATGATTCATTTGATAAAATGTTAATGATAAATGTTTAGTTTAATTTGGGAATTTTTCTCACCATAACAAACTATTATATTATTTAACATTATATCAATATATTGGTTACAAAAAAATGTTATAATATAACTATTAAAATATTATTTAACAAGAATACAATTTTTATAGGTGGTAATGTAAAATGAACAAAATCATTATTCAAGAGGAAATTAACCAGAATAATTTGGAAAATAGTTTTGTTTCATTGAATAAGATTAGGTAATAAAAAAGATAAATATAAGATATTCCATTATAAAGTTTAATTCCAATATATACATGATTCTTGAATTATTATTTCGTTATTTATGAATTATTTTTGCAGTAATAGAATAAGAAAATAAATTAAGAGAGGTGTTTTGATAAAATTACCTCATAAATATGACTCTCTTAATAAACCCTTGAGTACCTTGTATTTTATATTTTAATGAGACCAGAATCACTATGATGTATCAATTATCTAGAGGAGAGGTTTGGGAAGTTATTTTTTGATATTCAAGGAATTTGTGTTGAAATTGGGTGGTGATGGGTGGTATTAATACGTGAGGAAAGTAGGGTTTAAGTTATTAAAATAATGATTATTTTATGTTTAAAGCCAACCACATTGAGGTGGAATTAATTTCCATGAAATTGGAAGAAAATTAATATTTTATAGGCTTTTTAGGGTCTATAAATACCTCAAAAATCATTAAAGATTTTAATTCTTTGGAATTTCAAGAGTTTACACTTCTTAACTTTAACCCGTTTCAATATTTACTTATACCATGGTAAATAATTTGTTAACAAAGGGAAACTTTTTATGAAAAAAATTAAAATTGAAGTCACTAAATAATTTGAACCTTTGGATTACAAATATAGTTTTGTTTTTACCAAATTTAATTCACATAATTTGAAAAAAATTATTTAAAAATAATCTCATACACATGATGAGAAATCGGGTTTTTAAAACGAAAAGATTCAAAAGTTTGAACTTTTTTATATGAAATTTTAATGTTAAATTGTTTAAATTAAACTAAATTTATTGTATTTATGTATAATTTAACTAATTATAATTAAAACTAATTTATAATATAATATAAATATATAAATAAATAAGAGAAAAAAAATAATTTTCAATTTAAATGTCGTATTTTTCACTATTCCCCAAAAAATAAAAAATATCTAAAAAATACCACAAATTTACCATAATATAATTTTGATTTACCAATTTCAAAAAATTTCAAAATATTGTTTTATTTTAAGTGCACCATTAAAAGTTGGAAAAATTACCTTTTCGAAAAATATAGCTTTTTTCTTCAAATTGGATTTATTCTTATATTAATTCTATCAAGAATATTGAATGAATTAAAAAAAAATAGTAAATATATAACATATAAATTTCATTAATATCTCTAAATAATAGTTATTAATTTAATTTATTAATATAAATTGTCATTGTGGGCATAAAAATATTTTTTTTATAAAAAAACACCTCCTTTATATTCAATTGGTTTTTTTATTTTTATTTCTAATTAAATGGTAACCAATAAATTAATTTTATAAACATGTGTAAACTATATTTTAATAATTTAGTTAGTCATATTAATTCCCTTCATTCTAATGATATGGTGAAAACTATCACAATTAAAATAATAATATTTTAGAGTTTTCTTTAGTTTGGTGTTTAGTGAAAATTATGATATTAATGTGAAATAAAAAGATACATAGTGTAAAATTTTGGTGTGTTAAATTCCATTATTAAATTTTAGGGATGTCGATAATTAAAAATTAAGGTTTAATGTCATGAAAGTGATTATTATTTTGTGAAGCCTATTTGAAAATAAATATTACAGTCGAGGATAAGTCTATTTTTTTAGGTGTTTTCATTACGTAGAGAAGAATAGCCTTACTATAGTGATAATGAAATAAATAGATTTTTAATCCCATGTCATGGTATTAGGTGCTTCACTTGAGGCACTTTATTATGATATATAATGATTAATAAACATTTCATGGTTGATTCTATAGTGTCTCAAATGTTATTTCTTCATTTCATGATAAGTTTGATATATTTTTTCAAGAATATATGGTAGTAAATGTGGATGAATATATTCAAGATGTTATAAAGAAAATTTACGTGATTAATTTTGGTAGATCATTACAAATAAAGATATTGATAATAAAATAAATATAGTGGATGAATCCTTGGTCAAATATATGTGTATCGAATAAAAATAAAATTGGTAATTGATGTTTGGTGTACTAATTATTGAGGATATTAAAGAAATAAGTTTTTAGGGTAACACTGGAGAGTTTAAAAGTGTATAGAAAATTTTTTAGAGATGGATTATTTAATGATCCATGATCGAGATGTAGAACATTGATGTTTTTGAAGTAGTGACCAAGGCCAACAGATCGTGGTTAAACTCTGAAGTTTAGAAGTAAAATTTATTGAAGAGGTGAGAACAATATAATTTTGGTTATTTGAAGTCTCAAGAATAACATCATCATTATAAATTTTTAAAGAATCCCAAAATCTCTTGTAATATTATTATTCTTATTATAAAATACTAATATATTACCAAGAGCCAGTCTAATTAAGGAAAATTTGTGTATTGGGAAACTCTCATAGGAAGAGTGAGATACCTCCCAATACTATTATAATTAGTAATTAATTTTAGTTTAAAATATATGAATCATACTAAAACTAATCTCAATAAAGATTCGGTACCCACATTGGGAAAAAAATATTAGAATTATTTGTTCCTGATGTTATTTTTCATTTCATTTTCATATAGTTAAAGATGAAAATTATATTTGATTGGACTAGAATTTTATAGGTCATAGAGGTTAATTTATTAAAAATAAATTATAAAAAAATTTCAACTGATTCCCCCCTAGTTATATAAACTATTACCTATAACTTTAGTTATTCACACACATAACTAATGGTTTGTGTGGTGACTCCAATGATAATATCAAGAAATTGTATGTTTCATGTTTCTCTTTGAAAAATTGACTAATGAGAACATTAATAAATGAACTAAAATCCTCAAACCCTTGAGAAACAAAACCTAAACTTGTTCGTGGACCATTCTACCATAGTATGAAGTGAAAATTCATTACCCATTCAAATGGCCTCACTCTATCATCTCTAGACCCCAGGATACACCCCTCAGAACTCAAGTGGCCAAAACCTCATCCCACATATAAATATCATTCAACTTGTAGATAGAGTCACTTCCCAATGAATATTAATTCATGGTAAGACATAAACCTCAAAGGCCACACACCCTTATCAGTGGTATCATTTTAAAAATTTATATCTTAGTTCCTAAGAATAGTCTCATGGGGATACCATTGTTCATCCTTAAAGTAGGGAAACATGATCCTCGCTTCTAAAGAGAACAGTAAGGGTAACTACCTAAAAATACAATGTTATGAAAAAAAAATCATAAATTATGTTGTTGGGGTGGTTCTATCAAACATGATAAAAAGTTAGGCCCGCCACCTTTTATTGAGGGTATGTTCATAAAAAATAATCTACTTGTACCATAGACAAAAAATATCATCCATTTCTTCCATCACTATTAGTAGGATTTCAATATTTTCTTAGAAAGTATTGAATTATTCCTAAGTAACATTATCCTCATGATATCAAAAATTATGTCACACATACTTGATTTAGGCCTTAAAGAACCACTTATTCCCTTTCCATTGATCAAATTGGTTACAAAGAGTCTGATGAAATCTTTCCTTAACTTCTATATAAACTACACCATTATCATTATAAGTTTATTTAAGATATATAATAACATAGAGAAGATATTAGTTCCTCACTAGAAGAAATAAAACTTGAAATTAAATCTCTAAAAAAGGGGAACCCGATAAATTCCTTCAATGAAACATCTCCACGTTATCCCACTACCAAAGGGAAACCACTCTACTGTAGCATCCATAGTATACCCAATTAAACTCACAATCAAGTGTGAAATCAATTAAAATATTATATGGATTTTGTTAATAATCTATTATGATGGACTTACTCACTATTGAAGGTCATAATTAACCTATATTCTTGACTCAAAACTACTATATAATAATGTTGAACCATCCAACCCACACTAAAGATGATGTTTCGAAGTCTCAACCCAACATGATAAAATCATATAAAAAACCACCCTATTGATGGGAAACCCACTCTAAAATTCAAGGTGTGAAAATGGGTGATCATTTCTACTATATTCCTATATAAAAAGAGGTAAACCTATGAGCTCCACTAAGATTCCAAACTCCTAAACCATGATACATGAAGAAATTGTTGTCTCATTCCAATATCGATTAGTATGAGTGTTAGTGAAGAAGACCAAAAATATGCCTCAAACCTTATCAATTACTGCTTGACCAGATCCATAAATCATTCGAAACTACCTAGAGACCTATGTATAGATTGGATCTCTGATAGGTGTCATTTTTGAGGGATCAAAGAACTACTCACTTATAACTACTCCTACACCACCAACTCTAATACGAAGTTTACCTCTAGGGATGTTACTAAGATTATAGGAGGAAGCCTTCAGACTATAATGTAATATTTAATGTATAGATCCATCCATGATCCACACTAGCTAACCATAGGTAAATGTTATCCTATTTTAAATAAAAGGTTCTTCTATACTTGTAATATTCTCAATATCCAATGGTTTCTCAAGGACTCTATAATAGATGGGGGATACATAAAGGTAAAGCCTCAGCTTAAAAATCACTCCAAAGAAATTTATAAAAATCATGAGATCGAAGGAATGAATTATAAAAAATGTATCAGGATTACTAAATATGTGACTATTAATAGATTCTCTTTCATGACCATACTTTCAACACCCTAAAATTCTAATGTAATAACCTTAGAGTGCATGAAACGTAGAACCAAGCACATGTGGGAATATAATATCCTAAGACACTATAATAAATTTACTATATTAAATAAATTAAATATATTTTATAGACATAAATACATGAAACTATTAATTTATCTTTCCTTACATATAATAATTACCTTGTTTGATAGCTTGCGTTACACGTAAGACCAATTTCTGACTGAACAAAAATATATTATTAAAAAATCATTATTCAAAATAATAAGACTTAAACTAGCCATTAAATTAGTTGTTATGAATAATATTAACTAATTTATGAAAAAATATGGTTTACACAAATTAAAAATGAATTCATTAGTTACAAATTAATTATAAATGAATATAATAACCAATTGAATATAAAGGTAATATTTTTATATGAAACCATTTTTATGGTCACAAAGTTGTTTAATCATGATAAATTAAATTAATTAAAATTAGTGAGTGATATTAATGAAATATGTATATATATTATATATTAGATAAAATATTTTTTATATTCATACAGTATATTTGATAAGTATAATATAAGAACAAGTCCAATATTACACATAAAATACTATATTTTTATAAGGGGTAGTTTTTCTTCCTTTTCATAGAGAATATATTTTAAATCCAATTTTTGAAAATTTTATAAATATAATATTTCAAAATATATATAATATTTTAAATTGAAAAATAAAAAATCGTTTAAGTTGGTTTTTTGGTATTTTTCTATAAAATTTCATTTTTTAATGAATAGTGAAAAATACTGAAATTTAATTCAAAACAAATTTTACATCTAATTTAGTTAATGAATAAATTATATTATAAATTAGTTTTAAAGTTTAATTAGACCATATTTTTAATAAGTAATCTAATTTAGGTCATTTGAATAAATTTCACTTTGAGATTGACTATAAAAATGTAGCAAATGTTTGGACATTTTTTACTTTAAAACCAAGTATTGACGTCCCATCTATAGGATTAAATTTAAATTAATGTCTTCCACATATATTATCGTAATTTGAAAAAATATATTTCATAATTTAAATAATAATAATTTATAATTATTGATAAGGTTGAATTATTTTTTGACAAAAAATATGTGGGAAAGTAATTAAAATTAATTACAATGATTAAGGTAAAATTAATCCTAGTAAGGGACTAAACCATAATCTTGGGGGGTGACCTAACACTTGTCTAAGAGATATTTTAGGGCCATATTTTTACCCTATGTTAACTTTTATCTAAATTTTTTCATTATTGGAGCCACTTTACATGGGAAAAAGGTGGGTGAAATTCCATTTCCCAAAATTTACAGGTGTGTCACTCCTCCTCTACTATAAAAATGCCTCCTCTCCTACTTCCTCACACCAATCAAGAAACATTGGATCAAAAAAGATCTACTAAAATAGCGCTTAAAAATCCTTCCTCTCTTCTTATAATACTCCCCTTTGGAATAAATCCATCCATGGAATCCTTTTGGTACAAACCAAAATGAGTTACCTCATTAAGAGGTAACACCTTTTCTCAAGCTCTTTAGATTTATTTCCATTATCCACCCCCTAAAATGTAATTATTAAATGATTATATAATAAAACCAGTATCATAAATATACTTATATGTTGTAATTATAGGGGTTAAAATTACACTTATATACACTTCTATCTAATGGGTAACGAACGTACTGTTTACATGTACGGCAAACTACCGCCTCAACAAACAATGATTGTTCATTCTTCCTTTACCGCATCTCATGGTGGGAATTATGATGGAAAATATATTTATATATTTTATATATGAACTTTATTAATTATTTTTTATTTTTGTAATTATTTTATAACACACACCCTTATAATTTCAATTTTATAAAAATATGATAACATTGTTTGTGGAAGTGTGGACTATTACCCCCTCAAAGCGATGTGATTCGTTCATAGTATACATGGAATTCATACCAGATGGATTTAATTAATCATATGTAATATAAAATAAATATATATAATACTCATGAAATAATTACATTTATATAAACATTATATTTAAAATTTTCTTTATTACTATTTCACACACATAAAAAGTGATAACATCATTCATGGACATATGGACTAACTCCTCTTTGAAATGATGTGATTCATTTTATATATCAATAATAAAATATATAAGTATATATAATTAAATAAAATTTTATTTATGATATAATTATCATTCTTGAATGATATATTGTTAAATACCATCTTTCTATAATGATTATTGAAAAATGGTAATGTTACTCATACGTATATACGGACTACCATCTCCATGATTATAGATTTTGTTCATATTTCATAAACATATTTAATAATTTATTTTAAAATCATATTTCATGCATAAATATGATAATTATTCCATTATAATTATTATATATATGTTATATAATTACCCCCTTGACTATAATTTACCTACCAAAGTTGTTTTTTTACACATGAACTGAATTGGGTCAAAACACCCGACATAAATTTAAGTGTTTAAGTAGTTGTATAAAAAATTGTAATAAGTGATGTAAGATTAATGATAAAGATTAAAAAATTTATAAAGTAATTAGATAATTAAAATAAGTTTATTATTCCATTATATAAAGACACACATGACAAGTCAAATAGGAGTTAAGGGAATTTTTTCTCAATTTACATTCCATTGAGACTTATTTTTTATTATGCAGAAATAAAATTTTATTTGTTTTATATACTATCTTTTTACATGTTATATAATGAATATAATTACTCTCATGATATTATAAATTTCATTTAATATTATTAATTCAAGGGTATTATGATTTAAATGCTTCAAGGTGGTATGAGAAACTTTTGAATTTTTAAAAGTCATTTCCCCTAAGAATTGTTTAATGATCATTAAATGGTTTTACATTAATTAACATAAATAACAACTGTGGTTACTTATACTTCAATTGAGAACTACTAATAAACCTGTATACTTTTTCAATATGGATAATTGTTATCGCATATTTTTTATTATTTGAATTGATTATTTGATATGAGGAATGATTTGGATAGGTATGAAATGGTTGGGGCCTAATTATAGATAGTCCCTTGATGTATCAGTAGTCTCATAAAATGAAATACTTTTCCAAATTAAATGGGTTTTTACATGATATTTAAAACCATCTTATAAAAGTTATTTAAAGTGATGGTCCCATATATATTGGAAACATGGTGTCCAATAATTAATCATTTCACTCATATAGATTCAGTTATTATCTATCCATGAGATTTTGTGTTGACATTTCTATGGAAATAGTTTATTCTCAATTTATTTACTATATTTCATGTGTTTCAGTATCTTACCTTTCCATGTTGATTTTTCCTTATCTATTTATTTCAATGGAATGTGTTATTAGTTATTTACCTCACCATATTAATTTATTTCTACTAATTCATTACTTCTTCCACTTTACTTACCCTTACTGAGCATTTTATCTCACCCTTTATGTTTCCTTTACCCAAGTTATGATGAATAAATCATTGAATAATATTTCAAAGATGATGTTTATTTCATTTTATTATGTATCATGTTTGTATTTTCTATTTCCCAATGTATTATGGGTATCATATATGCAATCTGGATATCCAAATATGCTAAAATGATCGGTACTTTAGGATTTGATTCCTAGTAATAATTCCAATGTATTAAAATAATGAACCAACTCTGTGATTCTGGGGTCGGGGTATTACAGTTGGTATCAAAGGAGGTTTAGTAGTAACCTTGTAAAATATATCTAGAAAATATAGATTAAGGAACATAACCCTAAGATAGATATTGAAAATAAGTATATAATAACATCCTATAATTTTGGTAAGATACATATTATCTGGGTATTCTTAGAAATAAGTCCATGTCTTGATACTCCAAGTGGATGTGGTTCTAGTATGGATGTACCTATGAGTAATAACTATAAAAAGGTTTGACGTTCCTCACTTGATGTAACGTGGTACATGACAATAGGCCATATTATACACCTGGTTTGACACTCCCAGGGGATACACTTAAGATAATTCATGATTTCTTTAGAAACCATTATAAAGGATTTAACGATATCCCAAAAGAAACCATGTTTTTTATTTTGAAATTATTTATGGGTAAAATTTTCAATTTATGTAAGAGTTACACTATATTTAGAATGATATGATGTTCATAGTTTTATGATCTAGTCTAGTATATTTCATTTTTTAGAAATGGATACTTGGAGGAATAATGGTGTTAATACTCATGAAAAATTTAGATATTTCCTTGCTAAGGAAACCAATGCAATTGGTATTGGAATAGAGAAAATTATGGAAATATTAAGGAAATATAACTGGGTTATGAATAATAACCTTCCAAAAATAGGGAAACATGTTCCATAGTGTGAATCTTTTATGTTGGATCCCTTTATGTGATAGAATCCTTAATTGTCTAGTGGGACTACTAATCTAATTGTAGGTGAGCATTGGATTAATTCTTTGGATAAGATATTAATGGAATTATGATTAGGTTGAAAGTAAAGGATTAAAATTGTAGTTTATTGTCTCCAAGGTGATGTTGATGAATGGTGGTCCTTGATCTAGAATACTAGGGAGGTAGAAGAAATAGAACTCGTGGAATTGAGAACATTTAAAGATACATTATTTGATAAATTTTTCCCTCATGATCAAAAAATAAATATGAAGAGGAAGTTTCTTATCTTAATGAAAAAGGAAGAATAAAATTTTGGATATTATATAGCTACTATTATAAGGTTAGCCAGGTATGTTATAGATTATATATGCAACACAGAGTGCAAGATTGACCACTTATTTGAATGACTTTATCCAAATCAATGAAGTGAACCGGTTTCTTATAATTTTTCATTATATGGATAAATATTATTATTTTCCATCAAGATAGAGAATTAATTATCAATAACCTTTGTATTAAAAGGAAACCATGAGAAGAAGAGGTCTTCTAAGAACCAATAAATGGGAATTCATAAAATAAGAAGAAGAAGCTTGATAATTTTCCATTTTGTGAGAACTGTGGAAAGAATCACCCTAGGAAATTTTTAAAAGGAATGGGAGTTTGTTATATGTGTGGAAAAAAGGGTCACTGGGAAAAATAACAAATAGGGATGAATAAAAAGGCTACTATTCAGTGTTCCAACTTTATATAGATGGGTTTATATGAAAAATAATTCCCCAAAAATAAAGATAATATACCTACAAAAAAATACAAGGTATCAAGTTCCAGCATATGTTATTGACACAACTGAAGTGGAATGATTAATGTGATTCTGTATTTGGAACTAGGAATATGTTTTGAAAGTTTTTTATTTATGATGTTAACATAGTATAATTTAATAAATATATAAATATTATATTGTAGTTGTTTTTTTATGGATTTAAGATCACATACTGAATGGCTACAAGAAATTTTTTTTATAGAAAGTTTAAATTTTTAGAAAACACGTGATTGAGGAAAATACAAACCATATTGTGTTCTTTTTATCAATATAATGATGAATAAATGGTTAATTTGGATATGTACTGACTACCTTAGAACTGATTAATGATTTTTTTGATAAAGTGGTTATTCTATTAAATAGGGGGTTCGTAATAATTTTAGATTTACAAAATATATCCAATTACATGTGTTTTACTTCAGGAATAAATAATAATGCATGTTCCTAATAAATTATTATGGTAATTCAAGTTATTGACATATTTCAAGAGAATACATGATTAATATGTTCATATATTTGGTGTGTGGTGATTAAATAGAAAATTTATATAGATTTAAGGATAATGATAAATTCATTTTTGAATTTCAGTGACCTTCCTTTAAATGTGTTGGATCGTGATATTTTTGAAAAGATAACCATTTATGAAATTATTTATGTTTATCCTTATATAAGTATTTAGAGATTCATTCATTACTTCACCATATGATGCATCATGTGCTAAGTGATGAACTAAAAATAGTTCAAGGAATAATCAAAGGAAAATATTATGTTTATAGAAACGTATATTTACTTATATTCTTAGAGAGTGAATGAATTACTTAACTCTACGAAAAGGTTTTGGAAACAAAAATGTTTTCATATTATCATAATTTTTATTATATCAATGACCTTTATTACAACCTATGTTTTATGGTTTTTTGGTCAACAACTTTCATCTAAAAATTTTCTCAAGCACTCTCCATCCAGACTTGATTGTTTGATTTTTCTTCCATATCCATTTTTTCATTTCCTACCTATGTTCTCCTACTAGGGAGCCTAATTACGCGACCATTCGACTTTACTTTCTTTATTTGTTAATAAGATGTGTTATTAACCCTATTTACGATGTGGGTATTTCAAAAATATATTATTTTCCACCTATCTATTATCGATAACAAGTTTAAATTGTAAGGATACAATTTATTTAAGGTGAGGAGAATTTAACACCCCAAAATTCCAAAGTAAGAACCATATATTCGATAGCGTGTATTAAACGCGACCCCAAGAATGTAAGGGAATATAAAATTCTAATACTTTCAAATATAATTACTATATTAAAAAAATTAATATATTAAATATCTTTCAATGCATGAAAAAACTAAGTTAGTTATCCTTACACACACGAATGACCTTGTTCGATAGCTTGTGTTACATGTAAGCCTATGTTTTAACCGAACAATAATATATTATTAAAATATAATTATTTAAAATCACAAAACTTGAAATATGCATTAAATTAAAGGTTATAAATAGTATTAAATAACTTATAAAAATATATGTTTTTAACAAATATAAAATGAATTCATTTGTTACAAATTATTTAGAAATTAATATAATGACCAATTGAATATAAAACGAATGTTTTTATAGGAAAATATTTCTATGATTACAATGTAGTTTTATATTAATAAATTAAACTAATATAATTAGTGTGTAATATTAATGAAATATATATTATATATTATATCAAAAAAATTATATTCATCCAATATATTCAATAGGCATAAGATAACAATAGACCCAGTATTTTACATAAAATATTATATTTTTATAAGGGTAGTTTTTCCGCCATTTAAAGGTGAACCTATTATAAATCCCATTTTTGGAACTTTAATAAATATTATATGTAATAATAAACATAATATTTTAAATATAAAAATAAAAAATATATTAGGGTGATTTTTTTGGTATTTTTTATGGAATTCCATTTTTGTAATGAATAGTGAAATATAATGAAATTTAATTCAAAAAAATTCATATAATTTATTTATAACGTTAAATTAAATTTTAAGTTGGTTATAAATATTAATTAGATCATATTATTATCAATTAATCCAATTTATTTCATTTTAATCTGTTTGAATTTGAAATTAACTATAAAAACATATCAAGCTTTTGGACATTTTTACTTTAAAAACCTAAATCGACGTCCCATCTACGAGATTAAATTTAAATTAATTTATTCCAGTTTTTTATACGAATTTGGAAAAATGGATAATGTATTTCAAATAAAAATAATTTAAATTTTATAATGAGGTCAAATTATGTTTTTCCAAAAAAATTAGTGAAAGTAATTAAAATTAATTACAATAATTAAGGTAAAATTCAACTTAATAAGGGACTAAATATTAATCTTAAGGGACCAAATAACCTATAAACTTGTACAAGATATATTTTATGGGAATATTTATACCCTGTCCTCTTTTTCAAGATATTTGACCAAAATGGTTTGTAATTTCCATGGTAAAAATGTGGGTGGAATTCCCTTTCCAAAAATTTATAAGTGTTAGTCCTCCATGAAAAATGGCATCATCTCCTCTGACTTCCTTACACCTATCAATACACTTTTTATCAACCAAGATCTACCAAAATTACTCTTTAAAATATTTAAACTCATCAAAAAATCCTCCCCTTTTGAGTAAATCCATTCAAGGAATCCTTTTGGTACAAACCAAAATGGGTTATATGATTAAGAGGTAACATATTTTCTTAGGATCTTTAGTTTTATTTTCATTATCCACCCCATAAAATCATATTATCCCCTAATTATATAAAAAAAATATAATTAAATTAATGATATATTTTATTCTAATGGTTAAACCTAAAATTACACACACTTCCATCTAATGGGTAATGAACATACTGTTTATGTGTAAGGAAAACTACCGCCTCACGAAATGATGATTGTTAATTCTTCCTTTACCACCTCTCATGATGGGAATTATGTTAGAAACTCTATTTATATATGTTATATATAATATTTATTATTTATATATACTTATTTAATACGTTTATAACACATACCATTTCTATTTCTATTTTATTTAAATGTTATAACATCATTTGTGGAAGTGTGGTCTATCACCCTCAAATCGATGTGATTCGTTCACATGATACAAAAAATGAAAAAACATTATGGTTTTAATTAAAAATATGTAACAAAAATATATATATATTATTAATGACATAATTAATTTTCTAAAAATATAATATACATCATTTTCTTTATTACCCTTTTACACAGTTAAAAAGTGATAACATCATTTGTAGACGTACGGACTACCACATCCTCAACAAAATGTGGTTCCTTTTAAATACAAATAATACAATATAAAAGTATATATGATTAAATAAAATGGTATTTATGATATAATTATTATTCTATAAATTTATAGTTTTACTTACCTTCTTTCCAAAACGATCATTGAAAAATATGAATGTTACTTATGCATACATACGGCCTACAGTCTCCATGAATGTAACAGTGGTTCATTTTTCATAGAAATATTTAATTATTACATTTAAAATTATATTTGATGTATAAAAATGATAATTATGTCATGATTATTTTTCTTTGTATGTTATATAATGATCCATTTTACTGTATTTGACCAACCATTGTTGTTTTTAAAACATAAACTGAATTTGATCAAAGCACCTGATGTAAAAAAAATTGGTTTAAGTAGTTGTATAAAAAATTGTAATAAGTGGAGTAAAAGTAAATATAAACATGAAAAATATTCTGAAGAAATTATATAATTGACATAAGTTTATTATTCAGATTGATAAATACAGACATGACAAGTCGAACTCATGGTAAGGGAATTTCATCTAAATTTACATTCCTTTGAGACTTATTTATTATTATTCACCAATTCACTTTTATTTGGTGTATATAATTTCTTTTGAAATGATATATATTGAATATCCTTAATCTAATAAAAATTTAAGTTTCATATAATATTATTCCTTTATGGGTATTATGATTTAAAAGCCTCAACGGGGACTTGACACTTTGTAATGTTTAAATTTAATTTCCCTAAACAATGGTTTAATTATCATTAAATGGTTTTTCCATTCATTACCACCAAAAAACCTTGTTGTTACTTATCCCCCATTGGGGAACTATTGAAAAATTAGGATCATTTATTCAATATAGAAATTTTATAAGGCATGTTTTTTATTTTCTGAATTGATTATTTTATATGAGGAATGCTTTGGATAGGTATGATATGGGTGGGCCCCAGTTATAGATATTATATAAATGCATTGGTAGACTCATGAGATGAAATATTTTTCCAAATTAGATGGTTTTTTACCTGATATGTTAAACCGTCTTGTGAAAGGTATTAATGATTATGGTTCCATGTACCTATGAAACGTGGCATCTAATAATTAAGAATTTCCCTCATATAGAATCAGTTTTTATCAATCCATGAGATTTTTCATCAACATTTTGATGGATATAGTTCATTCACAATTTATTGACTGGACTGAATGTGTTTAAGTTCCTTACCTTAAAATGTTTATTTTTTTCCTATCTATTTATTTTAATGGCATGTGTCATTAGTTATTTACTTGACCATGTTAATTTATTTCTATTAATTCATAATTGATTCCACTTTACCTACCCTTATTGAGAATTTTAGCTCACCCTTATTATGTTTCCTTTCCCCAGGTTATGAAGAATAAATATTTGAATAATATTTCAAGGATATAGTTTTTTCATTTCGTTATATATCATATTTTTATTTCATATTTAAAAATGTATTATGGGTATCATGTATGTAATCTGGATTTGAATGAATGATAAAGGGATTGATCCTTCAGGATTTTATTCATTATATTCAATAAAATGTAACAAAATAATGCACCAGCTCTGAGATTCTAGGGTCAGGTCATTATAATAGTTCATGGAATAGGGTCTAGCGCTTTCCAAACTAATTCCATCTTCAACATCACTGGATATATCTTCTTGAAAAAAATTTGAACACCAACTATAGTAGACAAATCCCATGGTGATTATAAGTAAAACTTTCCATCCATGGGACTAATACGTCACAAAGGGAAACTAATTTAAGAATGATCATCTAGCCAGTAACTGCTCAAACGAGATATAAATAACCCATCTCAAACACTAAACAATCCTTTATAACCTGGTGATCGAGATCACCTAAAACCCCCATGAAGCCATTGTAACTAGAATGCTAGTAATGAATATTCAAATTTATGGGAACTAATATATTCTCAATAAGAAGGTCTGAAAAAATCACTAATAATGAAGGAATTTCCCTCGAATCATGGGTGAAGATACCTATTAATTAAGTCTCTAAATCAATTAATCATCACTAAACTCATCATTAAAGATAGTATCGTGCTTTTTAAGGGTGTATTCATGCCCATTTCTCTAAATCTAAGTTGGATGAGTCTATAGGGATTCCATGATTTAATAGGATGTACAGATAGTTACTAAATTAGATCTGAATGATCTCACTTAGTAAATACATGGGGGATCATAAATGACCACTAAATTATTTATGTAGTGTCATAATTTTATATTTTAATTAGTTAATTATAGTATTTATTCAATCCAAATATTATCAGGGTCCTACAAAATGGATATTCTAGTCATGTCACCAACACTTGGTTCCTGAATCTAAAAAATGAACTAAAAACACTATAAATTTTTTGTCATAAATTATCAAACCAATACTCAAAATACTATTATCTCAAAACTCCATCCCTGGGAATCAAATTCTCTTAGAACACTCTTATATAACTAAACTCACTGAAACATTTCCTTGGTCGGTGGTATGTGGAGCATTCCACTCCAATCCTACCTTCAATATGCTTGGAGCTAGTGACTCTCACCAAAAATACATAACATACATGAAAGAGTATATAAGAACCTAAAATAGACACATGAAACTAACAAAAAAATAACCATAAACATGAGAAATTTATATAAACAAAAAACATGTATATAGTGTAAGAGAAAACCATCACCTAAAACAATGTCACATGATAAACCACTCAATGGAAAAACATTTTCCAAATAAAACATTATTGGGTAAAATAAACACATGATAAAGGATGGAACCTCATCACTAAAAGAAATTTGTGATCAACCTCAAGAAATGATTATCTTTATCATGTAATACCATACATCATTGTGCATTAACAATGAAAAATTGAATAGCTCCATTCCCACCATGATCACCTCTATATTTTTCAATGTCCATACAAAAAAACATATGGGAGAAAATCCCATGTATGGTTGATTATAAACATACCTAATATGACACCCCAAGAACCTATAGGAAAGGAAAAAACAACAATTAAACCTAACACTGAGACCAAGGGAGGAACTAGATGGATGGTAAGAACCCAAATATGATCTGTATATAGAACTCTCTGGGACATACAGATGTAAAAATCATCATAGTTTATCTTTATAAAGAATCATATCTCATAAGAATCTAGGGATTCTTAGAATATCAAAAAAATATTAATGTTATAAAATTGAAAACCCAATTGTAAGTCACATAATTAAATCAATAAGGATTGATTAAGCTATTATAATGATTGAATTAACTAAATAATATGTACTTATATATTCTACATTGTTAACTTAAAAAATATTTGGGATCCATGCCTCACTAATGTACACACATCATTTGAGGGAGTACATAACCCTTTCTCCCATAAATACCTAAAAAGATAAAAACCCACATCACCTCATAGAATATGTAGTGGGCGACTCATGACTTTAAAAAATATGAGTATCAGGTGAGGTAATTCTAAAATTTTATATAGGATACAATCCTCATTGAGAAAAGTTTATTAAACCGGAGAGTACCTTACTTAATTGATAGAGGATCGATCCCCCGAAAGTGGGCGGGCATCTAACTCTATCAATCATATAGGGTAATCATGATTTATCGATCCCAAGGGAGTATCAAAACCACATAGAAATATTAAGGACTCATTTATTGTATATTTTATGGAGTACCAAACTCCATGAATAATGTGGGGGACCCATTCCTTATAATTATAATGTGTCCATGGAAGTACTCAACCCCATGTTTTCTATAGTCATCTTGCCCAAACCCAATCATCATCCCTATAAAACTAAGAGACTAAAATTTTCATGAATCACCTTGTTCCACACCTATTATGTAAAATATGAATGTTATAACATGTTATAAGTGAAAAAAACACAAAATAAACTACTTGAGTACCCAAATTTGAGTCACATGAAAGAAGATAAGAAAAAAGGTCAATGACTTAATAGTATAATATATGTACTTTTAAGGACATAGTGTGTATTCCCAAATTTTTAGTAGGATCATGTACTATATTTTTCCTTACATTTTAATCCCACCAAAATGTAATTTCCTATTATGGTACATAGTGTGTAGGACTTGTGGGAAGCTTGAACATGTACCTCCATTTCATCCCCAGCTGATTGGACCTAACCAACATGGATCTCCTTCATAATAAACATGGTGTGTGTGACTCCAAGTTAAACATAATTTCCTATACCTATACATGAGTAATTTAAATGATATAATACATGGAATTAACTCTATAACACAGGTATTATGTGGATAAGTGGTAAATTTATCATATACACTTATATATACTAAGTCATATAGCTCGACACACATGACATTTGTCCCTTTAGTACATATAACAACCCTACTCTTTAATTCACACTTAAACATAATTTATTACATAAAATATTCATTGTATACAATATATAAGATCGAGAGGTATAGTGTATTTGGGGATTATGAACATTATATAACAACTTAAAACATGAAATACACATCTTTATTGAAAACTTATTTTACATGAACACACACATTTATTCATACTTATAATTCCATGGGATAACCTGAGAATATACATAAGAAAAGAGAGATCTAAAAATCCTAGTAAGGGAGTAAACAATTCATAACATGAAGAATAAATTACATGTTAGGAAATAGGAATATCAATGGATCATAAGAGAAATATGAACATAAAGGAATGATATAGCATGATTATCATAACATGGAAATGTGGCATCAACATTTAATGTGATATTAGCATGATACAAGGCTTGTTTATCATGAATAATGAGTAAACCCTAATTTCAATTGAATTATCATGACTAAAACCTCATTTCACATGATTTATCATGATACTATTCTTTACCCAATGCATTGGAGCGCTATCAGGGCACGTGCTTCTTAATCATTTCATTCCATGAATAATTGTGCCACATGGATCATATAACATGGACTCATTAAACATAATCACTTATTCCGTGATAAAGGAATATGGAATTAAAAATGAAACTATATAATAAATAATTCAAGGTGCATAAAGGTGAATACCCTAGATAAATAAATGGACATGGTATTCACTACACAGTGAATTTGGCTTGGAAAATCGTGGTACAATTTCGGCAGCATAACGGTGTGACATAAGAATTCATAAAAATGGTGGATAAGAGATAAAAAGATGTATAATAATATTTATATTAAATTTAAAGTAAAGGGATCATATAGATACATGTCCCAACATATGTAATGGAATTTATATTCATAATACAAATGAATTACTTGAATATAATGAGGAGAGAGAAATCCATTATGGAATTTCGGCATGGTAACAGGTGTACATGGGAGGAATTAATGAGAGAGAAAGGGGTATCTAATCATTAAAACATAAGGAGGGAATTATGGGGGGGTTTTGAAATTATACCCCAATATTTTTAATTGAAATTAGAAGGGTATAACAACATAATGAAATTTGGAGAAAAATGAGAAAGGAAGAAATCCCTTACTTGAAAGCGTGATCCCAAAGGCTTGGGAGGGGCTTGAGGGATGATTATTGGGAGCATGGGGAGAATTTGGAGGATACTAGTGATAGGAGGGTAGAGTAGGGACGTGATAAAAGGGGTTTTAGTGAATAAAATTGGGAGTTTGTGTGGGTTTATATAGGAAAAGAGTGTGAATTATTTATTATTTAGGTTTTGGACACCACACATTAAACCAATAAAAACCACAATCCAACCCATGGTTTTTGCCCATTAATTTTCAAAAAGAGGAGTATAAAACATTATTTTATATGTCCAATGGACTAAATTATTAAAATATTATTATTTCATATATGGAGGTGAGTCACAATCTCATGGAAATCATTTTAAAATGTAAAAAATGTTTTATAAGTCTTGGAGGGTCTACTAAGGCTTTGTAAAAAAAATAAAACAAACATAAAATCACATTATTTTAAAGGTAAAATATATATTGGACAAAAATATCATTTATAGTATTTTATTACATCACTATTTGGTCATTATGTTGTCCTAAAACACATTATATATTTAAACGGTACTTAATTTTTACCCAAAAATTCGACTATTTCAGAAAATTATGAAAAATTTACCATTGGATAATATAAATGTACTAATTCAAAAAATAATATTCATTTTATCTAAATAATTTCCTAAAAATGTTAATTTTTTACTTTTAAAATAAAAACTGACATTTATCAAAAATTCATGGGTTTTGACAAAAACAGCTTTCAAACCTTAATAAAAATTATAATTGTATTCATTAAAAATTATATGATAATTTATATTTAATAAAAATTAATTTAGTAATTATATTTTATTAAAATATTATTTAATTAAAAAATATGTTAATTCATCAAATTATATTTCTTAGTTGAATATTAACTGAATATACTATTTGTTCTTTAAATACCATTTACAAAGTAACAATAATGAAATGAATGTATATTATTTATAAAAAAACTAAATCATGTAATCATAGTGATAGGGTCTTATTACATAACCCCTTATAACATCATTATAATACCTAAGGGTATGGTGTGCGATGGTGGGAGACTCTTGGGGTGGCTCGGATAATATCTCTCGGGTGGTAATCTCTATCAACTTCCACTTCTCCTATAGGAGGTTCTGCTCAAACTTATCATGTTGAAGCTCGGATTGGGATTGGACAAGAGTGAAGCCCGGTGATGCTAATACATTTCTGATCTCTGAAAAATGGGATTCGTATGGAGCAATTCTACTAGATGAGGTCATTGCTTCCTTTTTCTGAGTAAATTGGATTTGATAAACCCCTATAATTATACTAATCAATTTATCATTGTTCAACGACTATATTAGCAATGGTAACTATTATTAATGGTATTTTGAAAACAAAAAAACAAGGAAGTTCATATTTTATATAATAATTTTACATAATAATATATTTAATTAGATCAAGGGAAATTTTCGTTAATAAAATTTTAGGTCATTAAAGTACACACCATGGAAAATCATATTGTGACATAGAAACCCTAGTAACCTGAAAAAAAAACCTTATATGGAATATACTTATTTTTCACATAAAATGTGATATTATTCTATATTATTAAAACCTAACACCATAAGGATAATGATACTTTCAATGTGGTTTTTCATATTATATATTTTGTTGTCATGTCTTTTACAAATCCATGATTTATTTTTTAACTCTATCATCGTTATCAAATCATCCTCAAATCATTCCCATAGAATCACCAAATACTATTTCAGGCCATTTGGGTCCTTAATTGTTCTCATCCTTCCACATTCATAGGTCCATGATTCCATTTTCATCATCTATTATCACTATAAAGCATGGACCTTTCCATACCCAATCCTTATCATCATCAGTGTTGTTTTCAGACAAATACTCCCATCTGTCTATACTGGGCCACTACTTTCGTTTTAATTATTTAAATTCACCTTGATTACATGTATCAAAACCACCTCCATGGAACCCAATGTCGAATTATATCCCATTAAAATTACTGGTGGTGAATTTGAATTATAAAAAGGGGAATGGGAAAGAATTTCTAGATTGTATAATTTTGGCCACCCAATAATTCATTCAGAATTTTTCATCAATGATTATGAAAGAATATGAAACCACAAGAATAATGTGAGAAAAATGATGCTAAATCCACTAAATTATTATATATAAGTCAAAATTTAGAAGTCTAACCATAAAAATCCATTTAAGAAATTAGTTATCAACAAGTCAATTGATGAAATGAAACTCTATAAAATAGTATGTGTAATAACCATAAAAAAATGTAGAGATAAATGAATAAATTTAAATCAATATGATTGAAATATATATAAAGTGATGAGAAAAATCCCTACATCATAGTGAATCATAATTACTTCATAGAACCACCCATCGACACCATGTTAGTCCGTCCTCGATCCATGACACCACCCATTCCTTAATATCTAATTATATATCATCTCGTACTTACTCACAAAATAATTCAATATCCCCATATCTATATACTATTTATATAGAAATTTTTTTACCTGATACAAATAGTATAATATGGTTATTTACAATCCTTTATTAGGTTTACTTTGTATTTTAATTGAATACCCAAAACAACTCTATCCAGACTCGAATCTTGGACATGCAAATAAATCCTCTCCTAAAAAAACCCATTCCGAACACAATCTTTATTTTATAATTTATATCCAAAAATGTTTTTAGTATATAAATTCATCTAATATAATAAGAATATATATATATATATTATAAATATTAATTATTTCCTAAAATTCACAACACTCTTAATTCTAAAAAATCATCCTGAGGGTAAACATGATGCTCCAAAATAAAAATAATACAATGTGGATTGTTTTTATATGAAACCCTAATAAATAATTTCCCCTTAAAAATTTAGCATTTTGGTTACCATAGGTTTGTATCATGATGAGTTTGTAGACTAAATTGTCAAATTGATACTTTGTTAAATTTTTTGTTAAATGTTAAGAATTAAAGTGGGGAATTGAAATGAGTTAAAAAAAGTGAAACTAAAATAATTCTGATTAAGATTAGAAATTTAATTTTGATACTGTAAATCAGAAGTCATATGGAATGAAAAAAGACAAGTTAAAGGTAGATGCAGTGTACAAGTTTCAATCGTCAAACACTCCCATTATCCTTGTTTAATTGAATTATAAAATTATATATATCAATGATAACTCAAATACCTAAACATGAACAGATAAATTTACTACAAATCATATTATGACCTCAAATATCGGTTTTTATCCCCTTATCAAAGTTATTCGATTGCCTGAAGATCAATGAGTAACCAAAATAGATTAAACTCACAATACTCAATAGGAAGAACTCTCCCAAATAAATTGAAATAATGAGAATAAAATATTTACATTAATAATCTAAAAATTAGTCCAGATAAAAATAAAATAAATTGAATTCAAGAAATAAATGTTAACTCCATCAATCATGAAAATAGTTTCTAGAAAAATATAATAAGAATTCAATAGAGTACCAAACTCAAAAGTTATGAATCCCTAGATCTCCACTGCCACCACCACATGGATTTTATCCCCCCGTGACTTGATTATCTTCAATGTAACTCCTAGTATTCATCATAAATTCTCTATAACATCCCACTTCATCCACTTAACCATATATTTTAATGAAATATAATACTTGAATTTGTAAGAAAAGGGGGTGGAAAAGTGTTTTCTAGTTTCATTCCCATGAATGTTAGATCGATTTTAGACCACATCCTGGATGAATTTCTCAAAATTACTTTCATAGTTTTTTTTCATGAATGATATTTATTTCTCACCAAAAAATTTTAGGATATTTGGACCTATGGGGGGAAAATTATATCCAAATTAGTGAAGTGAGTTTTTTTGTTCCAGGTGTCTCTTCAACTTCCTCTACTTGAACAAAACAATTGTCCATCTTAATGAGCATATTTAATCTTGGTATTCATTTTAGAGATGAATCATAGATTCTTTTATATTTTAAATCTATAATCATATAATTTGGATACATATGGATGGATATATGACTCATTTAATTTAGGAGTATCAATTCTATCTGAAAAAATATTTTCCAAATTGATTTATTTTTTGGGCTTCAAAACGATTTATACAACACTTGGACCATTTAGAGAAGAGGAATATTGGGAGAAAAGGGTTCCTAAAAAACTAATTTTAAAAATTGGATCCAAAATGATAAATTTTTTTCCAAAATATGTAAGGTATAGAAAACTACTAAAATTCTAGAACTAGGTAATTTTAACAATTTATCACAAAACACATCAAAATTACAAAATTGAATCAATTTTAATTAAAAGTAAAAATTAGTGGGTATATATCAAATAAAATACACATGAAAAATAATTTAAATATCATATTAATCATAATTAATAAAAAAAATTATGAGGTCATTGTTTAGGGTAAATTTACAATTTTACCCTTTTAGGGGAACTAGGATCCCAATACTCAAAAATGAATTAAGTTTTCTCCAGGGGTATGGATCACTAAATACTCACCATATTTAAAAGTTTTCATACTTAAAATGGAATAAAATATCTTGTAAAAACTAGGGATATCATAAAATTACTTCATGTATAAATAACCCATCCTCACATGCACTTAATCTGCCTCTAGAAATCCAATCTCTATTTGAACCTAGGACTAAACCACATGAAAAGAAATCAATATTTCTATAATTATAGTACAAGGAATTTACACTTCTATATTCCATGTATTCATTGTAATAATCAACCTAAGATCAATACATAATGAATCATCAACTAAATAATTATATCACATTAAATGGGTCACCACATGATCTTTTACCAAATACATTCCCATCAATATGTCACTCATCGACATGTCACAAAGAAAAGCTATGAACTATAAATATCATCATGATCATGGTCCACTAACAATAACACCTCCTATTAGAGTTCTATTCTCCCCACCTTTAATTAGAGACCCATAGGATTATCATACCCAAGAAAAAAATCACAAAAAACACAATTATAGATTTCATCCTCAATAATTCACCACTTATCCATGAAGATCATTATGATACTATACTCCTCAAGGCCTGGTCTAACAACCTAAAATCACAAAGAAAATATCCATACCTCAAAATCACTAATATAAAGAATAAGGAAAACATAATCTTTCAGTGCAATATTTCCTCCAATGATAGTAGGAACCTCAAATCCATGGTAATAAAAATGCTCATGTCAACATCAAAAGATAAATCAATTAGGTTGATGTTTCTCCTCATGAAATATGTTATCGATTACATCAAAAAATGGAACCAAAATCCTCAAACTATCATGAATAAAACCATTATATTTTCAGAGACCTATTATACCACAATTTCATGATTATAGTAATAAAATGTTTAGATAACCCCGCTCTATCGGCTCTAGACACTAGTATTTACCTCTTAGAACTCGATCGAACAAATCCCCATTCCAAAGAGAAACATTATTCACCTTATATCTAGAGTCTCTATATGGTGAATATCAATTCCTGGTTAAACATGAACCAATAAGTTCCCATACCATTATGGGTGACATCAATTCAAAAATTCCCATCACAGAACCAAAGATGACTCTTATAGGGATAAAACTATCCATCCATAAATATGGATTATATTTTAGATACCCCAAACTTGACGTAATTGTAAATTACATTACTTTTTCGTAATAATTAATACATATCAAAAACATACACACAAGGACCGTAATAGTTTAGTGTCTTTGGAAACTTGGAACATAATCTTCTAATAATGGTGAAAGATCTTCAACATCTCCCATAAAGATCTTACCATTTTTTTTTCTTACCTAAAACCTTTCATTATATCCTGGGGAAAAGAAAACATATAAATGGTGAGCTCAAATTCCCATTAATGGTAAGAATGGATAAAATAAAACAAACCATATACATTTGAACTTAAAAACATGGACACAATGTTTAAACAACAAAATCATGAGCAATGACATAAAACATTGCAGTACGTAAGGAATAGATCATAATGGAACCTAAATCATCATAAAATAGCATGGGAATAAATCATGTAATTGTGGAAAACCATTAATCACATGTTATGATTTCCATAGTATCCAAGGCATTGCTTCCAAAACCATCTTAGTGGACAAAGTCTCTTTCTGAATCGAGTTCACTCCTCATTTCAATCCGGTAACACTGAACCAGATTAACTTACCATTCCAGCCATGTCTATCTCATGAGATATAAATCTTTACCCAATGCATTGGAGGGAGATATAGGTCCCACTCATCTCATATTTAAACCATTCTTACGTGTGCCACAACATAAATATAAATCATTCATCATAACCCAAAGAATAAAATGGGTTTCATAAATGGCATCCCATCATAACATAATCCATATAAAACAAATGGATATAATTTCATCATAAGAAAAGTGAAACCATGTAAATCATAGAGACATTATACTTGAAACATACACATATGAAATAATGTCATCTTAAATGGAAAATTGTTTTGATAAAACACTTGAAATGAATTCTTGAGGAAAATATCCTTTCTTCTTCAAAATCATTTCCTTTTCAAAAAATGCCATGATATTTTAAAATAAAATTATTTTGTTTAAAATAGTCATGAAACATTGTAGAGTAAGATTCATTAAAATAAGGCGTTATAAAACAGTAAAAATCTGTTCATGCCGTATAAGTTAAAAAAATATTATCCTCGTACTTTTGTCAGAAAAGTCAAAAAGTTACTTGTATGGTAAACAAAAGAAATATTACATTCATAACATGTGTTAAAAATAAAAATGGGTAAAAAGGACTTTAAAAATACATAAAAAAACTTTTAGAAAACATGGACAAGGATGATAATAATAACCCCAGTAAATACTTACGAATAAACAATCTCGAATAAGAATGAGACTCGAATAATTATCCCTTACCTTATGTCTGATATGCTTCGTATGTATCTGATCCTCCTGTATAATTATTTAAATAATGTCATTGACTTATTTTAGAATCATATTCATTGTTATGATATCATATATGGTTCACTTATGACTTTATATTACCCGTTCTTTTGTAAATTCCATTTTAAAGCAGCATTTTGGGTAAAATCGTTTCATTTATTATACGTGTTTCGAATTTTTGTTCTTAATTATATCTTGATTTACTTAATTATAGAATGTAAAACATGATTTATATATAATATATATTCATCATATGATATATCGATAAATGGAATGAAATACAGAGTTCATGGAGACGGTAGGTCGTACGTACACATGAACATAATGTTAAAACAACAAAATCTTGAGCAATGACATAAAACATGGCAGTACGTAAGGCATAAATCATAATGGAACATAAATAATCATAAAATAGCATGGGAATAAATCATGTAATTTTGGCAAACCATTAATAACATTATATGATTTCCATAATAGCCAAGGCATTGCTGCCAAGACCATCTTAGTGGGCAAAGTCCCTTTCTGAATCGAGTTCACTCCTCGTTTCAGTCCTGTAACACTGAACCGGATTAACTTACTTTTCCAACCGTGTCTATCTCATGAGATATAAATCTTAACCCAATGCATTGGAGTTAGATATATGTCCCACCCATCTCATATTGAAACCATTCTTACATGTGCCACAACATAAACATAAATCATTCATCATAACCCAAAGAATAAAATGGGTTTCATAAAAGGCATCCCGTCATAACATAATCCATATAAAACAAATGGATATCATTTCATCATAAGAAAATTGAAACCATATAAATCATAGATACATTATACTTGAAACATACACATATGAAATAATTTCATCTTAGATGGAAAATGGTTTTGATAAAACACTTGAAATGAATTCTTGAGGAAAATATCCTTTCTTCTTCAAAATAATTTTCTTTTCACAAAATGCCATGAAATTTAAAAAAAAGGATTTTTTTGAAAATAGTAATGAAACCTTGTATATTAAGCTTCATTAAAATAAGGTGTTGTAAAACCGTAAAAATCTGTCCATGTCCTATAAGTTAAAAAAAATATTATCCTCGTACTTTTGTCGGAAAAGTAAAAAAGTTACTCGTATGGTAAACAAAATAAAAATTCCATTCATAACATGTGGTAAAATTCAAAAATGGGTAAAAATGACTTTAAACATACATAAAATCACTTTTAAAAAACATGGACAAGGATGATAAAAATAACCCCTATAAATACATACGAATAAATAATCTCGGATAAGAACGATATTGGAATAATTATCCCTTACCTTATGTCTGCTATGCTTCGTATGTATCCAAATCTCCTGTATAATGATTTATATAATGACATTGACTTATTACATAATCATATTCATTGTTATGATATCATATATGGTTCACTTATGACTTTATATTACCCGTTCTTTCTTAAATTCCATGTTAAAGCAGCGTTTTGGGTAAAATGGTTTAATTTATCGTACGTGTTTCGACTTGTTGTTCTTAATTATATCTTGATTTACTTAATTACAGAATGTAAAAAAAGATTTATATATAATATATATTCATCATATGATATATTGATAAACAGAATGAAATACACCGTTCATGGAGACGGTAGGTCGTACGTACGCATAAACACTGTTTTCCTTTCCTTATTGACTTGAATGGAAGTAAGTAGATGATATCCATATATATATACATAAATACAGTAGCATTATTATGATATATATACCATTATTATTCATTATATACACTTTATAATAAATCTTGAATGGTTAACATGGAAAATGAATCTCATCGCATCGTGGAGACGGTAATCCGTACGTACGCACGAGCGATGATATCGTTCCCATAATTATTGAAGGGAATTGGAGTGGATGATATAATATATCAGAATTAGTATGATTTTATAATAACCATATATAGTTATTTTTTTACACCATTATACCCATCAAAGTAAGGTGGTGGTGGAAAAACTGATTACACCATGGCGTGGAGGCGGTATTCCGTACGTACGCCCGCGCGGTGATTTCGTTTTTCATAGGATGGATAGAAGGTGAAATGGGGTTGTTTCATATTTATAATAAAATATAATTATATAATAGATACTGATGTTATTACTTTATAATTTAACAACTAAAGAATAAGAAGATGAAGAAGAAATAAACTTGAATGAATTGGTAAAAGAGATTACCTCTTCTTCGACGCTCCTCTTTTAAACTTCCTCTTAAGGCACTAGAGTTGGCCTTTTGAGAAGACCAGAACCTATAGAATGTTTCTAGGGAATAGGAAAATAGAAATGGGCAGGGTTTTTCTGAGATTCAAGGATCAAAATGGTGTGAAGAGAATACGGAAGGGGTGCCCTTTTTATAAGGGAGGAGAGGGGCACATTTGGTAACATAAGAAATATTAATTTATAATAAATTCAACCTCACTTAAAAACCACAAAAATGACTCAAATCAGAATATTATATAATATAGGGTTGTAATCTCCTCAAAAAATAAAATTTAGATATGTTGGTAATTTATTTTAAACATTATCAACTTGATTTATCCTTATTTAATCAATTTTATTTTATTTGTGGTAATAAGATTCTAATTTTTAAATTGTTATAATTAATTAATTATGAGTTTTTAAATGTCCATAATTGGATAATTCATGACATTTTAGACCATATAAATTTCAATTTATAATTTTTAAATATTTTTGTGTTTTTTAAACAATTTTATATGATGTTATTTTTATAAAATAACAATAGTGTAAATTTTGAAACTATTCATTTATTTGAATTTAAATAAAATCTACACATAAGATATGTTATAAATAAAATATTTAATATATTAATAACATGTCATATTTATCTAGAAAATTTGTGTAGCACGTTAAATATTTAATATAATATTTATTTTAATATTTTTAAAACCATTTATTTGGTATATCTCTTAATAAAATAATTATTACAACATTTTTGTAAAATTATTTAATATAATTATTTTTTGCATAAAAATTAAAAAAAAAATCCTAAGATGAAGATAAATCTCATAGATGTTATAATAATACTTTTACTCGAATTTATCATTTTAAAATCACAACATGTAAATTGTTATATTTATTAAATTATGAAGGTGACAACTTTGGAATCATTTAAAATAAAATAATATAAGTGTCATAATCTTCTTTATAAGGATCCAAATGGTCACTAATACTACCATTGGATGTTTAGGGTTTATATATACACTACCAATAAGTCTTTTTCAGGTTTTTGGGCCTTTTTATTTGTATTATTATTTCAATAAAAACTATATTATTGATTATTCACTAAATAAATTATTTCTGCATCATTAATGTATAAGCTAATAATGTAAATAAATAAATCTTAAAAATTACAAATAAATTACCATAATAAAGAATAAAAATTTATCTTTAAAATGAGTATTTATAACCGAATTTATATTTTGTATAACCTTATATTAAAAATAGTTTAATTATTAAAGTTTGAGTAAGACATATTTCACATTCTTTTAAATAAAATAAATTAATGGTCCTAATCACATCAAAGTGGGTTCAAATGGATTAAATTTCAACCAAAATATTCCATAGGATGAAATATAATCATCCAATTATATTATGACAAGTGTTAGGGTAATTTTATAATATTATATTTACCCTCAATTACCTGATTTACCTTTAACTATGGTAAATAAAATTTACCGTAAATACTATTCATAGTGCCCAAAAATAAAAAGTAGTCTATTGACATAATTAGGACCTACTGATTCCAAATATGGAATCCATTTTTTCTAATTAAAATCACATAATATTCAGAAATTAATTTAAAATTAATCCCATTGTTAAGAAAATGAGTTTTAAAAGTTAAAACATTGCAAAAGATTGAAATGATTTTACCTATGAATTCAATGTAAAATCAATGCTAATGAAATATGTTATATTAAATGGTAAAAATATATTCTATATGTACTTTAAAAACATTCAATATTATAATTTAACCATATAAATTATTGCGATGAAAAAAGTTGTTTTTTATAAGGCCCTAGCCTTAAACCTTACTTAAAATTGAATTAAATGAATAATTCACATTGAGGATCTTTTCAGGTTTAGAGTTTTAGAGAATTAGGACATAACTATTACATCTCAAAAGATTACAAAGTAGTATCTTCTACTAAATTTCCATAAAATAAAAAAACTCTTAAAAAGAAACATGTCTAGTTTCATGTTTTAGGTAGCATGACTTTCCCTTGATCCCATCCTTGACCCTATTCCACGCTAAGTCCTATGAAAAACATTTCAAAAACTTGGGATGAGCATAAAAACTCAGTAAGGGATACACAAAAAAACTGTTAGTTTATCAAAACAAAAACAAAACCATGTATACTTTATCAAGGTAATACTTTTCACCTTTATGAAGTAGTAAAAACTCTTCACTGAATAAAATATCATTACTTACCTTTTTGTAACCAAAGGATTACCATAAAACCCATATAAAGAACACATAACATATATAAATGTAACTTGGGACATAAACATACTTAAGTGGAATAATCATACGGTCGACTCCCACACATATCACTTAATGGAATAGCCATACGGCCAATTTCCATACATACTAAATGGAATAGCCATACGGCCGACTTCCATACCCAATGCATTGGAGGTTATAACGTAACCACCCATCCTGGTATTCACGGCACCACCCGTCATATGGTTTATAACGTAACCACCCGTTAAAATGTCTAAGTACCAATATAAAATCATAAAACATAAAACCAATATAAAGGAATGATAACATTTCCACATTTCAATCACAATATAAAATAAATATATTGACATAATAAAATCCTTTATCAAAACCATTTTCAATACCAAATACATAAAAGAGTATATGGTATTTATTTTATTTTAAAAACATTACGGCTTGTTGAGGAAGCCAAAGACCAAATAATACTCGCGGCGGCGGAAAAGGTCGTTGTCACCGCGTACGTTAAAAAAAACATTCCTTTTTGTCGTTTAGTAAAATGCTTCGTAGAAAAAGATTCCTTTTGTATAAAATTAAAAGTCAAAGGGGTTTATACACCGTATAAAATAAAGTTGTGTATAAAACGAAATATGCCTCAATGAAAGGAGATTGAGACGAAGTCCCTTACAAAGATGGTATCCTTGGTTTAAGGATAAATCAATTACATAATTATGTGTGACAAATGAATAAACCAAATATAAGTGGATATTAAGTGTAAAATAATCAAAGGTCATTCACACATATTCAAAGGATGACATATTCAATAACTACATGTTGAACCCAAAGAAATCGAAATTGGGTTAAGAAGTTCCCTTGACAGCCTAACGGCGTCACATCAAAATGAGTTGATGAGAGATAAAAAGTGTATCTCATCACTTGGACATAAAAGATACATCAATAAGGATATATTAGACCATATCCCAACATAACAATATGTAAATTAAAAGACCCATCAAAATAAGTCTTTTAAAAAGAGGAGGGTGAAAGGTTCCCTTACCGACTTGGGTATCTTTCGAAACATACGACCCGTGAAAGAAAGACAATACATCATTGATGTAAATAATCATAAATGAAGGAATATTACACAATGAGTAAAATAATCTTCAGTACATAAACCAATCAAAGGAAATTGTGGCAAATGTAGCATAAATCTCAAGGGAATAAAAGTGAGATGAAAAATCACTTACGAAAATTCGGCAGCCTAACGGCGCCACTTAAAACTTCCAAAAATGGATTTATGAGATCAAATAGGGTATCTCGTCACATTAAAATAAAATGTACAGCAAGAGGAATATAAAATAACATCCCCCATAATAACAAAGAGGAGCTTAAAGGAAGTGACATAAAGGAGAGTACTTAAAGAGAAAGAGAGAGGTTAGATCTCTTATGAAAATTCGGCAGCCTAACGGCGCCACTCAAAACATCCAAAATGGAATGATGAGAGAGAATAGGGTCTCTCATCATATGAACATAAAAATTACAGTAAGGGTAATGTAAAAGAACATCCCAATCACAAGAAATATGAGCTTATAAGGAATGACATAAAAGAGTGTACTTAAAAAAGAAAGAGAGGAGTAAGATCCCTTACCTCGGGTCTGACTTGACTCGATCGTTCTTTAACGTCCTGAATAATAAACTTGAGATAATTTCTACTTGCTTAAGAACCTATTAAAAGTTAATTATTCCTTTTATATCAATTATTGACAAGTTATAAACATTATTTAATCATTTAAGTTAATAATGTTTGTTTTGTCGATATTTGGTTCTTAAGTTGAAAGTGGACTTCTTACAATTACATGTTGTTCGTGGGGTCAAAGGTTCTTTATATCCAGAATGAAATTACTGATTTGGATATCATATATATCATATATATCTAGAATATACATGTATTTATAATATCACATAATCATTTAGAGGTAAGAAATGAAATGCACCGTTCATGGAGACGGTAAGCCGAACGTACGCATGAACGCTACTTTCATTTCTTTGTCATATTAATGGAATTAAAACTAAATGTGAGGTATGTATATTTTAATTAAAGAATTATATTCATCATTTATATGTATCATTCATCATATATATCCATTATATACATGTACTTATAATAGTACATTACATTTGGGGATAACAAATGAAATGCACCGTTCATGGAGACGGTAAGCCGTACGTACGCATGAATGATACTTTCATTTCTATCTCATACTTTAATGGAATGAAATAATAATGATATAGAGGTATATAATAATTCCAGTATAACATCATATATAATAACATTAAATCCATCCTTTATACGTCCCATGTATGGCATTAACGAATCACATCACTTTGAGGGGGCGGTAGTCCGCACTTCCTAAAATGAAGATATCGCGTATACCCATAATGGAAGCCACAAAGGTAAGACACAAATGAAAAATACAGAAGCATAAGTAAAACATAAACATATTATATATACTATATAAAAATAGTTACATCATAATGGCCACCTTTGAAGGTGTTAAATGAGTATTGAATAATCATCGTTTCAGGAGGCATAATTTCGCCATCCACGGAAACCGTATGTTCTTTAACCATTTGATGTAGTTGTCTGAGAGTTTAGCTCGAATAAATCTTATAACAACATCCTAGTATATTGAAGATACTGGTGTTGTTACAAAATAAGTAAATAAAAAGAGGTTAGGGGGCTGGAGAAGCAAAATAAAACAAATGAACATGAGAGAATGAATTACCTTTAAAAGTGTAACTCTTTTTGATTTGAGCCTAAAGGCTTCCTTTGAAAGGATTCTGCCCAAAGGTAATCCTCTTGGATGAGGGTAGGGATGTGGAGAGGGTAAATGGGCAGGGGTTGGCCGAGCCAAAGGCTTGAGGAGTGTGTGAAATGAGGTAGAGGTGGGGGCCTTTTATAAGAGGAGAGGAGGGGCACTTTTGGAAAGTAAAGAAATATTACTTTATTTGAAAATGTGTTTCGGTTTTAAAAGGTCCCACATTGATATAATTCGTGGATAAGGTGGTAAGGGTTATAAATCCACCCATCCAATAAGTTTTGGACATGTGTAGTGCATAGATTTTACATTATCTTTCCATTTTATTTAAATAGTCAAATAATGATGTCATCGTTGCATCATTATTATGTCATAAATAATTTAATTTATTTAATGTCTAAAAATTATAAAACACTACTATGATGTAGGAAATATTTTTAGCTTTCCAATGAATATTTATAATAAAAAATCTGATCATTATAATCCCATGTAAAAATTGTTTTCGTAAAACATATGATGTTTGTGTCATTTTGACTTTTACATTAAATAAAAAGTTATTTATGTCATTTCCCAACCAAAGTGACTCCATGGGGTCCCCAAGTTGACCCATGGCTTGTATTGGTCGGCCATGACATATCCAATGAGGGTAGGACATGTGTCAAGCTCATCTTATTTTATTAAAGCATTATTTTTACCTTAAACTACACTAATTACCACAAATCGCGATTAAAAACTTAATAAGTTACTATTCACCAAAAAATTATTTTTATCCCATTGAACCACATTTTACTTCTTAATGACAACCATGTATGTCAGATTTTTGAAATTCAAAACACAAAGATGGCAAAATTTCATTTAAACGGAAAAATCAGTTTTTATAAGTACCACTTAGTGGTTTCACTATTCATCAAAAATTGAAGTTTTTCAGAAAAATCCCAAACATTTACCACAAACTATATTTGATATTCCAAAATCAAAAATCAATTCTATTTTACAATATTCAAAACATATAAGTCAGATTAATTAATTTAATTAATAATTCCCGATGTCAAAGCAAATAGCGTGTTTTTATGAAACAATAAGTATCAAAAGATTGACACTAGTTTAAGTCTGATTTCAAAGTGAAATTAATTCCAATGACCACTATTGTATTTAATGGTAAAAATATATTCTAATTTCACTTTAAAACCAATTCAAAAGATAATCTATTCATATAAATAAATTATATTAAAAAGAGGTTTTGAATTAAATTACAACATTTTACACTATTCATTGAAAAAAAAGAACTTTATCGGAAGGTTACCAAAATTTTACACAAAGTAAATTTTGATGTCCTGATTCTTAATAAGAGTTTTATTTGGTCCAAAAGAATGTTTAAGAGTGAACAAAACTATAATTAATGATGGTTCAACATCAAAAGGTGATAAGTGAACCTTTAGTGAAAACTAGGGCATATACGCCTAAAATTGAATTCTTTCCGTATTTTAAGCCTTTGGATAAATGTAAAAACATTTAAAAACATATATAATAATATTTTAGTTATTTCTATCCATTCCCGCCAATACAACGTCTACATGTTAACTACCATTTAAAATAATATTATTTCATTATTAGAGTGCAACGTAAGATTCCCTTGAAACTCGTTGTTGCGTATTGGGTACGCCATCGATCATAGCATCCCCTTTAAAGTAATATTAATATTTTATTCACAAATATGGATAAATATGAAAATTTCATATTCTTTATTTACCTGGGGTGTTACATCCTTCCCCCCTTTTGGGAATTGCGTCCTCGCAATTTTTAAAATTGGGCTTGGAAACATCCTTGAAAGTCCCACATCAGAGAAGAGTCGGTAAAACAATCACTTTAAAATAAAGAAAGATAAGTACAAAGGTCACCCGAGTTAACCCATACTAGGATTCCAAGTATGAAAACATGGACATGGAGGAGAAAACATAGGGTCATGTTCTGATGGAGAGTGATAGAAAACATGTTTAGGAGAAAGTTAACCATGAGAAAATCACAAACTTGTGATGGGTTAAACGGTATTCGATTCCCCAGTAGGAAAAGTTAAGAGACAACATTTTTGTTTTAAGTTACTTTTTATTGAGGAATTTATTCATAAGGAAACATAATCACTTATCATGTTGACTCTCAACTTTTATTACATTCCTTACACAAACTCATATTTTCTCCAAAAGGTGAGTATTTAGGAAGACTTGTTCACATTAAGAGTACTATAATCAACTTCTAGAGAATTACCTAACCCAAAAAAATAGAACTACATACTTCCCAGGTCTTTTGACTTTAACCAAAACCAAAACCCAAAAGGTTAGTACAAGATCAGATAACCCAGAAAAGGATAACCCATTAGAAAGAAAATCTATTTTTAATCTCCAAAATTTGTTCAACAAAACCCAAAGTTCAACGAGGACCATCCGATAAGCAATTTTTCCATAAAATTCCTCAAAGTAAACAAATCTAAGATTGAAACCCAAAAATTTGAAGGATTTAGTCAAATAGTCTTCCAAGTTAAATCGTAACATTTATCTCCAAACAAAATCAGTTGCTCTTAAAGTCTCACATTGAAAAGTAATTATCCTAATCACATATCCTCCATGATAGGTTAATCATTTTCATAAATAACCCAAAATCAACTTACTCTTAAAAAAAGAATCATTCAAACTAACCAGGAAATTCATGTATTCCAGTGGTAGGCGATAAATACCAGTCACACCTTGGGTTGTGGGTTCGATTCCCGCAGCTTTGTCCGACGCGACGGGTTGTCACACGATCTGCGTGTTGTCCTTTTTCCAAAACTATATAATTCTTAAAGAATTCCCCAAAATGAGATAAAATCTTCAAGAATAATCATAACATATTTTAACCTCAAATTTATCCCATTCCATTCATTTTCCATCATATCATAGAGTAACCCATAATTACCTAAAAATTAAGGATCATATAAACCCTAATGGTTACCTTAATAATTATTACCTGAATTTCCACATCGAGTTGTCCATATCGTACATGATGCATTAGAGAACTCACCAAGGTTCAAGTGGTTGATCATGACTCCTTGATAGTTGGTTTAGAACAACCATGAGATTCCTCATTGAATCCCCCATCTCATCCAGTATCTTAATCAGAGAACCACCACAGTTTCCTTCAAACCCATTGTCACTTTGGTGCTTGCAAGATCCAGCCATTTACTAAAACCAAAAAGGTCAGTGTGAGTATATCAACATAACCATCATGTACTAATGAGGAATATAAACACTAAGATATACTTACTCATTCACTTTATCTAAAACTAGGACTCTTTTTGAAATCCTAACCATTATGGTAATGTCACTTATGCTTAGAGAATACCCTAACCTCTAAAGTTATCTAAACCGACCTTTGATACCAACTATAAGGCCCCAGCCTTAAACCTTAATTAAAATTTAATTAAATGAATAATTCACATTGAGTATCTTTTCAGGTTTAGAGTTTTAGAGAATTAGTACATAACTATTACATCTCAAAAGATTAAAAAGTAGTCTCTTCTACTAAATTTCCATAAAATAAAAAAACTCTTAAAAAGAAACATGTCTAGTTTCATGTTTTAGGTAGCATGACTTTCCCTTGATCCCATCCTTGACCCTATTCCATGCTAAGTCCTGTGAAAAACATTTCAAAAACTTGGGATGAGCATAAAAACTCAGTAAGGGATACACAAAAAAACTGTTAGTTTATCAAAACAAAAAGTAAACCATGTATACTTTATCAAGGTAATACTTTTCACCTTTATGAAGTAGTAAAAACTCTTCACTGAATAAAATATCATTACTTACCTTTTTGTAACCAAAGGATTACCATAAAACCCATATAAAGAACACATAACATATATAAAGGTAACTTGGGACATAAACATACTTAAGTGGAATAACCATACGGTCGACTCCCACACATATCACTTAATGGAATAGCCATACGGCCAATTTCCATACATACTAAATGGAATAGTCATACATCCGACTTCCATACCCAATGCATTGGAGGTTATAACGTAACCACCCGTCCTGGTATTCACGGAACCACTCGTCATATGGTTTATAACATAACCACCCGTTAAAATGTCCAAGTACCAATATAAAATCATAAAACATAAAACCAATATAAAGGAATGATAACATTTCCACATTTCAATCACAATCTATCATAAATATATTGACATAGTAAAATCCTTTATCAAAACCATTTTCAATACCAAAATACATAAAAGAGTATATGGTATTTATTTTATTTTAAAAACATTACGGCTTGTTGAGGAATCCAAAGACCAAATAATACTCGCGGCGGCGGAAAAAGTCGTTGTCACTGCGTATGTTAAAAAAACATTCCTTTTTGTCATTTAGTAAAACGCTTCGTAGAAAAAGATTCATTTTGTATAAAAGTAAAAGTAAAAGGGGTTTATACACCGTATAAAAGAAAGTTGTGTATAAAACGAAATATGCCTCAATGAAAGGAGATTGAGACGAAGTCCCTTACAAAGACGGTATCCTTGGTTTAAGGATAAATCAATTACATGATTATGTGTGACAAATTAATACACAAAATATAAGTGGATATTAAGTGTAAAATAATCAAAGGTCATTCACACATATTCAAAGGATGAAATATTCAATAACTACATGTTGAACCCAAAGAAATCGAAATTGGGTTAAGAAGTTCCCTTGACAGCCTAACGGCGTCACATCAAAATGAGTTGATGAGAGATAAAAAGTGTATATCATCACTTGGACATAAAAGTTACATCAATAAGGATATATTAGACCATATACCAACATAACAATATGTAAATTAAAAGACCCAACAAAATAAGTCTTTTAAAAAGAGGAGGGTGAAAGGTTCCCTTATCGACTTGGGTATCTTTCGAAACATACGACCCGTGAAAGAAGGACAATACATCATTGATGTAAATAATCATCAATGAAGGAATATTACACAATGAGTAAAATAATGGTCAGTACATACACCAATCAAAGGAAATTGTGGCAAATGTAGCATAAATATCACGGGAATAAAAGTGAGATGAAAAATCACTTATGAAAACTTGGAAGCCTAACGGCGCCACTTAAAACTTCCAAAAATGGATTGATGAGATCAAATAGGGTATCTCATCAAATTAAAATAAAATTTACAGAAAGAGGAATATAAAATAACATCCCCCATCATAAAAAAGAGGATCTTAAAGGAAGTGACATAAAGGAGAGTACTTAAAGAGAAAGAGAGTGGTTAGATCTCTTACGAAAATTCGGCAGCCTAACGGCGCCACTCAAAACTTCCAAAATGGAATGATGAGAGAGAATAGGGTCTCTAATCATATGAACAAAAAACTTATAGTAAGGGTAATGTAAATGAACATCCCAATCACAAGAAATATGAGCTTAGAAGGAATGACATAAAAGAGTGTACTTAAAAAGAAAGAGAGGAGTAAGATCCCTTACCTCGGGTCCGACTTGACTCGATCGTTCTTTAACGTCCTGAATAATAAACTTGAGTTAATTTCTAATTTCTTAAGAACATATTACAAGTTCATTATTCCTTTTATATCAATTATTGACATGTTATAAACATTATGTAATCATTTAAGTTAATAATGTTTGTTTTGTCGATATTTGGTTCTTAAGTCGAAAGTGGACTTCTTACAATTACATGTTGTTTGTGGGGTCAAAGGTTCTTTATATCCAGAATGACATTCCTGATTTGGATATCATATATATCATATATACCTAGAATATACATGTATTTATAATATCACATAATCATTTAGAGGTAAGAAATGAAATTCACCGTTCATGGAGACGGTAAGCCGTACGTACGCATGAACGCTACTTTCATTTCTTTGTCATATTAATGGAGTTAAAACTAAATGAGAGGTATGTATATTTTAATTACAGAATTATATTAATCATTTATATGTATCATTCATAATATATATCCATTATATACATGTACTTATAATAGTACATTACATTTGGGGATAAGAAATGAAATGCACCGTTCATGGAGACGGTAAGCCGTACGTACGCATGAACGCTACTTTCATTTCTATCTCATACTTTAATGGAAATAAATAATAATGATATAGAGTTATATAATAATTCCAGTATAACATAATATATAATAACATTAAATCCATCCTTTATACGTCCTACGTATGGCATTAACGAATCACATCACTTTGAGGGGGCGGTAGTCCGCAATTCCTAAAATGAAGATATCGCGTATACCCATAATGGGAGCCATAAAGGTAAGACACAAATGAAAAATACAGAAGAATAAGTAAAACATAAACATATTATATATCATATATAAATATATTGACATCATAATGGCCACCTTTTAAGGTGTTAAATGAGTATTGAACAATCATCGTTTCGGGAGGCATAATTTCGCCATCCACGAAAACCGTATGTTCTTTAACCATTTGATGTAGTTGTGTGAGAGTGTAGCTTGAATAAATATTATAACAACATCCTAGTATATTTAAGATACTGTTGTTGTTACAAAAGAAGTAAATAAAAAGATTTTAGGGGGTTGGAGAAGCAAAATAAAACAAATGAACATGAGAGAATGAATTACCTTTAAAAGTGTAACTCCTTTTGATTTGAGCCTAAAGGCTTCCTTTGAAAGGATTCTGCCCAAAGGGAATCCTCTAGGATGAGGGTAGGGATGTGGAGAGAGTAAATGGGCAGGGGTTGGCCGAGCCAAAGGCTTGAGGAGTGTGTTAAATGAGGTAGAGGTGGAGGCCTTTTATAAGAGGAGAGGAGGGGCACTTTTGGAAAGTAAAGAAATATTACTTTATTTGAAAATGTGTTTCGGTTTTAAAAGGTCCCAAATTGATATAATTCGTGGATAAGGTGATAAGGGTTCGAAATCCACCCATCCAATAAGTTTTGTACATGTGTAGTGCATAGATTTTACATTATCTTTCCATTTTATTTAAATCGTCAAATAATGATGTCATCGCTGCATCATTATTATGTCATAAATAATTTAATTTATTTAATTTCTAAAAATTATAAAAGAAATACTATGATGTAGGAAATCTTTTTATCTTTCCAATTACTATTTATAATAAAAAATCTGATCATTATAACCCCGTGTAAAAAAAATTTTCGTAAAACATATGATGTTTGTGTCATTTTGACTTTTACATTAAATAAAAAGTTATTTATGTCATTTCCCAACCAAAGTGTCTCCATGGGGTCCCCAAGTTGAACCATGGCTTTTCTTGGTTGGAAATGACACATCCAATGAGGGTAGTACATGTTTCAAGCTCATCTTATTTTATTAAAGCATTATTTTTACCTTAAACTACACTAATTACCACTAATCGCGATTAAAAACTTAATAAGTTACTATTCACCAAAAAATTATTTTTATCCCATTGAACCACATTTTACTTCTTAATGACAACCATGTATGTCGTATTTTTGAAATTCAAAACACAAAGATGGAAAAAATTTCATCTAAACGGAAAAATCAGTTTTTATAAGTACCACTTAGTGGTTTCACTATTCATCAAAAACTGAATTTTTTCAGAAAAATCCCAAAAATTCACCATAAACTATATTTGATATTCCGAAATCAAAAATGAAGTCTATTTTACAAAATTCAAAACATATAAGTCAGATTAATTAATTTAATAATTAATTCCCGCTGTCAAAGCAAATAGCGTGTTTTTATGAAACAATAAGTATCAAAAGATTGACACTAGTTTAAGTCTGATTTCAAAGTAAAATTAATTCCAATGACCACTATTGGATTTAATGGTAAAAATATATTCTAATTTCAATTTAAAACCAATTAAAAAGATAATCTATTCATATAAATAAATTATATTAAAAATAGGTTTTGAATTAAATTACAACATTTTACACTATTCATTGAAAAAAAAACTTTATCGGAAAGTTACCAAAAATTTACACAAAGTAAATTTTGATGTCCCGATTCTTAATAAGAGTTTTATTTGGTCCAAAAGAATTTTTAAGAGTGAACAAAACTATATTTAATGATGGTTCAACATCAAAAGGTGATAAGTGAACCTTTAGTGAAAACTAGGGCATATACACCTAAAATTGAATTCTTTCCGTATTTTAAGCCTTTGGATAAATGTAAAAACATTTAAAAAACATATATAATCATATTTTAGTTATTTCTATCCATTCTCGCCCATACAACGTCTACATGTTATCTACCATTTAAAATAATATTATTTTATTATTAGAGTGCAGCGTAAGATTCCCAAGAAACCTGTTGTTGCGTATTGGGTACGCCATCGAGCATAGAATCCCCTTTAAAGTAATATTAATATTTTATTCACAAATATGGATAAATATGAAAATTTCATATTCTTTATTTACCTAGGGTGTTACATTTTTAATTAAAATATAGCGTGTTTTTACTATTCATTAAAATATGAAAGTTATCAGAATAATATGAAAATTTTATCCAAAGTAAATTTTTATATATTGATTCCAAATAAAAAATTTATTTTTTCAAATTCAACTTAAAAACATGTAAAAAACTAGATTTAAAGTGGATGCTTCATCAAAAGGCGGTAAAGCTGCATTTTTTGAAAAATATTTATTTTACCTGAAAAAACTATCTGGTTCTCATACCATGTTCTAGAAAATGTGTAGGATGAATAATAATGTTATAAAATTAAAAATTTAGTTAATAGTATTCATAACTGCTATTCCATAATATTATAACAATATATCATTGTTTAGAGAAATCCGGTATGGCATACTACACACGCTATCGAGGAAAATATTGGAAGAGAAATATAACCATCAAGTTATGATGGAGTGTCGTAGAGAACATGGCTATGAGAAATCCAACAATCACAAAGCCATAAATTTGTGATGATCTATGGTACCATCTGATTCATCAGATATAAGAGAACTAGGACAACATTTTTGGATTTCAATATCATTTCCCTAAAGTTTAAAATTTTGAATTAGAAGAAATACTTACTTGATTTTGGTACAATCTCTCTATTTTTGTGCCTTGAACAATTTCCACTTCATATCTTAAAGAAATGAAGTGGAATTTGTCTTCCATGAAGTGTTAGAAGATCATGCGATAGAATGATAGGTCATTCCATCTGTCTCAAACATAATGTTAACAAAAGTTATATACATAATTGAATATATGGTGAGATTAGTCTTATATGGTTCCTAAAATGGACTTATACTTAATCTATTATACCTCTTAATAAAATAAAACTAGTTTCTACTAACCAGGGACTTCCTGTAGGCCAGTGGTAGGCGATAAAGGCATGTCGTTCCCACAACCTTGTCTGATGCGACGGGTATTCCCTCATCCTGCAGGTTTTCCTTTTTCTAAAAATTCACTATTATAACATTACAGAAATAATATCAAAAAAAGTTCTAGACTTAAACAATACTAACTTATGTCTAACATAATCCATTCCAATCTTTAGGTTTATCCAAAATACTTCTGTCCAAGCTCATAGTATAAAGAAAACAATTACTAGAAATTTCATCTGCCGAGCATGTGAATACCATCATTTATCCCCCATATATCATATGATATATCTTTTTGGTCAAATTACAAACATGTGAATACCTTAATAATGTATTCTCTTGAAAAATGAATACCCATTGAACCTTAGTGAAAACATGAATGCTGTAAAAAATTTAACACTTTCCACATACCAAAATCCCAAAATTTCTATATACTCAAACCATGATATCACTTTGTCTTTATATCATTCTTGAGCTCAATAATGCTATCAAACATCTCATTATCTCTTTATCCCTTCATTATGCACATATCATCTACATTCCAAAAATATATGAATACAAATTCATGATTACCGGTACCATTCAACATATACTTTCAAATACTTTAGGAAAAAAAATAGTGTAACAATCTTTAGATGTGTCTTTATTCAATAGTACCATTACCTATACAACATAACTCTTGATAAACATAAATCATTCCACTACCTTCTTAAACCATTGACTGAGCTTGATCAATTCTTTCATCTCACATATTATTTGTAGTCTATTCATCATCATCAACATAAATACTACCCATAGGACCATTCTGATTCTCTTCATGAGACTTTTCCTTAGGTCATTGGTTTGCATAATTCCCATACATTCCACATTTAAAACATTTAATCGTTGTTGATGTCGTAGCAATACCATTATCCTTGTCCATGGTGTTAACTGAACCTTTTCTTTTACACTTACTAGATTTGTGTCCTTCTTTTCCACACCCAAAGCATCTTCCAGTTCCTTTGAAACATTCTCTTTGATGCCTCCTCCCACATGGTTTACATGAGGGAAATTGAACTTTATTTCCTCTATGATCATCATGAAACTTCATCTTTCTCTTATTAGTCGAGTCAGGAAACTTACCAAAGTTTATATTGTTGATAATATTATGAGATTGCTGATAAGTCATAATAATGATGTTTGGACTTCCAAATCCCATTTCATTTGGTTTCTCATGAAGAATATCATTCAATTTTCCATCATATCCTCCATTATTGTGAATATTCTTGTTTCTAGCCATTTTCTAAAACCCAAAAAGAATAGTGTGAGAGGAAAAAATCATTCTAGAAAAACAACATAATAAAGGGGGATTACCTTCAATATATAACATATTAGGTTTAATTCTATGATCGTTACCGTAATTCTAGGACTCTAACCTATACGTATAGTTAACCCTAGAGACATCCCTATACATACCTTATAAATATCTCTAGGGATTTCACTAACATTTTCGCATCCTAGTTTCCAAAGGTTAAATAAACCTTTCCTCTGATACCAATTGTAGAGACCCCAAACTTGACGTACATGGAAATTACATTAATTTTGCAGAATAATTAATACATATCAAAAATAGACACACAAGGACCATAATAGTTTAGTGTCTTTGGAAACTCAGAACATAATCTTCTAATCATGGTGAATGATCTTCAACATCTCCCGTAAAGATCTTCCCCTTTTGTTTTCTTACCTAAAACCTTTATTTATATCCTGAGGAAAAGAAAACATATAAAGGGTGAGCTCAAATTCTCAATAAGTGTAAGAGTGGGGAAAATAAAACAAAATATATACATTTGAACTTAAAAACACGAACATAATGTTTAAACAACAAAATCTTGAGCAATGTCATAAAACATGGCAGTACATAAGGCATAGATCATAACGGAACATCAATCATCATAAAATATCATGGGAATAAATCATGTAATTGTGGAAAACCATTAATAACAATATATTATTTCCATAGTAGCCAAGGCATTGCTGCCAAGACCATCTTAGTGGACAAAGTCCCTTTCTGAATCGAGTTCACTCCTCGTTTCAGTCCTATAACACTGAACCAGATTAACTTACTATTCCAGCCATGTCTATCTCATGAGATATAAATCTTTACCCAATGCATTAGAGGTATATATAGGTCCCACCCATCTCATATTGAAACCATTCTTACGTGTTCCATAACATAAACATAAATCATTCATCATAACCCAAAAAATAAAATGGGTTTTATAAACGGCATCCTATCATAACATAATCCATTTAAACAAAATGGATATCATTTCATCATAATGAAAGTGAAACCATGTAAATCATAGAAACATTATACTTAAAACATACAAATATGAAATAATGTCATCTTAGATGGAAAATGGTTTTGATAAAACACTTGAAATGAATTCTTGAGGAAAATATCCTTTCTTCTTCAAAATCATTTTCTTTTCACAAAATGCCATGAAATTTTAAAAGAAAAGTATTTTGTTCAAAATAGTCATGAAACCTTTTAGAGTAAGCTTCATTAAAATAAGGCGTTATAAAACTGTAAAAATCCATTCATGTCGTATAAGTTTAAAAAAAATATTATCCTCGTACTTTTGTCAGAAAAGTAAAAAAGGTACTTGTATGGTAAACAAAAGAAATATTCCATTCATAACATGTGGTAAAAGTAAAAAATGGGTAAAAAGGACTTTAAATATACATAAAAACACTTTTAGAAAACATGGACAAGGATGATAACAACAACCCCAGTAAATACTTATGAATAAACAATATCGGATAAGAACGAGATTGGAATAATTATCCCTTACCTTATGTCTGATATGCTTCGTATGTATCCATAGATCCTATATATTGATTTATATAATGTCATTGACTTATTATAGAATCATATTCATTGTTATTATATCATATATGGTTTACTTATGACTTTATATTACCCATTCTTTTGTAAATTCCATGTTAAAGTAGTGTTTTGGGTAAAATCGTTTCATTTATCGTACGTGTTTCGACTTGTTGTTCTAAATTATATCCTGATTTACTTAATTCCATAATTTGAAACATGATTTATATAGAATATATATTCATCATATGATATATCGATAAACAGAATTAAATACACCGTTCATGGAGACGGTAGGCTGTACGTACGCATGAACGCTATTTTTATTTCCTTATTCACTTGAATGGAAGTAAGTAGATGATTTATATATATATATATACATAAATACAGTAGCATTATTATGTTATATATACCATTATTATTCATTATATACACTTTATAATCAATCTTGAATGGTTTACATGGAAAATGAATCTCATCGCGTCGTGGAGACGGTAATTTGTACGTACGCACGAGCGATGATATCATTCCCATAATTATTGAAGGGAATTGGAGTGGATGATATAATATCTCATAATCATTATGATTTTATAATAACCATATATAGTTATTTTTTTACACAATTATACCCATCCAAGTAAGGTGGTGGTGGAAAAAAAATTACACCACGGCGTGGAGACGGTATTCTGTACGTATGCACGCGCGGTGATTTCATTTTTCATAGGATGGATAGAAGGTGAAATGGGGTTGTTTCATATTTATAATAACATATCAGTATATTAGATATATTAATGTTATTACTTTATAATAAAACAACTAAATAAGAAGAAGATGAAGAAGAAAGAAACTTGAAAGAATCGGTAGAAGAGATTACCTCTTCTTCGACGCACCTCTTTTAAGCTTCCTCTTAAGGCACTAGAGTTGGCCTTTTGAGAAGACTAGAACCTCTAGAATGTTTCTAGGGAAGAGAAAAAGAGAAATGGGCAGTTTTTGTTTAAGATTCAAGGCTCAAAAGGGTGTGAAGAGAAGAGAGAAGGGGTGCTCTTTTTATAAGGGAAGAGAGGGGAACCCTTGGTAACATAAGAAATATTAATTTAAAATAAATTCAAACTCACTGAAAAACATCCGAAAATGTCTCAAATACGAATATTAGATGATATATGGTTTTAATATAATCAACCAATACAATTTATACATTTGGGAATTTATTTTAAACATTATGAACTTGATTTATCCTTATTTAATCTATTTAATTTTATTTGTGGTAATAAGATTCTAATTTTTAAATTCTTATAAATAATTACTTATATGTTATGAAATGTCTATAATTGGATAATTTATGACATTTTAGACCATATAAATTTCAATTTATAATTGTTAAATATTTTTTTGATTTTTAAACAATTTTATATTATGATATTTTTATAAAATAACAATAGTATCAATTTTGATATTATTCATTTATTTTAATTTAAATAAAATACACACATAAGATATTTTATAAATAAAATATTTAATATATTAATAACATGTCATATGTATCTAGAAAATTCGTGTAGCACATTAAATATTTAATATAATATTTATTTTAGTATTTTTAAAACTATTTATTTGGTATATCTCTTAATAAAATAATTAGTACAACATTTTTGTATAATTATTTAATATAATTATTTGTCGAATAAAAATTAAAATTAAAATCCTATGATAAAGATAAATCTCATATATTTTATAATAATACTTTTACTCTAATTTATCATCTTAAAATCACAACATGTAAATTGTTATATTTATTAAATTATGAAGGTGACAGCTTTGAAATCATTTAAAATAAAATAATATAAGTGTCATAATCTTCTTTATAAAGATCAAAATGGTCAAAAATTCGGCCATTTAATGATTAGGGTTTATATATACACTAACAATAAGTCTTGGTCGCGTTTTTTGGGCCTTTATATGTGTATTATTATTTCAATAAAAACTTATTATTGATTTTTCTCTAAATAAATAATTTATGCATTATTAATGTATAAGATAATAATGTAAATAAATAATTCATAAAAATTACAAAAAAAATTCCATCATAAATAAAACATGTTAGATTTGAAATGAGTATTTATAATAGAATTTATATTTTATATAACCTTATATTAAAAAAAAGTTTAATTATTAAATTTTGAGTGAGACACATTTCACTTTCTTTTAAATAAAATAAATTAAAGGTCTTAATCACATCCAAGTGGTTTCCAATGGATTCCATTTCGACCAAAATATGCCATAGGACAAAATATAAACATCAAATAATATTATTAAAAGTTTTAGGGTAATTTTATAATATTATATTTACCCTCAATTACCCGATTTACCTTTAACTATTGTAAATAAACTTTAATGTAGTTACTATTCATAGTGCCCAAAAATAAAAAAGTATCCTATTAAAATAATTTGGACCTACTGATTCCAAATATGGAATCCATTTTTTCAAATTAAAATCACAGAAGATGCAGAAATTAATTTAAAATTAATCTCGTTGTTAAGAAAATGAGTTTTAAAAGTTAAAACATTGCAAAAGATTGAAATGATTTTACCTAGGAATTCAATGTAAAATCAATGATAATGAAATAAATTATATTAAATGGTAAAAATATATTATATTTATACTATAAAAACATTAAATATTATAATTTAACCATATAAATTATTGTGTTGAAAAAAGTTGTTTTTAATTAAAATATAGTGTGTTTTTACTATTCATTAAAATATGAAAGTTATCAGAATAATATGAAAAATTTATCCAAAGTAAATTTTTATATCATTATTCCAAAGAAGAATTGTATTTTGTCAAATTGAACTTATAAACATGTAAAAACTAGATTTAAAGTGGGTGCGCCATCAAAAGGCGGTAAAGCTGTATTTTTTGGAAAATGCTTATTTTACCTAAAAAATTTATCTTGTTCTCATACCATGTTCTAGAAAATGTGTAAGATGAATAATAATGTCATAAAATTCAAAATTTAGTTAATACTATTCATAACGGCTATTCCATAATATTATAACAATATATCGTTGTTTAGTGCAATCCGATATTGCGTACTACACACGCTATTGAGGAAGGTCGTGATTGCATGTAATGCAAGCCAAGTTAGGGATGTGTGTAGTGAAAGCTCCATTTGGTGTTGCATATAAAATAATTAAAACACTTATTTCATTTATACATTAAACAAATCTATACTTACTATTGCGTAGAATAATTTCTACAAAACGAACTTGAAATTGTGTGTAACACGAGCCAAGAATAGTGTTGTGTATACGGTGTTGTGTATAGAACAAGCTAATTTTTGTGTCGTGTACAACACAAGACATCAATGAAATTAAAAATAATAATTCTCATAAAATATAGGGTTCTTACATATATGACCCCCCACATTTAAATAGAATTATTTTGTGAATTTACTAGAAAAACATGGTCATGTAAGATCCCATAAAAGATGTTTCTAGACTAGGAATCTCCCAATTTAGTATAATTGAGGGCCACCACATTCAACTAATAACATGTTTTTTATAGATGATCCATATTTCATTTAGGCCTAGTAGGTAATTAATTCCTCCCATCGATGTCGCTATGATTTCAAGACATTCTTAGTCATACATGAATATTACTCATATGACATTATCCTCAAAATACCAAGAAATAAACCACACATAACTAAATTTTACATTCAATAACCACTTAGTTCATTTAAATTGGTAGAATATATCATAAAAGGATGGAAGATTTCTTTCCACAATAGGTATCTAAACTAATCCATTTGATTTAAAAGATACATTTTTCTATCCAATAAACAAAAAAATATATTTATACAATCCTTAAGGAAAGATAAAATAGAAACAAATATCATAAAGAGTGAAATACTAAAACAAAATCCAAAACCTAACAGCCACCTATTATTCCAACACTATTATAAAAACCACTCCTCCATGACATACAAATAACTACTTATTAAGCATGATAAATAATGAGGAATATCACATTATCTTATGAGTTTTGTCCCACAAATTCTAATTGAGGTACCAACTCATCATTAAATGTAAACCCTAACCCATATTATTGATGTCATATTACCTCATGAAAACCAAAAACCATCAAACCCACACAAATTATTATGTTAGGGTGTCTCATATAGACATGATAAATTTACATAAAATAAAATCTTTATCTTGATAGAAAACTCACACTGCCAACCAATGTGATTGAATGAATGATTTCTTATAGTATGGCACTCTAGCCAAAGAGGTATGGCTAGGTGATATAATATAATTTTTAACTCCTGGTTAGATCCCTCTATCATGTGAAACTTCCCACATCCTAGCTATTAGTATTCTCTGTATGATAATAATATCCTAGAGGTGGTTGTGTTGATATATCAAAATTACTCCTACCTCTAACAACTCTTACCCCCCCCCACCAAAGTTTTTAGAGATTCCTCCAACAAATAGAATACATAGCCTATAGAAAGGTGGTTTTTGACTTCAATTTTATCTTTAACTAATACTTCTAGATATGAAACCACTCTGAATAATCATATGGAAAAAATTTCATATTCCAAATTTAAATTTCATCACTACTTTGAATATTATCAACTAAAAGCACTTTCATTATGACTTGAATGTAGGAGGGATACAAAAAGTAATAACCACGTCTCGAAGATCTCTCTAGAGGCCTTGATCAAACTCCAAAGACAAAAGTAATACATTAAATATAATTTAAAAGAAGTACCTAATTTTTGACTCTCAACATGTACTCAATCAAGGACTTACCTCATAGAATATGGACTAGTAATTTCTGAACTGAAGTCATCCTAAATATTATTGGATGGCACTTACAGAACAAAATCATGATATCCCACCATAAAAGAGTATTCATATCTCAATTAGAACTAAAAAATGACATCCATTAACTTTTTTCCTATAAATTAATCCCAATTAAATAACCCCAATCTAGTTACTAGGTTTTTGAACCAATTTTACAACATAATTTTAAAACTCCAACTGGTCCTCTCTCACTCCAGGATCAATCTCACCTTGAAAATAAATGAGGCCTTGTTATTGTAATATATTAAAGGTAATAATTCAATAAATAATACAATACTGATAATATATAACAACCATTCACTTGAAAATAAGGTTATTACTAAGCTCAAATGATGAAGGAATCTCCTTATCATCATGGGAGAAGATATATCTTAGTTAGGTCTTTGAATTGATGCCTCATCACTCTAATAATAAGTGATGAAAGGTTCACCTACTAGAATGGGATCATCACAACCCTACCTCTAAATATTAGTTGGCTATCTATGGGTGGAATCCTATATTTGATAGTATATAACCATATTTACTAAATAATGTTCTGGTGAGCTTCCATGTGATGGATACAAAATGTCATAACTAACCACTACACGACGCATGTACCATTTTGAATGTACCCTGAAACTAATGCCTCGTAACTTTTAATTAATCAATAGACTAATAAGTAATAGTTAATGGATATTTTAGATGATATTATAAAAAATGGATTTAAATAACCTTAATATGCTATAAAAATTATTATTTAAACATGAATTTTATAACCTTGCTGTTAAACTTTGTGGTTTCAATAGGAATAACCATATTTTGAAAATTATATATACAAGTTTGTATAAATAAAATATACTGATAAATAAGTAATTAATTATTAATATAATTTTAAAAGTAAAATTTGTTCAATTATATTATTATTAATCCTATTTAGTTTATTTTAATTAATTTAATGTTCAATTTTGATATAAAAACTTTTTATACTTTTGAAAAAAAAAATCTTTGGAAAACTTCTTTTCATCATGTCTGTGGGTTTATTTATAAATTAAATTCTATCAATTATATATTTTTTATTTTAATAAATAATATTATATTATTAGGTCAACATAATTTTTTCTCATAATGAATAATAAGAAAAATAAAAATATGTTACCATTGTTAAGGTTAAAACAGATTAATAAGGGTTAAACTAAATAAATAAGTGTTAAAATGACTTAAAATTTATCTAAATTATATAGGGTGGATATATTTTGACCTTATCCCTTCTATGTTTTTTTGATGGTCTGTTTTGGATCCATTTATTGTGTGTAAAATGAAAGTATATTTTATTCTTATCAAAAAAACCATGTGTGTCCTCTCCCCCACTTATAAATAGACACTCCATCTTTTCTCCTCCTATCACTTCAAGAGAATATTTTCAAAAAATACCTACCCAAATACCTTAATTACATCTATATCTATAATATATATCGCCTAGTTTTTTCATAAAACCATCCTAGTAAGGCTCTAGGTGTAAACCTAAAGAGATTTTCTGAAGAATAGGTATAATTCTTAACCACGTGTTTTCCTTTTATTTATTATTCAATATCCTTGAAATATTATTCATACATAGTGATATAATAATATCAATATATCCTATATATTTAGATTTTATTATTTTAATTTAATAACCAACATCCATCTTCCCTTGCATCAAATGGGAAATGAAACCATTGATAGAGTGTAAGGAGGACTACCACCTCGTGAACCGATATAATTTTTTTTCCAACACCACATATTATGGATTGATATAAATATGGAATTAATGTTTATATATATTATATTTATGTCATAATTATACTCATATAATTATAATATCACATCTAAATTTTTAACTTCCAATTCGTTTGAAAACAATAATGTCGCTCATGCGTAAATTTGGACAACCCCTCCTTGAAGCGATGTGATTTATTTTTCATTTAATTTTTACATGAATGTTAGTAATGATATATTTAATTAATATATAAGATATATATGATATAAAAATTATATTTTAAATTTTAATTATTATTTAATTTTTTTCATTCCATCCATCTAAAAAATTAAAACAACATTCCTCTGTACATACAGCCTACCATCTCCAAGAGCAGTGTAACTCATTTTTGTACCTATAATTTTATTGATGACTCTAAATATGTATATAATGAATATATGTGATATTTATATCATTATTTATATTATTTATATTATTTAATCATGATCAATTTACAAAGTCCAAAACTACCAAAACCAAAACATACATGAAAAACAAAGTAGTTATTACCAGACACAATGACTTTAACAAAACTTTATTAATAAAACTACTTGAAAAGTACCCTATACCAACTATTATAAATTTTTTTTAAGGATATAGAACCATTGGTATATTCAATAATAATGGTTCTATGAACCATGGGGATTATTGTAACGCCCCGACCCTAGTTACCCAGATTCGGTGCATTATTACATAACATTGGAATGATCACAAAAGATCAAGTCTCGAAAGACCGATTAGTTTAGTAGTCTTGGAAACACTAGATATATTCATAAGTATTACATTACTTCATAAAGTAAAAAAAAAACTACAACAACATATTGTCTTCATAACCCCTCATACTATCCCTACAGGTCATTCATAAATTACTTCTTTACATCCTCGGGAAAATAAAACATTGAAAGGGGTGAGCTCAAATGCTTAGTAAGGATAACAATATAGCGAAAACGTTCATAAATAAGCATAAACATTTAAGGAAGTGTATAACTAAAACAAAAGACTTTTAAACTTGAACTTCAGCATAAAATGGAAAAGATAAAATGAAATAATTCCATTTACATATTCACATGGATATTCTACTAGTAGAATAACAACATACAATATCAACAACCACTTTCATAATGATGGAATGCATAATTCCATACTATCATAGCCACATAGTCAAGGACTTGTGCCAAGACTACAAATAATATTTTTTTCAAGTCTTTGTGCCAAGACCCTAGTTTGTCTCATGAGACCTACCGATTCATTGAAGAGCTATAGTGGGCTCCACCCGCCACTTATTAAGTCCAATGAATTCCTCATCTGAACAGGTTTAAACATAACTTAAACATTCTTATTAAAACTAGCATAAGAAATGTCAATACTTTATCCATAAACCATGAATGGTATAAAAATAACACATCTATAGTAATAAATATCACAAAACCTTCAATACAATATGGAAGTTTTGTATCATAATAAATCAACTTCAAATAAGCTTAAAATTCATCAAAGGATGTTGACATAGAAGAAATCAAAACTATTTGAGAGAAATATCTCTTTTTTTGAAATCATTTAAAAGTCACATAATTATAAAATAAAAAATTTACTCTGAAAATATACTTATAATCTGGTAAGGGAATATTTTAATATTTTATAACGGTGGAAAATAGTCGTACCTTCCGTATAAGTTAAAAAACATTCTTACCTTAATTCTGTCGAAAAGGTTAAAAACGACCTTGTTTGGAAATCAACAGAAATATTCCTTTATAAACTTCTTATAAAAAGTCAACAAGGGTATCAATTACTTTAACCCATAGTATTAAAAATAGTAAGAATGATTTGAAATACATTTTTAAGAAACATGGATGTGGATGATAAATAGGTCCCATTAGATAATTATGTATAAACAACCTCGAGTAATGAAGAGATTGTGAAATAAACTCTTACCTTGTACTTTCCCTTGGTTGAGGTTAGGTTAACCTCATGTATAATGGTGAAATAATTGTTATTAAATTATAAAATAATAATATACATTAATATGATATCATATATGATCTTTTAACATTGCTTTGTTAATAATATCTTAGTATTATCGTCGTTTCGGGTGTTAACTTACTCATTTTCTTTTATATGTTTTGTTACATAATCCATGTTTGTTATGGATAGGTTGTATCTTATTCATATCCAAAATTATATCAAGTCCTTAATCATTATTTTTAATCATAAAATGAAAATTAGTCTTGAATGGATACGATGGGGAACGAATCTCATCATGTTCGTGGAGACGGTAGTCCGTACGTACGCCCGAGCGACAATATCATTCTTTTGATATTAAATTAATATATAATTGGATGTTATATCATATATACAGAATCAATATCATGTTATAATTATTATTTACATGAATTATACGTCATTATTATACCCATCTAAATAATAATATATTGAATAACAATTACACCACGACGTGGAGACGGTAGGCCCTACGTACGCACGTATGGTGATATGTCATTAAAGGGATGGATAGAATAATGAATATGGTTGTACCATATTTATAATAACATCACAGTATATAGAAGACACTGGATCTATTATATTATAATGGAAATAACAAGTAAAGAAGAAGTTGAAGAAGAAAGGAACATGAAAGAGGGTGGTGAAAACATTACCTCTTCTTCGGGTTCTTCCTTTTGATTTGATCAAAAGGGCTCCTTAGGTTCCATTTCTGATAAAAATAAGGCCTATAGGTTGAATTGAGAGATGTTGAGAGGATAATTGGGCAGAGTTTGGCAGAGCCAAAAGGCTTTGAAGGTGTTAATTAGTGAGTAGGGGGTGTCCTTTTATAAGAGGGGTGAGGGGAACCTTTGTAAAAGCTCGAAATATTATTTATAATAAATTCATATTTGGTTTCTAATGGCTCCAAAGTGGATTTTTTAAAGTTTAAGGTGGGTTTGGGTCGAAATACTTTCAACCAATAGATTTTAGACATGTTTGGGTCACTATATTAACCTTATCATTTATATTTAACTCTTAGTTAAATAGTTTGACATTTACAATGTCTCTTTGTATTTTTATATTATATAGTTAAAAACATATTATATACATTCAAGATACCCCAAAATGGTCCATTAATGATACAACTATCAAAATATAAGTCCTTTGGCCGAACCTTAATTTTTAGGAACATAATATCAATCAATAATATAATTTTTTTTTTAAAATATCTTTTATGTCAATTTTGACAATATTGGGTATTTTGTTTTTGATAAATTCATAACAGCATTATTAATTCAACACAAATTCATATACCCAATCCTAATAGGTCATATTAACCTAGAAAATTATTTTAATTCGTAAAAAGTCTCAAATTACATTTATTTGGATATTTATAATATCAATTATTTTAATATTTCATTAATTAGGTAATTACTGCATCACCATTGTGTCATAAATAAATTAAATTATTGAATGTCTAAAAATTATAAATAAAATACAATTATGTAGGAAATATTTTTATATTTCTAATTAATATTTATAATCGAATTTATCTTACGTATAACCCTATATTAAAAAAATAGTTATTAAACTTTGATTTTAACTTTTTTAACTCTTCTTTGAATTAAATAATAATAAATGTACTATTCTAATACAAGTGGACCAAAATGATAATATTATATTCCTAAGGTTGTTTGTGGTCGAGATACACTTGTCCAATAGAATTAGGACATGTGTTAGGGTAATACTAATATCATTTTTACCCTTAATTACCGTATTTACTTTTAACCGTGGTAAATAAAAGTAAAAAGTTACAATTCACCAAAAATTATTTTTATCTTATTGAACCACATTTTACTCCTTGATATTAACCATGTCTCTCATATTTTCGAAATTCCACTCACAGAATCTGTAAAATTAAGTTTTATGTAAATTTCCAAATTCACCTAGGAGGTGGGTAAAAGACGATGAAAAGTTCAATAAAATTTTTATATATCTAAAATTATTCTAAACTAAATCCAATGAATCACATTAAAATTTTATAATTATTATGTATCTTTTTTTACCTAAATTAAATTTAAATAAAATAAATAATTATTTAAATAAAAATTCGGTTTTAAACTTTAACTCAGTGTTTTTTCACTATTCATCAAAAATTGAATGTTTTCAAAAAAATACCAAAACTTCACCCTAAGCTAATTTCGATATTCCGAATCCAAAAATGAAGTCCATTTTGAAAGATAAAATTTATAAAATTTTAAAAAAGTGGTTTTTATTATTCATAACTACTAGTTTGATTGGTTGTGGTGTGTGTTAGAACTCAAAGTTGCGTACCACACACGCTACTGTATTATTCAAAGAGAAGCATATAATGGAAGCTTGGGGTGTTACATTCTCCCATCCTTCAAATAATTTCTTCGTAAAAATTTCTAGAATACTGCAGCATGAAAATACTTTGGTGATTCTTCATTATATGTTCCTCAAGTTCCCACTTTGCCTCTTCCATTTTATGGTTTCTCCATAGAACTTTTACCAGACGAGTCATCTGGTTTCTCAGCACTTGTTCTCTTGTATCAAGAATCTTGATGGGCTATTTGCAATAAGACAGATCGGGTTCCAGTTCTAATTCCTTGTAAGTGACTACATGCGTTGGGTCAGGCATGTATTTTCTTAACAATGATACATGGAACACATCGTGAACTTTGGAGAGACTTGGCGGCATTGGAAAATAGTAAGCTACAGCCCCAATTCGTTCTAGAATTTCGAATTGTATGATGTACCTAGGACTCAGTTTACCTTTCATACCGAAATGTATAACTCTCTTCCATGGAGATACCTTCAATAAAACTTGATCTCCCACATGAAATTACAAATCCTTCCTTCGGTTATCGATATAGTTCTTCTGCCTACTTTGATCTACTTTGATGTGGTTTTGGATTACCTTCACTTTTTCCATCATTTCCTCCACCAGTTCTGGTCCTACAAGTTTTCTTTCACCAATGTCATCCCAACAGGTTGGTTTGCAACCTCTCTTTCCATATAACCCTTCATATGGTGTCATCTAAATATTTGAATGAAAGCTATTGTTATAGGAAAATTCTACCAGAGGTAAATATTGATCCCACATACCCTGAAAGTCAAGTGAGCAAGATCTCAACATGTCTTCTAAGGTATGAATATTCTGTTCTGGTTGTCCATCCATTTGAGGGTGTTAGGTAGGGCTCAAATAAAGTTTAGTATCCAGGGCTTTCTGAATACTTTTCCAAAATCGTGATGTAAAACGGGGATCATGATCCGAAAAAATTGAAAGGGGTACTCTAGGAAGCCTCAAACCTTCAATAATATATAGTCTTACTAGACGTTAAAGTGGTAAATCTTCCCTTATAGCAAGAAAATGTGCTGAATTTGTAAAACGATCAACAATGACTCATATTGCATCGTTCCTTCTAGGAGTCTTTGGTAGTCCCATGACAATGTCCATCGTGATATTATCCCATTTCCACTCAGGTATGGGAAGAGGTTTCATGACTCCTCCAGGTTGTTGCCTTCCAGCTTTCACTTGTTGACAAACCATACATCTTGACACAAAATCAACAATCTCCCTCTTCATGTTGTCACACCAAAAATGTTCTTTTAAATCTATAAAAATTTTGGTGCTCCTAGGGTGTATAGAGAAATTGGAACTATTGAGCATCGTCCAACAATTACCTTTTTAGATCATGTATATTGGGAACACAAAGTCTCTTCCAAAATTTCAAAATTCCATATTCATACAAAAAGTGACTCAATCTCCCATCATTCATAACTTTAATCTTCTTTTGAAACTCTTCATAATCGGTCTGAGAACTCTTTATCCTTTCTAGTAAAGATGGTTTTGAAACCATTTGAACAAGATTTGATGTTTCACCTTCCATGGTGATTCCCATATGCATATTTACTAGATCCAGGTATATAGGATCCTTTTCAACTCTCATCTTGTTCAAAACTCCATGATATTTTCTACTCAAAGCATTTTCCACCTTATTTTCCTTCCCCAGGTGGTAGTGTATCATGCAATCATAATCCTTGAGTAGTTCAATCCATCTCCTTTGCCTCATGTTGAGTTCTTTCTGTAAGAAAAAATACTTCAAACTCTTGTGATCAGTATAAATCTCACATTTTTCACCATAGAGATAATGTCTCCATATCTTCAAAGAAAATATTACAGCAGCTAACTCAAGATCATGAGTAGGATAGTTTTTCTCATGAATTTTCAATTGTCGTGATGCAATGGAAATAACTGTATCATTCTGCATAAGGACACAATCAAGTTTATTCTTAGATGCATCACTATAAATAATGAACTCATCATTCCCCGGTGGTAGAGTCAATATAGGAACATTGACTAATCTTCTCTTCAGTTCTTCAAAACATTATTCACACTCTTTTTTCCAAACAAATTTAACCCCTTTACGTGTGAGCTTCGTTAATGGGTTTTCCAATTGGGAAATGTTCTGGAAAAAATGCCGATAATAACCTGATAATCCAATAAAAATTCGTACCTCAGTAGTACTCGTCGAGGCTGGCCATTTTTGGATTTCCTTGGTCTTAGAAAGATCAACAAAGATTCCATCCTTAGAGACAATATGGCCAAGAAAAGAGATCTCCTAAAGCCAGATTTCACACTTTCTAAGCTTCCCATATAATTCATGTCTCCTAAGAGTCTTCAAGATAATGCGCAAGTGATTTTCATGGTCTTCATAGCTTTTGGAATATACCAAGATATCATCAATAAATACAACTACAAAATCATCGAGATATTCCTTGAAAACTCTTTTCATTAGATCCATGAAAATAGAGGGTGTATTAGTCAGCCCAAAACGCAATACTGTAAACTCATAGTGCCCGTACCAAGTTCGAAATGTTGTATTTGGAATGTCTTCCTTCTTCAAACACAACTGATGGTATCAATATCAAAGGTCAATCTTTGAAACGTATTGAGATCCATGCAGTTGGTCAAATAAATCATCAATGCGAGGTAGGGGATACTTTTTCTTTATTGTTATAGCATTGATTTCCCTGTAGTCGATACATAACCTCATAGATCCATCTTTCTTCTTAACAAAAAGGATAGGGACTCACCATGGATAAACACTAGGGAGAATAAATCTATTATTACTGAATTCATCTAGTTTTTTCTTTAGTTCCACTAATTCCACAGTGGCCATTCTATAAGGGGTCTTTGATATAGGCCTTGAACCAGGAATTAAATCAATGGAAAACTCAATTTCTTGTTCTGGAGGATGTCTAGGTAAATCTTACGGAAACACATCTGCATATTATTTCACAATAGGAACATCCTCTATTTGAACATTCCTTTCTTTACCCATAGTTATTTCATTCTCTTCCGAATAATTGAATTTAGTTGAGCTACTGGGGGTGGATCTAGATAAGAATCAGGTGGTGATGATTCTGCTCTAAAGATAAGGTGCTCCTTATCATCATCATCAAAAATCATAACCTCCTTATTCTTATGATAAATCTTCGCATCATGGTCTGAAAGAAAATCCATACCAAGGGTTATATCAAATTCAATCATGGGTATGATGATGAGATCAGTAGATAAAGAACATTTATGTGCTTTAATGGGGACTGATTCACAAAACTTTGTAGCAATGATACTTCCCCTATGATTTTTAACTGAAAAATCCCTTGTTAAATCAAATTGGAAATATCTAATTTTCTTAGAAAACTGGGAATATATGAAACAATGTGGTAATCCAAAATCAAATAAAGCATTTTCTAAACTTGAGGAAACCATTAAATTACTTGCCACCATGTCTTTCGGAGCTTCTACCTTAGAATTAGTGATAGCATAAGCTTGGCCTTGATCCCTTGGAATTTTCTGAGTTAAGTTCCCCTGACGCTTAGGACATTCATTTGCATAAAGTCCCATATCCCTGTAGTTATAGCATTGAACATCAGTATCTTCTTTCTTACCCTTTAAATCACGAGCTTAGTGGCCTTTTTCACCACACTTATAACAAACTCTCATTCCCTTTAAGCAAGTACCGGGGTGTTTCTTCCCACATTTGTTACACGATGAATATTCAACTTTTCCCTTCTTCCCCTTATTTCCATTCCTAGAGTGATCAACAGATCTCTTCTTCTCTTTATTTTCTTTAAAGTTGTAAGACTTAGAGAATTATTTTTTATGTCTTGATAGCACATGAGACAATATCTCCGTACGGCGATAAGGATTGTGACACTAATGCTCGACAAAGAAATTGTTTTAACCCATCAAAGAAACAATCAATCTTACTTATTAGGTTACTTATATAATCTCCATCATACCTTACTAACCTTGTAAAGTTAGCCTCATACTTTGCAATATTCTCATCCACCATTTTTCTCAGACTCAGAAATTGCCTTTCAATATCTCCTCGATGGTCACGAGGAAAGTATTTTTCTAAGAAAAGCTCTTAGAACCATATCCATTCCATATTTGATACTTCATCGCCTTCCTTTGTGTTTTGTGTCAATGAACACCATTGATCAACATATCTAGTGAGGCGATAAACTTCCATGATAACTTTTTCCCTTTCACTACTCCCCAAAGCCTGAAATATTTTCTCTTGGGAACTTATCCATTGCTCAGCTACTAAGTGATTTGTACCCCCATTAAATGTTGGTGGTTTTGCCTCATGAAGAGATCTAACATTGATCCTCCATGTTGTGAATCAGTGTGCTCCTTATGCGTAAGGTTATTATTCATAACCTGAGTGAGTTGTCCCAGTATAGTGATTAGCTGATCCGAACCAGTTGCATCACCAACTCCACTATAATTATCTTGAGCAGGAGTGAAATCCCTACATGGAGTGTGTGCATTGATACAGATTCTATTTCTTCTACTAGGCACCATTTCTAAACAATGGAATAAACTAGATTAGTTTATGAATCGCAATACATAAATCGAAACTTGTAAAACACTTAACATAAAGTGAACAGTTTATGGATATAATCCATAATCATAAAAATGTTTTCTTTGAGGAAGTATATACTCATAAACCCTTCATAATGGTTTGTAATGAAAATGAGAATTATCCTAATCATATCCCCCAGGAGTTTCGTAACCAAGAGAGAAGCAAGGCCCGTTGTCATGCATCAGTTCTCGTTCGAGTCTAGCTCAAAGCGGTGTTTTCGGGTTTTACCCCTAGGTACATCTGTGCCAGAGCCACCTCTACCTGCTCGTATCTAGATAGGGATGTATTTCTCGAAAAACTCACAAAATCTCTACAATACCAAAATTCTAGGAAGTTCTTCTATACTAATCCTCAAATTCCATCTTATATCTATGTGCTCTAATCAGAGTTTATCTAAATCTAGCTTCCAATGTTTGTACTAAACTTCCTCTGATACCAACTATAACACCCCGACCCCAGTAACCCAGATTCGGTGCATTATTACATAACATTATCATGATCAAAAAATATCAAGTCTCGAAAGACCAATTAGTTTAGTAGTCTTGTAAACACTAGATATATTCATAAGTCTTACATTAAATCATAAACTAAAAAAACTACAACAACATCTTGTCTTCATAACCCCTCATACTATCCCTGAAGTTCATTCATAAATTACTTCTTCACATCCTGGGAAAAATAAAACATTGAAAGGGATGAGCTCAAATTCTCAGTAAGGATAACAATATAGTAGAAACTTTCATAAATAAGCATAAATATTTAAGGCTGTGTATATCTAAAAGGACCTTGTTTGGAAATCAACAGAAATATTACTTTATAAACATCTTATAAAAAGTCAACAAGGGTATAAATTACTTTAACCCGTAGTCTGTAAAATAGTAATAATTATTTTAAATACATTTTTAAGAAACATAGATGTGGATAATAAAGAGGTCTCAGTAGATAATTACGTATAAACAACCTCGGAGAATGAAGAGGTTGTGAAATAAACCCTTACCTTGTAATTTACCTTGGTTTAGGGTAGGTTAACCTCATGTATAATGGTGAAATATTTTTTATTAAATTATAAAAGAATAATATACATTAATATGATATCATATATGATCTTTTAACATTGCTTTGTTAATAATATCTTAGTAGTATCGTCATTTCGGGTGTTAACTTACTCATTTTATTTTATATGTTTTGTTACATAAGTCGTGTTTTTCATAGATTGGTTGTATATTATTCATATCTAGAATGATATCAAGTCATTAAACGTTATTTTTAATCATAAAATTAAAATTAGTCTTGAATGGATACGATGGGGAATGAATCTCATCGCGTTCGTGGAGACGGTAGTCCGTACGTACGCACGAGCGACAATATCATTATTTTGATATTAAAATAATATATAATTGGATGTTATATCATATATAAAGAATGATTATAATGTTATATTTATTATTTACATGAATTATACATCATTATTATACCCATATAAATAATAATATATTGAATAACAATTACACCACGACGTGGAGACGGTAGGTCGTACGTACGCACGTATGATGATATGTCATTCAAGGGATTGATAGAATTCTGAATATGGTTGTACCATATTTATAATAACATCATAGTATATAGAGGATACTGGAGTTATTATTTTATAATGTAAATAACAAGGAAAGAAGAAGTTGAAGAAGAAAGGAACCTGAAAAAGGGTGGTGAAAACATTACCTCTTCTTCGGGTTCTTCCTTTTGATTTGATCAAAAGGGGTCCTTTGGATGGCTTTCTGATCAAACTAAGTCCTCTAGGTTGAATTTAGGGATATTTATAGGATATTTTGTTAGAGTTTAGTCGATCCAAAAGGCTTTGAAGGTGTGAATTAGTGAGTAGGGGGAGTGTCCTTTTATAAGAGGGGTGAGGGGAACCTTTGGAAAACCTAGAAATATTATTTTACAATAAATTCATATTCGGTTTCTAATGGATCCAAAGTGGATTATGTAAATTTTAATGTGGGTTTGGGTATAAATACTTTCAACCAATATATTTTAGACAAGTTTGTGTCACTATATTAACCTTATCATTTATATTTAACTCTAAGTTAAATAGTTTGACAATTACCATGTCTCTTTGTATTTTTATATTATATGGTTAATAAACTTACTATATACATCCAAGAGACCCCCAAGTGGTCCATTAATAATACATCTATCATGACATAAGTATTTTTTCCGAACCTTATATTTTTAGGAATATAATATCAATTAATAATATAATATTTTTTTTAAAAACTCTTTTATGTCAATTTTGACACTATTGGGTATTTTGTTTTTGATAAATTCATAACAGCATTATTACTTCGAAACAAATTCATATAACCAATCCTAATATGTCATATTAACCTAGAAAATTATTTTAATTCATAAAAAGACTCAAATTACATTTATTTAGATATTTATAATATCAATTATTTTAATATTTCATTAATTAGGTAATTACTGCATCACCATTGTGTCATAAATAAATTAAATTTATTTAATGTCTAAAATTTATAAATAAAATACCATTATGTAGGAAATATTTTTATCTTTCTAATGAATATTTATTATCTAATTTATCCTATGTATATCCCTATATTAAAAATGTTTTAGTTATTAAACATTGATTTTAACTCTTTTAACTCTTCTTTGAATTAAATAATAATAAAAGTCCTATTCTAATCCAAGTGGAACAAAATGATAATATTATATTCATAAGTTTGTTTAAGGTCAAGATAAAATTTCCAATAGAATTAGGACATGTGTTAGGGTAATATTAATATCATTTTTACCCTTAATTACTTTATTTACTTTTAATCGTGGTAAATAAAATTAAAAAGTTACTATTCACCAAAAATTATTTTTATGTTATTGAACCACATTTTACTCCTTGATATTAACTGTGTCTCTTGGATTTTCAAAATTCCACTCACAAAAGCGGTAAAATTATGTTTTATGTGAATTTCCAAATTCTCCTAGGAGGTGGGTAAAAGACGGTGAAATGTTCAATAAAATTTTTATATATCTAAAATTATTCTAAACTAACTCCAATGAATTACATTGAACTTTTATAGGTATTATGTATCTATTTTGACATTAATTAAATTTAAATAAAATAAATAATTATTTAAATAAAAATTCGGTTATAAACTATAACTTAGTGTTTTTTCACTATTAATCAAAAATTGAATGTTTTCAGAAAAATACCAAAACATCACCCTAAGCTAATTTCGATATTCCAAATCCAAAAATGAATTCCATTTTGAAAGATAAATTTATAAAATTTCAAAAAGTGGGTATTACTATTCATAATGGCTAGTTTGATTGGTTGTGGTGTGTGTTAGAACTCAAAGTTGCGTAGCACACACGCTACTTTATTATTCAGAGAAGTGTATCGTGGATGCTTAGGGTGTTACAATTATAGTCATCAGTATAGGGTTGTACCAATGGTTTCCTTTGAAACCTTTGGTATATCACATAGCAAAATTAGAATAACCACAGTTTGAAGTAAACTATGGGTATATATGTGTACTAATTGTTCAAGAAACCCTGGCTATAGAATCCTATCCAATAGTGATATATATGAATAGTCTATAGAATCATTGGTATAGCTTTATATCCCCACTGAATAGTAGTACCTCTTCCAAATCCTATAAATAAATTACAAACAAAAATACACATTTAATCCAGTAAAAATATTATATATTTAGTATATAACAATCTGGTTATAAAGAGTTTTAAAACCATTTACAATCATAAAACATACATATACAATCCAAAAAATTCGATCAGTTTATTTATTAAATATCATACATACAAGTATTTTTACTGTCAAATGAAAATTAGAGTTGGTCAATATCTCCCTTATCAACACTAGTGAAATCATAATCATCACTAGTATCCTTATTAGTGTCATTGTCTAGAGATCCAACATCATCGTGTTTAGAAACATCATCATTATCATCATCAATAGAAATATCATTAACTCGTTTTCCACTATGAACCTCATTAACATCACTTGGTGTGTCATATAAAGAGCTCATTGTTTCAAGACATGAATCGAAAACATTATCAACCTTTGATGGAAATGATATACATATAACCATAATAGATTTTACAAACTATTTGCTGACCATTTTACCTCTTTCATTCTCCTTTATAGCTTTTTTTTTTGCCATAGTTTCTTCTCCATGGGTTTTTTTAGCTCAATGGTGTGAGATCATTGATAGTCACATTATGAGGACCAATGCCTAGTGGGGATGATGTTTTTCCCAAGTCGACATTGGACTCTACCTTGGTTCTCCTCACCTAATTCCTGTCTCAAATGATCATTTTGACCAAATATGTCAAATTATTTCTCATCTAGGGCCTATAAGGAACACTCTTCAAAATATAAATAAGTTATTTAAATATGAATTACATATCAAAATTAGAAATATTAATAAAAAATAATATTTTCTTGAGTTTGTGAATTTATAGCACTTCCATCCTTTTCCCTATTACTCGAGAAACATAGTTCTTATCGAGGAATGTGACTATTGATTCCCAATGTTTCTTTTGGAAAATTACATTGATTACTATAACAGTAAATTATTGAATAATATTAAAATGATAAAAAAGGTAAAAAATGATTGTGAAGACATGTGAGATTAACTTTCTTCTCACATCATGTTAAAACTTCCCCTTATTATATTAAATTATAGTGGTGAGACACTATGTGGTACTAACATCAATTATCACATTAGATTAAGATGAAACGGAATGGATATACCTGTGATTAAGTGAATGTCAAGCTCAGATGGGAAGTATAGCTAGGGGAAGTTATGTTAGATTAATAATATAGTGAATAGAACATTTTAATGTTACCAATTTAAGCTTCATAGGATTTAAACACAAAATATAATGAATTAAAATTTAATATATTGAAGAAGTACATAAAATGAAGAATATTCAAACTAGATCATATGTTATGATTCATAAATGAAACCCATATTAATTAACTTCATTGTCTTTATCCATCAATTATTTCAAATTATGAACTAACTATATCATATGATATAATTCATAAATGATATTAAATATCAATTAACTACATGGTCTATATCCATCAATAGTTATAATAGTGTTCAATTGTATACTATTATATACAGACCACATATCATTTAATATTTTTTGTTCTTTTTTAGTATTTCCAATGCACTTGGTAATAGATTCATATGTAAATGATATAATTTTATGATATTGTGTAGTTGTACAGTTTTAATTGGTTCCAATACATAAACCAATTCACTTTGTAATAGTTTTATATGTTATCATAAATTATTTTATCACATTGACTACCAAATTCCAAATTTGAGTACTTCTTCAGTACTTAAATCCCCCCTTAATTTGATGCATTCAAAATGAAAATTATCTAATTCTAATGATAAAATTGATTATCTACACTTTTATAAAAAATTTCATGAAATTTATGGTGGAAAAAGGCCATGTCCTCCCCTATATATATTGGTAAAAACTCCTCTAATGGACTACATGAATTCCAATGAGAAACCTGTTAGAGGTTAGATTGTGTGAAATTACTGCAACACACTTACTGGGATCTAGTATACTCTTTATGTTTTCTCATAAAATTATAAAATAAGTCTATTCTACTTATAATTCTAGAATGATACATCTATAATTTCATTATGATATCTACCAAAGTTGATGACTCTAGAAAGACTTGTGATTTTCCAAAATTTATTGATTTTCTTACTTTTCAATTGCTTGATCCTTTATCAATTTCCTTTTTTATTGGAAATGGCCATAAGTTCCATTCATTTGTACACTCATACTTATTTAGAAAGGCTAAAAATGGTTATGAATGTCTCATCCTATTAGTGATAGCTTGTTTAATAAAAAATTTAAAGATTATTAGTGCTTATTTCTATGTAAAAAAACATACCCACGATCATAGAGGCTATCATTATATAATTGTAACATTTTGGATGACATATCTTTTCCACCATTTTCTAAAAACTTCGAGAATATGTGTTTAGGTATTACTCAGGAAACCATTAGATAAAAATGTTATATAGTGTTTATATTAAAAATTGTGGAAATCTAGACAAGTCCTTTAACCTTATTAATTATCCCAAATCAGTCTGTTATAAAGCCTAATTTAGAAAATCTTACATTTCAAATCACTTAATCATGTTATGTTACTTCATCACTGGCCAAATATATAGTCATTTATTTTATGTTCTATATAATAATATTTATTCTAAATATTTTTTTGGGAATTTATTTTCAAAACTATTGAAAGTTGGAAGAAATAACTTCAAATAAAATAGCATTTAATAGGGAAGATACGTTGGGATAGAATACAACAACATTGAACACAAAAAGTCACCAAATTAGTAAATTTAGAGACATTTTTGTTATAATATAAAATCATTACATATTTGAAAGATTAATTTTTAAAGTTTTTTGTTAATATACTCATTAACACACACCCCTCAGGTATAGGTTCATGTATAGGACTCAGTTATTTATAATATAAAATTAAAAACCAAATGTTTATGATATAAATGAATTGTCTTATACTAAAATGAACATTCAAAGTTCTAAAAAAATTATTATCTGAATTAATAGCACATGGATTGTTTGGTTATATTTTTTTGTCCTAATTATATACTAATCATAATTAATTCATCACTCTACTCAACTAATTTATGATTATCTTTATTTAAATAACCAACTAAATTTTATTAATGGAATACATTCTGCTGGAACATCTAATAGAATAGAAAAAAGGTTTATATTTTGGCCATAAAATATCCCTAAAATTTTATATTCATAAAATAAATCCCTTAAATATAAGTAATAATTTAAATATAGATATTATTTTTATTCATATTAAAGGCACTTTGTATAGTTACATCATATCCATTATCCAAACCAAGGTCCTTAATCCGCCCTCCATTGTACCTAATCCTCAAACAACTCAAACTTATCATTCCAACCAACATCATAAGAGTCACCAATATGTCCTTATACCATTAGGTTTTAATTAAAAAATTGGCTAATAATTCTTCAAAAATTCATGTATACAGTCTAATGTTTGGTATTTTTAAATTAATAGAACCATATCACAACAAATATTATTCAAAAATTAAACCTAGTTAGTAGAAATGGTCTGTATTTGATTCTACGTTTTTAAAAATATTGATATTTACATTATTTAAAGAACAATTTATTTTACACATAACTGTTAGATATGTGTTTAGTCGATTTGATCCTGGTAAAACTTATTTGGTCATAAAATTACCTCGCGCCTCTCATTCTCTAGAATTATAGTGCACCCCAAATAGTGTATATACATCATATCATCCTTTTTATTTTTCTTTCTCTCTGATGTATCCTACAAAAATCAATATAATTAATGAGAGTTAAATTTTCAATAAGAATCATTAATGTTTAATAATACCTTAAACACATTACTCTTCCAATATACAATCCTTTCATGGTATTATGTTGTTGGGAAGTTTGTTAATATTGTTACACCCTCTAACTCAAATCCTACTCTAATATTCATACCAATATATAGATCATTCTTATATGATCTCCACAACTCCCCATGTTCAATAAACTATGTGACCTTAGAAGCTTGACCAGCAAGAAATTTTAACCAACAATGTAACAAACCTGTAAATCCATATAAATTCGACAATAATATAGATATCATTTTAAAAAAAATCTTACCCATATATCATACCATGAATTCTCCTTGATTTCATTACTAATATGCCTCGATGAGACTAGTTTTTTCAGAATTATATCATTTTACTTGGACAAAGTTTCCAAAAAACATATACATTGTCTAGAATGTTTACCAATAGTTTGATTGTCTTCATTATAATCTAGCATTATTTTTTGGATGATTTCAGGCTTCACACATATAGGTACACCCACCTCGCCTATTAGAATATCCCACTAAATAAGAAAAAAGTAAAATTAATTTATAGTACAGCAAGGAAAAATTGATGTGATATAATTTGGAACACTTATAAAAAAACCTATCATGGATGATAATTACCCTCATATGCATTCATGGGATGTCTTTGATCGGTATCCTCTAAAGGATGTTCCTATTCCAATGCATGCATTGGTTCATCTACATGCAATGGATTGGAAGCTTAAGGAGAACTGTCATTGAATCCTAGATAGATAGTAGGAAATAGAGGTGGCGTAGACATGGTAGGATAAGGATATAAGGGCTGGGGATACATCATTAGATATGTATATGGTATATGTAGGAACATCCCTTGAGTTATTGTCGAAATGTTATGAGAAATAGAGCCTAAATAATATGATGATGGAGGCATGGGTGGGAACATCCCTAGATGCTCAAGTGGAGGAGGAAAGAGTTTGGTCGATGGGATGTCCACTGAAAGTTTAGAGTGTAAATGGGTATGATTGCTGATTTGAGTAGCTTTAAGATCACCCCCACTCAAACCCATACTAGTAGTCTAAGGATAAGTCAACTCCAGTTCAGATGAATATCCCTAAAAAATTGATAAATAATAAGAACATGATAAAAAATGTATTGCATAAGAAAAATATTGCAATAATTATACTCACTAAGGGAACTAGAGGAGGCATACCAAGTTCATACAATCTTCGATCATTATTAGATAATCTCTTCATTCAAATTTCTTCAATATCTTTCATAATATTCCTAACAAAAAAATGTACATTTTTTAGAAATAGTTTTCAAAAATTCTATATACAACATAGAATTCAAACAAGAAATAAACAATATCATAACTTGTTTTACAAACTATAATTTTAAACCAAGTTAAAAATATTTTAAAAAACCATTTTAAAAACCCATTTTGAAAGTGATTTTTTGAATTGAAATAAATATAACTAAATTCAACAACAAAAAAATACTAAAAAAACTATATAATTCCCAAATAAAACTAAATTAATGAAATTACAGTAATACCAGCCTGAGAAACCCACGTCAAGGTAAACGGAATGAAATGTGAACGTATTTGGTTACTTCTATATATTACCAACCACAAATTCAGGTTTAAAATCAATTACCACAGTTAACCAATTTTATTCATCAAATAAAATTTTTTCATCAACACCAATGGCAGTATTAATGGTGTCAATTTTTCCCCTCTATCATTAAAAATATGTCTTGTAATTACTTTAATAATGACACTATAATCAGGTCTCAGATGATCTTTCACATAAAAAACTTTTTTTTCATTGATGCAAAAATTTATGGTACATCGGTAGCTAGGAAGTGATTTATATCAATAAATATGAATCCATAGTCATCAATAAATATATCATGTTGTTTCATTAAGTCAACCTATTTACATTTCATCATAGTGACTCGACCATGAGAGTAGAAATCTAATAACAATATTTTCTCAACAAGTCCATAATAAGACACATTTATATATTGAGGCCTACTATCTGATGCACCATAAAAACAATCCATTGTTGTAGTTAACATAATGCCATAATTTTGTGCTCTCATATTCACTATTCGATCAGTTGTAACAAATTTATATCCATTTATTTTTAAATATTTTCATTCACCAAACAAATAATTATGACCAAAATCAAATGTTATTAATTCACAAGAGACCAAGTCAATAGGTAAAATCAATACCTAAAATATATATATATATGAATAATACAATTAAATGAATATATATATTTTAATTTAATTAAATAAATGGTTATGCCTTTGATTTCAACCAAGTAGGAAACTATATTATTTGTAGAGTCTCTCTCCTTCTCACAGTAAAAGATCAATGAACTATATTTTTAATTTTTATATATTCTATGCATAAAATGATAAAAAAATTAAGTTATATATTAAAAGAAATAGTATAACATAGCATATAAACATTAAAAATTACTTGATATATTCTTTGAATAAACCACAATTGAAAAAGACTGTGCCGTGTTCCATATCTTGCTCTTCAAGGAACAATGTATCCAATGTATATGACCATGAAATTCCTTATTTTTGGGGAAGAGATGGAAATTAGAGCCCAATTTCCCCGTAATTATCATCATAATTTATCAGTATATAGTTGTGTATTGTTCTCACATAAGACAAATACATTGAACAAAAATCAATACATTTTTTATCCAAATAACCTTTCACAATGGAACCTTCAGGATGATTCTTATTTAAGATATAATATTTAATTATGCACATATTTATTTTATTAGGATACAACTACCAAAAATAAATGGGTTCTGAATTATGTTTTTAAGTTGGAAGATGAACTATTAAATGCAGCATGCAAGTGAAAAATAATGGAGGAAAATCTTTCTCCAACTCACATAAAATTAATGGTGCCTCTTACTACATTTTTATCAATAAATATATGGGTAACCATTTACCACCAAGGTATATATTAAATTTTCACAAGAGAAACACCATCTCCCTTAAATTATAGGATATTAAATTTAAGATTACTATTAGAATCAATTAATTAAGAATGATGTGATAATCATGTGTTTTTATGGATTTTTGTTCTAATTCACTTATGTTGACTCATTCAGATATATTTCTAGAATAGCCATCAAGAAACTTGATATTCTCCAATAATTCTAGAAATTTATTTTTCTCTAAAGGTGTCATCACATAATAATCATTGGGAAATTTTCATTTTTTTCAATAATACACCTAGGATTTAGTTATATTCAAATACCCCAATCAAATAAGTGTTTTAAAGATCATAAGTCATATTTGTTCATCCACTTGATATTCAGAATAATTAAAGGTAGAAGTTAAAATATATTTATTAATGTGCATTACATCAAAACAATGATGAAACAATTTGATTGACCAATATATAAACTCATAAATGATACTTTTCATTACCTAATTGTAATTGGATTGAGTTTCAACATTATTCATATTTTTAGAATTAATATGCCCATTCACTAAAGAAAAACTGACAACTTTTAATTCAATAATAACATAAGTTTTTTACATATAGTGAGGTGGCCACTCAGAGTCAACATTATTGTCAAACCTCTAGAAATTCTTCCTGTATTGATGATCCATTAGAATGAATCATTGATTCCCCATGAAACTGAAACAAGGATGTTAATTAAGTCTTCAAGATCATGTATTCTTCAAAAAAAATTGATATGATATTTTTTCCTTTGTTCTCTAACTAGATATCATTTTATATGAAAGGAAATCATTTATAGTCCATATAAGAGCATCATGAATCAGACATATATTTTTTGAAGAAGAATTGAATGTTCGCACCCCCATATCCCAACACTACTTCCACTCTTTTGTTAAAGTTTTAAAGTAGATGTCTATATCTTAGATAGGATCATAAGGTCAAAATATTAGTATACTCATGAAAGTGGAAGGCTTTTTCATACACATACAGGTAGGAATATTATAAATGTGAATAAAAACTAGCCAAATTTTTTGACAAGTAAGAATCTGACCAAACAGATTAAAACCATCATAAGATAGTCCCAAACTAACATTATACACCTTAACTATAAAATCAGGATGTTTTGCATCAAATTTCCTCCATTTTAATCCATATACATGATAAAACAACTCATCATTATCTTAAATTATCTCAGTATTATACCATCACATATTTGTAGATATTTTAGCTGACATGAATAGATTTTTAAGCCTAGGAATCAATGGAAAGTGACACATGACTTTTTGTGGCACGTGAGATGGTTTTACATCTACATTTTCCTTCCATAGAGATGTACCAAGTTCTATATATCCATTAAGGTCTATTTTTTCTCCCAAAAAAAACTATAATATTTCAAAAAAGTATGAATTTTATAAGTAGAAAATCCAAGATGTTTAATTAAATTTCATTAAAAATAATTATTTGGGAGAATATCTGCACCATCAAGAAGGAATTCCTTAAAAATTTTATAATATAATAAATGGAAGTATTAATAATTACATACATGTATTTTTATTGATATAACCATATTACAAAATACAAATTTTTCATTTTATTATATTCTTGATATAGAGGAGTTCTGACATCATCCATTAAATTTTTCACTCTCTCAATATAATTATCTTTATTATTTTACTCATGTGTTTTGAAATCATTGTATTCTTTCACTTGCATAATATCTTTCTCATGATGATGTACAAATATAAACCTATATAATATCAAATTATCCATAACACTTATTTCTTTCTGTTCAAGAACAATATAATATTCTATTATCTATCTATTATGATACCAAATATATTAGTTTTTTTATCCATATTTTTATATATGGTATCTAACTTCTTTCCAACATAAAAAATGTCAATCAACACAATTATAACATATAAAATATATATGAACTCCATATAAAGCATTGTTAAATCTAAAATCTAAAAAAATATCTAATTTTTTTTGAAACTCGGTTGAAATATGATCGGTATGGTACATCCACCTTATATAAATTCTATTATATGAAAAAAAAAGTTATATTCAATTCAAAAATGTAAACCATAATTATATAATTCATTAATACCAATTTTTAATATGAAATTCATAAAATCAATATATTATTTATCCAAACAAATAATAAGATAAATATCATATACTATAAGTGATTCCTATAAATAATGAACTAAACAAAATATAAGATATGGAATGGGAATCAACTGTAACACCCCAAGCTTCTACGGTACGCTTCACTTTGAATAATACAATAGCGTGTGTTATATGCAACTTCAAGTTCTAACACACCACAACCAATCAAACTAGCCCTTATAAATAGTAATACCAACTTTTAAAAACATTATACAATTTATCTTTCAAAATGGACTTCATTTTTGGATTCGGAATATCAAAATAATATTAGGGTGAATTTTTGGTACTTTTCTGATAACTTTCTTATTTTGATGAATAGTGTAAACTACTAAATTTTAATTAAAAACAACTTTTTTAATCGAAATAATTAATAGTGATAAATAGTGAATTTTAATGGTTATAAGGTATATTTAGAATATATTTTTACCATTTAATAAAATGTTGGTCATTGGAAATAATTTCACATTTAAACCAGACATAAACGAGTTTCAATCTTTAGATAGTTATTATTTCTTAAAAACACGCTTTTTATTTTGACAGCAGTAATTAATTTTAAATTAATTTCTGCCACTTATGTGTTTTGAATTTGGAAAAATGGATTCCATATTTATAATCAGGAGATCCAAATAGTGTAAATAGGTTACTTTTATTTTTATACATTTTGAATAATTACTTCAGTAAATATTTTATTTACCATGGTTAAAGGGTAAATCTGGTAAATAAGGGTAAAGAAATAATATTATTATAATAAAAAATTTGCCTAAAACATATCCTAAATCTATTGGTTGATACATGTCCGAACATGGGCATATTTGGGTCAATTTCGGGACCTCATGGATCCACTAGTATGTGATAATGACACTTTATATTAATTAAGTTAAAGTAAATACAAAAATGTCATAAGCATATATCTTTTAGAAAAACAATTTTTACATAGGGTTATATGTGTTATATTTTAGACTATAAATATTCATTATGAATATACAAATATTTCCTACCTAATAGTATTTTATTTATAATTTTTATACATTGAATAATTAAATTTATTTATGACACAATATGATGCAGTATTTTCCTTATTAATGAAAGAATCAAATAATTAGTATTATAAATGTTAAAATAAATAAAATTTGAAATTTTTGATGACATAAAACAATTTATTGGTTAATATTAAATTTTAGGATTCCTTAAATTAATTTTTTTTAATTAATAACATTTTTAATACTTTAACGAAAATCAATTATTAAATATTGTCAAAATTGACATAAAGAAGTTTTAAAACAAATATTATATTATTAATTGATATTCTATTCCTAAAAAACAAATTTTCGGCCAAAGGACTTATATAATAATATTTTTATTATTAATGGACTACTTGGGGGTTTCTTGGAAGTTTATAGTAAGTTTATTGACTATATAATATAAAAGTACAAAGAGACATGGTAAATGCCAATCTATTTAACTAATAGTTAAATCAAAAAGATAAAGTTAATATAGTGACCCAAACCTGTCTAAAACATATTGGTTGAGTGGTTTTAAACCTGTACCAACCTTAACCTTTAAATAATCCACTTTGGAGCCATTAGAAACAGAATATGAATTTATTATAAAATAATATTTCTAGCTTTTCCAAAGGTGCCCCTCACCCCTCTTATAAAAGGGCACTCCCCCTTCTCTCAAATTCATACCTTCAAAGCCTTTTGTCTCGGCCAAAACCTACCAAAATATTCTCTCAACTTACCTCAATTCAACCTAGAGGCATTATTTTGATCATAAATCCAACTTAAGTATCCCTTTTGATCAAATCAAAAAGGAAGAACCCGAAGAAGAGGTAATTTTTTCACCACCCTCTTTCATGTTCTTTTCCTCTTCCACTTCTTCTTTATTTTGTATTTCCATGATAAAATAATAACTCCAGTATCTTATATATACTATAATTTTTTTATAAATATTTCACAACTATATTCATTATTCTATCCATCTTATGAATGATAATGTCACCATGCGTGCATACGTACGGCTTACCATCTCCACGTCGTGGTGTAATTTTTTATTCAACACTATGTTATTTGGATGAATATAATGATGAGTAATATGTATATAAATAATGAAAATAACATTATAATGTCACTTTAAAATTAATATACCATCTAATTCCACACCTTTAAGGAGATGATATTGTCGCTCGTGCGTATGTACGGATTACCGTCTCCATGACGCGATGAGATTCATTTCCACATTCACCATTCATCGAAGATTATAAAAATATATATTACTAATATGTTTGTAATATATGAAATAATAATGATAATAGAGATATATGTGTATGTGTTTTTGTGTGTGTGTGTGTGTGTGCTTACATATATTTTATTCACTTAGTTCCATTCAATACGTTATGAAAACAGAAACAGTGTTTATGCGTACATACGGACTACCGTCTCCATAAACGGTGTTTTCCATTTCACATATATATATATATATATATTATAAATAATTATATTCTAAATATATATGATATATAAATCATTTTTTATATTCTATAAGTATTTAAATCATGATCTAAGTGATACAATCAAGAGTAACAAGTTAATGCACGTACGATAAAGAAAGTGATTATTACCCGAAATGTTAATTTAACATGGAAATTATTATTAAATGGGTAGTAAAAAATAATAAATTAATACTGTAAGATATCATAAATATTAATATTCTTCTGGTATAATTTAATAACATACTACGGTCTTCATACATGAGGTCAAACGTACCCTCGACTAAAGGAAAGTGCAAGGTAAGGTGTTTTCATCTCACTCCTTATTCTCGAGAGATTCATGCCATATTGCCACTATTACCTTTTGTGTGGTGTATTTACTGACTATAATTGTATTCTTTGTGTAATAAACTTTAATTTATGTGTATTTACATATTCTTTGTATGATACCTCTTTCATGGGGTGTATGTTTCGTAAGTTACCAAATTAGTAAGGGTTAATTCCTCAATCTCATTATTATCTGAGATTGTTTATGTGTAAGTATTTACTGGGACATTTTTATCATCCATGTCCATTTTTCATAAAAATGATTTCAAATTTAATATTTTAAGGATTTTTTAAAGGTACTCTTTATCAAGATCATAATTTTAAATATTTTAAATATTTATCTTTCAAAATATTTTTAATTAATTTCCTTGTTTTCAATATGATTTTAAGGATTTATTTATATGGAAATGAATGTTTTGAAATGATAATTCTTTTCAAAAGTTTCAAAGTCATATGGTAAACTTTGATTCAAAAATGTCTTTAAATTTCTTCCTTTCTAAATTTTGTGACTTTTAATTGTTTCCATAAAAAAGGTATATTTCTCTCAAAGAGTTTTACAAATCATTTTCATCTATGTCAACATACTTCGATGGATTTTAAGCTTATTTGAAGATGATTTATTATGATACAAAACATCCATATTGTATTGAAGGTTTTGTGATATGTTTGACTGTGGATATGCTATTTTTATACCATTCATGGTTTATGGAGAAATTATTAACATTTCGTATGCCAGTTTTAATATGAATGTTTATGTTATATTTAAACCTATTCATATGAGGAATGTATTGGACTTAGAAAGTGAAGGGTGGAGCCCTCTATAGCTCCTTGATTCATTGGTAGGTCTCATGAGGAAAAATAGTGTCTTGGAACAAGGCCTTGACAAAATATTATTTGTAGTCTCGGCACAAGGCCTTGAATATGTGGTTATGATATTCTGGTATTATGTATTCCATCATTATGAAAGTGGTTAGTGATATTGCATGTGATTATTAAACTAGTAGAATATCCATGTGAATAATTAAATGGAATTACTTCATTTTATTTTTTGTATATTATTCTGAAGTTCAAGTTTAAAAGGATTTTGTTTTAGTTATACATTTCCTTAAATGTTTATTCTTATTTATGAAAGTTTTTGTTGTATTGTTATCCTTACAGAGGATCTGAGCTCACCCATTTCTATGTTTTATTTTTCCTAGGATTCCAAGAAGTGTATTGTGATTGATATGAAGGTTTAAGCCAAGAGAATAATGCCATTCATGAATGATTATTTATGTTGATTTGTATGTTAAGAAGTGTAATGTAACATTCATATATGTAATCTATTTTCCAATACTGATAAACCGATCGGTCCTTTGGGACTTCATTCCTTGTAATCATTACAATGTATTAAAATAATGCACCGAATTTGGGTAACTAGGGTTAGGGCATTACATAAACTATTTCAAAACATGTTCAATACATGTCCTTATGAAATAATTGTTTTGAAAACTTCTATTTTTTAATATGACATTAAGCTAACTAAATACACTTGTCAATGTGATAGAAAACATTTTCTCAAGAATAAAAACAATGTGTCACCCAACATCAACACCATAAAAACATGGTATAATAATATAATATAAATTACAGTATAAATTATATAACTATAAAAAATCATCCAATCATAATATCATAGAAACTAATTTTTATAAAATAATAAAAAATATATCTAAAATATAATAAAGGATTCAAAATCTCAAATTTGTATAATATATGAAATGAAATAAAAAATTTGTTAGAAACAATTAATCATCTCTAAGTGGAAAAAAATTATCACTTTCCTTCTTCTATATGCCCGAATAATATCCAATGATCAACCACTAACTCAAATAATAACTTTAAACTTCCATCAATAACATAAACTGGTTCTATATAAACATAGAGTCTGAATTGTTTTTTGAAAAAGATAACTTCTACTATGACTACAAAAAATTCCTCATTATTAACCATTTTTATGTAATCCTTGTTATTCTAGTTTGAAATAAAACCATTAAACTAATATTTTACTTCTCAATAAAAAATAGAAGAATCAAGGAATGAATTTTTATGCATCTCTTTGAAGACATGAAATTTATCCACTTCTAAAACATATATACCAATGTGCTTTCTAATATTTAATAAAAGATGGACATATAAAGAAATTAGATTTAATTTATGAAGAGGAAAATTTTATTGTAAAGAAAATGTTAATGAGGATTAAGGAATATAAAGAGATAAGGATCAAATTTTCATTTACATAGAAACAATTTTGGGCTTAATGGGAATAATAATTTCAAATAAAACATCAACTTATATACAATGAACATGATTATAAATAAATGAAAGTTCCTTTTAAATTTAATTACATATAAATACATAGTGAATATAAAAACTAGAGGAATTAATAATCAAAAATATGATCATGATGAACATAAGCAACCAAAAGTAATAATGAACAATCAGATTATATGAGAAATATTAAATTAAATAAGGATATATTAAGATAATATCTCACAATAAATTTTCACGATAATTATCATCATTAAGTACCAATATATATATGGTTAGAAAACATTAGATATCTTCTATAGTATTGTGTACATGTACTATATTTTCTTGGGAGAACCTTGTCCACATAGTTCTTTTTATATGGAAATTACATATCATTGGGGTGTATTATCATGAGAGTGATATATCTATATGGTTCAATTTAGACGGGAGAACCAAATCCCAATATTATTTATTTCATTATAGTGATATCTCATTATAATACAGCACATAATAATTTAAATGATATCAAACCCAATTTCGTATAAAAGACTAACTAAGTATATATATTAAGTTCCCAACAAAATTTTCAAGTTATCTACCATTAATTATTCTATATAATCACAGGACACATATTAACCCCTAATACATTAATAAAACAAACAAATTACTACATTAATTAATTACATAACCAGTTAATATATATTAAAAAATAAATTATATTAGATTTTTGTAAAAGTAGAGGATAACTAAATTAAAAAAACATATATATATATATATTAAAATCTCATTTATTATGAAACACTATAACAAAAAAATATAAATGAATCCTTCTTATAATAATAAGGAAAAATAATGACCTAAAAGTTTCTTGGTTAGGTTTTGAAATATAAAAAAATAAAAAAATCATCATAAGAGAAGAAGGATTTGGAACTCACTAATCTGTTTTCGAAGAATATTGAATCAAAATTATCCCAGAATAATGTAAAAAAGTTTTAGGAGAATATAAGTTTTCTATTTTCTCAGGTGAATATGATTAGGGATCTTGGGTGAGGAGGGGATGGTTGAGGAAGAGGGTGGTAAAAAGACTCTATACCAATGGGTTTCTAAAACCCACTAGTATAGGGTGGTATACACCACAATTTTGTAAAAACCATTGGTATATCATTATATATACCATTATTTTATACAAAACATTGGTATCAATTGAAGCTAGGAACTCAATTTATTTGTTTCTTGTAAACAAATTTTATATATTCATAGGGATAGCCCTGTTTTCCAGTAATGTAAACTGGTGATAAAAGGTTATAAGTAAAACATATAAGGTATGATACATATGATTATAGTTCAAAAATAGATCTATAATAAATCCATATTTATTATACCAGAGGTTCGAACATGTATAAAGAAATTCAAAACTTTAGGTAAGGGATTTTAATCACACTTTTATTTTCGTGAGACACATGTCATATTCACCAATTATTTCTTTTATGTGGTTTATATACTGCATATGAATATATTTTATGATGATTATTTTGAAAATTATTTTCATTTACTTATTTAGGTAACGGGATTGTGGTTTAAAAGTTTCCAAATTGGTAAGAGGCTTATGTTACAATCTCTTTATTTGTTGGGATTGTTTATGATTCTTCTCCTAATAATGAAATATTATATTCTACCTCTCAAGATACTCATGAATTTTCGTTTCCTCTATTTATTTTTTAATAATAAATGATTTCCTTTCATTTTCCCCTCTTTAAAAACACAAGCCTCTAAAATATTTTTTAATGTAAATTCAACTTTATATCTCTCTTCGGTCAAAATCCTTTTCTCTTCCACGTTCATGTTTTCTAAAAATTATTTCATATTTTTTTTACTATTCTCTTATGAATGTTAAACTTAATTTTTTCCCATACTTAAATTTTCAAAAAAAATGAAACTTTTTCACTTGTCAAAATGATGTACTTTTGATGTTTTGTCAAAAATGTAAAAGGAGTATTTTTTTTACATGTACATCATGAATGGTATTTTTAATCTTCATGACTATTCAATGATTTAAATCTTATTTTAAAATTTTTCAGGGTTATTTTCAAAGAAAATTATTTCCATAATATTTCTCAATTTTTTAGATTTTAAATAAGTGATTTCAAAGAGAATGGATTTTGTACCAGCCCAGGATTTTAAAATAATTACATTATATTTGATAACATGTATGATATGCAACACTAGGCTTAAATGAAGCAAGAAATATTATTATTTAAACATGAACAATATAACCAAAGCATTGAATTGGTGGGTATGAATAGGATTTTCTATATTATGATATATATATATATGTGTGTGTGTTATAGTAAATACAGATTTATTGATTAATTATTAGGAAATATGAACTCATTTTTTAAAGACATTTTATCTTTCAAAAATACATTTTCTTCAAAAATTGTATTTACTTTTTTTGTGAAAAAATATTACAATTAATTTCTAGAAATTTTAGAAATTTTATTTTTTAAAAATTATATCATTTTTAAAATCATAATATCAAAATTATATTATGGTGAAATTTATAAAAGTTTCTGAAAATCTTTCTTTTTCTATGAATAGTGAAAATACTAATTTTTATTGAAAGCTGTATTTAATTTTAAAGTATTTAGAAAGTAAAATTATATTTCAGATTAGTTTATAAAATTTATTAGTTAATTTGGATTAAAAATACTCCAATAATAAACTTTTTAATGAAATTAAAACTTTAATTTTTTAAAAAATTATTTAATACAAAAAAAGACAATTTTCTGAAAAAAAAAATTATTGCATTTTTTCAGTTTAATTTTAAATTAAATTTTTTCCCTTATAAATTTTGAATTTTGAGATTGGATTCAAATTTTAAAATTAATATTTTAAATTTTGGTAAATAGTTATATTTTATTTTTTATCATTAGGAATAGTAACCATAGTAAATAATTATCCTCGCGGTAAAGGGTTAATCAGATAAGTAAGGTTATAATTAAAATGATAAAGACTAAAAATGACCCTAATAATATCCTTAATTTTATTATATTATTATATATCATCCATAATCATTCAATATTATAATATTTGTCCTTTTCTATTTTTCCATGATCATGACCATTATCATACTTTAATAAAAAAAATCCAAAAATTTCACTTTCTTGTTTTTAATAACTATAATATTTTGTGATAGGGATAAAAATAACACATTTTCCATTATAAATATTAATTATAAATAAATAATAATTTTATTTTTCATGATATTTTTTTTATAATTTTTATATATGAAATAGTTACCTTAAACTTCTATGCAACATTGATGAGGTAATTATTTAACTAATAGAAAAATAAAATTAATGATGTTAAAAATATTAAAAGTAATATATTATAATTAATTATTGTGATACAAGAATTATTTTGATAAATATAACATGTTAAGGAATTTTTAGTTTATTATATTATAATTCATTTCTTTTATTTATGTTATTAAATTAAAATTTAATGAATAGTTTTAAAATTGACATTAATGTTATTTTAAAATAAATACATTTTTATTAAATGATTAAAAATCCCTAAAAATCATATTTTTGGACAATTTATTATTATAAGGATTAAAATATCATCCATAGTTCATTTTAGGTCCAAATTGTCATTTATAATTACTATATTTACCTTTAAATTGTAAAAACATTATTATCATGGTAAATGTCAAAAGGGGTTAAAGTGTGTTTAAATAAAAAATGAGGGTAAAATATTTATCTAAAATTATAAATAGTTTATTTTATGATGTTATTTAGACCCATATTCATATTAATTTATGATATTATCAATTTTTATCCATTTGAACATGGAATTTAATTTATAATATGGTAATATTTTAAGAAATTCCAAAAGTGCACCTCCCCTCTCCTATAAAAGGATTCCCCCTATTCACTTTTCTTCACACTTAAATAACCATTTTTTTAAAATAACTAATAAAATAAATTATTAACATCCCTACCCACATATATATATATATATATATTGTTTTGGGTAGAATACCGACCTTTTAGGTCTTACGGTGTAATTAAAATGAGGTTACTCAAAGAAGAGCTATTGTTATTAAATGATCTTTTTCATATTATCTCTTCTTCCACATCCATAAAATATTATTAAACCAGGATGAAATAACATAATAATTATCTTAAATATACTAATATATTATTACATTTGTATAATAACCTATATTTATCTCTAACCCCCATCAAATTGGAAAGGAATTCATCATTCGTGTGTATGGAAGAATATAGCCTCATGGACTGTTATAATTCATTTTCCATCACCACATCTCTATACTAGAAAAAATAATGGATTTAATTTATATATAGGTTATTAATGAAAAAATTATCATTATTTATAAATAATATATCATATATTTTCTTAATTTTCCATACACTAAAAAATGATAACATCATTTGTGTATAGGTGTGGATTACCACCTCCACGATGTGACGCAGTTTTTTTTATCATCACATCACATGGATGATATATATAGGAATAATTAAATAAATAATGTTTTATTAATGATATTATAATCATTATGGGAATATAAAGTGATACTTACCTTCCTTCCATTATGATTGTTAAAAAATGGAAACACTACTCATGTGTATGTATGACCTACATCTCCATGATTGTAACGTAGTTCAAACATATTCCATGATTAGTTTTAACAGTATAATTGATATTGATAAATGATTATTATTTTATGATTATTATTCTATATATAATGTATTAATTACCCCTTTGACCAAGGTCAACAACCTGAAGTCATTTTCAAAATTACAAACCGAATGTCCTCAAAATGCCCGATGTGGACATAAATGATTAAGAAATTAAATATGACATTAAAATAAATGAAATTAACGGATAAAGGATAAGTTATTAAACTGTTAAAATGTTCATAATAAATCTAATAATTTAATTGAGTATATTTTATAGGACTCAAAGTGAATACATAGAATGTCTGGACTCAAGGTAAGGGATTTAATCTCAATATTCCTTCATTGAAGAATATTTGATTATTATGAACCTGTCATATTTTATGAGATTTATACTCTTCAAACTCTCATTTCATTTCATTCTATTTTCTCCAATTATATCTATTTTATGTGATGTATATACTTCCCCTATTATATGTTATATCATGAATCCTTTATAATTTATTATATTTCGGCTTCAGAAGAGTTTCAGAGCAAGGAGCTTTCACAGATCATGGATTTTAGGAATTGGATTTTTGAGAGGTTATGATGTTTTTCGTCGGTTATATGCTTGTGCATTCATGCACGGGACTACTTTTCATGTATCGATGTGAAGTTTTAAGATCATAAGATGATTTTGATGTTGGGGAGGGGACCATCTTGGCAGATTTGAATCAGATTATTTTTTGTAAGGGGACTTTGGACCATGGGTCTTGATTGTATTTATGTTTTTGAAGTCATCTGAGTTCCCCCTTACCCCTAAAAAGGGGGTTTATTATAATAAAAATTTAATTTTCATTCATAATTCAGTATATTTTATGTTTAAATTTTAATTATTTTATACAACGTGATTTGAATTGAAAGTTACCAAGTGGTAAAGGGTCTCTTAACTCAATCTCATTTTGTTGGGTAATTACTATTCTTCATTGACTTCATTGTGAGATAATTATTTTTTAATTGATCTCTAATTTTTTTTATTATATATTTCAACTTTTTGTGGATTTACATTTTTTACATGTAATATCCCTATTGATTAACTATTAATTAGATGATATGATCTTTGTAATGGTTATTTGTCTCAAATTCCCTTTCATTGGGGATGACATTTGTGATATGTACCTATATTATTTTTTGAAGTTGATATAATACCCATTTTACATGATATATCGTAAATATATTTATTTTTATAGTAGTTAAATTTTTATTTGATGTTATTTTTTAATGGTTCTTATGATTTAAAAGTTACCAAAGTGGAAAAAGATTTATGTTACAGTCTCCTTTTCCTTCCGAGATTATTTACTTTGAAGCTTATTTTAGATTAAATCATATGATATTATTTTCTTGAACCACATATATTTTATTCTTATTTGTTTAAGAGTATTTTTTACATGTTTTATTTCCATTTAATCCCTTATTGACTAAAGAATCAACAAGAAAGTCGTTTGCAAGTGATATCGATCTCATATCATCTTTTAGATTATGAATATTTCTCTTCCATATACATTCCTTATAAAAAAATCAATAAATGTTCTTTTATAAATATAAATTATTCCCAAAATATATTTCACATTGTATTTGAACTTATTTAATAATATTTTAAGAAGAAATTTCTTAAAAAATTTCAAATGGGTCAATTTTGACACCTTTTACAAAAATAATTGAAAAAAATATTTATTTTAAAATTTTATGATATGGATATATTTTCCTTCTATCATGGGAAAAATTTTCATTAAATATTACATTATAAGTTTCCAAGTTTATTCTCAAAGAATATTTTTATCATGGTATTTTTTAAATTTTTTAGTTTTTAAAAGTAATTTTCGAAGTGGAGAGGGAATTTTCCTCACAAATGTTTTTAATGATATCTTAATGGTATTTCAATTCATAAAAATCAATAACCCTTGATGTTACTTATGTTCAATTAGAGATATTTTATCATAATACCATCTGTATTCTTTATCTAGATGGATTATGGTTGTTTGAAATATATTTCCTTGGAACCCGTTTCTTTTCCACATGTAAATCAAGATATGAAAGAATAATGATTGTTGATATGATCTAAAAGTGAAGGATTCTAAATTTTTTATTAAGTAACGGTACTAGGAAATTATTGATGATGAACATGTGATCTTGATATACCATATATGAAGTTTTTATCCCCCATTATACCTTACTGATGATGGTTTTTTTATATGGAGGGTGATCCCCAATATAGTTCTTCAATACATTGGGTAAGGTTCTCTTTCTTTCGTGGAAATAATGAGTGAGTTACAGAAGGGTTTATCCTATAAATTTAACTAGGATACAATTATTTTTAGGATGGGTTTAAAATAATTTATGAATATAATGATCCAAGATACCAACACATTTTCTGTATTCTTTATATAGGTTTTTAATTATTCCTTTGATCGAGATTAACATCATATGGAACAAGATTATTGATTACTATGATTATTTCCTCTGATAAATATTTATTCCATGATTTATATTCAATGATCCATGTATTTATGGTTATAAATTAACTTATGTTATGATTATGAACTTGTATTAAGTCATCATAACCTTATGAGTGTAGGTTTTAGACAACTTTGGAGATTAATATATTTTATGAGAGTTTATTTTAAGTTTTATAGATACCATTATGGGTTTTTAATTTTAAGTTTGATCATATGTTCAATGTTTTAGACACCACTTTTGAGGTTTTATGTGATGGATTTTTTAGGAGACTGATGATATTTAGGAGAAATTTTATTAGGTTAAGGTATATGTAACCTCTAGGTTTAACCTGAAGTATTATTTTAAGATTCATGGTTTAATTATCTATTTTTAGGATATATGATCTTGATTTGGTTTTATATTGATTCAGTTTATTTAGAAAAATGATTCAAATATTTTGAATCTTATATGATAATATTATATAATTTTTTGGTATATGAATTTTTGAGTGACTAATGTTATCTGGAGATAAATATTAAATTTATATTTGAATAATATGTGATTAAATTATTTTTATTTCTGGGTTTCAATCTTTTTCGAGAATATTTTGGATAATTTTAATGATAGTTATTTATGGAATGATTTAGTTTGAACTTTGGGTATTACTTTTTAATATTAGTGATTAATGTATTGTTTCATCACATGAAGGTTTGTTTATTTTGGGAATTATATTACCTTGTTCTAAACATTTTATTTTTTGTTAATGTATAATGATATGAATAAGGTATTTTCATCCTTTTTTAAGATTATGTAATCTATTAAAATTTGATTTTAGTGCTTTAGATATGAAAAATTAATATTGAATGCTCATTTTCTAGAAAAAAATATGATAGTATGGTGGAAATTGATTAGAGGATTAAATTATACTTTTTAAAGTAAGTATATTTACATATATACTTAATATAGTTATTAAAATAATTCATAAACTCTAGTAAATTATTCTTTGAACAAAAATGTTATCATATTACATTATTTTCTAATGAATTGTTGGTCTCTTCACCCATCACATATTTATGATTTTGTGGTCAGTTACTTTATCTTGACCATATTCTTTATCACACTATTTTAGTTATTTGGAATTAGTTTTCTCGTACATGTCCATATTTTCACTTCCCACTAATTTTTTCCTTCGGTAGACCTTTTTGTGGTTATTCAAGAACACCTTTTTACTTATTTTTCTCTCTTATGAAGAGGAAGTTTTATTAACCCTTTTTATGATGTGGGCTTTAAAAAAAGATATTTTCATATGGAAAACCGTTGAGTTCCAAGATCATGTTTAAATTTTGAGGACACATTTTTTTAAATGGAAAATTATGTAACATCCCTAGATATAAAAATAATGACATTATATTTGGTAATGTGTATGATACGCAACACTAAGTTTAAATGAACCATGAAATGTTATTATTGAAATATGACCATTATAACCTAGATGTTGAGTTAGATAGTATAAATAGAATTAACCAAATTTTAAAATATATATATAAAGGTCCTAATTAATACAATTTTTTGGATTAATTTCTAGGAAACAATCACTCGATTTTTTGAAAATTACTTTTATTCTTCCAATATATGTTTTCATTAAAAATGTTATTTATTTTTTTTATGAGTAAATATTATGATTAATTTATATAAATTTTAGAAATTTTATTTTATAAAAGTAATTTTTAAAATAATTTTATAAAAAGTATTCTATGTTGAAATATTAATAACTTTCAGAAAAAAAAATTTCAATCAGTAGTGAAAAAATATTGTTTTTTATTGAAAATTGTATTTGATTTTTATGTATTTACAATGTAAAATTATATTTTTTATTATTTTTTAATTTGATTTTTTTTATTTTGAATAATAATAATCCAATTTTAGTCTTTTAAATGAATTTTGTACTTGAATTTGGTATAAAAATATATTAATAATTTGAAATTGTTTTCAAACCCATTTTTCATCATATTTTTTCAGTTTAATTTAAAATTAAATTCAACCACTTCTGTGTTTTGAATATTTAAAAATAGATTTAATATTTTCATCTATGAAAATTTCTAAATATTTCCCTTTTATTTTTTATTATTATGAATAGTAACCATAGTAAATAATTATCACCATAGTAAAGGGTTAATTAGGTAATTAAGGTTAAAAATAAAATGATGAGGACTAAAAAATGTCCCTAACACTTGAATTAATCATATGGGAAGATTATATATTGTTAATATTCATCCAAATGCCTAATATATTGGCTTTTGTTCTATTTGGCCATTAATGTTACCTTCATAATACTTCAAGAAAAGAAAACCCCAAAATGTCACTTTCTTACTTCTAATAACTATAATTTTTTTTCTTGGGATAAAAATAACATATTTTTGGTTCTAAAATTCATTTTAATGATAAATTACTTTTATTTATCATGGTAATTTATTTATAATTTTTATAGTTTAAATAATTTCCTTAAATTCCTATGAAACGTTGACGCAGTAATTATTAAATTAGTAGAAAAATAAAATAAATGATATTAGAATAATTAAGAGTAATATAATTTTAAATTATTATTATAAACTATGAATTTATTGGATAAATATATCATTTTATGTAATTTTTATTTTATTATATTCTAATTACTATTTTTTATTGAGGTTATTAAAGTTAATGTGAATGAAAAATTCTATAATTTATATTAATGATATTTTATAAAGAAAATATTTTATTAAATGATTTAAATTAATTAAAATAATATATTATACCGAGATATTTTGATTCAATTTAAAATATCTAAAATGGTTTATTAAGTCCATTTTTTATTTTATTGTAAGTTTATTGACCACTGAAGAGTAAAAACATTGTTATCACAGTAAATGTCAACAAGGGTAAAAGTTGGTTAAAACAAAAAGATACTCTTAAAAATGTTATATAAACTTGTAAAAATTTTATTTTATTATATTATCTAAATACATAATCATCTTATATTCTAATATTATCAATTTGTATCCATTAAATAATGGAAATTAGTTTATTTTAATTTTATATTTTAAGAAATTCCCAAAGGCCCCTCCCCTCTCTTATAAAAGGGAACCCCCTCTTTCCTTTTCATCACACTTTAAGAACCATTTAGTTTGGATAATACCTACTTTAATACCTTCCTAAATTACATACCCATATTTTATAGGTACAAATTTTGTTATAATACCAACATTAGATGACTTAAGGTTTAAATCAAACGAGGTACTCTAAAGAAGAGGTATAGTTCCTAATCGATCATTTTCATTTTATTTCTTATTCCACCTATATAAAATCTTATAAAACCATGATGAGATGATAAAATAATTATATTAAATATATTTTTATGTAATTATGTTATTGTAATAACCTATATACATGTATAACCTCCATCAAATGGTAAATGAATTCTCATTCTTGTGTATGGTGGACTACTCGCTCGTGGATCGATATAATTCATTTTTCATCGCAACCTCTCAATAATGGTTATATTTATAGATTTAATATATATATATATATATGATATTAATTACATATGTATCACTCCTTAAAATTAATATTTCATCTATTTTCAAGAATTTCCATACACTAAAAATGATATTGGTGTCCATGCGTACGTGCAGAATACCACCTCCACGATGCAATGTGGTCTGTTTTTCATCACCACATAACATGGATGATAAATATGAGTATATTAAAAGAAATTATATGGTGTTTTTTATATAATTATCAATTTTTAAAGGTAAAATAATACTTAAATTCGTTCTATAATTATCATTGAAAATGGAAATGTAACTTGTGGATACGTACAGCCTACCATCTCCATGATTGTAGACTTATTCATTTTTCATAACTATATTACTTGATTCATTTTAAAATAATAATTGAAATATAAAAAAAGATAATTATTTCCTTATTATTATTCTTTATATTATAGAATAATGACCCCTTTGACCATGGTTAACATAGTGAAATTGTTTTGAAAATTATTAACTGAATGTCCTCAAAATACCAGATGTTGTCTTAATTGGTAAATAATTAATCATGTCATTAAAATAAATGAATTTAATTGATTAAGTATAAGGTATTAAACCATAAAAATGTTATTAATAAATCAAATAATTGATATGTGTTCACAATACATTAGTCAAATGGCATCCATTGAAATTATAGAGTCGATGTAAGGGATTTCGTATAAATTTTCCTTCAATGATGCATATTTTATTTTTATGAACCTATATTATTTTATGAGGTGTAAATAATTCCTCTTTTACATTTTATATCATTAATACAATAAAATTAATTATATTTTAAGTTTAAATTGTAATTATTTTATCCTAATGGATTTTATTTGAATGTTACCATGTGGTAAAGGGTCTCTTAGTTGAATTTCCTTTCATTAGGGTATAACACTTACTCATTGACTTTGTTATGAAATGATTATTTTTAATTTGATCTATAAATTTTTTTTATTATGTATTTAATTTTTTTTAGATTTAAATTTTTTGCACATAATCTATCCATTCATTAAATCTCAATTCAATGATATAATCATTGTAAAGGTTATTTTTCTAAAATTCTCATTCATTGGGAAATATGTCTATGGCATGAAACTATATTATTGTATGAGTTTTATATAATTCCCCTTTAACATGAATTATTATTAATATACTTTGGATAAATATATTTATATTTTCATTTGACATTATTTTTTCATAGGTCTTACCATTAAAAAGTTACCAAAGTGAAAAAATGATTATGTTGCATTCTTTTCAAGATTGTTTATGTTGAAGGTTATTTTGTATGAAATAATATTATATTATTTTCTTAATAAACATATATTTTATTATAATATGGTTATGAATATATTTATTGGTTTTATTTATATTTCCTCCCTTATTGATTAAACAAACATCAACAAAGTTATTTTTAAGTAATATTGATTTTTTATCATATTTTAGATCAGGAATCTTTCTCTTAAATGTCAATATTTTAAAAAATGTTTTCAAAATTGATTTTTTCTAAAAATAAATTAATTCCTAAATATATTTAACATGGTATTATACCTTATTTTAAAATGTTTTAAAAAATTAAATTTCTTACCATTTTCCAAATGGGCCACTTTTGACTATTTTTACAAAATGTTTAAAAACAATGTTTATTTTTAACATTTATGAAATGAATGGATTTTCCATACATAATGAGCATTATTTTATTTGAATATTCCTTCATATTTTTATGAGGTTATTTGTAATGAATTTTTTTCATATTATTTTGTAATTTTTTAGTTTTCAAAAGTGATTTTTAAATTGTAAAGGGTATTTTGATCAGGAATTTTTTTAGTGATCTTTTAATGGTATTTATATTCATTAGTGCCAAAAACCCTTGATTTTACTTATGATCCATTAGGGATATTTTATAATGATATTATCCTCATTATTTCTCTATATGGATTATGATTATTTCAAATATATTTCTTTGGAACTTGTTTTTTTTCACGATTAAATCATGATATGAAAGAAAAATGATTATTATTATGACTGAAAAGTTAATAATTTTTAATATTTTATTAAATAATGGTACTTGGAAACAATTTATGATGAATTTTTAATCCTAATAAAGCTTATAAAAATGTGTTATCCCCATTATAGATCATGAATAATGAGTGATCCTGATATAGATTATACAAAGGGTGAGCGCTATTATAGATCTATAATGCATTGGGTAATGTTCTCTGTATTTTTATGAAATAAGGAAGAAGTTACCAAAGGGTTTCTCCTATGGATTTAACTAGGATCCAGTTATTTCTATCTTAGGATTAAAAATGGGTATGAAGATAATTAAAAAAGATACTGACGTGTTTTATTTATGTTCCTTATGGGTTTTTAATAATTCCTTTGATCAGGACTACCATCACATGGATCATTATTATTGATTCCTATGAATATTCCATTTGATAAATATTTATTCCATGATTCATGTTTTATTATCCATGTATTTATGGGTATATTTTATCATATGTTATTCTCATTCACTTTTATTATTTCATCATAAAATTTTTGTCATCTTATTCTCACTAATCAAATTCAATTGTTAATGATTATGATTACCTTTACTGATAATTTTATCTCACCCTTATTATGTTTTTTATTCCCTAGGTTATGAATAATTATGTTGAGTTATTTATGTCTAGAAATTTTCCATATTTGAACATTGTTATTTGAGATCTTTAATTCTTAATATGGAATATTAAAATCTTGGTATAGTGGAAAAATAATCTCTTGAAGTCATGGGGTTTGTTTATTAATAGTTTATCCTAATTATCTAAAAATCTAAACCCTAAAGGTAATTAGGAAAATATATGATCCAATGTTACCATTTAATGTTATGATTTTTTATTTCAATAAAAATTTGTTTTGTTTATTAATATGTAGTGAGAGATGTAATGATTAGGTTTCTAACACTAGATCTGTGAGTTTAGGTTTCAGGGCTATTATAGATATTTTCCTCAAGAAGTGTTCCACATGAAACATCAAAAACAAAATTCTTCTAAGATGATATTATTTGATGTTACTTAAGCTTTAATAGGTATATTATCCAAGGATATCATCTTTATTATTTATCTGGATGTTTTTTTTATTATGATGATTAGATGTTTATGAAACTCATTTCTTTCCCATGGGTTATTCTATAATGAAATGATTAAATGTTTATGAAACCTATTTTTTTCAAGGTTTATATTATGATAAAATGTTTATGAAACCCATTAACTTTCTATGGGTTATGCTTTGATGAATGATTTATGATCTTGTGGAACACATCTGTTTGATTTTTATTATACGACAGGTGGGTCCATAATTATATATCCATCCAATGAATTTTTGTAAATATAGATATATAATTAGATTAAAATGGTTTTAATGGGGAGTGAAACTAGATTAATAAATGACTATGTCTGCTATGGTAGTCTTGGGAGTGAACCTTCACTACTTTGATGGTTTGGGGAGTGAACCCAATCCAGTATGATAGTCTTTGAAATGAGCCTTGAATACTAAGGAAAAAATTTTATGTTCCTATGGGTATTTCATAAATCTATGTCTTATACTAATTTTATGTTCTCATGGATCATATTCTTTGATTCTTTTATGATTCATGTCTTATTAAATACCAAGAAATATTTGATGTCTCAAGATTGTGATATTTAATATATAGGGTATTGTTTTCAAATATTGAGAACTTTTTATAATACCCTTATTCTCTTATTATACCTATTTGATCATTAGTATCTCCCTTGTTTACCCTTATTGGTAATCTAATCTCACCATTTATTATATTTCCTTTCCCCAAGTTTTAGAGAAAGTTATTAGGTATGATATGTTTAATAATTTTTTTATTTATGAAGTAGTTGTAGATGATGTAATTCACTTATAAACCAGTTGTTAATTTATTATAGGTTCCAAACACAAAAACCTATATAGTCCTCATGAATTTTTTTTATAATTAAATTAATAATTATTTATTAATACATAATATCTATGTATTAAAATTATAGGTCATTATAGATGGTATGAGAGGACAGGTTTAGTTAACCTTTGGAAACTAGGATGATAAACTTTACTGATAACCCTTAGTATAATACTAAGTATTGGAAAATTTAATATGTTATAACAAATAAAGGATTGTGTTTTTTCCATAAAAAATCCTTGTCTAGCTAATAAAATTTTATAATGTTTTTTAATACATTTATTTATGGGTAAAAGCCTAAAATGGAGTTTCTCTAATATATCTCATCCATCATTCTAGTTCATAGGGAGTGTTCCCTTCCTACACACCTGGTTTGACACTCCCAGGGGATATTCTTAGTTTAATTCATATTTTCTTTACAAACATTATGAAGGATTTGAATAGATAATTATAATTAAGGTCCTAGTTGAAACCTAATTTTTCATGGAATGAAAATAAGGGGTTATGAGTTAAATATCCTATGAATGATTGATCACCCTAATCAATGATGTCTGATAGTTATGCTGACTTTTTTTGTTTTACTAAGGGATTGGAGATAGAATAATGAAGTTGGTTTAGTGATAGGTATACTCAAATATTGATATATATTAGTTGACCTTAGTTATATAAATTCCCTTATATCATAAAAATTATTTATAAATGTTAATTATTATCTCTGATGATTAGATTTTTAATTAGTATTGAAAGCCCCTAATGGTAAGATGATCGCATCTCATGTTTATAAATCTTATGATATTGATGTATGTGGGAATTTTTTTCCTAAATTTTTTTCTCCCTCTGGTTGAATTATATGTTATCTTATGCGTTGATTTTATTTTTATAGCTAAAAACCACATCAATTTTAGATTACGTGAAGTCATGTTTGATTTTTCAAATAATCCAATGGCTATCTATTAGTGAAATGATGAATATTAACTTTTGATAAAGATCACATCTATTGTATGTGTCTCGATTCCTATTCAAATGGGGTTTTTATCTTAGATAGTTAGAGAGAAGCTCAACATTGATAATATGCCTAATTTTTGGGGAGTTTTTTTATGTTTTTTCAAAAGAGTTTCCAAGTCTTACATTGAATCATGATGTTGAGTTCCCAATATAACGGTTACCTAGTGCCTCACCTATTTCAAAAACTCCATATCGAAGGGCCTCGATTGAGTTGTAGGAATTGAATAAGAAACTTCAAGATAATATTGACAAGGTATTCATTTGGAAAAGTGTGTCACCTTGGGGTTTACATGTTATTTTAAATAAATACTGATCAATGTTACTCTACATTTATTATTAGGAACTGGACAAGATCTCAATCAATATAAAGTATCTTTTACCCCCTATTTATGACTTATTTGATCAACTATGTGGAGATCGATAATTTTCAAAGATTTAAATTTGTTCTAAATATCATACATTGAGGGTTAATAAAGAGGATATATCTATGAATGAATTTCATACAAGGTATAGACAGTGTGAATATATAGTGATGTAATTTGGTCTTATGAATTCCCCTATTATCCTCATAGATTTAATGAATATAGCCATTATATATTACCTTGATAAGTTTGTGGTTATAATTATAAACAATATTTTTATATATTCAAAGATAATGTTAGAGAATGAATATCACCTAAGTATTGTACTAATTTCCTTAAATAATGATAAGTTATATTGAAAGTTTATCAAGTGGATTTTTTTCTATATAAAGTTTTATTTTTTGTCTATATAATCTCAAGATAGGGTATATCATTGGATCCATAAAAGATAGAGGCTATTTAATGTTGGTATAGACCAACTAAAGTGCCGAAGATACATAGTTTACTTATTTTGGAAAGATATTATCAATGCATCGTGGGTAATATCTCACGGTTTTCCAATCCACATTCCAAGTTAACTTAAGGGTGGGGGGATTTCCTTAAGATAGATAAATGTGGGGAAAATTTCAAGGAACTAATGTGATGGTTAGTTAGTGTACATGTTCTTAAATTACCCTATAGTGGAGGAGGTTATGTAATCTATAGTGATGCACCGAAGAAAGTATTATGATGAGTTCTCATGCAGAATGATATGGTGATAGTTTATGCCTCTTAAAAATTGAAGGCTCATGAAAAAAAATTACCCAACTCATGATTTGGAGTTAGCTATGGTATTTTTAAATTAAATATATGGATAAATTATCTTTATGGATAAGGGTGTGATATATATATTGGTCATAAAATTTTAAATTATATATTCACACTAAAAGTGTTTAATATTTTCCAAAGAAGATGGTTGGATCTGATTAAAGATTATAATTGTTCAATACATTACCACCCTATGAAGGTGAATAAGGTGGTCGATGCTTTGATTCAAAATAATCGTGATATACTATCAATGATGAGGATCCCAAAATATAAAATATTTTTTTAAAGGATATATATGGAGATATGTAATGAAATAGAGAAATATTATATTTCCCAAATTAGTGTTTAGCCGTCTATTCAAATGAAGATTAAAGAGGTGCATAAGGATGATGTAGAGATATAAAGGAAGTTTTGAAATGTCCTTTATTTTAACATTGATTATGATTGAATGATAAAGTTTAGGAATAGTATATGTGTTCCAACCATACCCAATTAGAAGAAGCATCAATTAGAGGAATCTCATATTTCATCATTATCTGTTCATCCTAGAAGTAAAGAGATGTAGAGATATTTGAAAGAGTAATTCTGGTGGGATGGAATCAAAAGTGATATTGAAAATTTTATATCTCATTGCTTGTTATGTCATAATGTTATGTCTACGAGACCAAAGTATAAGGGTATATTACAAAAAAATACCCATACAATAATAGAAATGGGAAAACATTTCTATGGAATTTTCTTCCATACTCCCCAAAATATCTAAATGGAATAATGTTATTTGGGTTATAGTCGATCACCGTATAAAGTAATAACACTTCATTTTTATAAGTGAAGGATTTTCACTCGATTTTATATCTCGGATATACATTAAGGGTGTATTAATGTTTCATGGAGTAATATATTATATTTTATCTGATTAGTATCTAGGTTTTACACCAATGTTATAGTCAAGTCTTTAATAGGATCTAGATACAAAGTTGAGTTTCAGTATAGTGTATCATCCCCAGAAAAATAATCAAACTAAGTGTAAAATTCAAACCCTAGAGGATATATTGATATCATGTTCTATGGATTTCATATGTGTTTGGAATCAAAACCTTCCTTTAGTAAAATTTTCTTACAATAATATATTTCACTCAAATATTCAGATGACTCCACATGAATCCTTCTATGAATTTAAGAGTATAACACTAATATTTTGGGATGAAGTTAGAGAAATAAATATATTGGGACCTAATAGAGTTGAGGAAATGTAATATAAAGTTATATCCTCTCAATGTTAAATGAAGCCAACTCAATGTCAACATATATTTTATAATGACAATCATTGGTGTGATCTGGAATTTGAAGTTGGTGAGAAGGTGATTCTCAAAATTTCTCTATGGAAGAAAGTTATGATATCTGTGTAGAAAGGAAAGATAATCCCTATATATATTAACCCCTTAAATATTCTTAATCAAGTAGGTATGGTAGCTTATCGGTTAGAACTTCCACATAACCTATATTGGGTTTAGGATGTCTTCAATGTATCTCTTCTGAGAAAGTACATATTTGATCCATCACATTCACTAAACTCAAAGGTCATACCACTAGAATATGATATTCCCTATGAAGAAAAACAAATTTAAATACAATATGTTAGTGATAAAGTGAAACAAATTAAGACTACTTATCTATTTAAAGTTCTCTTGATGAATCATAAATTTGAAGAAGCAGTGTGGGAACCCAAGGATGTGATGTGGAAGAAGTATCATCATTTTTTTGTATGAGAGTAACAGAATTTCAAGGGAAAAAATATTCTTAAGGGGGTATAATTTTAAACTATGAGACCTTATGAAATATTTATTTTTCAAATAAATTAAATCTATTTAATATCTTGTGTTACATGTAACACTGAGTTTTAAATAATAATAATAATATTATTATTATTATAATTATTATTATTATTATTATTATTTAAATATAAAAAATATAAATTAGTCGTTAAACTTGAAGGTGTGAATATGAATATAAAAACTTTTAAAATTGATTATAAAGGTTTTATATAAATAAAATATATCAATAAATAATTACATAATTTTGATTAAAGTCTTTATATGCTTTAAAAATTCATTTTTCCTTAAAAATGATTTTAATTGTTTTTTTATCTTAAAAAACAATTTACTTCATATTTTAAAAATAATAAAGTTAATTTTTTCCTTAAAAAATAATAAAGTTATTTTTAAAAATTTATTTGAAACAATAAAATTAATTTTTTCTATTTATAGAAAACTTATTTGAAACAATTTACTTCATATTTTAAATCAACCTATCAGAATTATCTTAGAGTAAATTTCTGAAATTATTTTGAAAATATTAATTTCTTAATGAATAGTAAAAATAATGGTTTTTAAAAAATATATATATTCATTTAAAAAATTTAAAAGTTATATATTATTTTAATATGGGTTTAAAAGTAAAAAATAATTCAATTATATTATTATTAATACAATTTAGATCATTTAAATCAATTTTAGATATAATTTTGGTATATAAACCTTTTATACTTTTGAAATCATTTTCATTAGAAAATTGGTTTTTCATCGCATCTGTCGGTTTAGTTTTAAATAAAATTCTACAAATTATCTTAATTAAATTTATTAAAATATTTTTAATATTTTTAATCAACATAATTAATTATATATAATAATTTTAACTTAACTTTTGGTCAACATGAATAGTAAAAATAGTAAAACTTTGTTACCACGGTTAAGGTTAAAACATATTTATCGGGGTTTAAACTAGAGTTTTAAGGGTTAAAATGACATGAAAACTTGTCTAAATTATATTTTATCTGCATATTTTTATATTATATCAAGTAATTCTTATGAATTTTCCATTTTGGAGATATTATTTGTGTGTAAAAAATGGGTATATTTTATTCTTTTCAAAAATTCTAAGTGTGTCATCTCCCCTATTTATAAAAGGACACCCACTATCCTATCTTATACACACTTCAAGAGAATTTTTTGTTATAAGATACCAATAAAAATATCTTCCTTACGTACCTTAACATTTCTTATAACCCTTATATTGATCATAAAAAAATCCTAGAAAGGTTTTAGGTGTAAACCTAAAGATATTGTCTGAAAAAGTGGTATAGATCTTAACCATGTGTTTTCATTTTATTTATTCTTATACCAAAATAAAATATTATTCAAACATGATGATATATTAACATAATTATATACCATATTATTAGATTTTATTAGGTGAATTTTATAGCCTACATCTATATCCTCTTCCATTAAATGGGAAATTAAACCGTTGATCGTGTGTATGGTAGACTACCACCTCGCGAACCAATGTACTTAATTTACCATTACAGCCTCTAATGGCTTGATATAATGATATATTTAATGATTATATATGAAATTTATGAATTATTTATACTCTTATAATTATAATATCACATCTTCCTTCTTACCTTTTAATTTTTTATAAAATTATAACATCGCTTGAGTGTACATGTGGACAACCACCTACATGATGCAATGTGATTCACTTTTCATTTAATTTATGAATGTACGTTAATAAATATATATTTAATGAATTTATATATTATATATATGATATAAAAATGATTCTATAAATTTTAAGTATTATTAACTTTTGTAATCCTCATGTATTAATCATGTTTTAATGATCACAAATCCTATTCAGTCTATAAACCATGTTAATTCTATGTAATCTATCTCACATCAAATACATAGTTATTTAGTAAAAAATATCCAAAACTCTTAAGTGTTATATACTCTGTTTGGTTACTATACACTATCTTTTGATTCACTTTATAATGATTTCATTGACAAATGATTAAGTTTAATTCATTCCATAAATATCACTGCTTAAGTCTGAATACAGATATTTGCCAGGACACCGTGAAGTAGACACGGTGAAGTAGACACCGTGAAACAGACACCATGAAACAAACCCTGTGAACAAGACACTGTGAATAAGACACAGTGAACAAGATACTATGAACAAGACACCATGAATAAGACATCATGAACAATACATTGTGAACAAGACACCCTGAACAAGACATTGTGTACAAGACACCATGAACAAGACACCATGACATCGAGACACCATGAACCAGACACCATGACCACAAGACACTGTAACCACTCTAGACACCATGTGAAGGAGAGACCCTTTCCATGACATACTATGACACCGTTTCTTAATATGTTGTTTCATCTTTAAATTTAATCTATAACAGTAATATTTGAATATTTTGAATACACTGACATAATTAATATTTCTTTGTAGACATGTCATCTGATAGTATGAGGTATGAGGTGTAGAATACATGCAAACTGTCAGCTAAAACATGTGCACTCCAAGATAGAAGATTAATGCGGCCCATGAAAAATAAGAAGTGTGGAACGATTCTAGAAAGTAGAACAAGATGGAGGTCATGAGCATGATAACAGAATACACTTAGAGAATTATTAAAGAAATAATTCTCTCATGAAGCTCAACGCTGCTGGAGAACACACTAAGATCAACTAAATCCCAGAATCGAGAACATCTTCGCACTATCAAACATCATGAAGAACACAAAATGGATCTATCTAACTTGCGACACTCTGTTTTCCAAACAAGGACTTGATTTCTGCATCTGCTTCATGTTAGAAGTCCATAGCTGCAAAGACAGACATTCAGAGCATTTCTAAACCTATATCAATATTTCTGCTCTGTTTTTTATCATTTTTACTATCTTTAGAGAAGTTTTTGAATCTGTATAACAACACACTCTATCTCCTGAATAAAATTTAAGGATACAAGATATTTTTACTCAAACATCTTTTTATATTTGTATACCCACTGAAAAGTGTGGAAGAGTTCCCTGTGTGGCCTTGTTTTTTGTTCCCACAAAAAACTATGGAAGAGGTCCATGTGCGACCTGGATAGTCCTGTGTACTTTTGATTAACCCCGATACATGGTTTAGATCATGTTTATTTGTATAAAATGCTTGGTGGAAAGTGATCACAAAGTGGAGTGGATTAGGTCTCATCTTGAGGCTAAACCACTTGTATCATATCTCCTTTGCTGCTTAATTTAGTCTTCTATGTTTTATTGCTTTACTATATAATTCAGAAGTCACTAAATTCACTTTGATAGTTAATCTTGGAAAGAAGTTATAATTGTCCTGTCTTAGTATAATAGTTTCAAAACTAATATTAATATCTGACATTAATATTACTAAGAACTAATCAATATTTTAAGAAGTTACTTAAATAGTCAAACTCTTATAAAAATATAACTTTGATTAACTGGGCTGTATTTAACCTTTTGGGGAAACCTGTTTAAGAATAATTTTTAACCATAAATTTTTATAAATACTCAATTCACCCCCCCCCCAAGTAATCTACTCTGACCAACATTTGGTATCAGAGGTTGTTTATTAAGACTCTTTTTAACCTAATTCAATTGTGATTGTAGTTGTACATTGAAGATCTGTAAATTTATGTTAATTCTAAATTTCTAGATTTTCAAAGTATTTTTATGTTATGGATAATAGATTGTAAGGTGTTGTAACAAACAGAAAACCATTGTTTAATAGAACCAACTATGCTCAATGGAAAGTGAAAATGAAAATGAATTTAGAGAGTATGGGTTTTGAAATTTTTTCTTCCATTATATATTAATATAAGATTCCTGATACTGATAGAATCACAGGGGATGAACCTGTCAAAACTTCCTACAATAACAATTGCAAAGATATGAATTATTTGTACTGCTCCTTAGGATATGAGGAGTTAAATATAATTTCTTCTTGTAAAACATCCCATAAAATTTGGGATACACTATCTATCTCACATGAAGGAAAATCTTGTGTAAAAGAAATTATACTTAATACTTATAATATTAAATATGATATCTTTAAAATGAAACCGGATGATCCTATCTCTAACATGTATCTTAGTTTCAATGAGATTTGCAACACAATTATTTCTCTTGGAAGAGAAGTCACTTCCAAGGAATAGATTATGAGAATTCTAAAATGTCTGCCTGACAGATGGAGAGGACCCTATGTCTCTATTAGATAATCATGTGACATAGGAAAGCTACCTATAAAAGAAATCATTGGGAAACTGATGATATATGAAGAAGAGCTAAAAGTCAACAAGGAAGAAAAGGTTGAACCAAAAAGAAAATTTGTTTCATTTAATACCACCACCTCTAAACACAAAGATAAAGGGAAATTAGAAGCTTCTGTAGAAATTTATCTTAGTGAGAAAACACCACCTGGAAATGATGAGGAGATGGCTCAGTTAGCCTAAATATTCAATAGATTTTACAAGAAGAAGATCTTTTTCCAAAAGCCTAACTTTAAGGGAAAATATGACCAAAAAGGAATTTGGAAGAAGGATTGAAAAATAAGTGACAAGACTGATGATATTTTCTGCTATGAATGTATGTGAAAATTACATATCAAGGCTGACTGTCCAAAGCTCCAGTACAAAAAGATATACGAGGACAAGGATAGGAAGTATAAAAAGGCAATGAAAGCAATCTGTAGTTCTTCTAAGGACAGTTCAAGCAACTTAGAAACATCACATGATGAACAAGCTAACAAATCCAATATTTGTTTCATGAAAAACACATATAAGGTAACAATTTACTCTCCTGTACATAATTCCTACTATTATGGAGATGAAAGTGACTCTGAAAATATGACTAATGAAGAAATGTTTGAATACTATAACATTCTTGAAGAAACATTAAATGAACTATAATACAAATATAAATAATTGAAGAAATAGTATCCTCTTACTGTGACTATTAAATCTGAACTCACAACTGAAAAAGAGAAAAATGCTCAACTGCTCAAAGAGAACAATGAATTAAAAATGTCTAATGAGCAATTGAAGAATGACCTAAAAAAGTTTAACAATAGGAAAAATACCCTTACTCAAATTCTAGGTAAACAAACTACCCCTAAATATAACACAAGCATTGGTTATCAACTTGGAAAAAGAAATATTTGTTGAAAAAATGTTGTTTTGAAATCTTGGATATATATTTTTACTCCCAGTTCTAGAAAAAAATCAAATAATTCAATTTATGATACACTTTCTACTGTTTCAATTTTTTCTGGAAAAAATAGAGTTTACCTTTCAAATACTTTACTTAAAGCTTATAAGAAACCTGTGAGGCAGATATTGGTTCCTAAAGAAATCATTACTAATATTACTAGACCTAAACAAGTATGGGTACCAAAATTAATTTTTACTTAATCATTTTTTAGGAAAGCTGTTTAAAGAGTTCCTGTAAAATTTTATGGTACATAGAAACTAGATGTTCAAGACACATGATAAGAGACCACTCATGCTTCAAGAACCTAGTAAAAATAGATTGAGGATATGTCACATTTGGTGACAACGCAAAAGAAAATATTATTGGCCTCGACCAAATCAGTAACTCTAACTCAGTTTTAATTTCTGAAGTACTGTTTCTTGATCGATTAAAATATAATCTGCTTAGTATCTCACAATTATGTGATGATGGATTTCATGTTAGATTTAAAAATGATGCTTTAAATGTATTTAATTCTAAATAATAATTAGTGTTTTTTTATTAAGAAATGAAAATGTTTACTCTGTTAACTTAGATTCCTTTGCTTCTCAACATTCTTCATGTTTAAGTGTATTTTATAAAGAGTCTTGGATCTAGAATAGGAGAGTAGGGCACTGTGATATTCACTCCCTTATAAATCTAACTAGAAAAATCTTAGTTAAAGACTTACCCAAACTTGAGTTTCCAAATGAAAAAGTGTTTAATCCCTATCAAAATGGAAAACAACACAAAATTTCCTTCAAACCAAATAAATAAGTGTCAACCTCTCTACCTCTCGAGTTGGTTCACATGGATTTGTTGGGACCATCTATAGTTTCTAGTTTAAATGAGAAACACTATGTTTATGTTCTTGTATATTACTTCTTTAGATATATTTGGACCTTCTTTTTGGCCCACAAAAGTGAATCTTTCTCTTATTTAACTAAATATGCCAAGTCTGTGGACAATATTAGTGGACATAGAATTAAATCCTTAAGAAGTGATCATTATCGTGGGTTTGAAAATCAATAGTTTGAATCCTTTTTCTCACAAAATGGTTATAGTCACAATTTATCTACCCTTAGAACACCTCAACAAAATGGAGTTGTATAAAGAAGAAGTAGAACCCTGCAAGAGATCACTAGAACAATGATTAGTGAATATAACCTACTTATTTATTTTTGGGCTAAAGCTATCAATACAGCATGCTACATAATCAATAGAGTGTTGATCAGACCTATTCTTAACATAAATCCTTATGAGTTATGGAAAAACTGAAAACCCAAGGTTAACTACTTCAATGTTTTTGGTTGCAATGTTTATATTCCTAGTACTAAGGACAATCTTGACAAATTTGCATCCAAGAGTTATGAAGGTATCTTTTTAGGATATTCCATGTCTAGTAAAGCCTATAGAGTGTAAAATAAAAGAACTAAATGTGTGGAAGAATCTGTTCATGTAAAATTTGATGAAACAAATCCAAATGAGCGTAAAACAATTCTAGAGAAACTTGAGGATGATTTATCAAATCTGAACATTAATCGAAAATCCTCAAACTTTTCTGTTAAATAATCTGTGAAAACTTCCAGTTCTGGAAAGTCCATAGACTCAAGTAACAATGAACCTGAACCTATTGATGAACCTAAAATCACTATTCCCTCTTTCTCTAGAGCTGTTAGAACTCTTAAGAACCATCTTTTAGTTTCTGTTGTAGGAGACCTAGACAAAGGAACTCAAACTAGATCTTCTCTTATAAATTAGGTTGAACATCATGTCTTCTTGTCACAAATTGAACCTAAAAACATTAATGATTCCATCAATGATGAATTTTGGGTGATGGATATGCAAGAATAACTTAATCAGTTTGAAAGGAACAATGTTTGGAAACTTTTTGAAAGACCTAAATACACATTAACCATAGGAACTAAATGGGTGTTTAGAAATAAGGTAGATGAAGCTGGTCACACAGTTAGAAACAAGGATAGATTGGTTGCACAAGGCTATAGTCAAGAATAAGGAATTGACTATAAGGAGACCTTTGCACCAGTAGCTAGACTTAAAGCCATCAGAATCATGCTTGCTTATCATAAATGGGTATATAGTTAAGGATGTCTTTATTGAACAACCCTCTGGCTTTACAAACCCCCATTTTCCAAATCATATTTTTAAATTATAAAGATCTTTATATGGGTTAAAACAATCTCCAAGATCCTGGTATGATAGGTTGAGTACTTTTCTTATTTCCAATGGTTTTACAAAAGGAATAGCTGATCCTACCCTTTTTATAAAATGAATTTCTAATGATGTTTTAGATGTTCAAATATATGTAGATGGCGTTATCTTTTTATCTTCAAGAAATTCTTTATGTATTGATGCAAAATGAATTTTAAATGAGTTTAATGGGTGAACTAAAATTGTTTCTTGGATTTCAAATCTTTCAAAATAATGATGGTATTATTTTAACTAAAAGTAAATATCCTAGAGATCTTCTAAAACTTTTTGGATTGGATAGCACTAAAAGTAGTGACACTCCCATGAGTACCACTTGTAAGTTGGATCTTGATGAAGATAGAAAATCTGTTGATTAAACTACTTATAGAGGAATGATTGGAAGTTTACTCTACTTAACTGAAAGTAAACCTAAAATTATGTTTAGTGTGTGTGTGTGCTCGTTTTCAAGAAAATCCTAATGAATCTAATTTAAATTTTGTAAAGAGAATTTTCAAATACCTCAAGAATACACCCAATCTTGGAATGTTCTATCCTAGAGGAAAATCATTTGAATTAGTTAGTTATCCTGACGCTGACTTCGGTGGTTCTATGTTAGATAGAAAAAGCACCAGTAGAACATGTCACTTTTTAAGCAAGTCACTAGTATCATGGTTTAGTAAGAAACAAAATTTTGTTTCAATATCTACTATATAAGCTAAATATATAGTTGTTGGAAGTTGTTGTGCACAAATCTTGTGGATGAAACACACATTACTAGATTATGGATATCAATTCGGGCATGTACCTATAAATTGTGACAACACAGGTGCTATTAACATCTCAAAAAATCTTGTTTCACATTCTAGGACAAATCATATTGATGTAAGACATCACTTTTTGAGAGATCACTATCAAAAAGTGATATCACTTTAGAATTCATTGGTACTGAATATTAGCTTACTAATATATTTACCAAACCATTAAATTCTGAAAGAATAGACTACATCATACATGAACTAGGAATGATAAATCTTAAGTAAATGTATTACTGTTTTATATCTTACCGTATCATGTTTAATGTCTCATAGTTAGTATTTTTTGATTACTGTCTGACAGTCACTATCTTACCATAAGGATCAGTCATTGTCTCACCGTAAGGATCAGTCACTGTCTCACCATAAAATGCATTCATTGGCTCACCGTATAGACCTGATATTGTCCCAACATAAAGATTTTTTTATGATTTTTATTTACAAATTAAAAACCGTATCGTGGTAATTATTCATTTCACCTTTTTATTTTCCCACGCTTTTACTTTTGTGATGCTTTGTATTCCTAAATGATAAAATAAAGGAAGTGTCACTTTTCCTTCAATTGAGCTTTCTTCTATTCACTCAATTTGTAACCCTTCTTGAATCCTTTAACCCTTCTCTCTCTCAAACCTTCAGTGAATGCCAAGGATGAAATGCCCTTCGTCGTTGACTCTTGAGAAATGTGGCTCAGAGAAGAAGAAGATTGTACCCAAGCTAGCACTCGAAGGTCCTCTAAATCCAAATCTGGTGAACCGAGTAGTAGTACCTAAGAAAAAGATATTCCATGAGTGGCTTTTGTTGAGTAATTCTTTGGTTTTGAAATTTTAAAAAGAGCAAGTCTGGTTAGAATGGTTTTCGAAGAAAGATATACTTATCTATCGTAAGATTGTGGCTCAATTTTATCAGTATGTTCAGTTCTCCTTTAATTATGAAAATGGTTATACTATGAGAATCTGGATAAATGGCCAGAAATTCTCATTCTCTTCGAGGATATGGGCTTCATACCTTAGGATACCTCATGAAGGCATCTGTGAGGACTATCAGAGAGGACCTCCACCTTCCAGTGAATTATTTATTTTGTAAGATGCTTTGAAAAGCTTAAATGGAAATGGAACCAAGAGGAGAGTCATTACTGATGAAATGGATGGAGAATCTAGACTCCTGTTTAAGTTTATAAAAAACTTGATTAGCCCCAGAAAAGGTGATTTTGCTGTACTAAAATATCAGGATGTGTTTCTGATTCATCTTATGAAAAATGGGCATAAGATCAACCTTTATAAGTATGTCATACACCATATGTGTGAGCTGATCAAAACCAAATCCAAGTCAACCTCCCTGTTTTATTCTTGGCTTATCTCATCCATGTTTCATGCCAAAGGTATGGTTGGACCTAATGAAGAATTTATCAAGGATTTCGTGTTCTGCCTTTTAAAAGTCATTATGAAGAGGATGAAAATCAATTGTAATGCTTGAAAAAAAGGAATGGGTGGAAGACAATGATAGGATTTATTAAAAGTTCAATCCAGTACAACATCCTTCAAGACCAAAAGATCTTACAGATCCTAGTTTGGAACTAGATGAAGTTGTTGAGTATTCTGAAGAAGAATAAGAATAGGCTATTGTGCCTCCGAGGGAAACTGTTTCTGATAAGGTAGACAGTACTCATGTCCCTCATGTATTAAGTGAAAATGAAGTCCCTACTTCTAAATATGTTGTTAATCTGGATGATAAAACCGAAGTTGAAATAGAATCTGTTGTCAAAGAAACTGAAATAATTATATGGAAGATCTTGTAAAAGGAGAATTTCCTATTATGAAAGAAGCTGACCTTGAAGAACTCATAGTGAAACAATATTTTCCGGAATTCATTCCTTCGGCTGAGGAGAGGCTGGAGCTATATTTTTAGTTTTCTAGATAGGAAATGGGTGATGAAATAAGAGATGAAATCATGGAAATAGATTAAGACCCTAAGCCTCTTAGTCCTGAGAAGGATTCAACTGTTGAGGGGGAGCAGCCCCAAAATCTGGAATCTATTGAAGTACCAAACCCAATTGATCCAAGCCCTATAGACACTCAGTATAAATTCCCCAATTTTTATAATATGGATGACTCCCATGAAGTATCAGTAAAATTCCTTGACCTTTCCACTATGTTCTAACTAAAATCTATCTCTAATATTGTCCCTGAAAAAGCACCAGAGCCCGTATCAGTCCCTATATTTGAACCTTCACCAGAATAACCATCCTTGGTGAGTAAAGATGATCTGAAGGAATTTGGAGATATAGTTTTTTCTGGAGTGGAAAAACTCATGAATACCCCCACCAGCTCCTGTAACAAATCTAATTAAGATAGATGCCTCACTGTTGTTGGAAAAAGTTATTTGGCAGATTCAACCCAAAATGCTTCATGAGATTTAAGATGTCAGAATTGAAAACAGACTGATTAGGGATGAAGTGAAGACTCTAAGAGGTATGATTGAATACATGAAAAAAGTGATAAATTCAAGATCATATATTGCTTCTCATACTATGGAGCCTTTTGTTCCTAAAACCCCACATAATGTTGTCTCTCATATTCAACTTCATTAATCTTCCATAGCTGGAAAAGTGGCAGAAATAAACAAACAGATTGTGAAAGAAATGCGAGAGATTGTTGTTAATCTTAACAAGCTCACTGATGAGTATACAGGGTGCCTTCAAAAAATGCTAAATCAACTAAAATCTCTCAACTCAGTTGTCACTGCTTCTAAGGAATCTGGATAATCATCTCAATCTTCATTAGATAGTGACCTACTCAGAACAGTGGTCAAATAAGAACTCCATACTATGCTTAGTGGTTTCAATAACGATTATCTATCTGAAGTTATCAAGAACAAGGACAGAGTTCTTAATCTGGTCCAAATCCATTCAAAAATTTCTAATGATGCTCAGTAAGAAATTTCCAATAAAGTGGATTTATACTTCAACCAAATATTCTCAAAGACTTACATGACCAATCACTTCAAATATCTTGTAGAAAAATATGAGGATTCCTCCTATTACTCAAGATTTCAAGACTCTAGTCCAAAAGCACACAGAGTTCACTCATATTTTGGAAAAGTATATGGAAAACAAGGATAACTTCATGAAATCTATGTAGTATGGTGAATATATCATTTCTAATTTTATCAAGCTTATGAGGCCCTATCTTCATGTACATAGTACATCCATTATTGCTCCTACGGTTGTACCTCTGCGACCTGGTTTTCCTACATTCAACTCTACCCTAGCCTCTACATCTATGTCTTTCAGTCAGGAACTATGTCATGTCAGGCCTTTGATCCTTGATCAACAAATGCCTCAGTCTTCTACTGCAACTACTCTAGATCCCTCTATCTTTGAAGGGCTTCCTTTACCTCCTCTCTCTACCATCTCACTCCCTTCTTCTACCTCAACCTCTATTCCTATAGATTCCTCTTTTTCTGTTGCTGTTATGGACTAAGAGAAGACCATCCAGTGAAGAAGGATAGTGCTTACTCTTTTTTATGGGAATCTTTTTAATTATGTTTTACTTTTTGTAATGCCCCTCTTTTTATCTAATACATTATTCCCTTTCCTTGTCTCTTTTGTCTTTCTTTTTCTTGATAATTTTTGATAATCCCAAAAGGGGGAGAAATATAAGAGACATATCGGAGAAGATAACACTCGCTATATATATATTATATGTACATTTTAACTATGTTGTTATAACAAATATACACTCTAAATATACATGATTTGTGATCATCAAAACGGGAGAAATTTTTTGGACTCCACGTGTTTTAATCAGGTTTTAATGATCAAAAATCATATTCATTCTATAAACCATGTTAACTCTATGTAATCTATCTCACATCAAATGCATAGTTTTTCAGTAAAAGTTATCCAAAATTCTTAAGTGATATACACTCAGTTTGGTTACTATAAAATATCTTTTGATTCACTTTATAATGATTTCTCTCACAAATGATTAAGTTTAATTCATTTCATAAATATCACTACTTAAGTCTGAATATAGATATTTTCTAAGATGAGACATTGTGAAGTAGACACAGTTAAGCAGTCACCATGAAGCAGACATCATGAAACAGAAACTGTGAACAAGACACAATGACATCGAGACACCGTAAACCAGACACCGTGACCACAAGACATTGTGACCAATCCAAACATCATGTGAAGGAGACACCGTTTCCATGACATACTATGACATTTCTTCTTAATATTTTTTGTCATCTTTCAATTTAATATCTAATGGTCATATTTGAAGATTTTAAATGTGTTGACATAATTAATATTTCTTTATATACATGTCATCTGACAGTATGAGGTATGAGGTGAAAAATACATGAAACCTATCGGCTAAAACACGTGCACTCCAAGATAAAAGAGTAATGTGGCCCAGGAAAAATAAGAAGTGTGCCATGATTCTAAAAATTAGAACAAGCTAGTGGTCATGATCATGACAATAGAATACACTTATATAATTATTAAAGAAAGAATTGTCTCATGCAACTCAATGCTGCTGGAGAACACATAATGCTCAACTGAATCCCAGAATCGAGAATATCTTCGCACTGTCAAACATCATGAAGAAAACTATCCGGATCTGTCTGACTTCTGACACTTTGTTTTCCATACAAGGACTTGATTTTTTCATCTACGTAATCTTAGAAGTCCGGAGCTGAAAATACTAACACTCAGAGCATTTCTAAACCTATCTCAATATTTCTTCTCTATTGTGTATCATTTTTACTATCTTTCGAGTAGTGTGTGTATCTGTATAACAACACACTTTGTCTCGAGCATAAAACTGAAGGATACAAGATATCCTTAATCAAACATTTTTTTATATATGTATACCCACTGATAAGTGTGGAAGAGGTCCATGTGTGGCCTGGTTGTTTTTTCCCATGAAAAACTATGGAAGAGGTCCATGTGCGACCTGGACAGTCCTGTATACTATTGTTTAACCCCGATCCAGGGTTTGGATCAAGTTTATTTATATAAACCACTTGGTGGCTGTTGATCACCAAGTGGATTAGATTAGGTCTCAGGTTGAGACTGAACCATTTGTTTCATATCTGAAATGCTGCTTAATTTAGTCTTCTCTATTTTATTACTTTACTGTATAATTCAGAAATCACTAAATTCACTTTGATAGTTAATCTTGGAAAGAAATTTAATTGTATTTTCTTAGTATAATAGCTTCCAAAGTAATATTAATAACTAACATTAAGTTACTAAGAACTAATCAATCTTCTAAGAAATTACTTAAACAGTCAAACTCTTATAACAGTATAACCTTGATTAACTGGGCTGTATTTAACAATTTGGGTAAACCTGTTTAAGAATAATTTTTAACCAGAAATTTTTATAGATACTCAATTCACCCCCCCCCCTCCCCTTGAGTAATATACTCTGACCAACATTAACCATTATTACATTCCTTCCATAGAAAAAATGAAAACATTATTCATTCATTTGCACGACCTACCATCTCTATGAACTGTGTAATTCATTTTTATATCTCTAATTTTATGCATGACTATAAATATATATATAATAAATATATATTATATTTATATAATCATTAAAATTATGTATATTATGGAACCATGATCAAAGTACATGGACCAAAATTACCAAACCAAAACATACATGAAAAACAAAGTAGTTATTACCCAAAATAGTTATTTTAACAATGAATTGTTAATAAATGGGTGATAGAAGGTTATATATAAATAATATATTGTATGATACATATTATTATAGTTTTTTAATAGTTTTATAACAACCCTATATTTTTTATATATGAGGGCCAATGTGTATGAAAAAATTTGATACTTGAGGCAAGGTATTTTCATCTAACTTTTAATTTTATGAGACACATCCATATTCTAAACTTATTTATTTTTTTATGGTGTATATACTACACATAAATTTATTATATGATTATTCCTATGAAATTTATTTGTATTTACATAACCTTATAATTTTATTTATTTCATGGGGATTATTATTCAAATGTTACCAAGTGGAAAGGATTTTATGTTACGATATCATTATTTATCTAGGTTATTTATGATTAGGATTACAATGATGAAATATTATGTTATATACATCAATAAAATCAATAATTTTCTTCTTTTATGGTTATTTTTTGATAATACATTCTTTCCTTTAATTTTCCTCTATTTTAAAAGGAAAATTTACATTCTTTCTCCCTTTAGTCAAAAATCATTTCTATTTTATGTATATATTCTCTAAAAATGTTTTAAAAAATATTTTTAATATTATCCTATTATTTTTAATGTAATTAAAACCCATGTTATTATTTTTTTTAAAAAAATAAAATAAATTTTCTTGTCTTTTTCTGAAATGAGATGCATTTAAATTTTTATAGAAAATTTTAAAGGAATCCTTTTTTTAACATGTATATCATGAACAATATTTTCCTTCATAATAACTTCTTAATGATTTAAATATTCATTTAGAATTTTTCGAGGTTAATTTAAATAAAAATTATTTCCTTGATATTCATGAAATTTTTATATTTTTCATACGTGATTTCAAAGAGAAAATGTTATTTTCCTTAAGAAATGTTCAATGTGATATTTTAAAAACATTTTCCATCTAAGATAACATAATTTTTTGTTACTTAATATCTACTAGGTAAATGATCCAAGGATACTATCATTATTTTTTTATATGTTTTAAAATTTTCATAATAATATATTTATGAAAACCATTTATTTTTCATGGGTTACGCTATGATTAAATGATGAAAAAAATAATATTAATTTCAAATATTTTAATGATTATATCTGCTAACCAATGATTATGAATAATATAGAAGATAAATATTTATGTATTATGTTATAAATATTTTGAAAGAAGAGTTATAGCGACTCTATGTCAAGAGAAAATAATAAGTTTTAAATCAATAAGACAAGTTTCCAGATTATTTTTCATGAGAAATGACTTTTTCCAATAAAATAATTATTTTTGGAAAGATTTTATGAACCGCAACATGGATCAAAGAATGTTATCTTATAGATGAAAAAAATACTTATACGAAATGTGAATAAATATTTCATTTTTAGTTTTATCTTATTCTGGTAATTAGGAAAGAGGTTTTTAAAACTATTGGGATGTCATGTAAGGGCCCAGATCCAAGTAGCCATTCAATTTGTGAGTTTTGGTTTTTTGTAGGAACCTAGAGGAGGTTATAAGGTGTTTCAAAGGAAAATGATAATTTTTTTTAGGGGATCCATTTCTTAAAATGGATAGAATGTGGCATGGAAACCTTGGATATGTAGTAGTGTAGGTGGTTGTAATTTGGAGATTCCATATACATCATAGCACCTTGAGGAGACACTTCAAAATCAAGAATATTTATGGTGTTGTATTCATATTACAGCATTGGGGTAGACCAAGTAGATTTCAAGGATAATTAGTTTTTAGGTGTAGTTTCTTAATGGGATATAGGTTGTGTCATGGTCCCTTTATTGGGAGAGGGGTTCTATAGTATGGAGATTAAGGCTACATTGTAAACCCCAAATCCACATTAATAGGATTTCATTATGAAATTTGGAACCAACTTTAACTAAGTTTGGATATGACGTGGTCCATCAAGTTGCACCAAATAATACCCTATGTCAGGAAGGGTTTTCATGTAGTATAAGTTCTTGTGTCATGGACTCTTTAAAAAATGGTTCTATAAATACATCAACACCCCTAAACCAAGTTTTATTCTAATTATTTTGTTCAGACCCTAGGTTTCCCAGATTGGTTTTTAAAATTATTTGAATCACTCTTCAAAATTGATCAAACCACTTATTACCATGATTGATCTATGGTGATCCAAGGTAATTTTTACCACACTTTTCTAGTGGTTTCCCCCTATTTGAGATTGTTTCATCTCGTTTCTTCTTTTCATACTTGGGTGTTTGATCTCCATAGATATAATTATGATTTACTTTTTTTGTGAATTTTTGGAAAAAATTCTTTTGGAGATCATAATTTCAAATGGGAGATATGATTAGTGATTTGGGGCATTAGACAATTTTTATGAATATAATATTGAATCTTTTGATGTAGGGGATTAGTTTTTTTTTTCTTTTTATATGTGAAGTCTAATGTTACCATGTTTTATCCCTTTATATGGAAATGAAATTAACTTAATAAATATGAAATCATATTAATAAATAAATTGGTTAATAATTGCATATTATCGATGTTTTATACCATTGTAAAGGTTAGCCTCTTGATTTTATAGATAGTGTGTTGTCTTTCATGTTCTTGTGTGGAATGTTGTTATGTTTTGTTTAACATGTAATTAATGAAACTATATAAAGAACATAAATCCAAAATTAATTAATTAATTATCATAAATTTTAAATAGGCATGTTATGTAATCTATTTTTTCTTTTATTTTCATGATAAAAAAAGTTATGCAATGTGTATTTTTAATTTAATATAATCTTCCATCTATTAATGGAATTGATAAAGAATGTGAAGCATGATAATTATAGTTGATTAAAGTGATAATAAGGCATGTTTAATGATATGTTTTCTTCTCACATTTTGATAAAACTGGTTTTGATTTTATGGATCAGGTTTAATAGTAGGATATCTTGTTATAGTTGATTCCCTCGGATTCCCATAGTTAGAAAATGTGAATAATGAATTTTTTAATTAAATATGGAATAATAACCAATTTTTTATAAATATATACATGTGGGTTGGGGAGCTCCCAATTTTAATAAAGGATGGATTCCTTGTGTGGGGGCCATAATATCCTATCTGTATTTGAATGTTGAAATCCTCTTTTTAGGAACAATTTTTCCCATTGACTGTGCTTGTTTTCTTATTTCCTTTTGATGTGATCCTGATGTGATATTTTTTTGTGATGTGAGCCTGGTATAGTTGAGGGAATATAGGAGGGAGGCCTATATGATGTGGCAGTAGTTGATGCATATAATGGTGAGGTGAATAAAGATATGCATGGGTGTGTAAGGGATAGAATCAAAGATAATGGAATGGGTCGAAGTTGGGCTCATATATAGTTATGATGTTTAGAGTTGGAATCTTTCTTATTGAATATAGTGAAAGGCTAGATGGCCAGGATTCTAGTATTATCTACTTTCCTTTACCTATTACTTTAGGTATCTGGATATACTTTGTTGAATGTTTTTTGGTGGTATCTTAGGATGTGTTCCAAAAGTATATAGAATTATATAAAGTTTTATAATGCTTAAAAATTGAGTTAAACCATCAGTTTGTTGTTTCCAAAATGAAAATGATATGTTGATCTTATGAATCCTTGGAATGGATTTGGATTATGTCTGGAGGGCATAGACTTGGATATAATGGTTAATGTAATGTAATTTGAAATAATATTTATGGTTAATTAATGTATAATGAATAAATTAATATAAATTGAACTGTAAAAAGTAAAAAAAATTAATTCAATGTGACTATTTTAAATTTTTTTTGATAAAATATCTAGTCCCTAGTAGTAGTAGTCAGGTGTTCGAATAATGATAGATATAATTGATATTAGGACTAGGTTATCCTCATAGTTTGGCTGTGTTCTATATTATATCCTGTATATTTTTTGATTTCATATACTACCCAACCCATTTCATATAGGGAAATTCACACCCAATATACTCTAGGAGGATGTTTTACCCAACATCCTAGTGGGAGGATGGATGGAAGACTATCCCATCTAACCTCACACTCTTCTCTTGGTTGTACTTATATAGGTATACATGGTGGTTAATTTTCTTATATAAGTTTGTAGAGGGTTGTAAAGTCTTGTGGTTATTTCACACACATGTATCTTCAGATATACTATTCAAAGGATTATTATAGGTTTAAAATGTATTTTCTATGATGTCTTGAGGTACCTTACTCGGTGTATGGGTTGTGATGGATTGAGGAATAATACCTGATGTATGATAAATGTCATACGAGCTGTGGTGGATCAGAAAAATACTTGGTTACTATATTGATATGTGATATGGGATGATGTGATGATTTGATAAACAAGGTGTATGTTGTGATACTTATAATAGGTGTCTGTGATCTGGATTATATTAGAGGGAGATGGATCAGTACATGAAATTTTGGGGAAGAGTAGAAAATCAGTGGGGAAGTGATAGTGGGGTATCTTCCTTTAATATTATATTACATGATCCCTTGTATGTGAAACTTGGTGAGATATATCCATGGTGAGGTTATGAACTTAGTATTCCTGTTTAGGTAATAAGTTAGGCTCACTTGTTGTTCAGTGGGATTTAGTATTCATTATTTATCTTTATTACAAGTGGATATAGGGAGGATCCTATTGAGTGTACTATTAGGATCACCCCATGTATATATAAACTATTTTTCAGGTCAGTACGAGCAAGTTGGATATTGGGATAGATATTACTATATTGTAGTTTTGCATGATTCATATGGGATTTGTGGTTGTTGTCTTTTTTTATCTATTGGTACTTATATTTTCCTTTTAGTTTTTCTTATTTTATATAATTATATGTATGAACTTAGGATTATTTTATATATTTGAGAAGGTTTTGATTGGTGTATATATCTGATGTTTCTCTTCTATATGTTTCTTTTATAGGGTAATACCTCCCATTTGTATATATGATATACCCTTGGTTATAGTCACCATCCCAAGGACTATTGGAGGGGGGGTCAGGTGGTAACCATCTCCCTTCGATCATTATTGTCCCAGGTGGGGCACTCTTTGGGTATAGGGGTCATGAAAGAGTGGTATCCAAGGTTTAGGTTGAGGGATAAAATGGGGTATTTAGTTATACAAAGGTGAGACTCCATGGGTCAGTAGGGAAATAGTGTCAGCTAATTTTAGAAAGAAATTTAAACATGGGATATTTTCTGAGACATAGGTATTTAGGGCCCCATGTTATTTGATGCATGGAATATTATGTTAACTGATCTTACTAAACTAAGTGATATTTTTTGTGAGGTAGAGACCCAGGAAAAGATCATACATAATTCTTCTTTTCACCTATGTTTGAAATGGGTAAACTTTGGGATAGGTTAAAACATTAAATAATATAATTAAATAATTAATTAGTTAATATTAGGTATTCCATATTGTAGGTTTTCGATCTCTAACCATTTATTCATTTGCAGATATGGATCCAGGTCAACTTCCCTATTAGGTACAGGCCAAAGATGTTAAGCAGTATGTTCCCGCATATCATCATAGATTAGAAGTTGGTGACATTGAAACTTGGAGGAAAACACTTCAAGAGTTTCACTTCTATTTTCTATATAAGTATATGGTATCTGTTTCATCCTCATCCATAGAAGAATAATTAAAGGAGGTGGAAATCAATTTCAATATGATCTATACTTGGAAGGAGCGATGGGTTTTGTTGGATATAGAGATATTGTCTGGGGCAGTAAGGTATTGGTGGATCTTATTCCTTGAGGATCATGAGGAGTTGGTAGTCATTAGGGATGTGTTCTAAGGGTATTTTTGAGTGGATTCTCTTTCATTAACTGCATAGGAATCTAGTCTCCAAAAACTTATTTCACTTCCCAATGCGATTTTTGGAGTGTGTGAGTTTGGGATCCATTTCAATACCCTCCTATGATTTTCTTCAAACTTATTTCTAGATGAGGAGCCTAGGGTGAGCAATTTTAAGTAGTCTTTGTATCTATAGATTCTGTTCTAGGTAAACCCATTTATGTTGTCGATGTATCTCAAGGATTTGGCGAGAGAAGATGTTGTTGAGAGGACATTGACCAGAACCAGATCATTATGATATGCGAGTCATCAATATTCCTCACAAAGAAGATCTATGGTCTGGGGTTCTTAGTTTTTTGGGCATAAGAGTTTTATTTTATCTAGGGGTAGGTCCCATCCAACATCATCTAATTTACCTAGGTTGGGTGTGTAACACCCTGAGATTTTATGAGAAATATTATTTTAATTACTTTGATGTCTTGTGTTGTACGCTACACCATGATTAGATTGCGCTATATGAAACACCATATTAGCATACAGTATACACAAACACTATTCTTGGCTTGTGTTGCATGCCAGAAGCAACCTTCCTCGATAGTATGTGTTATACGCAATACTGAGTTTCACTAAACGAGATATTACTATAATATTATTACAAACTAGCCGTTATGAATAGTAATACCCATTTTTTGAAATTTTATAAATTTTATCTTTCAAAATGGACTTCATTTTTTGATTCGGAATATCGAAATTAGCCTAGGGTGAATTTTTTTTATTTTTCTAAAAACTTTCCATTTTTGATAAATAGTGAAAACACTCGGTTACTATTTAAAAACCAACTTTTTATTTAAATAATTATTTATTTTATTTAAATTTATTTTAGGTTAAAATAGATACATAATATATATATATAAGTTCAATTTAATTCATTGGAGTCATTTTATAATAATTTTAGGTATATAAAAAATTTATTGAACTTTTTACTGTCTTTTACCCACCTCCTAGGAGCAATTGAAAATTTACATAAAACATAATTTTACCACTTCTGTGAGTTGAATTTCAAAAATCTGTGAGACACAGTTGATATAAGTAAGTAAAATGTGGTTCAATGAGATGAAAATAATTTTTTGTGAACAGTAACTTTTAACCTTTATTTACCACAGTTAAAAGTAAAAAGGGTAATTAAAGGTAAAAATGATATTATTTTTACCCAAAATCATGTCCTAATTCTATTGTATAAGTGTAATTCGACCAAAAACAACCTTAGGAATATAATATTATCAATTAGGGCCACTTGGATTAGATTAGGACATTTATTATTATTTAATTCAAAGAAGAGTTAAAAGAGTTAAAATCAAAGTTTAATAACTAAAAAAAATTAATATAGGGTTATACATAAGATAAATTCAACTATAAATATTCATTAGAAATATACCAAAATTTTCTACATAATGGTATTTTATTTATAATTTTTAGATGTTAAATAATTTAATTTATTTATGACACAATGATCATGCAGTAATTACCTTATTAATACAATATTAACTTAATTGATGTTATAAATACCCAAATAAAGGTAATTTGAGACTTTTTATGAATTACAATAATTTTATAGGTTTATATGACATGTTAGTATTGATTAAATTAACCTTTTTCGATCTAATAATGCTATTATGATTTTCAAAAAAATGAATTACCAAATAGTGTCAAAATTGACATAAAATAGTTTTTAAAACAAATATTATATTATTAATTGATATTCTATTTTTAAAAATATAAGGTTGGGCCAAATAACTTAGATATGGTTATATATATTAAAAATGAACCACTTGGGGTTCATTTGGCTTTTTATAGTATTTTTATTAAGCAAATAGTTTAAGAAAACAAGAAGACATGGTAAAGGTTAAATTATTTAACTTAGAGTTAAATATAAATGATAGTGTGAAAATAGTAACCTAAACTTGTCTAAAACATATTGGTTGAGTTTATTTCGACTCATCCCTACTTAATATTTTAAATATATCAATTTGGAGCTATTATAAACTGAATATGACTTTATTATAAAATAATATTTTATGTTTTTCCTAAGGTGCCCCTCTCCTCCCTTATAAAGGGGCACCTCCTCCCTCTTCTCTTTACACAATTTTTGAGACTTCAAGCTCGGAAAACCCCTACCCATTTCCCTTATCAACATCCGTAGAAACATAATAGAGGTTCTTTTCTCCTCAAAAGACCAACTCTAGTTCCCTAAGAGGATGTTTAGAAGAGGTGTGTCGAGGAAGAGGTAATCTCTTCTACCGATTCTTTCAAGTTTCTTTCTTCTTCAACTTCTTCTTATTTAGTTGTTTCATTATAAAGTAATAACATCGGTATCACTAATACAATTATTTTTCATTATAAATATGAAACAACCCCATTTCACCTTCTATCTATCCTACGGAAAATGAAATCACCGCGCATGTGTACTTACGGAATACCGTCTCCACACCGTGGTGTAATCTGTTTTTCCACCACCACCTTACTTGGATGGGTATAAGGTTTTAAAGAATAACTATATATGGTTATTATAACATCATATTGATTTTGAGATATTATATCATCCACTCCAATTCTATTCAATAATTATGGGAACGATATCATCGCTCGTGCGTACGTACGAATTATCGTCTCCACGACGGGATGAGATTCATTCTCCATGATAATCATTCAAGAATGATTATAAAGTATACATAATGAATAATAATGAAATATATGACATAATAAAGCTACTTTATTTATGTGTGTGTATATATATATGTTTCATCTACTTACTTCCATTCAAATCAATAAGGAAAGGAAAACAGTGTTCATGCGTACGTACGACCTACCATCTCCATAAACGGTCTATTTCATTTCATTCATCTATCTATTATATATATATACTGAATATATATGATATATAAATCATGATTTAAATTCTGAAAGTAAGTAAACCATGATATAGGTAATAATAATATCAAGAACAACAAGTCCAAACGCGTACAAAAAATAAAACGATTTTACCCAAAACGCTGCTTTAACATGGAATTTACAAAAGAACGGGTAATATAAAGTCATAAGTGAACCATATATGATATCATAACAATTAATATGATTCTGTAATAAGTAAATTACATTATTTAAATCATTATACAAGAGGTTCTGATACGTACGAATCATATCATATCTAAGGTAAAGGATAATTTGGCAAATCTCATTTTTATCTGAGATTTCTTATACGTAAGTATTTACTGAGGTTATATTTTTAATCCATGTCCATAAAAATGTTTTTCATAAATTGTTTAATATTCATATATGTATGCTTAAAGTCATTTTTACCCCTATTTGACTTTTACATTGTGTTATGTAAAGAATCTTTCTTTTGTTTACCAAACAAGAAACTTTTTGACTTTTCTGTTAAAAGTATGAGGAGAATGTTTTTTAACTTATATGGAATAAACGGATTTTTATGGTTTTATAACACCTGTTTTTAATGAATAATACTCTAAAATATTTCATGACTATTTTCAACAAAATCCTTTTCTTTTAAAATTCCATGTAATTTTGTAAAAATAAAATGATTTTGAAGAATAAATGATATTTTCCTCAAGAAATTCATTTCAAGTGTTTTATAAAAACTATTTTCCATCTAAGATGACATTATTTAGAATGTTTATGTATAATTACTCTATTATTTACATGGTATTATTTTTCTTATGATGTAATTATATCCATTTTTTATATGGATTATGTTATGATGGGATGATGTTTATGAAACCCATTTTATTCTTTGGGTTATGATGAATGATTTATGTTTATTTTGTGGAACAAGTAAGAATTATTTCATTATGAGATGGGTGGGACCTATATCTACCTCAAATGAATTGGGTAAAGATTTATATCTCATGATATAGACATGGATGGAATGTTAATTTAATCCAGTTTAGTGATACAGGACTAGAACGAGGAGTGAACTCTATTCAGAAAGGGACTTTATCCACTAAGATGGTATTGGAAGTAATGAATTTGCAACTATGGAAATAATATCATGTGCTTAATGGTTTTCCACAATTACATGTTTTATTCCAATGATATTTTATCATGTTTAATGTTTATTTTTGATCTATGCCTTATGTACTGCTAAGATTTATGTCATGTTCACGTTTTTACGTTCAAATGTTTATGGGTTGTTTTATGTTCTCCATGTTTACCCTTACTAAGCATTTGAGATCACCCTTTTTATGTTTTATTTTCCCCTAGATATAAATAAATGTTTTAGTTAAGAAAAAAATGGGAAGATCTTTATGGTAGATGTTTAAGATATTTCACCATGATTAGAAGATTATATTCTGAGTTTCCAAAGACACTAAACTATTACGGTCCTTCGGTGTTTGTTTTTGTTATGTATTAATTATTCCTCAAAAGTAATGTAATGTCCATGTTTGTCAAGTACAGGTCTCTACAGTTGGTATCAGAGGAAACTTTTAGTTAACCATTGGAGTCTAGGATGCAAAAACATTAGTGAGATCCCTAGAGATATTTCTAAGGTATGTCTAGGGATGTCCCTTAGGTTACGTATAAGTATAGGTTATAGCCCTATAATTATAGTAACGGTCTTAAAATTTAACCTCAAATGTTAGATACTGAAGTTACTCCCCCTTGATTGTGATTTTTTCCTCTCACACTATTCTTTTTGGGCTCTATAAAATGGCTGGAAACAAGAAGATTCATGATAAAGGAGGATATGATGGACAATGGAATGATATTCTTCATGAGTAACAAAATTAAATTAGATCTGGAATCCACATATGGTTATTATGACTAATCAGCAATCTCATAATATGATCAATAATCTCAACTTTTGTAATTTTATTGACTCATCTAATAAGAGAAATATGGAGTTTCATGATGATCATAGAATTAAGAAAGTTCAATTTCCCTCATGTAAATCATGTGGGAAGAGGCATCAGGGAGAATGTTTCAAAGGAACTGGATGATGCTTTGGGTGTGGAAAATAAGGACACAAAGTCGGTAATTGTAAAGGAAAAGTTTCAGTTAACACCATGGACAAGGATAATGGTATTGCTAAGACATTAACAACGGTTAAATGTTTTAAATGTTGAATGTATCGGCATTATGCAAACCAATTCCCTAGGGAAAATATCATGAAGAGAATCAGCATGGTCATATGGGTAGTATTTATGTGGATGATGATGAAGAGACTACAAATGATATATAATATTAAAGAAATGATGAAGCTCAGTCAGTGGTTTAAGAAGTTAGTGGAATGATTCTATTTTTATCACGAATAATGTATAGTACTATGGAATAAAGAAAAATCTAAGGATTGTTACACTATTGTCTTTCCTTGAGTTTTTGAAAGTTTATAATGAATCGTACTGGTAACCATAAGAGGTTATTCAAATATTTTTTGAATGTAGATGATATGTGCATAATGAATGGATAAGTATATAATGAGATGTTTGATTGTATTAATGAGATCATAACTGGTATAAGGACAAAGTGATATCATGGTTTGAGTATACCGAATTTTGGGATTTTGGTATGTGGAAAGAGTTAACTTTTGACAACATTCATGTTTTCACTAAGGTTCAATGGGTATTCATTTTTCAAAAGAATTCATGATTAAGAAATTAACATGTTTGGAGTGTGACAAACAAGATATATATCTTATGATATATAGGTGATAAATTATTGTATTAAATGATTGGTAGATGACCTTTCTAGTAATCATTTTATTTATACTACGAGATTGGACAGAAGTATTTTGGATAAGTCTAAAGATTGGAATGGGTTATGTTGGACATTAGATAGTATTGTATAAGTCTTGAACTTTTTTAGATATTATTTATGTAATGTTATAATAGTCTGGTTTTAGAAAAAGGAAAACCATCAAGATGTGTGACAACCCATCTCGTCAGACAAGGATGTGGGAATCGAACCCACAACCGAAGTGCGACACTCCTTTATCACTGGCCTACAGGAAGTCCCTGGTTAGTAGAAACTAGTTTTATTTTATTAAGCGCTATGATAGATGAAGTATAAGTCCATTTTTGCAACCATATACAATTAATCTCAGTATAGATGGTCTTATTTATATTTAATAAATTGTGCTAAACGTTTTGTGATAGAAACGGATGAAGTGACCTATCATTCTATCACATGATTTGCCAACACTTCATGAATGAAAAATTAAACTTCATTTCTTTAAGAGATGAACTGTAAATTGTTCAAGGAACGAAATACGGTGAGATTGTACCAAAATAAAGTAAGTATTTCTTTTAATTCAACAATTATTCAAGGGAAATTATCTTGAGAACTAAAAACGTTTCCCTATTACCCTCATACCTGATGAATTATATGGTACCTTAAATCATCACAAATTTATGGCTTTGGGATCTATGGCTTTTTGAAATCCATTTTCTCTACCACTCTCCATCAGAACTTGATGGTTAGATTTTTCTTCTATATCCATATTTTCACCTATGTTCTCTTATGTGGAAACCCAGTGATGAGTTAACTTGGGTAATCATTAAGTTTCTTACCTTACTTTTTAAAATTAAGTTTTAGTATTCCTTTTTACAATGTGGGTTTCTATGAAAGAGTCTTACAAGTAGTAAACGATTTATAACCCCGACGAATTTTGAGGGAAAATTCATTTTAAGGGGGTAGAATGTAACACCCTGAGATTTTATGAGAAATATTATTTTAATTAATTTGATGTCTTGTGTTGTACGCTACACCAAGATTAGCTTGCGCTATACGCAACACCGTATTAGCTTACAGTATACGAAAACACTATTCTAGGCTTGTGTTGCATTCCAGAATCAACCTTCCTCGATAGCGTGTGTTATATGCAATACCTAATTTCACTAAACGAGATATTACTATAATATTATTATGAACTAGCTGTTATGAATAGTAATACCCACTTTTTGAAATTTTATAAATTTTATCTTTAAAATGGACTTCATTTTTGGATTCGGAATATCAAAATTATCCTTGGGTGAATTTTTGGTATTTTTCTGAAAACATTCAATTTTTGATGAATAGTGAAAACACTAGGTTACTATTTAAAAACCAACTTTTTATTTAAATAATTATTTATTTTATTTAAATTTATTTTCGGTCAAAATAGATACATAATATATATATATATAAGTTCAATGTAATTCATTGGAGTCATTTTATAATAATTTTAGGTATATAAAAATTTTATTGAACTTTTTACTTTCTTTTACCCACCTCCTAAAAGAAATTGAAAATTTACATAATGCTTAATTTTACCGCTTCTTTGAGTTGAATTTAAAAAATATTAGAGACAAGGTCTATATCAGTAAGTAGAATGTGTTTCAATGAGATGAAATTTTTTTTGGTGAATACTAACTTTTATTTACTACAGTTAAAAGTAAATTGGGTAATTAAATGTAAAAATGATATTATTTTTACCCTAACATGTGTCCAAATTATATTTTGTAAGTTTAATTCTACCAAAAACAACCTTTGGAATATAATATTATCATTTATGTCCACTTGGAATAGATTAGGACATTTATTATTATTTAATTCAAAGAAGAGTTAAAAGAGTTAAAATCAATGTTTAATAACTAAAACATTTTTAATATAGGGTTATACATAAGATAAATTCGACTATAAATATTAAATAGAAATATAACAATATTTACTACATAATTGTATTTTATTTATAATTTTTAGACATTAAATAATTTAATTTATTTATGACATAATGATGATGCAGTAATTACCTTATTAATGAAATATTAACATAATTGATGTTATAAATACACAAATAAATGTAATTTGAGACTGTTTATGAATTCCACTAATTTTATAGGTTAATATTACATGTTAGTATTGACTAAATTAACTTTTTTATATCTAATCATGCTGTTATTATTTTCACAAAAATCAATTACCAAATAGTGTCAAAATTGACATAAAATAGTTTTTAAAACAAATATTATATTATTAATTTATATTATATTCATAAAAATATAAGGTTTAGATAAATGACATAGATAATGTTATATATATTAATAATGAACCACTTTTTGTTCTTTTGGCTTGTTATTGTATGTTCATTAACCATGTAGTTTAAGAAAACAGGAATACACGGTAAATGTTAAATTATTTAATTTAGCGGTAAATCTAAATGATAATGTTAAAATAGTACCCTAAACTTGTCTAAAACCTATTGGTTTAGAGGATTTAGACCCATACCCACTTCAAATTATAAATAAATTAATTTTTAGCTATTATAAACCTAATATGTCTTTATTATAAAATAATATTTTTTTTTTCTAAGGTGCCCCTCTCCTCCCTTATAAAAGGGCACCTCCTCCCTCTTCTCTTTTAAAAATTTTTGATCCTTAAAGCTCGGAAAAATCCTTCCCATTTACCTTCTCAACTTCTCTAGATACATAATAGTGGTTCTGGTCTCCCCAAAAGACCAACTCTAGTGCCTTAAGAGGAAGTTTAAAAGAGGTGCATCGAAGAAGAGGTAATCTCTTCTACCGATTCTTTCAAGTTTCTTTCTTCTTCAATTTCTTCTTATTTAGTTGTTTCATTATAAAGTAATAACATAATTATCAATAATATATAGATATTTTATTATAAATATGAAACAACCCCATTTCACCTTGTATCCATCCTACGGAAAACGAAATCACCGCGCATGCGTACGTACGGAATACCGTCTCCACGTCGTGGTGTAATCTGTTTTTCCACCAACACCTTAATTGGATGGGTATAATGGTGTAAATAATAACTACATATGGTTATTATAACATCATAATTATTTTGATATATTATATCATCCACTACAATTCCATTCAATAATTATGGTAATGATATCATCGCTTGTGCGTACGTACGGATTACTGTCTCCACGACGTGATGAGATTCATTCTCCATGTTTACCATTCAAGAATGATTATAAAGTATACATAATGAATAATAATGAAATATATGACATAATAAAGCTACTTAATTTATTTATATATATATATTTCATCTAATTACTTCTATTCAAGTCAATAAGGAAACGAAAACAGCGTTCATGCGTACGTACGACTTACCGTCTCCATGAACGGTGTATTTCATACCACTCATCTATATTATATATATATATATATACTGAATATATATGATATATAAATCATGATTTACATTTTTCAAGTAATTAAATCATGATATAATTAATAATAATATCAAGTACAATAAGTCGAAACACATACGATAAATAAAACGATTTTACCCAAAATGCTGCTTTAACATGGAATTTACAAAAGAACGGGTAATATAAAGTCATAAGTGAACCATATATGATATCATAACAATGAATATGATTCTTTAATAAGTCAATGACATTATTTAAATCATTTTACAAGAGGTTCAGATAAGTACGAAGCATATCAGACCTAAGGTAAGAGATAATTTTGAAAATCTCATTTTTATCTAAGATTGCTTATACGTAAGTATTTACTGAGGTTGTATTTTTAATCCATGTCCATAAAAAAATTTCATAAAGTGTTTAATATTCTTCCATTTATGTTTAAATTCATGTTTACCCCTCTTTTACTTTTACAATGTGTTATGTAAATAATATTCTTTTTGTTTACCAGTACGAGGATAATCTTTTTTTAACTTATACGGCATGAACAGATTTTTACAGTTTTATAAAACCTTATTTTAATGAAGCATACTCTACAATATTTCATGAATATTTTCAACAAAATCCTTTTCTTTTAAAATTTCATGGCATTTTGTAAAAATAAAATGATTTTGAAAAATAAAGGATATTTTCCTCAAGAATTCATTTTAAGTGTTTTATAAAAACTATTTTCCATCTAAGATAACATTATTTATAATATTTATGTATAATTACTCTATTATTTATATGGTGTGATCTTTCTTATGATGAAATGATATCCATTGGTTTATATGGATTATTTTATTATGGGATGATTTTTATGAAACCCATTTTATTCTTTGGGTTATGATGAATTATTTATGTTTATTTTGTGGCATAAGTAAGAATGATTTAATTATGATATGGGTGGGACCTATATCTCCCTCCAATGCATTGGGTAAATATTTATATCTCATGATATTTACATGGCTGGAATGGTAAGTTAATCTTGTTTAGTGATACAGGATTGGAACAAGGAGTGAACTCGATTCAGAAAGGGACTATGTCCACTAAGATGGTCTTTGTAGCAATGTCTTGGCTACTATGGAAATCGTATCATGTGCTTAATGGTTTTCCACAATTAAATTTTTTATTCCCATCCTATTTTATCATGTTTAATGTTACTTTTTGATCTATTCTTTATGTACTGCTAAGAGTTTTGTCATGTTCATGTTTTTACGTTCAAATGTTTATGGGTTGTTTTATTTTCTCCATGTTTACCCTTATTGAGCATTTAAGCTCACCCTTTTTATGTTTTCTTTTCCCCGGTATATAGAGAAAGGTTTTAGGTAAGAAAACAAAAGGGGAAGAACAATATGGAAGATGTTCAAGATCTTTCACCATGATTAGAAGATTATATTCCATGTTTCCAAAGACACTAAACTATTACGATCCTTCGGTGTTTGTTTTTGTTATCTATTAAGTATTACAAAAAATTAATGTAATGTCCATGTATGTCAAGTATAGGTCTCTACATTTAGTATCAGAGGAAAGGTTTAGTTAACCTTTGGAGACTAGGATGCGAAAACTTTAGTGAGATCCCTAGATATATTTCTAAGGTATGTCTAGGGATGTCCCTAAGGTTACATATAAGTATAGGTTATAGCCCTCAAATTATGGTAACGATCATAGAATTTAACCTAAGATGTCAGATATTGAAGGTACGCCCCCTTGATTATGATTTTTTCCTCTCACGCTATTCTTTTTGGGTTCTAGAAAATGGCTGGAAATAGGAAGATTCATGATAATGGAGTATATGATAGACAATGGAATGATATTCTTCATGAGAAACCAAATGAAATTGGATCTAGAAGTCCACATATCGTTATTATTCCTAATCAGAAATCTCATAATATGATCAATAATATCAACTTTGGTAAGTTTCCTAACTCATCTAATAAGAGAAATATGGAGTTTCATGATGATCATAGAGGAAAGAAAGTTCAATTTCACTCATGTAAATCATGTGGGAAGAGGAATCAGGGGAGAATGTTTCAAAGGAATTGGAAGATGGTTTGGTTGTGGAAAAGAAGGACACAAAGCCAGTAATTATAAAGGAAAAGGTTCAGTTAACACCATGGAGAAGGTTAATGGTATTTCTAAGACATCAACAATGGTTAAATGTTTTAAATGTGGAATGTACGGGCATTATGCAAACCAAATCCCTAAGGGAAAATCTCATGAAGAGAATCAGAATGGTCATATGGGTAGTATTTATGTGGATGATGATGAAGAGACTACAAATGATATATCAGATGAAATAAATGATGAAGCTCAGTCAGTGGTTTAAGAAGGTAGTGGAATGATTGTATGTTTATCAAGGATAATTTATGGTACTATGGAATAAATAAAAATCTAAGGATTGTTAAAATGTTGTCTTTCCTTGATTTTTTGAAATTATATGATGAATGGTACTGGTAACCATGAAAGGTTATTCAAATGTTTTTGGAAGGTAGATGATATGTGCATAATGAAGGTATAAGGATATAATGAGATTTTTATAGTATTAATGAGATCATGAATGGTATAAGGACAAAGTGATATCATGGTTTGAGTATACAAAATTTTGGGATTTTGGTATATGGAAAGAGTTAACTTTTGACAACATTCATGTGTTCACTAAGGTTCAATGGGTATTCATTTTTTAAAATAATACATGTTTAAGAAATTCAAATGTTTGGAGTGTGACCAACAAGATATATATCTTATGATATACAGGGGATAAATTACTATATTCAATGCTTGGTAGATTACCTTTCTAGTAATCATTTTATTTATACTATGATGTTGGACAGAAGTATTTTGGATAAGTATAAAGATTGGAATGGATTATGTTGGACATCAGATAGTATTGTTTAAGGCTTGAACTTTTTTTGATATTATTTCTGCAATGTTATAATAGTGTAGTTTTAGAAAAAAGACATCCTATAGTATCCAAGTCATTGCTGCCAAGACCATCTTAGTGGACAAAGTCCCTTTCTGAATCGAGTTCACTCCATGTTCCAGTCATGTATCACTGAACTAGATTAACTTACCATTCTAGCCATGTCTATATCATGAGATATAAATCTTTTCCCAATGCATTGGAGGGCGATATAGGTCTCACCCATCTAATAATGAAATCATTCTTACTTGAGACACAAAACAATCATAAATCATTCATCATAACCCAAAGAATAAAATGGGTTTCATAAACATCATCCCATCATAACATAATCCATATATAAAAAAATGGATATCATATCATCATAAGAAAAGTGAAACCATGTAAATCATAGAGACATTATACTGGAAACATACACACATGAAATAATGCCATCTTAAATAGAAGATGGTTTTGATAAAGAACTTGAAATGAATTCTTGAGGAAAATATCCTTTCTTCTTCAAAATCATTTTCTTTTTACAAAATTCCATGCAATTTTAAAAGAAAAGGATTTTGTTGAAAATAGTCTTGAAATCTTGTAGAGTAAGCTTCATGAAAATAAGGTGTTATGAAACTGCAAAAATCCGTTTATGCCATATAAGTTAAAAAAACATTCTTCTCGTACTTTTGTGGGAAAGGTCAAAAAGTACCTTATATGGTATCCAAAGGAAAGATTCCTTCCATAAAATGTGGTAACAAGTCAAAAATGACTAAAAATTACTTTAAACATACTTGGAAGAATAGTAAATATTTTATGAAAACATTTTTAGAAAACATTGACATTGATGATAAACATAACCCCAGTAAATACTTACGTATAAGCAATCTCAGATAGAAATGAGATTTACAAAATTATCCCTTACCTTATGTCCAGTTTATTTTGTATGTATCCGAGACTCTAATATAGTGGGTTTAAAAATATTATTATATTGTAATAGAACCATAATAATAATTATGATATCATATATGATTCACTTAGGACATTATATTATCTGTTCATTTGTCAATTCCATGTTAAAGTAGCATTTTGGGTAAAATCGCATCATTTATCATCCGTATTTTGACTTGTAATTATTTATATGATTACATAGATCATGATTACTTAATTCCAGAATATAAAAACATGATTTATATATAATATATATTCCAAATATACATATATATAATAGATCGATAAATGGAAAGAAATACACCGTTCATGGAGACAGTAGGTCGTACGTACGCGTGAACGTTGTTTTTCATTTCCTTATTGAATTGAATGGAATTAAGTAGATGACATTCATATAGATATATACATAAATACAGTAGAATTATTATTTCATATATTTCATGATTACTTATTATATATACTTTATAATCACTCTTGAATTGTTAACATGGAAAACGAATCTCATCGCGTCGTGGAGACGGCAATCCGTACGTACGCACGAGCGATGATATCATTCCCATATTTATTGAATGGTATTGGAGTGGATGATATAATATCATAGAATCCGTATGATGTTATAATAATTATATATAGTAATTTTTTACACCATTATACCCATCCAAGTAAGGTGGTGGTGGAAAAACTGATTACACCACGGTGAGGAGATGGTATTCCGTACGTACGCACGCGCGGTGATTTCATTTTCCATAGGATGGATAAAAGGTGAAATAGGGTTGTTTCATATTTATAATAACATATCAGAATATAATTAATACTTATTTTATTACTTTACAATGAAATAACTAAATAAGAGGAAGTAGAAGAACAAAGAAACCTGAAAGAGTTGATAGAAGAGATTACCTCTTCCTCGACGGACCACCTTTAAACTTCTTCTTATGGCACTAGAGTTGGTCTTTTGAAAAGACCAAAACCTCTATGATATAACTAGAGAGGTTTAAAAGAGTAATTGGTATGGTTTTTCCAAGCTTCAAGGCTCAAAAGGTTGTGAAGAGAAGAGGGAAGGGGTGCCCTTTTTATAAGGGAGGAGAGAGGCACCTTTGGAAAAACATAAAATATTATTTTATAATAACGTAATATTCGGTTTATAATAGCTCCAAATTGATTTATTTCGAAGATAAAGTGGTGATGGGTCGAAATCCTCTCAACCAATAGTTTTTAGATAAGTTTATGTTACTATTTTAACCTTATCATTTAGATTTAACACTAAGTTAAATAATGTAACTTTTACCGTGTCTTCTTGTTTTCTTACACTACATGGTTAATAAACTTACTATATTAAGCCAAACGAACCCGAAGTGGTTCATTATTAATATATATAACCCTATATAAGTCATTTTTTTGAACCTTATATTTTTAGGAATATAATAACAATTAATAATATAATATTTGTTTTAAAACCTATTTTATGTCAATTTTGACACTATTAGGTAATTAATTTTTGTGAAAATCATAACAGCATGATTAGTTTGAAAACATTTAATTAAATCAATTCTATCATGTCATGTTAACTTATAAAAGTAGTTTAATTCATAAAAAGTCTCAAATTACATTTATTTGGGTATTTATAATATCAATTATTTTAATATTTCATTATTTAGGTAATTACTGCATCACCATTGTGTCATAAATAAAATACATTATATAATGTCTAAAAATTATAAATAAAATACCATTATGTAGGAAATCATTTTATCTTTATAATGAATAATTATATCCGAATTTATCTTATGTATAACCCTTTATTAAAAAAATTTATTTATTAAACATCGATTTTAAATATTTTAACTCTTTTATAAATAAAATAATAATAAATGTCCTAATCTAATACAAGTGGACTTAAAGGGTAATATTTTTTTCCTAAGATTATTTTTGGTCTAATTAAACTTATCCAATAGAATTATGACATGTGTTAGGGTAATAATAATATCATTTTTACCCTTAATTACCCTATTTACTTTTAACCGTGGTAAATAAAAGTAAAAAAGTTACTATTCACCAAAAATTATTTTTATCTTTTTGAACCACATTTTACTCCTTGATATTAAGCATGTCTCCTGGATTTTTGAAATTCCACTCACAGAAGCGGTAAAATTAATTCTAATTTAAATTTTCAAATTCTTCAAGGAGGTGGGTAAAAGACGGTGAAAAGTTCAATAAAACTTTTTATATATATAAAATTATTATAAAATGACTCCAATGAATTACATTGAACTTATATAGGTATTATGTATCAATTTTGACCTAAAATAAAAATAAAATAAATAATTATTTAAATAAAAAGTTGGTTTTTAAATAGTAACCCAGTGTTTTCACTATTCATCAAAAATTGAAAGTTTTCATTAAAATACCAAAAATTCACCCTAGTCTAATTTTGATATTCCAAATCGAAAAATAAAGTCCATTTTGAAAATTAAAATTTCAAAAATTGGGTATTACTATTCATAATGTCTAGTTTATATAATATTTTAATAACATATCATTGTTTAGTGAAACTCGGTATTGTGTACAACACATGCTATCATGGAAGGTTGTGATTGCATGTAAAGCAAGCCAAGTCAGGGTTGCATGTAGTGAAAGATTACTTTGTTATTGTGTATAATAAAATCCAACCGTATTTCATTTATACATTTAATATATATATATACACACTCAATGTTGCGTAGAATAGCTTCTATCAAACAAACTTGAAATTTTGTGTAACACGATCCAAGAATAGTGTTGCGTATATGGTGTCATTTTATAGAACAAGATAATTTTGGTGTCGCATACAACACAAGAAATCGATGAAATTAAAAGGAATAATTCTCATAAAATCTCGTTTTGTTACATTCTACCCCCCTTAAAATGAATTTCTCCTTCGAAATTCATCAGGTTTATAAATGGTTTACTACTTGAAAGTTTCTTTCATAGAAACCCACATCGTAAAAAGAAATACCAAAACATAACTTTAAAAAACGAAAGTATGAAATGTAACAGTTACCCAAATTAACTCATCACTAGGTTTCCACATAGGAGAACATAAGTGAAAATATGGATATGGAAGAGAAATCTAACCATCAAGTTCTGATGGAGAGTGGCAGAGAACATGGCTATGAAAAATCCATCAATCACAAAGCCCTAAATTTGTGATGATCTATGGTGCCATCTGATTTATTGGGTATGAGGGTACTAGGAAAACATTTTTCGATTCCAAGATCATTCCCCTAATGCTGAAGAATTGTTGAATTAAAATAAATACTTACTTGATTTTGGTAAAATCTCACCATTGTTCGTGCCTTGAACAATTTCCACTTAATCTCTAAAAGAAATGAAGTTGAATTTTTCATTCGTGAAGTGTTAGAAGATCATGCGATAGAATGATAGGTCATTCCATTTGTTTCTATCGCAAAAAAGTTTAGCAGAATTTATTAAATATGCATAAGTCCATCTATCTTGAGATTAATCATATATGGTTTCTAAAATGGACTTGTACTTCATCTATCATAGCTCTTAATAAAATAAAACTAGTTTCTACTAACCAGGGACTTCCTGTAGGACAATGGTATGCGATAAAGGCATGTCGTACTTCAATTGTGGGTTCGATTCTCACAGCCTTGTCCGATGCGACGGGTTGTCGCTCGTCCTATGGGTTTTCCTTTTTCTGAAACTATACTATTATAACATTCCAGAAATAATATCTAAAAACAAGTTCTATCCTTAAATAATAATATCTTATGTCCAACATAATCCATTCAAATCTTTAGGATTATCCAAAATACATCTATCCAATCTCATAGTATAACGAAAATGATTACTAGAGAGGTCATATACCAAGAATGTGAATACCATCATTTATATCCCATATATCATAAGATATATCTTATTGGTCATATTCCAAACATGAGATTACCTTAATCATGTATTCTTTTGAAACATGAATTACCATATAACCTTAGCAAAAACATGAATTCTATCAAAAGTTAACTCATTCCACATACCAAAATCCCAAAATTTCTATATACTCAAACCATGATATCACTTTGTCCTTATATCAGTCATGATCTCATGAATACTATCAAAATTTCATTTTCTCTTTATACCTTCATTATGCACATATCATCTTCTTTTCAAAAATATCTGAATAACCTTTAATGGTTACCAGTACCATTTAACATATACATTCAAATACTTTAGGAAAAATAATAGTGTAACAATCCTTAGATCTTTCTTTATTCCATAGTACCATTAAATTACCTATACAACATAACTCTTGATAAACATACAATCATTCCACTACCTTCTTAAACCATTGACCAAGATTTTCAACACTTCTTTCATCTCATATATCATTTATAGTCTCCTCATAATCATCCACATAAATGCTACCCATATGACTATGCTGATTCTCTTCATAAGATTTTCCCTTAGGTCATTGGTTTTCATAATTCCCATACATTCCACATTTAAAACATGTAATCATTGTTGATGTCGTAGAAATACCATTATCCTTCTTCATAGTGTTAACTGAACCTTTTCCTTTGCACTTACTAGATTTTTTCCTTCTTTCCCACACCCAAAGCATCTTCCAGTTCCTTTGAAACATTCTCCTTGATTCCTCCTCCCACATGATTTACATGAGAGAAATTGAACTTTATTTCCTCTATGATCATCATGAAACTCCATCTTTCTCTTATTAGCTGAGTCGGGAAACTTACCAAAGTTCAGATTATTGATCATATTATGAGATTACTGATTAGGCATAATAACGATGTTTGGACTTCCAAATCCCGTTTCATTTGGTTTCGCATGAATAATATCATTCCATTGTCCATCATATCCCCCATTATCGTGAATATTCCTGTTTCCATCCATTTTCTAAAACCCAAAAAGAATAGTGTGAGAGGAAAAAATCATGCTAGGGAAAACAACATGATAAAGGGGGAGTACCTTCAATATCTAACATCTTAGGTTAAATTCTAATATCGTTACCATAATTCAAGGACTATAACCTATACATATACTTATCCTTACGGACATCCCTAGACATACCATAGAAATATATCTAGGTATTTCACTAAAGTTTTCGCATCCTAGTTTCCAAAGGTTAACTAAACCTTTTCCTTGATACCAATTGTAGAGACCCAAAGCTTGGTGTACATGGACATTACATTACTTTTGAAGAATACTTAATACATGACAAAAACAGACGCCCAAAGACCATATTAGTTTAGTGTCTTTGGAAACTTAGAAAGTAATCTTCTAATCATGGTGAAAGATATTCAACATCTCCCATAAAGATCTTACCCTTTTGGTTTTCTTACCAAAAACCTTTCTTTATATCTTGGGGAAACTAAAACACATAAATGTTGAGATCAAATGGTCAGTAATGGTAAATATAGAGAACATAAAACAATCCATAAACCTTTGAATGCAAAAACTTATACATCAAAATCTTGAGCAAAGATATAAATATTGGAAGTACGTAAGGCATATATCATAAGGGAACATCAATCATGATAAATAACATGGGAATATAACATTTAATTGTGGAAAACCATTAAGCACATGATATGATTTCCATAGTAGCCAAGTCATTGCTGGCAAGACCATCTTAGTGGACAAAGTCCCTTTCTGAATCAAGTTCACTCCTCGTTCTAGTCTTGTATCACTGAACCGGATTAACTTACTGTTCAGTCATGTCTATATCATGAGATATAAATCTTTACCCAATGCATTGGAGGGAGATATAGGTCCCACCCATCTTATAATGAAATAATTATTACTTCTTCCACAAAACAATCATAAACCATTCATCATAACCCAAAGAATAAAATGGGTTTCATAAACATCATCTCATCATAACATAATCCATATATAAAAAAATGGATATCATATCATCATAAGAAAATTGAAACCATGTAAATTATAGAGACATTATACTTTAAACATACACATATTAAATAATTCCATCTTATATAGAAAATGGTTTTGATGAAACACTTGAAATGAATTCTTGAGGAAAATATCCTTTCTTCTTCAAAATCATTTTCTTTTTACAAAATTCCATGCAATTTTAAAAGAAAAGGATTTTGTTAAAAACAGTCATGAAATCTTGTAGAGTAATTTTCATGAAAATAAGGTGTTATGAAACTATAAAAATCCATTCATGTCGTATAAGTTTAAAAAAACATTCTTCTCATACTTTTGCTGGAAAGGTCAAAAAGTACCTTATATGGTATCCAAAGGAAATATTCCTTCCATACAATGTGGTAAAAAGTAAACAAAGAGTAAAAATGAATTTAATAATACATGGAATAAAAGTAAATATTTTATGAAAACATTTTTAGAAAACATTGACATTGATGATAAACATAACCCCAGTAAATACTTATGTATAAGCAATCTCTGATAAAAATGAGATTTGCAAAATTATCCCTTAACATATGTCCAATTTCTTTTGTATGTGTCCGAGACTCCTGTATAGTGGGTTTAAACATATTATTAACTTTTAAAATAACCATAATAATATTTATGATATCATATAAGATTCACTTACGACTCTATATTATCTGTTCATTTTCCAATTGCATGTTAAAGCAATGTTTTGGGTAAAATCGTATCATTTATCATCTGTGTTTTGACTTGTAATTATTAATATTATTACTTAGATAATGATTAATTAATTACAGAATATAAAACATGATTTATATATAATATATATTCAGAATATACATATATATAACAGATCGATAAATGGAAAGAAATACACCGTTCATGGAGACGGTAGGCCGTACGTATGCATGAACGCTGTTTTTCGTTTCCTTACTGAATTGAATGGAATTAAGTAGAAGACATACATATATATATATATATATAAATAAATCCTGTAGAATTATTATGCCATATATTTCATGATTACTTATTATATATACTTTATAATCATTCTTTAATTTTTAACATGAAAAATGAATCTCATCACGTCGTGGAGACGGTAATCTGTACGTACGCACGAGCGATGATATCATTCCCATATTTATTGAATGGTATTGGAGTGGATGATATAATATCATAGAATTAGTATGATGTTATAATAATTATATATAGTTATTCTTTACACCATTATACCCATCCAAGTAAGGTGGTGGTGGAAAAACTAATTACACCACGGTGTGGAGACGGTATTCTGTACGTATGCACGCGCGGTGATTTTGTTTTTCGTAGGATGGATAGAAGGTGAAAAAGGGTTTTTTCATATTTATAATAACATATCAGAATATAAGTAATATTTATGTTATTACTTTACAATGAAACAACTAATGAAGAGGAAGTAGAAGAAGAAAACTTGAAAGAGTCAGTAGAAGAGATTACCTCTTCCTCGATGGACCTCCTTTAAACTTCTTCTTAGGGTACTAGAGCTGGTATTTTGAAAATACTAGAACCTATATGATATAACTAGAGAGGTTGATAAGAGTAATTTTCAGGGTTTTTCCGAGCTTCAAGGCTCAAAAGGGTGTGAAGAGAAGAGGGAAGGGGTGCCCTTTTTATAAGGGAGGAGAGGGGAACCTTTGGAAAAACTTAAAATATTATTTTTTAATAAAGTCATATTCGGTTTATAATAGCTCCAAATTGATTTATTTAGAATATAATGTGGGTATGGATCTAAATAATCTCAAAAAATAGGTTTTATACAAGTTTATGTTACTATTTTAACCTTATTATTTAGATTTAACACTAAGTTAAATAATTTAACTTTTATCGTGTCTTCTTGTTTTCTTATACTAAATGGTTAATAAACTTCCTATAAGAAACCAAACGAACCCCAAGTGGTTCTTTATTAATATATAAAACTCTATCTAAGTCATTTGGCCGAACATTAGATTTTTAGGAATATAATAACAATTAATAATATAATATTTTTTTAAAAACTATTTTATGTCAATTTTAAAACTATTTGGTAATTTATTTTTGTGAAAATCATAACAGCATGATTAGTTCAAAAAAAGTTAATTAAATAAATATTAACATGTCATATTAACCTAGAAAATTAGTTTAATTCATCAAAAGTCTCAAATTACATTTATTTGGGTATTTATAATATAACTTATTTTAATATTTCATTATTTAGGTAATTACTGCATCACCATTGTGTCATAAATATATTAATCTTTTTAATGTCTAAAAATTATAAATAAAATAGAATTAGGTAGTAAATATTTTTATATTTCTAATGAATATTTATAGTCGAATTTATCTTATGTATAACCCTTTATTAAAAATGTTTTAGTTATTAAACATTAATTTTAACTATTTTAACTCTTTTTTAAATAAAATAATAATAAATGTCCTAATCTAATCCAAGTGGACCTAAAGGGTAATATTTTATTCCTAAGATTCTTTTTGGTCGAATTAAACTTATCCAATAGAATTAGGACATGTGTTAGGGTAATAATAATATCATTTTTACCCTTAATTACCCTATTTACTTTTAACCATGGTAAATAAAAGTAAAAAGTTACTATTCACCAAAAATTATTTTTATCTTATTGAACCATATTTTACTCATTGATATTAACCGTGTCTCTCGGATTTTTGAAATTCCACTCACAGAAGCGGTAAAATTAAGTTTTATGTAAATTTTCAAATTCTCCAAGGAGGTGGGTAAAAGACGGTGAAAAGTTCAATAAAAAATTTAATATATCCAAAATTATTATAAAATAACTCCAATTAATTAAATTGAACTTATATAGATATTATGTATAAATTTTTACCTAAAATAAAAATAAAATAAAAAACTATTTAAATAAAAAGTCGGTTTTTAAATAGTAACCCAGTGTTTTCACTATTCATCAAAAATTGAAAGTTTTCATAAAAATACCAAAAATTCACCCTAGGCTAATTTCGATATTCCGAATCCAAAAATGAAGTTTATTTTGAAAAATAAAATTTCAAAAAGTGGGTATTACTATTCATAATGGCTATTTTATATAATATTTTAATAACATATCATTGTTTAGTGAAACTCTGTATTGCGTACAACACACGCTATCATGGAAGGTCGTGATTGCTTGTAAAGAAAGGAAAATCAGGGTTGTGTGTAGTGAAAGATTCCTTTGTTGTTCTGTATAATTGAATCCAACCATATTTCATTTATACATTGAATATATATATACACACACTCAATGTTGCTTAGAATAACTTCTTTCAAACGAACATGAAATTTTATGTAACACGAGCCAAGAATAGTGTTGCGTATATAGTGTTGCATATAGAACAAGCTAATTTTGGTGTCGCATACAACACAAGACATTAATGAAATTAAAAATAATAATTCTCATAAAATATCAGGTTGTTACAGATGAAGTGGAAATTGGTCAAGGCACAAAAAATGGTGAGATTGTACCAAAATCAAGTAATTATTTCTTCTAATTCAATAATTCTTCAACATTAGGGAAATGATCTTGAGAACTAAAAACATTGTCCTAGTACCCTCATACCTGATGAATTATATGGTACCTTAAATCATCACAAATTTAGGGCTTTGTGATTGATGAATTTTTCATATCCATGTTCTCTACCACTCTCCATCAGAACTTGATGGTTAGATTTTTCTTTTATCTCCATATTTTCAAATATGTTCTCCTATGTGGAAACCCAGTGATGAATTAATTTGGGTAATCATTATGTTTCTTACCTTACTTTTTAAAATTAAGTTTTAGTATTCCTTTTTACAATGTGGTTTTCTATGAAAGAAACTTACAAGTAGTAAACGATTTATAACCCCGACGAATTTTGAGGGTGAAATTCATTTTAAGGGGGTAGAATCTAACACCCCGAGATTTTATGAGAAATATTATTTTAATTACTTTGCTGTCTTATTTTGTATGTTACACCAAGATTAGCTTGCGCTATAAACAACACTATATTAGCATACAGTATATGCAGACACTATTCTAGGCTTGTTTTTCATGCTAGAAACAACCTTCCTCGATAGCATGTGTTATATGCAACACAGAATTTCACTAAACGAGATATTACTATAATATTATTATGAACTAGTCGTTATGAATAGTAATACCCAATTTTTGAAATTTTATAAATTTTATCTTTCAAAATGGACTTCATTTTTGGATTCGTAATGTCGAAATTATCCTAGAGTGAATTTTTGGTATTTTTCTGAAAACATTCAATTTTTTTGAATAGTGAAAACACTGGGTTACTATTTAAAAATCAACTTTTTATTTAAATAATTATTTATTTTATTTAAATTTATTTTAGGTCAAAATAGATACATAATATATATATATATAAGTTCAATGTAATTCATTGGAGTCATTTTATAATAATTTTAGGTATATAAAAATTTTATTGAACTTTTTACTTTCTTTTACCCACCTCCTAAAAGAAATTGCAAATTTACATAATGCTTCATTTTACCGCTACTTTGAGTTGAATTTCAAAAATCAGAGAGACATGGTTTATATTATTAAGTAAAATGTGGTTCAATGAGATGAAAATAATTTTTGTTGAATAGTAACTTTTAACTTTTATTTACCACGGTTAAAAGTAAATAGGGTAATTAAAGGTAAAAATGATATTATTTTTACCCTAACACATGTCCTAATTCTATTGGATAAGTTTAATTCGACCAAAAACAACCTTAGGAATATAATATTATCATTTAGGTCCACTTGGATTAGATTAGGACATTTATTATTATTTAATTCAAAGAAGAGTTAAAAGAGTTAAAATCAATGTTTAATAACTAAAACATTTTTAATATAGGGTTATACATAAGATAAATTAAACTATAAATTTCATTATAAATATAAATATATTTCCTACATAATGGTATTTTCTTTATAATTTTAACACATTAAATAATTTAATTTATTTATGACACAATGATGATGCAGTAATTACCTTATTAATGAAATATTAACATAATTGATATTATAAATACCCAAATAAATGTAATTTGAGACTTTTTATTAATTACACTAATTCCATAGGTTAATATGACATGTTATTATTGATTAAATTAAGTTTTTTTGATCTAATCATGCATTTATGATTTTCACAAAAATCAATTACCAAATAGTGTCAAAATTGACATAAAATAGTTTTTAAAAAAATATTATATTATTAATTTATATTTAATTCCTAAAAATATAAGGTTCATCCAAATGACTTAGATAAGGTTATATATATTAATAATTAACCACTTGGGGTTCGTTTGGATTGTTATAGTATGTTTATTAACCATATAGTTAAAGAAAACAAGAAGACACGGTAAAGGTTAAATTATTAAACTTAGAGATAATCTAAATGATAAGGTTAAAATAGTAACCTAAACTTTTCTAAAACCTATTTTTTGAGAGTATTTAGACTCATCCCTACTTAATATTTGAAATATATCAATATGGAGCTATTATAAACTGAATATGACTTTATTATAAAATAATATTTTATGTTTTTCCTAAGGTACCCATCTCCTCCCTTTTAAAAGGGAACCTCCTCCCTCTTCTCATTACACAATTTTTTAGCCTTCAAGATCGGAAAACCCCTTCCATTTTCCTTTATCAACTTCCATATAAACATAATAGAGTTTTTGGTCTCCTCAAAATACCAACTCTATTGCCCTAAGTGGAAGTTTAAAAGAGGTGCGTTTAAGAAGAGGAAATCTCTACTACTAATCCCTTCAAGTTTCTTTCTTCTTCAAATTCTTCTTCTTATGTTTTTTCATTATAAAGAAATAACATAATTATCACTAATATACTGATATGTTATTATAAATATTAAACAGCCCCATTTCACTTTCTATCCATCCTATGGAAAATGAAATCACCACGCGTGTGTACGTACGGAATACCGTCTCCACGCCGTGGTGTAATATATTTTTCCACCACCACCTTACTTGGATGGGTATAATGGTGTAAAGAATAACTATATATGGTTATTATAACATCATACTGATTCTTAGAAATTACATCATCCACTCCAATTCCATTCAATAATTATGGGAACAATTTCATCACTTGTGCGTACGTACGGATTACCGTCTCCACGACACGATGAGATTCATTATCCATGTTTACCATTAAAGAATGATTATAAAGTATACATAATGAATAATAATTAAATATATGACATAATAAAGATATTGTATCTATTTATATATATTTGTGTGTTTCATATAATTACTTCCACTCATGTCAATAAGGAAAGGAAAACAGCATTCATGCATACGTACGACCTACCGTCTCCATGAACGGTGTATTTCATTTCATTCATCTATCTGTTATATATATATAATGAATATATATGATATATAAATCCTTATTTACATTCTGTATGTAATTAAATCATGTTATAAGTAATAATAATATCAATAACAAAAAGTCCAAACACGTACGATAAATAAAACGATTTTACCCAAAACGCTTCTTTAACATGGAATTTACAAAAGAACGGCTAATATAAAGTCATAAGTGAACCATATATGATATCATAACAATGAATATGATTCTTTAATAAGTAAATGACATTATTTAAATCATTATACATGAGGTTTGGATACGTACGAAGCATATCGGACCTAAGGTAAGGGATAATTTTGCAAATCTCATTTTTATCTGAGATTGCTTATACGTAAGTATTTACTGTGGTTATATTTTTCATCCATGTCCATAAAAATGTTTTTCATAAAGTGTTTAATATTCATCCATGTATTTTTAAATTCATGTTTACCCCTCTTTGACTTTTACATTGTGTTATAGAAATAATCTTTCTTTTGTTTACTATATGAGGAACTTTTTGACTTTTCTGTTAGAAGTACGAGGAGATTGTTTTTTTTAATTATACGGCATGAACGTATTTTTATGGTTTTATAACACCTTATTTTACTGAATAATACTCTACAAAATTTCATGACTATTTTCAACAAAATCCTTTTCTTTTAAAATTTCATGGCATTTTGTAAAAAGAAAACGATTTTGAAGAAGAAAGGATATTTTCTCCATGAATTCATTTCAAGTGTTTTATAAAAATTATTTTCCACATAAGATGTCTTTATTTAGAATGTTTCTGTATAATTACTCTATTATTTACATGGAGTGATTTTTCTTATGATTAAATTATATCCATTTGTTTTATATATATTATGTTATGATAGGATGATGTTTATGAAACCCATTTTATTCTTTGGGTTATGATGAATGATTTATGTTTATTTTGTGGAAAACGTAAGAATGATTTAATTATGAGATTGGTGGGACCTATATCACCCTCAAATTAATTGGTTAAAGATTTATATCTCATCAGATAGACATGGATGTAATGGTAAGTTAATCTAGTTCAGTGATACAGGACTGGAACGGGGAGTGAACTCGATTCAGAAAGGGACTTTATCCACTAAGATGGTTTTGGAAGCAATTCCTTGGCTACTATGGAAATCATGTCATTTTCTTAATGGTTTTCCATAATTATATGTTTTATTCTCATGTTATTTTATCATGGTTAATGTTCCTTTTATTTCTATGCCTTATGTACTACTTAGATTTATGTCATGTTCATGTTTTTATGTTCAAATGTTTATGGGTTGTTTTATGTTCTCCATGTTTACCCTTACTGAGCATTTGAGCTCTCCCTTTTTATTTTTTCTTTTCCCCGAGATATAAAGAAAGATTTTAGGTAAGAAAACTAAATGGGAATATCTTTATGGGATATGTTGAAGATCTTTCACCATAATTAGAAGATTATATTCTGAGTTTCCAAAGACACTAAACTATTACGGTCCTTTGGTGTTTGTTTTTATTATGTATTAAGTATTCCGCAAAAGTAATGTAATTTCCATGTACGTCAAGTATGGGTCTCTACAGGGTGGATCTCAGGTCTTTTCTAAGGGATTAGACATATGTTTTTCTTATGGAGGACTAGGTCATCAATGGCGAGAGTTCCCGACTATTCTGAGTAGTTATAATATAGTATATTCTATAGTTTATTTTCCTCTTTTGAGTTTGTTTCCACCATGGCAGCAGTAGTGGGTTCTTCCATTTTGAGTTCAATAGAGAGGAAATGGTTTAGGTATAGAATAGTCATGAGATGATTCTCTTCCTTAGAGTGTAGAGTGAATCCATTTAGGTGGTCATCAGTAAGGTTAGAGAGGTCATGGAGTAGGTCGTGATTAGCTTCATGTTCTACCTTTACCAAAATCAGGAACCCAATATGACATTCTATGTACCATTTTCTTGTTTTCTATATGGTTTCATTCTTTTTTATTCAATATCTATGCACTCCTTCATATCACTAACCCTCATCCAAGCTTTGGTACTTGACGTGGAGAGGAATCTTGTTCCTTTGGAATTTACTACGCCATTTAGAGGCCAAGATGACATGTTTAAGTATGTAGAAAATTTGAGCTAGTGTTGGGTACCCAACTATCTTTGAGATACTTATTATTCTTATAGATAAATATATATGACATTATCCTTGGTATGGATTGGTTGTATTTGGTATAGGACATTATGGATTACTTTTGGATAATGGTTGTGTTCTATTATGATGATGGAGATCCAAATTTGTGTGTTGGATAGCGAGACCCTCATATAGGTCAAAGATGTGTTCCATACATGTATTACTTGATGTATGAGATGATTTTTAGTTTATCATAGGTATATCTGTTTATGTTAACTAGGGTTATTGAAGATTGCCCAGATGTCTTTCTAGAGGAGGTTGTGGTGTTATCCTCTCAATGAGAGGCTAGGTTTGTGATCAATATATAACCAATAATTTATTCTATATTTATGTATCCATGTTGGATGGAACCTTATGAGTTGTGATGGCTATTTTTTTAGCTCAATGATCTTTTTCAATGATATTTTGTTCGACCGAGTGTTTCACAATGCGGTACACCAGTCTTCTTCATGAAAATATTTGATAGAATTTTTCATCTTTGTATCAATTATTTTTTCTTAAATCAAGTGATAGTAAAAAAAATTATCATATTCCATGGATTAATGACTTATTCAATTAGATGAATGGATAAATTTAGTTCTTGAAGATCAATTTACAGTCAGGGTATCATTAGATGCTGGTAAATGATGAGGGTATTCTGAAAAATGTTTTCTGATGTCATCATGGTTATTATGAGTTTTTGTGATGTCTTTTGGTGTGAATATTTCTCTGGATGTGTTCATGTGTTTAATGAATGAAATTTCCAAAGAGTTATTGGATAAGTTTGTGGTGATTTTCATCGATGAAATCATTATATACTTTGCATCTAAGGAGGAACATGTAGATCATTTTCATACTATTTTGTAAATTATTCCTCATCAGCAACTATTTGGGATGTTTTAAAAGTGTGATTTATGGGATTTTGAAGTGAATTTATTTTATCATGTCTTATAATTTCATGGTGTAGCTATAGATATTCACAGATAGAGGTAGTTGTTTCTTGAGATTCCTCCAGGTCTGTAGCATAGGTACACAGTTTCCTTGGTCGTGCATGCTATTATAAGAGCTTAATAAATAATTTATATTGGGTTGGGAACCCTCTAAAAACCTTGACCAGAAATTATTAGCTATTATTAAGTATTGACTAGTGGTAGGAAACTTTTGGGTACCTAAAGAAGAAGTTGTTAAGTGATCTAGTCATTTGTTTTCCAATAGGAGGAGTTCAGTTTGAGGTTCTCTATTATGTTTCATGTCTTAGATTTTGTTTTTTATAGATTCATAATAGATCATTCATTTATTATAGTTCTGTGTATTTAATTATCCATGAGCATAAATATTACACCCATGATCTCAAGTAGGAATAAGTCATGTTTTCCTTGAAGTTATGGAGACATTACCTCATCGAAAATAATTTTATGGTTTTTATCGATCATAAGAGAATGAAGTATGTCTTATACCAACGTGAATTGAACTTGTGATAGCCATAGTGGATAGAATTATTGTAGGATTACACCTTTGATATTTTTTATACACCAGGTAATGGAAATGTTGTGGCATATGAACTAATTATGAAGTCACGTAGTGATGTTGTGCATGAATATAGAAATTCATAGAGAGTGATGGAAGAATTCTTAGTTATGCATATGGAGATAGGATAGTTTCGAGGAAGAGGTTGTCTTTTCTTGATGATGGTGTATTCAAACTTTGTTCAGTATGTAGAGTAGCCTAGATTTTATATTCTTAAGTGGAGGGTTTGAGTGGCTGATTTGTTTTTATAGATTCCCCTAATGGTTAGTTTGGGTATGAACAACACTAGGTGTTGTTCTAGGGGACCCTTTTCATCCATTTAGAAATGCATGAGATGGATTTTTATGAGTTGAATAGATCACCCTTGGTGCTACATCTTAGCATGAGATAGATATAATGAGATCTAAGAGTTCATTTTTGGTGACCTGGGTTAAAGAGTGTAGTTATAGAGTTTGTTTATCAATGTTTGGTATTCCATTAGGTGAAGGTCATGCACTATGTTTTTAGTGGTTTTCATCGGACGTTATATGTACCTTAGTGGAATTTTATGGACATATTTATGGACTTAATTTCTATTTTACCTCAATATCATGGAGCATTCAATGTTATATGAGTGTTAGTGGATCATTTTAAGATATTATCCCACTTCATAGCAATACGAGATTTGATCTTAGTGGATTTTTTTGTCTATAAAGTATCCGGAGGTGGTGGTGAGACTCCATGGAGTTATGAAGAAGATCATCTCTGATTGAGATCCATGTTTTACCTCCAAGGTTTGGAGGGGTCTAAAGTATTTCTTTGGATATTATTTATTCCTTATAATTTCTTTTCATCCATAGATGGATGGTCAGATGGAGATAACTATCTTGACTCTTGAATACATGTTTCATTATTGGAACCTGAATTTTGGAGGTTCGTGGATGTGGCATCTGTCTTTGGTCAAGTTTTATTACTAAAATATTTTTTTCCCACCATCGATATAGGCCTTTTTGAAGATTTGTATGGATGACCTTTATATTCTCCATTTTCCAAGACTATAGTCTAGTAGGCGGTAATTCCCACACTGAAACTACTAAAGGATATGATAGGGATAGTTTAGGTGATATGTGAAATGATGAAAGTAGCACAAGAAAATCAGGAATCCTATTTCAATCACGGGATTAGACTTCTAGAGTTTAAAACATGAGATCATGTGTTATAGAATGTGACTGTGACTTGGGAATTAAAGGTTTGTTCATGGGTATGAACTGTCTCCCTAGTTTTTTGGGCCTTTCGAGGTGTTGGTTCAAGTTAGAGTAATGATGTATCAGATATTCCTCTATAGATTATCCCAATACAAATTGTTTTTCATTTTTCATAGCTCTACCACTACCATCATGATGACTTTCACATCATTGATTGGGGTGAGGTTGATGTTGAAGATGATGTGACCTTGAAGGAATAGCCTATGGAGATATAGGATAGCCATGAAAAGGTAATGTGTAATATTTTATTCCCTTGGTTTGTGTACTTTGGAAATAAGGTGGTGCGGTGAAGTACCTAGGAACATGATTCATAGATACATGCTCAGTACCCTGAGCTATTTTCTATTTAGATATTCTCTTATAACTTTTTCTGTTTTTTGTATGTTTCCTTTCTAGTTATGGGATTGTTTTCCATTGTTTCTTATTGTGGATTTACAATAATTTTAGAGTTGTCTCATGAGAGAGATAATTTAATAGATGGTTTTTTCTATTATTTGGTTATGATTTTCTTTTTGTGATGATGTTCTTAAACTCCTATGATGGTGGTACCCTAGAGAGAGATATCATGAAATTGATTTTCAAATGACCCCTTTTACTTATTTCTATCTAGTTTGGTATTGAATTCTTGAGTAAAATAATGTTTTTATAGGAATATGATATAATTTCTCAAATCCCATTATGCCTTCCCATTGTGTTTTTTGGGTGTTAGAGGAACTTGGATGAGATTCTAAGGTTTCTAGAGGTAAATTGAGTAGTTTTTAAGGGGGTAACATTTCCATAAATGGATAGGTTATGGAATAGAACCCTAGGATGCACTATAGTATAGCTAAAAGTGGGGTATAGATGGTGTTTTTCCAAAGCACCTTGAGGATCCACTACCAAATATAACATTGTTGCAGCATGGTCTCTATATTGAGACATAGGAGGAGCTCGGGGTGGATTTAAAGGATATTTCCTTTTAAGGAGTAGTTACATTATGGGATATAGATTGTGATGTGATACCTTTATTGGGATATGGTTTTTGGGGTGTGAAGTTTAAGGCTACACCTTCCCCCCTATATCCACTTTAATGGGATCTTTCCATGTACCCAATAACCACCTTTGACTGAGGGTTCCTATGATCTGGTCCCTTGGGCCACATCATAGAATAACCTATATAAACAAGGGATGAAACATTTTCCAAGGGGATATATTATGGTATCTTTTAATATTTTGGATTTATAAATACCATGATACCCCTAAAAATAGATTTATTCCACTCATTCCACCTTAATCTTAAGTGCCCCGGAGTGATTTTTCAAAGTATTTAAATTCCCATTCAATAAGGATTAATCCCCAACTTCCTGTGACCGATCCATGGTGATCCAAGGTAAGATATACTATCCTTTTCTGGTGGTTTCTTCCTTTTTCATCTCATTTACTCCCATTTGTTCTTTCTATGCTTTGGAATTTGATCTTTATGGATCTAATGAGGGTTTTCTTATTGTTTTTCAGTGTGTTTTTTGCACAAAATCATTGGGAGATCATAGTTTTCTTATAGGAAAGGTGATCAGATATCCACAACTGTTATCCATTTTCATGCTAAGAACATTTATTATTTTGAGGTAGAGGGTTCATTTCTTCTATTTTATTTATGTGTAATCATAAAGCTGGAATTTTTTATCCCTTTGGATGGAAATGGAATTAATCTAACAAATATTAAACCAATTTAATAATTGAAATGGATAGTGATCACATGTTTTTGATGTATTATACCATGATAACAATTGGCTTCTTGATTTTATAGATATTTTGTTATATATCATGTGCTTTTGTAGCATGTCGTTATGATTTTTTTAGTATGTTTTTTATTATATTGGACAAAGAATGTAAAATCGAAATTAATTAATTAGTTTGATTAAAGAATAAAGACGTATTCTAAGTAATCTGGTGTTTCTTGTAAATTTATGATAATAAAATTAATGAAATTTACATGTTTAATTGAATATTATCCTACATGTGTTAATTTAAATGATAAATAATGTGAATCATGACATTTATAGTTGATAAAAAGAATAATAAGTCATTTTTTAGATAAGTTCTTCACATATCTTGATGAAATTGGTTTTCATGTTATATATCTTGTTTAATAGTTTGATAGCTTTTTATAGCTGATGATTTAGGTTTCCCATAGTTGGAACAAGCGAATAATTAATATGTTAATTCATTATTGAATAATAACAAGTTATTTGATAAATATAAATCTTTGGTGTCAGGAGTTCCGATATGTTTAAAATAGTTGGATGTCTTATGTTGGGGTAGTGAATGCTCATTTGTATGATAAATATTAATACATTGTTTTAGGGATAAATTTTCCCAATTGATATGGTTGTTTTTTTTATTTCCTTGTGATGTTCACTAGATGTGAGCTTTTTGTGTGAAGTGAGACTAGAATGGATGATCATGGGATTTCTTATAAGATATGGGAAGGGAGGCCCAGATGATGTGGTGTAAATTAAGACCTGTGATGGTGAGATACATTGAAATGTTCATGAGGGTATCAGGGATGGTACCAAAAATTATGGAACAATTTGAATTTGGTCTTACCCATTATTGTGGTGTTGATAGTTGGATTATTTCATATTGAATATGTTGAATTTTCGGATGGATAGGTTTCTAGTTTTATCTGCTTTCCTTTCCCCACTCCTTAAGGCAATTCGATGTGCATAGTTTCATCTTTCTTGATGGTATATTAGGAATTTTTTATAGATAATATATAATTATGTAAAGTTTAATAATTCATAATAAATGAATTAACCCATTGGTTTGGTGTTTCTGTAATGAAAATGATATGTTTCTCTTGAGAAGTAGTGGGTTCTATTTGGATTATGCCTGGAGGACAGGGATTTGGATATGGTGGTTAATTTAATGTAATTTGGAGTAATATTTATGTTTAATTAATTCCCAATGAATTAATTGACATAAATTGAAATATAAATAGTAAATAAGTAATTTAATGCATCTCTTTTAACTTCTTGAGTACTTATAGGATATATAGTCCCTACAAGTTTCTGCTGGATGTTGGGCTGAAAATTGCTATAGATGATCCTAGGACTATGATGTACCCATATTTTGGTTTTGAGATATATTATATCCTATAAATTTTTTAATTTCATACACTTTTCCACAAATTTCAGTTAGGGAGACTAACACCCAGTGGACTCTGGGAGGGTGTTTTCCCCAACATCATGGTGGGAGGAAAGATGGTTGACTACCGCCTCTTCCCCAACTCTCTTATCTTAGTAGTTCTTATAATGGTATGCATAATGGTTAATTTTACCTTATATGTGTGTAGAGTTCTATAATAGATTTCAGTTATTTCACACACAAGTATCTCCAGATATAGTGTCCAAAATATAATTATAGGTATGAAAATTATAGGTTGTGATGGATTGAGGTACCTTACTCAGTGTATGGGTTGTGATGGCCTGATGTACAATAACTGATGTATGATACATGTCATATGGGCTATGGTGGATCCTCAAAAATAATTTTTTACTATATGGTGATGTGATATGGGATTATGTGATGATGTGATGCATGAGGGTCATGTTGTGATACTTAGTCGATGTGTCTACAAGCTAACTTCTTTTAAAAATAGGTAGATCAAGATTTATGGGATTGGGAAGAGAAAAAACTATTATAAAAGTAGTAGTGTGGTACCTTCATTTGACATTATATTATATTGTATGAAATACTTTGTGAGATATGACCATGTTGAGTCTAGGAACTTACTATACCAGTTTATGTGATGAGTTAATGCCACTTTTTTTTCATGGGTTTAACTAAGATTTCTTTTTATTTTAAAAGAGAAGCTCTAGGGAGGATCCTATTGGGTACACTATTATGATCACCCCATATATATATAAATTGATTTTTAGGTCATTAGGATTAGTTTTGAGATTGGGTTTGATATTACTAGATTGTGGTTGTATAGTAGTTTTCATCTTTTATCTCTTGCTACTTGTAGTATCCTTTCAATTTTATTAGTATTGTATGAAATTATATATATGTGAATGGGATTATTTTATATATCCAAATAGGTATTTATTTGTTTGTTTTTATTATCTCTCTCTACTTCATGTTTCTCTTAGAGGGTAATTCCTCCTATTTTATGTATAATATACCCTTGATTCTAGTCACCAACCTAAGGCCTATTGTAGGTGGGGCATGGGTGGTCATCATCTCCCTTATCTCATTGTCATCCTAGGAGTGGTACTATTTGGTGGGAGGGGATCATGAAATGTCAATTTAGTGAATTATGGATGACATATCCCATAACATCTTATAATCCCTTTATAATACCAATATCTTATCTTTGACTATAATTTTATCAATCATAGAAAGAATATTTTCACCTATCCTATGGGAGAACTTTTTAAACCATGTGTTCTCTGATATTCTACTTATATTACTTGTATACAGGTGAGGAGAGAATTTAAAAATAATGGTATATCTTTTTAATCTAAATAAGAAGTAATTATTACTTAAATATATTGTAAGAAATTTGTCATCATTGATTTTCCCCTATCGTTTCATCCATCGTTGTCTTGGGAACTTCAAGAGTAATTAATATACTTTTTTTATATTTTTTATCACAATATTACCCATGTAATTAAAAATAAATAATATAAATAGAACACTATATTTAAAATTTTCACATTTTCTTTGAATATTGTGTCCTTGATGTTAAATGATAAAATCTAAACACACAAATACACTATTATCACCAAGTGAATTACAAAGTGAGGAAATATCACTTTGTAACCCCTTATCATCCCCCTTATCATAATCTATTTTTGTCTCCTCAAATAAATTTTTTTCATTGAATCATACGGATTGAAAACTTTCAGAACATCTAAATATCTTTTTTCTTTAGTTTTTTTAAATATTAATATTTCCACATTATAACCACTCTCTAGATTTATAATAAGAACTTTAAAGTGTCAGTATCATTATCTAATACTAGGAAAGATATATCATGTCCTTCATAAATGGGAACAAAAACCAATATGTATTCATCATTCCATTTAAGTTTAAGATTTATGTTATGAAGATATAATAAATATATTTCTATTAATAATAATCTATTTAAATATCCCATAATTAATCCACCATCAAAATTTATCAAATAAAGGCCTTTTAAAACTTCTTAAATTATATCACTTTTAATAAAGATCTATAATTTTTCATGATAATATTTTCATCAATTTAAAGACACATTTAATTATTTACCGTTATAGATTTTCTATTTAATATATCTTTAATGTAACAACCTCGACTACAATAGACCAGAGTCTGTGGTTATTTTATTACAATGGCATAAATATAAGATATCATATCACCAAGGGCTAATCAGTTTACTAGTATTGAAGACTTGCATACATACATGGATCCCTTATTATATTTATAATTAAACATAGAACATAAAAAAGAAAAATAAACTACTTCCTTGACACTTATTCATGGATATCAACTTCATAACCTAGGGTAAGAAAAAAGTAAAAGGGTGATATCAAATGCTCAGTAAGGGTTACATATAGCAAAAACATGAATCAATAATAATTTAACTATAATCAATAAGGAATAATCAATATGGCATGGTAAATAACTAAAAAACATGTTTCATTTAATCAATAATCTGAGAATATAAATGCATCCATATATTTTTTTCATATAAAAAATATCATGGATAGTAATAGAAGAATACTAGATGAAAGAAGTTTTTAATTATTTTACATCATGTATCTAGAACATGAACCAATACCATCAATACCTTTCACAAGACGGTTTAAGTATATGGGTAGAAACCCATATGATTCTTCTTGGAAACAAATGCAAAGGGTTTGTCACCAATTGTTTTGTCTCGTGAGACTTATTGATGAATTTTGGTGCTATATAATGTCAGTCCCCACCTATCTCTTCATGTCCAAATATTTCATTGTACATAGATTTAATTCCTGAAAAAATATCCCTTATAAAATATCCATATTGAGTAGAGGATAAAGATTTATCAATATTTACCAAGTTAAATACTAATGCATAAACGGGTTTCCACGTTAGTTTTTTATGCCTTTTTACATCGGTTATTGGGTGAAGTTATTAGAGGGGATGTAATAAATAAATTTTTCATATCCTTTAACTAAAACTGATGTTATAAAATAATATCTTCAATTGGTTTTTCATGTTAACTATTCTATAATGGACATAGAAAATTGATTTTCACTGTGGTTATTCAATAACTATAACCAATGTGATAGATGGTTTTTCACATTGATTATTGCATAACCCACATGAAAAAAAATTGTACACTAATTTATCCTCCACCCCAATAGGAACCAAAGAATAGCTAAAATGGAAACAAAAAACCAGTAAAAGACACACACAATTGAAATTTTAAATAAACTAAAAATCTATCAATCTTGTAAAATTATTTGACTATTCAATTTGTAAATTTCTAAAATCTTCTATAGTATATGACCTTGTGTCATCAAGAATCTAAAAAATAATACAGAAATCATTTAACTTAAATTTTCAATAAAACATATTAAATATTATAGAAATATTTATTAGGAAATATAACCTTATAAATCTTTGTAATTTTCCCAATTGAAATTATTTCATACATGTATCTTAAAACATAATATCTACATTTAGTTCCATATTGTTTTTTATGAAATTTTTTTAAAGAGATTTTAATTTAAAATAACATTTTCAATTAATATATATAAAATTTAGTAACAGTAAATGAAAATTCACCTTAGCTTTTACAAATTTGATCTTGGAACTCTTCTTTCATATTGTCTCTCTAAAAAAATCCTTGCCTTGTTTGAAGACAATATTAATATAATAGATTTTATTCATTTTAGTATAAAAAATTATTAAAATAAGAAAAATTGCTTAATACATTCCTAAAATTTTCTCTCACTTCACTATGGATATAGAATAGTCAGTACAATTTATTCTCTCTTAGAAAAAAGAACCCAACATCAAATGCCCACTAATATAAAAGAAAATTTAATAAGACTTTTTAATATGTTAAGTGATATATAACACTTTGTGAGAAAAAATATTGCATACCTTTCAAGATATAGAAGCATCCATCACTGAATGGTGACATTCTTATGAAATATTTCAACTATATAAATTGTACTTTACACATAGGTCATGTCAAATATATAGGAGAAATAATATGTGGGTCAATAAATCCATATACATATATCATTCCATGCTCTGTACAAATTTTATATAGATACCTAATACAAAGCAGAAATGATATAAATTTTCAATACATTAATGGAATGAAAAAAAATGGTAATCGACATACTTGGAAAAAAAATTTCATCGTATTGATGGCCAATTGTTCTCCAGTTACAATCTCCATGATATCATTTTTCAAAAGCCTCATATTAATTGTACACCCACAAACAGCAGCATCAATTAGATTGTCGTATACTCCAAACAAAAATTTTCTGCATGTGGACAATCGATCAAGACTTGTATAATATAAATCTGAATTTATGACACCTTGAATTTTTTGTTGTCTATACAGTATTTCTTTACCTTTAAAGTATTCCTATAAAAAATTAGATAAATATAAAAAATTAAATGAGAAAACAAATTTTATAAAAAAATTAACATGTATACATACCTCTATAATAATATGACAAAGTAGTCTAGATGGAAAAACTAAAAAAATGACTGATACTTTGTCTAAATGTGCTCACCTCATCTGTAGGAAATGGTATTTTTTAGGATTTATCTATAATATCTTCTATAATGACCCTATGATGCTCTATCTCAATCTGGTAATAATGAATGATATTGATGATATAATATATCATCCCATATACAAAAATATGATGTGGATCATCAACATATAAGTAAAATTAACTTGGAAGATATGAAGGAGGGGATATTATGGTAGGATTAGAAGTGGGGTCTAGAAACAAATATGTAGGAGTAGGATAAAGAGGAGTAGTGGGATCTAATGGTTGAGGTGGAGGAGTTGGATTAGCAATCTGAAATTGTCCTTGTATGTCTTCAAACATCACCTATACCAAATCTATAATCTTATCCTCCATCATCACTTTAATATCTTGAACTTTTCCTTCCAAATATTCAATTTTTTTTATAAAAATGCTTCTTTGAATTATATTTCAAATGTGGAAACACTTTTCTTATAGATACACTTTCCATATATCCTTGTACATGACCCAGATGTCTGGGATTTCCTAATGTTTCAGCTAAAATATCCTATCTACCCTCAACAATAAAGGCCCCATATGTGATCTTCTCCTCAATAGAATCCTGTATGGAATATTTGAAAAAAATCAATAATGAATCACAATATATAAATAGTTTATTTAACATTAATAAATAAATAAATATCTTATAATCTTATCAGCTACAACTCTTAACTCTTATGTAAGATATTTTTCTTTTTTTCTCATCTGGCCCCTCTTCTATTTTCCTTGTCTAATGGGGGGAAGGAGGGGAAAACTCTGTAGATCCTGATGACTCATCTCCCATTTTTTTAAGTTTTTCTTCTAAAAAGTGTTCTTACAACAACGTATACCCTCCCTGATATAATTTATGAGGGTATAAATTTCTAACTTTAATCACTTGATGATATCTCATTGATTACTATAAATTAATAATTAAGAATAAATAAATCATTAATATGGTCGTTAATATATAAAACATCTAAAAAGGTAACATTTCACTTACTAAAAACTCTTCTCATTTTCTACTTTAAACAAATTGTTTCCATGTATATTCATATATAAGTGGATATATATCACATGGATTTTCATGTTTTCTATTCCTAAAAATGATCTGTGATGTGAGGAATGATTTAAAATCCCTCCATCTCCTAGTTGTAAATGATAAAAATTTCCTCCTGACTCCTCCACAGTCAGGTAAATCATATATCATATGATAAGAAGTGGAAAAACATATATTACTCTAAACATTTCAAGATAATTAAAATAAAAAAAACTTACCAAAACGGTCTCCCAAAATAGTGATAATGTCTCTTCATCAACACTTCTCCAATCATCAAACAAAATACTAACATTTCATTTAGCTTGTACTGATACAAAAGTCTTAAATTGTTTTGATTTTGGACCTCTCGAAATATAATTACTTTCAAATTCTATTGGCATCCTTGGTTCCTGGCAACAATCAACTGATAATTTTGCTAAATGTGTTGTTCCACATTTACCAAACCTCTAATCCTTTTCCCCCATGGAATTATATGTCTCATGTAAAGAAGGATGAGGTTGATCATCAATAGGAGCATATGTAAGTTCCTCACAAAAGGTATGGGTATGATCATATCTAGAAATATGTGGTGGATCAGATTATTGATCTGTCATTATCCTATAAATCAAAGCAACATCAATTAGTACAAAAATATATAATCCAATAATTACATACAAATATAAATAAAAAATTAACATTTATCAAACACAAATAAAATTAAACTAAACAAAACACATTTTTACTCATATTTTATATAGTCAACTAAAATTATAAGAATATTAATGAGAGATGAAATGAAAAAAATTAATGAAAACTACAAAATGTTAATGAGATATGAAATGACATATTAAAAAATCATCAACCTGATAAATAATTTTTAGAAAAAAAAAATAATTCTTTTATAATATACTCTTATATAATATATTTTTTAATTTAAAATGTTAAATTTAAAATAATTTTTCTTCAAAAAAAATAATTAATAGATAAGTTACTTAAGGGTAAACATGGAAAACTAGACAAAATTAAAAAAACTTAAACAAAAAAGTTAACTTATTATTAATAATATTTGTTCTAATAAAGAAAATAAAATTAAAATATCAAATTTATGAAATTTAAAAAAGTAAACTATAATTAAACATATGTTACCTATAATATTAAGAATGTACTAAAGATTGTTTTACCAAATTCTTTCCTCATGATCATTCTCTATGGCACAAACCATGTCTTCTATGTGTTCATCAATATTATTTGTTAATTGTTCAATGGATGTAGGGATATCACATAAATCAGCATCTTCATCAAGTTTATAATCACCAACATATTGTTTTTCTTGTAAAACAATATCCCACTATATATCATATTAATCAAGAAAATATAAAAAAATCATGTGTTTACAAGATAAAAGGATAATTTGTGTATTCCAATTTATTCAGATTAACTAGTATCATTCTAAATTCGTCATATCAGACACTATTTTTACTGATAAACCATTTATACTTAAACACTAGAACTTGAAATTTAATATAATCAACTTTCCATATTTCTTCAATGACTCCAAAATATATGGTTGATGTGGAGATTGGTTTTTTTCTTTACACTTGAAAAATGCATGACTTCTGTGAACGTTTCCACACTACTATTCTAAACTGCACTTTTGTTTTCTTGATATTTTGTATGAAAATTGTATCCATTAAGTTCATACTCAGACCATGCTATCAAATTTAAACTTGGGCCACCCACTAACCATGTCAATGATTTTGACACATCTAGTTTCATGGTCTCTTTAAACAATGGAAAAAAAGTTTTGTTATGATCATTCAAAATCCACATATCATTCTTATTTGGATAGCTTCTTTCAAATCATTAATATGCAATGTTATATATGTTTGATCATTATATGTGTTATTAAAGATGTATAATTTTACCTTATTTATCTATTAACCTATCAATTATTTTAATATCAAGCTATGAATCCCCTTTCCCCCATAATTAACTCATTAATGGAAAGATTTAGGAAAATCGATGTGCTCCATTTCAGACAAATCGCTTGTACAAAACTCTGAAACCTCCTCATAAATATAATTCTCAATAATCTATGCTTCATGTCGATATGGATTCTTAACATACCCCTTTAATATATTGATATACCTTTCAAAAGGATATATATAATGTAGATATATAGGTTTACAAAGCCTTATTTCTCATACCAAATAAACCATTAAATACAACATGATATCAAAAAAAATATGGAGGAAAATACAATTCTAATTGGCAAAGTATAGAAAACACTTCGTTCTATAAAATTTTCAAAGCATTAGAATCAATCACCTTATTACAAATTTAATTAAAAAAATAACACACCTTCATGATATTCATTCTGAAATTGGTGAGAAATATTCCACATAGTGCAAATAGTATGAGTTATTGCATCATAACATGACAGTCATGAGGTTTCATACCCATCAACATGGAATCCTTTAAATATAATTTATTTTTACATTTTAAGAATAACCATGTGTCACTTTGATATCATAAAGACATTGAAAAATTATAGTTTTATCCCTCTTGTATAAGGTATGACAAGCCAGGGGTAGTAATGTTCAACTTCTATCAAGAGTGGGAGCCAACTCCAAATGTATTCCCCTTAAGAGTAAATCAATTCTTGAATTAAACCAATATTTAGTATATCCTCTAATATCTAACAATGTTCCAATAAAAATTTTATAGATATTATTCTCCACATGCATGAAATAAATTATATTTCCCCTCATGATATCTCCAATATGGTGGCTCAAAAGTTATTTACCATTTCATCTAAATATTTCTATCATTACCCGAATTATGTGTCTTTATGAATTTCACATCAATGCTTTTCACCCTCTTACAATACTAATCAGTGGATAATGGTTTTGGAGAAATATCAAATTCATGTGATCCATTGAAAGCCTTTTTTAATCTTTTATCAGAGTGATCCATAGGCAAAAAAACTTTATATGGCCCATGTATACTGTTTTTCTCCCATGGTGATGTTGATAATATGAAGTTTGTTGTTCACCAATTGGATAAGCTTATGCCCCCTAACACTATATCCCGAAAAATTTACATATGCTACGAATTAATTTATAGTTAACATAATCATTGCATGTAGTTGAAAATTTTCCATTTTATAAGAATCATACACCCTTATACCTTCCTCACATAACAGTTTCAAATCATCAATTAATGGTGACAAGAAAACATCAATATCATTTCCAGGTTGTTTTGGTTCACAAATCATTAAACTCAACATGACATATTTTCACATCATAAAAAATAAGGATTTAAGTTATAAATTACAAATAAAATAGTCCATGAACTATGTGTACTATAAAAACTTTGATATGAATTAATTCTATTAATGCACAGTCTAAGTCTAATATTTCTAAATTATTTTCTAAATGTAGAAACCGGTGATCAATTTTCTTCCACTGTAGAAAAATAGCTGGATAACGTAGTTTTCCATCACATATCTTCTCCTAAACATTCCATATTAACCTTTCTTTATCATTTGAATTAGAAAATAAATGTTTAAAACTAGGAATTATAGAAAGATAATAAAATTCTTTGTCATGGTCTCTGAAACGTCTAAATCAACCGATGATTTTTCTTTCAACTTATACCATGATGTCCCACATTTAGGATACTCTAACAAACATTTATATTCATTCCAATATAGAACATATTCCTTTAGGTAGAAATGTATATTCTTGTACCCCAATCCCATTAGGAATAATATTTTCTTGGCCTTATAATGTGAATCTGTAATATTGTTGTCCTTAGGAATAATGTATTTCAACAATTGTAGAAACTTCGTAAAAAACTTGTCACTCTATCCATGTTTCAACTTCAGGTTTATAAATCTTAACACCATCAATGAAACTATATATTCTGAATAACCAGTATACAAGGGTTTTTCAGCATCACTATATAAACACACAATTTTCTTTTGTTTCTCAATTTCTTCTACTTCAATATCATGAATCATTTCATCAAGTTTTTCATATTTATCATCTTGCAAAGTGATATCATCAATACAACTAAAATTTAACCTAGTTTTACTATTCTAAATCCAAGAGTTTTAACTATAATTAAAACCAGGAAAAAATAAATGATCTTAGATCTCTCGGATTTTCAACTAATTCAAATTTAAAAATTCCATGCATGGATAGAAAAACATGTCATTTTTTGGAAAATTTCTTTTAACAAATTCCAAAAAAACATTGACGCATTCCCCATATTTAGAACCTATTTGAGCTGCATTAATCCGACATAGATTCATTATCTATAAAAAATATCAAAAAAAGTAGTGATTTATAAAATATTGAGATTAGAAATAACATTAAAAATTATAGAAAAATAAGAATGGAAACATTATAAGGAAAATAGAAAATTTAGATGAGAAAATTCATTCGTGCGGAAGGAATTAAAAAATATATTCATTTAAAAAAATTATCAAGTAAAAATTAATGAATATAACATTATGAAATTATTAAAAAAATATGTACAATGATATAAATAAAACAATATCCATACAAAATATAAAATGAGAACAACTAATTCATAGTTTATTATTTATAAAAAAATTATTTTATATTGTAATTGACAATATGATATAATCATAAATTGATTCATAGTTTAAAAAATATCACATTAAACCTTGCATAATGAGACTTCATATTGTATATAATATTCCCTAAAAGGGTACCCAGTTGGTCTGCTACTGTAAAAATTATACCCATTACCCATTCACCCCTTTTTCAATGCCACATATTACCATTAGAAATGGTTTTTTCTACTAATTACTGATTTCAAACTCAACCAGTTTTTGAAAAAACTCTCATTATATTCTAAAATACATATTTACCATATCTTAAACAAAACATATATTAAAAAACCCATTACAAATCCCATATCATGATGTGAAATTACATGAAATATAATTTTTAAACTCTCCTATGTACTAAATTTATCAAAACAGAAATGAACCAACTATGATATCAACACCTAATTAATTTAAAACCCAACTCATTAGCCCAAATGAAAATGTAAAAACACACAACACCCACCAATCTAATATTCTAAATAATACTCCTTAGCCTGACATATTATATAAAATAATTTTAAAGTAATCCTAACAAGGAAAAATATATTTAATGATAACAACTCATTCATACTAGAAATAAAATCAGGAAAAAATAATTAATAGGTTATAAAAAATATTAAAACCTTCAGGTGAGATAGTTGGAGATGATTAGATAAATAATCAAACGTACAATGATGAAGATGAAAAAACCATAATGTAGGAAGATGATAATGCAATAATAGAGAATACCTGATTAAACAATCATCAGTTAGAGATTCCAAGCCAAAGAGTGACCTAAAAGAGATAAATGAAAATGTTTGTGGACTAATTCAGATCTATGTTTGATGCGTAACATGATTACAATGAAACCTAAGGCTTGATTAAGATCGTAATGTGATATTGGACCACAAGATCAAAGAAACCATAGAGTTAGGGCTTGTGTGAGAGAGAAACAAGACATGTGACATGATAATGGAAGATTTTTTAATGAACCCTCACTTGATTCATAAATTTCTAAAATATTTTTTATGTCGGTTATATTATAACCTACATAAAAATTGGATATCTACCACTCTTTCATGTCAGTTATACTATAACTAATGTAAAAAATTTATCTTTCACATCGGTTAAATTATCGAACTGATGTGAAAGAGCAACGAATATCCAATTTTCACATCTGTAAATGGAAAAATTGTGTAAAAATTTATTATTCTTAGATGTTCATGTTGATTATAAATAACCGACGTGAAAACTACAATTTAATAAATGATTTTTCTACTAGTTAAAATAAAATTCAAAGTAAAAAACTGTATGTAAAAATGGTATACGGCATAGATAATAATCATATCCAAGATACAAGAAATATGGATTTTTAATATAAATATAATTTCAAATGAAAAATGATCTAAAATGGTTAGTAGATACACCACATAAAAATTATTAGGTTTACAATACCAATTAAGTCTCAATAAAATAGAAATTAAGACGAAGTCCCTTACCTTATGTCCAAAAGAGTTTCAAACTTGTACTTAATGTCCTAGACAATCAAATTAGATACATTAATTACTTAATTTAAAATCTAATCAACATATATTTGATTTATTATAATTTTATTAAGTTCACTTATTACCATTCATTTGAGTTATAATGTTTAATTTTGTTATTCCAAGAGCAATCTTTTCATGGTTTTACAGTTGGTTCCATTGTGTATAATTATGTGAGTTCTTGTTAAATGTAAGAAAAACTCTAGAAGTGTAATTATTAAGTATTAATAAACCTCAATAAGTTTAAATTGTCTCATATATCATTTGGTTATATGGTATGAGGATGATTCATTAGATAAAATGTTAATATAAATGTTTTAATCTATTTTGGAGGTTTTTACATCCTTCATGAATTGTATCATTTTATTTAATAATATAATTATATATTGGTTACAAAACGTGATATAACTTCTAAATTTTAAATTAAAATATTATTTAACCATCATAATGGTTTTATGACCAGCCTTGAATGTGGTGAATTGACACATCATGGATGATGTTTTAATTTTTATAATAAAAGGAGGAGAGAAGAGATTTGATGTAGGATATTCCATTATTTTAAAACATTTAAAATATATATATGATAATGGAGTTACCATGCCAAATTTTATAGGGGAGGTGAGAAGAGGATAATAAAATAAAAGAAAATAAAATAGAAAGAAAGAGGATTTTACATCTTAAATGTCGTCTCCTTTGGAACCTTCTTAAGACACTTGGATTTGGTCTTTTGGTTAGACCAATAGGTCTTGGATGTGGGGAGGAGTATTGGAAAGGAAATTGGGTAGAATTTTGAGAATAATTAATTCTTATATGTTGTGAGGAGAATGGGGGGTGATGGGTGGTATTTATAGAGGATGAGAGGGGTGTTTTTTGATTATTTTATTCAGTAGTTTATTATTTTGGCTCAAGATTATAAATAGTGCTTACTCATATGAATAAGTATAGTAACTGTAACACCCTGATAGTTTATGAGAAGTATATTTTTTTATGTCTTATGTTATACGCAACATCAAAATAATCTTTCACTGCACACAACACTAGCTTGGCATGTGTTACACGCAATCGCGACCTTCCTCGATAACATGTGTAGTACGCAATACCGAGTTTCACTAAACAATGATATATTGTAATAATATTATTATGGACTAGCTGTTATGAATATTATTAACTAAATTTTTAATTTTATAACATTATTATTCATCTCACATATTTTCTAGAACATGGTATGAGAACAAAATAAAATTTTCGGGTAAAATAAGTATTTTTTAAAAAATGAAGCTTTGTCACCATTTAATGGCACACCCACTTTAAATATAGTTTTTGAAAAGATTATAAGTTCAATTTCAGGATATAAAAATTTACTTTGTATAAATTTTTCATATTATTCTGATAACTTTCATATTTTAATGAATAGTAAAAACAGACAATATTTTAATTAAAAACAACTTTTTTCATCACAATAATTTATATTGTTAAATTATAATATTGAATGGTTTTAAAGTATAAATAGAATATATTTTTACTATTTAATATAATTTATTTCATGGCCATTAATTTTACATTGAATTCATAGGTAAAAACATTTCAATCTTTGGCAATGTTTTAACTTTTAAAACATGTTTTCTTAACAACGGGGTTAATTTTAAATTAATTACTGTAACTTATATGTTTTGAATTTTGACAAATGGATTCCATATTTGAATTCAATGGGTCCAAATTATGTTAATAGGTTAATTTATTTTTTTGATATTATGAATAGTAACTACGTTAATTTTTATTTATTGTAGTTTAAGGTGAATCCGGTAATTAAGGGTAGAAATAAGATTATAAAATTACCCTAACACCTGCCAAAATTCTATTTTATGACTAAAAGTAGACCCTTATCACCTAAGGGTATTAATAAATTCATTTTATGGACTTTTGGCCATAAAAATAATTTAATTATTATTAAAACCAAAGAAAGTGACAACATGTCACTCTCTTAAATCTTATAAGTATAATAATTTTAATTTAGTGATAAAATAAATGAAACTTAGAACATGAATAGTCTCCAGAAATATAATAAAATTATCCACATCATTTTAATTTATTTAGAATTTTTAGGGATTAAATAATTATCATTAAAGGTGACACAATAGTGATGTTGAAACTATTTTATTGATTGAAATATCAAATAAATGGTTTTAAAAATATTAAAATAAATATAATATGAACTATTTTATGTTCTCTACTAATTTTATAGATAAATATGACATGTTATGAATATATTAAATCTTTTATTTTGAACATATATTCTATGAGGGTTTTATTTAAATTCAAATAAATGAATAGTGTCAAAATTTACACTATTGTTAGTTTATAAAAAAACATAATATAAAATTGTTTAAAAATCACAAAAATATTTAACAAATATAAATTAAAATTTATATGCTCTAAAATATCATAAATTATCCAATTATTGACAATTCACAATACATAAGTAATTATTTATAACAGTTTAAAATTTAGAATCTTATTACCACAAATAAAATTAAATAGATTAAATAAGGATAAATCAGGTTTATAATGTTTAAAATAAATTCCCAGCATGTCTAAATTTTATTGGTTGATGATATTACAACCCTATATCATCTAATATTATAATTTGGGTCATTTTTGGAGGTTTTTAAGTGGGGTTGGAATTTATTATAAATTAATATTTCTTATAATTCCAAAGGCGCCCCTCTCCTCCCTTATAAAAGGGCACCTCCTCCCTCTCCTCTTTACACAAATTTGAGCCTTCAAGCTCATCCAAACCCTGACCATTTCCCTTATCAACTTCCCTAGAAACAAACTAGAGGTAATTTTCTTCTTCAAAGACCAATTTTAGTGCCCTAAGAGGAGGTTTCAAAGAGGCGTGTTGAAGAAGAGGTAATATTCGTTACTGATTCTTTCAAATGTATTTCTTATTCTACTTCCTCTTCTTTATTTGTTTCATTATGAAGTAAAAACATCAGTATCAATCATATATTTATATGTTATTATAAATATTAAACAATCCTATTTCACCTTCTATCCATCCTACGGAAAACTAAATCACCGCGCGTGCGTACGTATGGAATATCGTCTTCACGCCATGCTATAATCTGTTTTCCACCATCACCTTACATGGATGGGTATGATAGTGTAAAGAATAACTATATATGATTATTTTAAAGTGATATTTATTATTAAATATTATACATACACATCAATACAATTCCACAATCATGGTAACGATATCATCGTGCATGCGTACGTACGGCCTACCGTCTCCACGATGTTATGTGACTCATTCTACATGATCTTCAATGAATAATGATTATATAAATGAATTGAATGAATAAATATGATATATATTACACCAATAACATTATTTAAATGAGTTATCTATAACCTAAAAATAATAATAAGAATTTATTCGACAAAACACGCATAAGAACATAAAGTAGTGAAGACGCGAATAACGAGTAACAATGAAGTATTAAAAATAAGAAGATAAGGATATGACCATATATGATATCATGACAGTGAATATTATTCTTTAATAAGTCAATGACATTATTTAAATCATTATACAGGAGGTTCGGATACATACAAAGCAAATCAGACCTAAGGTAAGGAAAAATCTCACAATCTCAATTTTATCCGAGATTGTTTATACTTCGGTAATTACTAGGGAATATTTATCATCCAAATCCATATTTCCTCAATATTTAATATTATTTCTATCTTACTAAAATTATTTAAATCCAATTTTACCTATTTTTTAATTTTTATAATAAGATATGAAAGGAATATTTTGTCGTTTTCAGTACGAGATACATTTTGACTTTTCCGGCCAAAGTTTGAGAAGAATGTTTTTTTAACATTTATGGCATGAATGGATTTTTATGATTTCATAGAAAATTATTTCCATGAAGCTTACTTTACAAGTTTTCAAGTTTATTTTTAATCAACTTCTTTTAGTTTAAAATTGTAAGACATGTTAAGAAAGGAAAAATGTTTTTGAAGTAAAAAGTATATTTTCCTCAAGAATGGAGTTCAAGTGTTTTATAAAAATCATTTTCCATATAAGATAATATAGGTTTATGTTTTTATCCCTATTTTTACATTTATTTGATTATGTTATGTTGGAATTAATTTTATGATGTCCTTTGATCTTATATGGATTATGTTATGATGGAATGATGTTTAAGAATCCCATTTTTATTACATGTGTTATGCTATGAATTATGATTTTTTTAGAACACATGAGAATGGTTTCATTATGAGATGGGTGGGACCTATATCTCCCTCAAATGCATTGGTTAAAGATTTAATCTCATGAGATAGACATGGCTGGAATGGAAAGCTAACCTGGTTCAGTGATACAGGACTGGAACGAGGAGTGAACTCGGTTTAGTAATGGAATTTGTCCGCTATGATGGTCTTGTAAATGAGCCTTGACTAATATGAAATGATTTTCTTTGATTATGGGTGTATGCCACAAAGTTTCATGTTTTATGTTATGATTATTGGGATTACATTTTACTATTATGATTTATCCCATGTTATGATATTATGATCTCTTTTTCAGGTTAAGATTTTCAAAATGATATATTATTATGAATATGATATGATTGATATTTTTTTGCCCTTACTGAGCATTTGAGATCACCCTTTTGTATGTTTTCTTTTCTCCAGGTCAGGAAGAAGGGTATTAAGTAGGATATGCCAAAAGGGACTCTAGATATGATGAAATAAACGGGAGACAATGTAGATGATTTATGAACCAGTTGTTTATGTTTCCCAGTTTCTAAAGACACTATACCTATACGGTCCTATCATGGTTTTGTTATATGTTGTAATAAGTATGATTTAGTTCAGAAGTAATAACCATGTATGTAATGTATGGTTTTTTATAGTTGGTATCAGAGGAAAGGTATAGTCAACCTTTGGAGACTAGGATATGAAAGCCTTAGTAAGAACCCTAAGGATATGTCTAAGCATAGGACAAAATATTAGTGTTTTATAAATGGACATGAATAACCTATGATATGACCTTAAGTGTGAAATTTTATTCTTGATTATGTGGTTTTCCTGTTATGATTAGTGTTTCTCACACTATGCTTCTTGGTTTTAGTCAATGGCTGGAACCCGAAGGAACCGTGTTAATGCTGAATGAGACGAGCAATGTAATGATTGTCCCCCTAAGAAACCAAACGTTATGAGAGATGGAATGAAAAATCTTGTATCCATTATCACACAACTTTATCAAGCTATGAATCATGATGGACTTCCAAAAGAGCAAAGGAAGGAGCAACATTCTGTTGAATCCTTCATGAGGTAGTGTCCACCTTCATTCAGTGGGTCTTCTGATCCATTACTGGATGAACAATGTATTTGTACCACTGAAAAGATATTTTCAGTTCTACAATGTTCTGAACATGATAAAGTCATCTTAGCAGTATATCGTTTGGAAGGTGAATCTGATCAATGGTGGAATCTTATTAAGAATACAAGGAAAAGGGATGAAATTGAGTCCATGGAATGGGACAAGTTAGAGAACTTATTTTTCAATAAGTACTTCCCTCGTATTCTTCGAACAAAGATGGAAAAGGAGTTTCTTGAACTAAAGTAAAAGGATGATGAATCTGTTGGTACCTACAAAGAAAATTTTACAATACTTACAAGGTATGCTTCTGAAATTATTATCCAACCTGAGAGTAAAATCGATCGACTCTTTAGTGGCTTAAAACCAAGTCTTCAAAGGGAGTTAGCTATAAGGGACTTCAATAGCTATGAGGAAATTGTTCGATGTACTTTCAAGGTTGAGATGGAGATTGGAGTAACCCATCAATCATATGGGTTTGATAAGAAGAGTAAAATGGAATTCAAAGGAAAATCTAAAGACTACACTGAAAAGAATATGTGTTTTCCCTTATGCTCAAAGTGTGTAAAGAAACATGGAGGGAATTGTCTTAAAGGGACAAGTAAGTGTTTTAAGTGTGGAAAATAATGTCATCAAGCATTTGAATGTCGAAATAATGGGAAGAACATGTCTAATTATGTGAACAAAGAAAGGGATACCCAAAATGCACCTCTTACACTTCAATTTTTCAAGTGTAAGGAAACGGGGCATTATGCCAATCAATGTCATAATCCAAGGGTTCTTGATGATGATCGACGTCAACAAACTCTTAAGTCCAAAGACAGAGGAAAGTCACATGCAATTTCTATCGGAGATATGGAGTATGATAACGAAGTGGTGAAAGGTACACTTACCATCCACTCTAAAGTATAAAATGTTTTATTTGATTCCGGATCCACCCACTCTTTTATTTCTGAAGAATTTTCTAAGAGTATCACCATATTACCTCAACAGTTAGATATTGAGTTAGTTGTGACAACCCCTAATGGCACAACAGTCGCATCAAAAGTTAAAAATTCTTCTCTTATTGAAGTTTGTGGGAAAGTGCTTCCTAAAAATCTTGTGATCCTTCCTATAGTGAAATTTGATGTGATTCTAGGCATGGATTGTCTTTATTTATATCGATCTCATATCAATTTCCAAATAATGGAAGTCACATTTCATATTCCAGACCAATCTATGATCATTTATCGATGTAAGGATGAATATAACCTTCCAGTGGAAATTTCTTCCATCTTATGGGTATTGATTCCAATAAATGAAGGTTATTTATCTCAAATGGTTGGATAGAAACTCACGATTAAGAATATGCTCATTGTATGGGAGTTTTATGATGTCTTTCCAAAGGAATTTCCAGGTCTTCCACCAAATCGTGAAGTTGATTTTTCAATAGAACTCATACCGGGTGCTATGCATATTTCAAAGACACCATATAGAATGGCCCCAATTGAGTTGCAGGAATTGAAGAAGCAACTCCAAGAGAATCTTGATAAGGGATTCATACGCCCTGGTGCATCACCTTGGGGAGCCCCTATTTTGTTTGTTAAAAAGAAATATGGATCAATGAGACTCTGCATTGATTATTGAGAACTTAACAAGATCACTATCAAGAACAAATATCCTCTCCCACGCATTGATGACTTATTTGACCTACTACACAAACCTCAATACTTTTCCAAGATTGATCTTCATTCAGGGTATCATCAATTAAGGGTCAAAAAGGAGGATATACCAAAGACAGCTTTTCGTACAAGGTATGGACACTATGAATTTATAGTGATGCCATTTGGTCTTACTAATTCCCCTGCTATCTTCATGGATCCAATGAATATAGTCTTTAGAAACTATCTTGATCAGTTTGTGGTAGTCTTTATAGATGATATTCTTGTCTATTCAAAGAGAAAGAATGAACATGAAGATCACTTGATAATTGTTTTAAAGACCCTACGAAAGGAGTAGGTTTATTCCAAATTTACCAAGTGTGAATTTTGGATTCAAAAAGTTTCATTTTTTGGGTCACATAATCTCAAAAGAGGGGATATCAGTAGATCCAGTAAAAACAGAGGTTGTCGAAAGATGGTCGAGACCAAAAACAGTAACTGAGATCTGAAGTTTTCTTGGTCTGGCTGGATATTAACAACGTTTTGTGAAATATTTTTCAAGTTTATCTAATCCACTCACCAGGTTGACTCGAAAAGGAGTTATGTTCATTTGGACGGAGGAGTGTAAAGAGAATTTCAAAGAGTTAAAATGAAGGTTATCCAGTGCACCTGTGCTCACACTGCCGTGTAGTGGAGAAAGGTTTGTGATCTACAGTGATGCATCCAAGAAGGGATTGGGGTGTGTTCTCATGCAAAATTATATGGTGATAGATTATGCCTTATGACAGTTGAAAATCCATGAGAAAAATTACCCAAGTCATGATTTGGAATTAGCTGTGGTAATCTTTTCATTAAATATTTGGAGGAATTATCTTTATGGTGAAAGGTGTGATATTTATACTGATCATAAAAGTTTAAAGTATATTTTCACAAAAAAGGAGATGAATATGCTCCAAAGAAGATGGTTCGAGTTGATTAAGGACTATCACTGCTCAATTCATTATCACCCTGGTAAAGCAAACAAGGTGGCAGATTCATTAAGTCGACAAGACCATGCTAGCTTATCCATGATGAGGATCACAAAATATCCAATATTTATGGATTTACAAAGGATGGATCTTGGAATTATAATGGAAGGGGAAAAATATTATCTTTCTTAAATGAATGTTAAACCATCTATACATGTAAATATTAAAGAGGCACAAAAAGAAGATGTAGAGTTACAAAAGAAGGTGATAAATGTTCCTGAATTCAACCTTGATTATGATGGGATAATAAGGTTCCGGAATCGGGTTTGTGTTCCTCCCATCCCAGAATTAAAGAAGGAGCTGCTGGATGAGGTTCATAGTTCTTCATTCTCTATTCATCCTGGAAGCACAAAGATGTATAGGGACCTGAAAGAGTACTTCTGGTGGGATGGAATTAAAGGAGATGTTACCGATTCTTTCAAATTTATTTCTTCTTCTACTTCCTCTTCTTTAGTTGTTTCATTATGAAGATATAACATCAGTATCACTCATATAATTATATGTTATTATAAATATGAAACAACCCTATTTCACTTTCTATCCATCCTATGGAAAACAAAATCACCGCGCGTGTGTACGTACGGAATACTGTCTCCACGCCGTGGTGTAATCTTTTTTCCACCACCACCTTACATGGATGTGTATGATGGTGTAAATAATAACTATATATGATTATTTTAAAGTGACATTTATTCTTAAATAGTTTACATACACTTAAATACAATTCCACAATCATGGGAATGATATCATCACGCGTGCGTGTGTACGGCCTACCGTCTCCATGATGTGATGTGACTCGTTCTACATGATATTAATTGAATAATGATTATATAAATTAATTGAATGAATAAATATGATATATATTACACTAATACCATTCTATAAATGAGGTATTTATAACCTAAAAAGAAGAATAATAATTTATTCGATAAAACACGCATAAGAACATAAAGTATTGAACACACGAATAATGAGTAACAATGAAATTTTAACAATAATAAGATAAGAATATGACCATATATGATATCATAACATTGAATATGATTCTGTAGTAATTCAATGACATTATTTAAATCATTATACATGAGGTTCGGATATGGACAAACCAAATCGGACCTAAGGTAAGGGAAAATCTCACAATCTCATTTTTTATCCAAGATTGTTTATACTTCTGTAATTACTGGGGCATATTTATCATCCACATACATGTTTCCTCAATATGTAATATTATTTCTATCCTCCTACAATTTTTTAAATCCAATTTTACCTGTTGGTTAATTTTTAGTAAAATATTTTAAAGGAATCTTTTGTCATTTTCATTACGAGATACTTTTTGACTTTTCCAGCCAAAGTACGAGAAGAATGTTTTTTTAACTTATACGGCATGAATGGATTTTTATGATTTCATAGAACATTTTTTCCATGAATATTTCTTTACAAGTTTTCAATTTTATTTTTAATCAACTTATTTTAGTTTAAAATTGTATGACATGTTAAGAAAGGAAAAATGTTTTTGAAGTAGAAAGGATTTTTATCCTCAAGAATGGAGTTCAAGTGTTTTATCAAAATTATTTTCCATCTAAGATAATATAGGGTTCTGTTTCTATCCCTATTTTTACATTGATTTGATTATGATATGATGGAATTAATTTTATGATGTCCTTTTATCTTATATGGATTATGTTATGATGGCATGATGTTTAAGAATCCCATTTTTATTACATTGGTTATGCTATGAATTGTGATTTTGTGGAACACATAAGAATAGTTTCATTATGAGATGGGTGGGACCTATATCTCCCTCCAATTAATTTGGTAAAGATTTATATCTCATGAGATTTACACGGTTGGAATGGCAAGTTAATCCGATTCAGTGATACCGGACTAGAACGAGGAGTGAACTCGGTTCAGTAATGGACATTGTCTGCTATGATGGTGTTGTCAATGAGCCTTGACTAATATGAAATTATTTTCTATGATTATGTGTGTATTCCACAAAGTTTCATGTTTTAAGTTATGATTATTGGGATTACATTTCACTAATATGATTTATCCCATGTTATGATAGTATGATCTCTTTTGGAGGTTAAGATTTTCAAAATTCTATGTTCTTATGAATATGATATGATTGATATTTCTTTTGTTTACCTTAATGAGCATTTGAGCTCACACTTTTGTATGTTTTCTTTTCCCCAGGTTAGGAAGAAGGGTATTAAGTATGATATTCCAAAAGGGACTCTAGATATGATGAAAAAAATGGTAGACAATGTAGATGATTTATGAACCAGTTGTTTATGTTCCCCAGTTTCTAAAGACACTATACCTATACGGTCTTATCATGGTTTTGTTATATGTTGTAATAAGTATGCTTCAATTATGAAGTAATAACAATGTATGTAAAGTATGGGTCTTTATAGTAACTATAGCATCTATGTTCTAAATAATGGGTTCTTACCTCATCCATATATAATCCATGACTCAATCATTCATTTATTTACTGATAATGTTAAATACTGTAAATTACCGTATTTCACTATTCATTAAAAATTAAACTATTTTAGAAAAATCAAAAAAAAATCCCCCAAACCATTTTTCATATTTTATAATTAAAAAATGGAATCCATTTTATGAAAATAATTTTTTAAATATGAGAAATTTAATTTTTAGTTGAAATCATCATATATTTGAAAATTACCAATTTTTAGATTATAACTGATTTTATGACACTTTGAAAAATTATATATGGTCTCATAGAATTATATTATAATTATAATAAAAAAAATAATTCATAAATCTATTTTATGAAAATAAATTTTCCTTTAAACTAATATATTAATAAAAAATTATGTTTCAGAACAATACCAACACTTAATTTATCATTTTTAAAAGATTTATTTACTTATTCTATGATATAAATATATCATATTTTCATTTATTAGATACCTAAATTTTATTTATACTTTCAAAGGTTATGTTATTATACTAATTGATACATAACTATTCCTAATAGTCACACTAATATTCTAACATTCATGTTAATATTTAATAGTATATCACGACTCATTTGTTCAATGTAAACTATCTAATAAATTGAATTTATTTAAAAAGATACATACCGTAAAATATTGGGGTGTTAAATTATTCCCATATATTAACAATTTTCATCCTCATAATTTTCATTAGTATCACCTTCTTAAAATATGGTGGTGGTTCTTCTTCATCACATCATCACATTCCCACACTACTTCTTCCATTTTATGGTTTCTCCAATGAACTTTTACCAATCGAGTCATCTGATTTTTCAATACTTTCTCTCTAGTGTCAAGAATCTCAATAGGATTTTTGCAGTATAAAAAATCATGTTCTGGTTCTATTTCATCATAAGTGAGTACACATGTTTATTCTGGCATGTTTTTCTTTAACAATGATATGTGGAACACATCATAATCTTTGGATAGACTTGGTGACATTGTTAATCGGTAAGCTACATCTCCAATTCTTTATAGAATTTAAAATGGTAGGTTATTCTTGGGGCTTAGTTTCCCTTTATTGTTGAAACTTATGACACCCTTCGATGGAGATACTTTCATAAATATATGATCTCCTGCTTTAAATTCCAAATCCTTTCTCTACTTCTCAACATAAATCTTTTTCCTACGTTGTGTTACTTTAATATGAGCTTGAATAGTCTTTACCTTCATCGTTATCTCTTCAGTAAGTTCTGGTCCAATAATTTTCCTCTCACTAACTATATCCCAATAAGTTTTAGTATGTAATATCTTTCTATATAATTCTTCATATGGCACCATTTCAATACTACAATGGAAACTATTATTGTAGGAAAACTCTACCAAAGGTAAATACTAATACCACATACATTTAATGTCAAGTTGGAATGATCACAACATTTCTTCTAATGATTTAATAGTCCTTTTAGACTATCCATCTATTTGAGGGGGATAATCATTACTCAAATTAAGATCACTATCCAAATCCTTATAAATAATCTTCTATAATTTTGATGTAATATAGGGATATTTATTAGAAAAAATTGATATATGTACACCATGATGTCTTACAACTTCATTAATTTAGATTATTGTTAGGTGATCAAGGGTTAAATCATCTCTTATATCAATAATGTGTTCCGATTTTGTAAGAGGATCAACAATAACCCATATCGTATCATTCTTTCTAAGGGTTTTTAGTAATCTAGTGAAGATGTCCATAGTAATGTCATCCCACTTCCACATAAGAATAGGTTTATGTTTCATGAATCATCTAGAATGATATCTCTCAACCTTCACTTGTTGAAAAACTAGACATCTAGACACATAGTTATAAATTTCCCACTTCATATTATCCCACCAAAAATGTTCCTTCAGATCAATGTACATCATGGTACTGTCAGGGTGTATAGAGAAATTTAAGCTATGAGAATAATCTAATAGTTCTATTTTCAGATCAGGTATTTATGGAACACATAACCACTTTCTAAATTTTATAATTTCATCCTCATTCATGAAGTCTTTCAATCTTCCATCCTTAATAGATTAAATTTTCTTTTGAAAATTCACATCATCAAATTGAGAGACTTTTATCTTTTCTAATAAAGATAGTTTCACACTAATTTGAAAAGATAGTGATGTTTCCCCTTTCTTAACAATTCCTATATCCATATTTACTAAATCTATGAACATAGGATCATTCTCTATCCTCATTTGGGTTAAAATTCCATGATCTTTTCTGCTTAATTCATCTTCTACCTTATTTACTTTTCATGGGTGGTATTGTATTGAGAAATCATAATCTTTGAGTAACTCCAGCCATTATCTTTGCCTCATGTTGAGTTATTTATTTTTAAATATGTATTTCAAACTCTTATGATCCATTTATATCTCACATTTTTCACCATAGAGATAGTGTCTTCATATATTCAAAGAAAATATTACAGCTACTAAATCATGATCATGAGTTGGATAATTTTGTTCATGAATCTCCAACTAACTTAATTAATATGAAATAACATTATAATTTTTCATAAGGATGTAATCTAGTCCTTTCTTCAATGTATCATTATATATCACAATCCCATCATTTCTTGATGGTAGAGTCAAAATGGAGAATTTAGTAATCTTATCTTAAATTATTCAAAACATTATGCACACTCTTTTATACATATGAACATAACATTTTTATATGTGAGCTTGGTTAACAGGTTAGCCAATTGGGAAAACTATGAATGAAACACTTATAGAAACTTGCTAAACCAATGAAAGTACGTACCTTGGTTATGTTTGTTGGTTGGGGGCACTATTGGATTTCATTTTTCTTTATAGGATAAACTAATATTCCATCCTTAGAGATAATATGGATATGAAAATAAATTTCATGAATCCATAATTCAATGTTTCTAAATTTACCATAAAACTCTTTCCTTCTGAAAGTCTCAAGAATGGTCCTAAAGTTATTCTCATGGTCTTCATAGATATTAGAACACACCATAATATCATCAATGAATACTATAAAAACTTTTCATGGTATTCCTTTAATAATATATTCATTAGATTCATTAAAACCATGGTTTCATTAGTTAATCCAAAATGCATTACTATAGAACCATAATCTTTATACCTCATTCGAAAAATTTTCTTCAGAATATATTCCCTCATTACTCGCAATTGATGATACCCAAAATGAAGTTAAATCTTAGAAAAATATTAAGTTCCATAAATTTGATCAAATAAATAATCTTTGGGAGGTAGAGGATACTTTTCCTTTATAGTAATAGCATTTATTTCTCTATAGTCAATGTGCGGCCTCATGGATCCATCTTTCTTCTTGACAAAGAGAACATTGGCTCCCCATAGAGAAACACTGGGGAGAATAAATACCTTATTACTCAACTCCTCTAGTTTTTTCTTTAGATCCAATCATTCTATATTGAAAATTATATAATTATTATTTGATATTGATCTTGTATCAAGGATTAAACCAATAGTAAACTCAATTTCATGCTCTAGGGGGTGTCTAGGTAATTCCTTAGAAAATACAACAATGTATTCCCGCAAAATTGGTACATCCTAAATTTGAAGATTAATTTCCTCATCTATAGATGTTGTTTTCTATTCCTCCCCAAGAATTTAATTCATTATATCTAATAGGGTGGATCTATATAAGAATCATATGATGAATTTTTTCTCTAAAGATAAGGAATTATACATCTTCCTCACAAATCATAATTCATTTCTTCTAGAAATAAATTTTTTCATCATATTTTGAATTCCAGTCTATACTGAGGACTATATCAAATTTAACCATAGGATGGTTGATAATTTAAGAAAATAAATAATGTTTTTTATCATAATGGAGATTTCCTGACACATTTTTGTTATAATGAGAATTCCCTTAGGAGTTTTGATAAACAAATCCCCTATTAAATAAAAGATAAATATATAATTTTATTACAAAACTAGGTAGATATAAAATAGTTTGATGATCCAGAATTAAATAAAACATTGGCTAAATTTTATAATAGGATTAATGTACCTGTCACAACATCATTGGGTACTTCTGCTTCTGTTGTGGTGATCACATAAGCTTGGTCACCTCCCCTTAGCCTCTTCTTTGGTATATTCCCATAACGTATGGGAGATTAGTTTGAATAATTCCCCATTTAATTATATTTAAATAATTAAAAATCATTGATTTGTTTCTTCCCCTTTCATTCATTATCTTTATGAACCTTTTCTTCACACTTATAACAAACTCCCATGCCTTTAAATAATTTCCTAGGATTAAACATTCCACAATTTTCATATAATGGTAATCTCATTGTTCCCCTATTATTATTTTATACTTTTATTTTTTAGTAGTTATTTAAATACCTCTTGTTCTATTCATTTCCCTTGAACATATAGGATCTATAAAATTTCTTCTTCATTTTTAAGGAACTTAATAATATTTCATCATATGATGAAAATGTTTGAGAATCTAGTGCCCTTTAGAGACTTATCTTAAGACCTTTAAATAAAAGATCAATCTTATTTTCTAAATCATGTATTTAATATGTGGCATACCTAGATTGTCTTGTGAAGGTATCCTCATACTCTATAACACTCTCTTCTTCCTTTTACATTATGTTAAGGAAGTTTCTCTTAATTTTAGTTCATTGCTCATGAGGGAAGTACTTTTCAATGAATGTTTCTTTAAAAGTTCTCCATTAATTGAGTTCTATTTCATCTTCCATCATAGTATTCTAGATCAATGGCCACCATTGATCAATGTCACACTTAAATAAATATACCTCCAGAACTACATTTTCCCTTTCATCACATCCTAATTCCAGAAATTTCTTTTCAAGGGACTTGATCCATTGCTCAACTTCCATGGTATTAGTAGTACCACTAAAATATATGGTATTATACCATATGAAATTATCCAAAATTGGATTAGTATGGTTATTAAACATAACCTAAGTATTTTTCCAAAAATGTTCATGATTTGATCGGCTCCAACACCAACTATGATGACTTGCTCAATGGAGAAATACCTACACTTTTTGTGGGTATTTATTCCCTTTCTTCAATTAAGATCCATAATAAAATAATGGAACACACTAAGTTAACTCATAATAATCATGATTATTGAGGAAAAAAATTAGTATATGAAATTATTATAATTCTCATGTTTATTTAACATCTACTTTTGATGGTTTCTACTAAACCTACATTGATACCAACTATAAAAACCCTAGCCCCAATAGCCCAGATTTAGTAATTATTTTATTACAATGTTATAGATACAATAGATCAGATCACCAAGGATTTATCAGTATAGTAGTCTTGAATAAATAGATATATAAATGGATCCTTTATTACATTGGTAATTAAATATAGAACATAACAAAGAAAAATAAAATTCTTCTGTTACACTAATTCAAATATTTCATCTTTATAACCTGTGGAAGAAAAACAAATAAAAGGGTGAGCTCAAATGCTCAGTAAGGGTTACATATATCAAAAACAGGAATAAATAATAATTGAAGCATAATAGATAAGGAATAATCAATATGGAAAGGAAAATAGATGAAAAAAACATGTCATTTAATCAATATACCTGGAATGGAAATGTATCCACAGATCTTGTCATAGAGAAAAACTCGTAAATAGTAATAACTGAATAATGAATGAATGGAATTATTAATTATTAAATTTCATGTGTCTGGCACATGAACCACTAAAATCAAGTCCTTTCACAATATGGTTTAAGTATGTGGGTAGAAACCCATCTGATTTTTCTTGGAAACAAATGTGAAGGGTTTTTCACCAACAGTTTTGTCTCATGACTGATATCAATGCATCAAGGGGCTATATAATGTCAGGCCCCACCCATCACTACAATTAAAAATAATTTTTCATATATATATTTAATTCATGGAAAATATTCCATATCAAAATATACATATTGAGTATAGGATATAGATTTATCAATATTTCCCCAATTAAAATGACATTCAAAGTAAACATCGTATAAAAAATGGTATACATCATAGAAAATAATCATATCCATGATACAATAATTATGAATATTTAATAGAAATATAATATGAAATGATAAATTATCTCAAAGGGATAATAGATATTTAACATAAACATTATTAGGTGCACAATACCAAGTAAGTCTCAATGAAATGGAAATTGAGATGAAGTCCCTTCCCTTATGTCAAAAATCATTCTGCACTTATAATTAATGGAGAGGATAATAAAATTAGATTAATTAATTACATAATTTAGAACCTATTAAACATATATTTAATTTATTATAATTTTTTTAAGATCATTTATGACTATTCTGATGATTTATAATGTTTAATTAGTTGTTCTAAGAGTGTTTGTTTCATAGTTTTATGGTAGGTTCCCTCATGTATAATTATGAGAGTTCTTGTCAAATGGAAGAAAATTTTCATAAGTGAAATTATTTAGTATTATTTAACCTCTATAAGTTTAAATGGTCTTATATATTATTTGGTAATATGGTATTATGTTGATTAATTAGATAAAATATTAAAGAAAATGTTTTAATCTATTTTGGTGTTTTTTACATCCATTGTGAACTTGTATCATTTTATTTAATATTATGTTTATATTTTGGTTCCAAAATATGATATAACTTATAATATGTATATTAAAATCTTATTTAACCATAATAATGGTTTTAGGACAAAACATGAAGGTGGTAATGGAAAATAAAAACTTTTCTTCCATGAAGGTGGTGAATCGACATGTCACGGATGATGATTTCATTTTTAGAATAAAAGGAGGATAGAATATATTAGATTATGGATATTCCATTATCATAATGAAATTATATTATATATACAATATTTTAGTTACCATTCCACTTTATATAGAAAAGGTGGGGAGAGGATAATAAAAGAAAAGGAAATAAAAGAGAAGAAGGAGGATTTTACCTCTTGAATATCATCTCCTTGGGAACCTCCTTGAGACAATTGGATTTGGTATTTTGGAAAAACTAGAAGTTCTTGGAAAATTGGGAGAATATTTATAAGGTAATTGAGTAGAATTTTAAAAATATTAAAGGATTAGAATGTGTGAGAATAAGGGGTGGTGAGACATGGTATTTATAGGGGAGAACACTTCTGGAAACTTAGGCTATACCAACAGTTTAAAACCATTGTTATATACTATACCAATTTTTTCCAAACCGTTCGGTGTTATGGCATGGGTATAGGCCTATAAAAATGGTTATTCACAAACCATTGGTATAGGACACTAGAAATTACATTAAACTAAAAGTTTATTGATAATTATTGGAATAGATATTTACCAACGGTTTGCAATTGTTGATATATATTAAGACTTAAAACTATACAACTGGTTCATAAACCATTACTATAAAATTATATTAATAGTTTTCTTATAAAAATTGGTACACTTATGGTTTTGTAAATCTATACTAATGGTTTGATAATAATCGTTGGTATACATACGGTTTTTCAAAATTATACCAACGATTTATAAAACATTGGTATAGAGTACTCCTCAATTATCGACAATAGCATACAGCAACCTCCCCTTTATAATTAAATTACAAACATATATTGAAAATAAAATGAATAATAACACACTATAAATAATAAAATGTACTTAATATAAAATTTAAATAATTTTAAGAAATACTAATGTATATAATATATATAATTCCAATACTAGAAAGCACAACACCTAAAAATAGCCAACAAACATCTGAAAAAACACTACATAATAATGATGGATACAATACCTGGAAAAAAATACAACAACTGAAAAGACACCACACTGAATAAAAAGCATATTGAAAATATACCTGAAAATACAGACAATATACAATACAATGATAGGGAAAATACCACACTAGAAAACACAAAATGCCACTTGAATACAGGTATAAATACACTACAAAACAAAGTACATAATTCAAAAAAATAATGATGAATTTGGTTGTTTATAAGTCATTCATTTCCAATTATTCATGATTATGAAAAAAACACCACACTGGAAAGTACAACATTCCACTTGAGCTAAAATTTTATACATGTCCATGGAAAGTGAAACATTCTTGACACATATAATTTCTTAATTACATTTTCAGTATACATTTTTTCATGTTTGATTATTCACCTATGGGACATATATTCATTTGTTCAAAAAAATTATCATAATCATACAATCAAAGAGAAATAATAAAACTCAGTATAAATGTAAATAGTATAATCTGAACTCAATGGAAAAAATATAATATTCCTCTATAGTCAACATCCCAACCCCTATAATGCACCTCAAAACCACTTATCCCAGCACCTAGAGAAGATTATATCCACCAAAACAAGGATGGTATCTACACCAAAGTGAACACTTGGGAAAAAACACTGTATATATTGAGAAATGTAAATCCATACTTGTTCATTTTCTATTATTGATTGACGAGTTTATTATTTACAACACTTGAATGATGTTTTAGAATAGGTTATTGATGGTAGGTACTAATTTTTATAGACAAATTTAAATGAATTTTTGTGATGAAATTGAGTATAATTATTACTCAAAGAGATGTTGAATAAACCATCCATGGATTTATGGATTAATATTTAAAAGAGATGAGACTATAGGTAAAACAGTCCAAAGGTTCTTTTAGTTAAAGTAACCTAAAATATAAGTTCAAAAAAACTTGGATAACTTTTTTCAATGATTTATAGTAAATCTTATGTGAACATGCAATGTATGTTCATGAAAATACTCAACTTTGAGTATATAAGTTATAAGTGTTCATGAGAATTGAGATGAAGAGATTTATAAGATCTAGAATATTCCTAAATCTGTTTTAAAGTGTTTTTGACTGTTTGTGATTGGGGGATCTCCTTTAATGTAAATATATTCTAACTAAGATAAAATTCTTGTTCTGGAACATTTTAAATCATGTTGTGCCAACCGATGATGTGATCATACATAAATGAGTTCAATTCACCTCAAAGTACAAATGTAATCAACATTCAAAAGCTAAAAATATCAAGCATATTTTTTTATGGGGAGTGGGATAGTACGGTGTGGAGTGGTTTGGGTTGGCTCATTGGACATGGAAATATGGCCAGTAAGGTATTTAATTTTCTTTACAATTAGTTCCATGGGGTGGGGAGAAATAGACAAAAGAGGAAGGTTATGGTTATGTTTTTAGAATCAGGATGATAGAGTATCTAGAGAACCAAGAAAAATGGCCTTGGGGAAGTTATTGTATGATCATGTCTATCTTTTCATCTTTGCACTAGATGCCATAGGGGGGACCTTGGATCCCTCTTGATACACTGTGATTTATCCCCTCTTTGAGGAAGCTTATGTTCAGTAGTAGGCTACCCCCCCCCCTAAGGGGACATTTTTCATTTATAGAAATCTGTGTGAATAGATGTTATATAGTGGTAATCTAGTTATTTTAAAGTGACCTTTTTTAGATATGGGTGGTCTAACATGAGGATATTTCAAGGTGACATTTTTTATCCTATGGAGATTTCATTGTCTAAACCGGTTAGAAGGAAACACCCTCTCAAAATTTGTGAAATAAAAGGGTGAAACAGCTTTAATTTCCAATGATAACATGTCTATAATTAAATAATAATTTCAAATAATAGTTGTTGATAAGTAAGATTTTATGTTTTTTTTATAAGTACTCCATGAATTGGAGGATCTATAAAAATTGAATTAGAGTGTCAAGGATGAATATATAGATGTGAATACAAAAATAGAGAAAGATAATGATAGTTCACTAAAAGTGGTTAGTAGTATACACGATGAACCAGTTCATAAGATTTATAGTAATTGGTAAGAGACATTGAATTCATTTGATGCAAAGAAATATTATCTTCATATAAAGTTCTTGGAGTTTGAAGATAAGTTAAAAAAATATGGAATCCACTTAAAATAGACCTTCCTAAATAACTGAGAAGATATGTATTTCCACTCTAGTTTTATAGATGATTTTCCCTCAAAAGGGACTAATTTTGGTGGTAAAGTAAGTGTTAGATCATATAGGGAAGCATCCACATCATGCTCAAGTAATAGATATCCCATAAAATATATATTCTGGTGGTGGTAAATATGTTTCAATTTTATGTAAAGAGTTCAATGAAAAAACTACATAAATATGGAGGTAAAGGATTGTTGGTAAACCTTTTGATACATCAAATTTGGATATGAGAATATTTATAAATAATAAATACCCAAACTAATATAATAATACTAATGAAATAAACCAACCTAAAATAAAAAAAGGATAACATCACCATAGAGGATATAATCCCAAGTGAGGGAAGGCACTCATTCGAGTGAAAATACCAATGGATTCTAGAGACTTTTTTTTAATCTATAAACACTGTATAAATTAATTCACCATGAAAAATGAGGTGAACTTTCTTACTTGATGTTTTTAAATTAAAATTTCATCATACCTTGAGTGATAAGGAACTACTTACAATGCAATGCACCTCATCACCCCAACACCTACAGTGAACCTTAGAACTACCTATAATCAGAACATAATTCTCTACCTATAAAATAGAACTTCCAACAATACAATGAATCTGTAATAAAAAAAAACATAATTCACCTACAATCATAACTACCATAAATCAAAATAAAATATGGTAAATAATGAAACTAACTTCCCACTGCAATCAAAACACCAATAGAACATCCTCAACCTGTAATGAAACCAACAAAACATCCTAAACAAACAAAAACTACAATGAAACCAATTGAGAATCCTCAAATACCAAATAAGAAATATAGAAATAATGATAACAAAACAAATCAATTATTATAACAAACATACAAAATATGACACATATATTCAGTCACAACAAATCATCAAACATCAAATTTCTTTAATATCAGTCAAAAATAAAAAAGACCAATCTTTCCCTCATAACCATCACTATCATCACCATCATCATTAGCATTAACCTCATCCCCATCCCCATCCAAATCCTCATCCCTTTCTTCATCCTTGTCCTCATCCTTGTCCTTTCCCTCATCCTCGTCTTTGGCCTCATCCTCTCCCTCATTCTCTTCCTCGTCCTCTTCATCACCATCATCCTTACTATTTCCATCACCATCATAGGAATGACATTGTATCCTCCATCACTAATACTACCACCTATTCCACTATATAATGAATGCATCAATGAAATATATACATCACAATATAGGGAAGTCTTTGGTGTAAGTGATGAACATAAAACTATCATCACTTTCATAAATTCAGAATTTCCCCTTTCAGTATATTCTTCTAACTATGTGACCCATTTTTGGAATGTTTTGCACAGGACTTAACCTTTTCCAACGCATTGGTACTACAATTGGTACCTAAATTGGGCCAATACCTCATCAATACTATACTCTTCCCAGGTCATCAGTGTACTCAGTCATGGTCCTCATCACCCAAAACCTAATGTAAGTGATCATTTGGCCCAAACATTATAGGTTCCTAGTCATCAAGTGTAACATCCCAGGTAATTAAAGAATAAATAATTTTCATATTTATTAATATTAGAGAATTAAATATGAATTTTAATTAAAAGGGGTTGCTATGTTCGATAGCGTACCAGATACGCAACGATGAGTTTCTTTGAAACTTACGTAGCACACTAGTAATATAATAATATTATGTTAGTTAACAAGTAGTCGTTGTACTGGCGGGAATGAATAGAAATAACTAAAATATGAATAGATGTGTTTTTAGATGTTTTTACATTTACCCAATAAAAGATAAAGGCTTAAAATACGGAAAGAGTTCAATTTTAGGCTTTTATACTCTAATTTTCACTAAAGGTTCACTTATCACCTTTTAATGGTGAACCGTCATTAAATATAGTTTTGATCACTCTTATACTTTCTATTGGACCAAATATAACTCTTCTTTAGAATCGGGACATCAAAATTTACTTTGTGTAAATTTGTGGTACCTTTCTGATAAAGTTCATTTTTTTTATGAATAGTGTAAAATGTTGTATTTTAATTCAAAACTGCTTTCTAACCTAATTTATTTATAAGATTAGATTATGTTTTGAATTGGTTTTGAAGTGAAATTAGAATATATTTTTACCATTTTATCCAATGGTGGTCATTAGAATCAATTTCACTTTGAAATTAGACTTAAACTGGTGTCAATCTTTTGATACTTATTGTTTTGTAAAAACACGCTATTTGCTCTGGCAGCGGGAATTAATTATTAAATTAATTAATGTGACTTATATGATTTGAATTTTGTAAAATAGACTTCATTTTTGAATTCGGAATATCAAATATAGCTTAGGGTGAATTTTTGGTAATTTTCTGAAAAACTTCAATTTTTGATGAATAGTGAAACCACTAAGTGGTAATCAAGCAAACTGATTTTTCAGTTAAATGAAAGTTTACCACTAATGTGTATTGAATTTTGAAAATCCGACATACATGGTTGTCATTAAGAAGTAAAATGTGGTTCAATGAGATTATAATAATTTTTTGGTGAATAGTAACTTATTAAGTTTTTAATCGCGATTAGTGGTAATTAGTGTAGTTTATGGTATAAATAATACTTTAATAATATAAAATGACCTAGACACATGTCCCAACCTCATTGGTTGTGTCATGGCCGACCAAGACAAGCCATGGCCTAACTTGGGGACCCCATGTATCCACTTTAGTTGGAAAATGACAATAATATATTTTTATTTAATGTTAAAGTGAAAATGACACAAACATAATATGTTTTACGAAAACAATTTTTAAGTAGGGTTATACAAGTCCAAATTTTGATTATAAATAGTAATTGGAAAGATAAAAAGATTTCCTATATCATAGTATTTTTTTTATAATTTTTATACATTAAATAAATTTAATTATTTATGACATAATAATGATGCAGCGATGACATCATTATTTGGCGATTTAAATAAAATAGAAAGATAATGTAAAATCTAAAACCTACACATGGCCAAAACCAATTGGATGAATGGATTTAGATGCCTTATCACCTTATCCACGAATTCTATCAATGTGGGACCTTTTAAAACCGAAACACATTTTCAAATAATGTAATATTTTTTTACTTTCCAAAAGTGCCCCTCCTCTCCTCTTATAAAAGGCCCCCACCTCTACCTCATTTCACACACTCTTCAAGCCATTGGCTCGGCCAACCCCTGCCCATTTGCTCTCTCCACATCCCTCTCCTCATCCTATAGGATTCCCTTTGGGCAGAATCCTTTCAAAGGAAGCCTTTAGGCTCAACTCAAAAGGAGTTACACTTTTTAAAGGTAATTCATTCTCTCAAGTTCATTTGTTTTATTTTGCTTCTCCAACCCCCTAAACTCTTTTTATTTACTTCTTTTGTAACAACAACAGTATCATCAATATACTAGGATGTTGTTATAAGATTTATTTTATCTACACTCTCACACAACTACATCAAATGGTTAATGAACATACGGTTTCCGTGGATGGCGAAATTCTGCCTCCCGAAACGATGATTGTTCAACACTCATTTAACACCTTCAAAGGTGGCCATTATGATGTCAATATTTTTATATATGATATATAACATGTTTATGTTTTCCTTAAACTTCTGTTTTTTTCATTTTGGGCATACCTTTATGGTTTCCATTATGGGTAAAACACGATATCTTCATTTTAGGAAGCGCGGACTACCGCCCCCTGAAAGTGATTTGATTCGTTAATACCATATGTGGGATGTGTAAAGGATAAAGTTAATGATATTATATATGTTATTATACTGGAATTATAATATACTCTTATATCATTATGATTCCATTCCAGAAAATATGAAATAGAAATGGAAGTAGCGTTCATGCGTACGTACGGCTTACCGTCTCCATGAACGGTGCATTTCATTTCTTACCTCTAAATGATTATGTAATATTTTAAATACATGTATGTACTGGATATATATGACATATATGATATCTACATCATGAATACCATTCTGGATATAATGAAACATTGACCAAATTAACAACATGTAAGTGTAAGAAGTCTATTTTTGACTTAAGAACCAAATACCGACAAAATAAACATTATTAACTTAAATAATTACATGATGTTAATAACATGGTATAAAAGGAATAATGAACTTGAAAAAAGTTCTTAAGCAAGTAGAGATTAACTAAAGTTTATTATTCAGGAGTTTAAAGAACGGTCGGGTCAAGTCGGATACGAGGTATGGGAACTTCTTAACCCAATTTCCATTCTTTGGGTTAATCTCCTACTTTCAAATTATGTCATTATATTATTATGTCGTATCTTGTATTTGTACTTTATTTATGTGTACTTATAGTGAATACACATAATGTATCTATTTTATTTTAAAAATTATCTTTGTATGGGACTTCGTCTCAATCTCCTTTCATTGAGGCATATTTTATTTTATACACAACTTTCTTTTATACGGTGTATAAACCCCTTTGACTTTTACGTTTACTCAAAAGGAATCTTTTTTTATACGAAGCGTTTACTAAACGACAAAAGGGAATGTTTTTGTCGTACGTATGCGGCGACAACGACTTCTCCGCTGTCGTAACCGTTATTTGAGTTTTGGCTTCCTCTACAAGCCATACCTTCTTTTTAAAAGAAAAATAAATACCATGTTTTACTTTTCTTTTATTTTGGTATTGAAAATGGTTTTCATAATGTTTTTATTATATCAATGTGTTGTATTGATATCTCGTGATTGAAATGTGGAAATGTTATGTTTCCTTTATGCATGTTTTATGTGATATGATTATGTTATGGTTCTTGGGCATTATTATGAAGACGGGTGGTTCCGTGATAAACTAAGGGCGGGTGAGCCCGTTATAGCTCTCCAATGCATTGGGTAACGCGAAGGAGTGAAACATTAAGGTTTCTCCGAAGAGATTTTTAGGGAATATACTGTGATGGGTATTCCAAACGTAACCAAGAGGGTTACTCCCTACGTAAGAATGTTATGAATGCCTCAAGTTACCTTTATGTCTTATGATTTCTATGATTTATTCATGATTTTATGAGGTATGTTAAAGTGATTATGTTTTATGGGTAAAGTATGATTTCACTCTTATGTATGTATGTACCCATGTTTCCTTTCCATGTTTTTATAACCCATACTGAGTTTTTATGCTCATCCCAAGTTTTTGAAATGTTTTTCACAGGTCAAGGGAAAGGTACATGATAAGATGATAGAGTCAAGGATGTGTCAAGAATTAATCCATGTTTTATTTTAAATGTGTGTTCCATTGATGGGAATGAAGAATACTATCTTTATGTAACCACTTTGTTTATATGTGGAATGTAATGCAAGTCTTATGATCTAATTCTCTAAAACTCTAAACCCGAAAAGATCCTCAACGTGTAATCTTGTAATAACTCAAGATTAAGTAAGGTTTAAGGCTGGGGCCTTATAGTTGGTATCAGAGGTCGGTTTAGAAAACTTTAGGAGTTAGAAAAGTGTTAAATTATAATATGATTTAAATGATATAGCATTTACAGATTACCATGTTGCTTTGCCTAAGATATTTCGGTGTTCAGAATGGTTTTCCGCAGAGGAAACAAAGCAGCTATGTTGGGACGACATCAGGAGGAAGACAACCTTCCAAATCAGCAACCTGAGATGGTTGGAATCGGAACTGAACAGTTTGTTGCAGTGATGGCACAGTTGACTCAGGCTATAAATGGTGGTGGTATCCATGCACGAGATCAGCCAGATCAACCGCATAGGAACATGTCAATGGTGGAACATTTCATGAGGCAACATCCCCCATCATTCAGAGGATCATCTGACCCTGTGCAAGCTGAAGGGTGGATTAAAGCACTGGAGAAGATTTTTGATGTCATGGGGTGTTCAGACAATCAAAAGGTTAGTCTTGCTATTTACCGTTTGGAGGGTGAAGCAGATCAGTGGTGGTCTATGGTTAAAAATATCAGGGATGCCGATGAGATTGATGCTCTTGACTGGGATGATTTCAAAGGTATGTTTCTTGAGAAGTGTTTTCCTAAGGCTGTTCGACTTAGGATGGAAAAGCAATTCTTGGAATTGAGGCAAGAGGAGGACTCAGTGGCTGCCTATGAAGAAAGGTTCACTCGATTGGCAAGGTATGCTCCAAATTTTATCCGAGACCTTGATAGTAAAATCAATCGTTTTTACTCAGGATTAAAGCCAAAGTATCGAAGGGCATTAGCTTCTCGAGAGTTTAAAAGTTATGAAAAGCTTTTTCGATGTGCTAAGAAGGTGGAAATGGAGTTTATCGATGACCAAGTGTTCTATAACAACCAGCAGAAGAAGAGACCGAGGTGGCAAGAGAAAGGTAAGAATTCTTCAAAAAAGTCTGATGGTAAGAAAACTAAGTTTCCAGTTTGTGATAAATGTGGCAAAAGGCATGCTGGGGAATGTCTTCTGAATTCTGGGAAGTGCTACCGATGTGGTAAGATGGGACATAAGGCGCGTGATTGCACTGAAAAGGATCAAGGTGAAGGTAAGAATAAATTTGATTTACAGTTAGTGAAATGTTATAAGTGCAATGAGATGGGTCACTATGCAAACGAGTGTCCGACAAGGAGCTTGAGTGATGGGAAGCAGTTAGACTACAAGCATAAAGGGGTGCTGAAATCCTTTGCAACTACTTCAGCAGATGTTGGGCCATCGAATGAAGTGGTGTCAGCTCCAGGGAGCTCAGTATTTTTTGAAGATTGACTTGAGGTCGGGGTACCATCAGTTGAATGTAAAAGAAGCAGACGTTCCGAAGACTGCGTTCCGTACTAGATATGGCCATTATGAATTTGTAGTTATGCCTTTTGGGTTAACCAATGCACCTGCCGTATTCATGGACCTTATGAATAAAATTTTCCATGAGTTCTTGGATAAGTTTGTGTTTGTGTTTTGAGGTTTGTGAAGAGGTTATGTGTGCCTTGTGATTCACAGTTGAAGAGAGAGTTGTTATGTGAAGCTCATAGTTCTCCGTTTTCAGTTCATCCGGGCAGTACTAAGATGTATAGAGATCTGCGGGAGTATTACTGGTGGGATGGAATGAAAAGAGATATTGCTGATTTTACTGTGAAGTGTTTGACTTGTCAACAGGTTAAAGCAGATCGGCAGTTACCAAAAGGGATGCTTCAGCCTTTACCAGTGCCAGAGTGGAAATGGGAGAATATATCCATGGACTTTGTTGTTGGATTACCGAAGACATCTCGAGGTAATAATGCAATCTGGGTTATTGTTGATCGCTTGACTAAATCTGCTCATTTCCTTTCTATACGAGATACTTTCTATCTAGATCAAATTTCCCGTTTGTATCTTAAGGAGATAGTCAGGTTACATGGAGTTCCTCTCTCCATTGTATCAGATCGTGATCCCAGGTTTACCTCTAACTTTTGTAAAGGCCTTCAGAAGTCGTTGGGTACTGAATTAAATTTTAGTACAGCTTTTCATCCTCAATCAGATGGGCAGTCAGAACGAACAATTCAGACATTGGAGGATATGCTACGAGCTTGTTCTATGGATTATCAGGGGAGTTGGGACCAGCATCTTTCTTTGGTTGAGTTTTCATATAATAACAGTTTTCATTCCAGTATACAGATGGCACCATTTCAGGCATTATATGGGAAGCGGTGTCGAACTCCAGCTTTCTGGGATGAAGTGGGTGAAAGGAAGTTGATGGGACCAGAATTGGTAGAAGAGATGGCAGAAAAAGTTCAGCTGATTCAGAAACACATGAGAACAGCTCAGAGCAGGCAGAAGAGTTATGCGGATAACCGGAGGAAGGATCTATCTTTCGAGGTAGGTGATCATGTTTTTCTCAAGGTTTCTCCTTGGAAAAGTGTGATGAGATTTGGTAAGAAAGGAAAGTTGAGTCCAAGGTTCATTGGACCATACGAAGTTCTAGAGAGAGTTGGATCAGTTGCATACCGAGTGGCTTTACCTCCGAGTTTATCTCAGGTACACAATGTTTTTCACGTTTCGATGTTGAGAAAGTATATGCCAGATCCATCTCATGTTTTGAGTCCAGAGGTAGTTCAGCTGGAAGAGAACCTATCTTATGAGGAACAACCGGTCCAGATTCTTGACCACAGGGATCAAGTGTTACGGAATAAGGTGATTCACCAGGTAAAGGTTTTGTGGAAAAACCACATGATTGAAGAGGCAACGTGGGAATCTGAAAATGCTATGAGGGATAAATACCCCCACTTATTTTGATAAGTGAATAAAATTGCGAGGACGCAATTCCCAAAAGGGGGGAAGGATGTAACATCCCAGGTAATTAAAGAATAAATAATTTTCATATTTATTAATATTAGAGAATTAAATATGAATTTTAATTAAAAGGGGTTGCTATGTTCGATAGCGTACCCGATACGCAACGATGAGTTTCTTTGAAACTTACGTAGCACACTAGTAATATAATAATATTATGTTAGTTAACAAGTAGTCGTTGTACTGGCGGGAATGAATAGAAATAACTAAAATATGAATAGATGTGTTTTTAGATGTTTTTACATTTACCCAATAAAAGATAAAGGCTTAAAATACGGAAAGAGTTCAATTTTAGGCTTTTATACTCTAATTTTCACTAAAGGTTCACTTATCACCTTTTAATGGTGAACCGTCATTAAATATAGTTTTGATCACTCTTATACTTTCTATTGGACCAAATATAACTCTTCTTTAGAATCGGGACATCAAAATTTACTTTGTGTAAATTTGTGGTACCTTTCTGATAAAGTTCATTTTTTTTATGAATAGTGTAAAATGTTGTATTTTAATTCAAAACTGCTTTCTAACCTAATTTATTTATAAGATTAGATTATGTTTTGAATTGGTTTTGAAGTGAAATTAGAATATATTTTTACCATTTTATCCAATGGTGGTCATTAGAATCAATTTCACTTTGAAATTAGACTTAAACTGGTGTCAATCTTTTGATACTTATTGTTTTGTAAAAACACGCTATTTGCTCTGGCAGCGGGAATTAATTATTAAATTAATTAATGTGACTTATATGATTTGAATTTTGTAAAATAGACTTCATTTTTGAATTCGGAATATCAAATATAGCTTAGGGTGAATTTTTGGTAATTTTCTGAAAAACTTCAATTTTTGATGAATAGTGAAACCACTAAGTGGTAATCAAGCAAACTGATTTTTCAGTTAAATGAAAGTTTACCACTAATGTGTATTGAATTTTGAAAATCCGACATACATGGTTGTCATTAAGAAGTAAAATGTGGTTCAATGAGATTATAATAATTTTTTGGTGAATAGTAACTTATTAAGTTTTTAATCGCGATTAGTGGTAATTAGTGTAGTTTATGGTATAAATAATACTTTAATAATATAAAATGACCTAGACACATGTCCCAACCTCATTGGTTGTGTCATGGCCGACCAAGACAAGCCATGGCCTAACTTGGGGACCCCATGTATCCACTTTAGTTGGAAAATGACAATAATATATTTTTATTTAATGTTAAAGTGAAAATGACACAAACATAATATGTTTTACGAAAACAATTTTTAAGTAGGGTTATACAAGTCCAAATTTTGATTATAAATAGTAATTGGAAAGATAAAAAGATTTCCTATATCATAGTATTTTTTTTATAATTTTTATACATTAAATAAATTTAATTATTTATGACATAATAATGATGCAGCGATGACATCATTATTTGGCGATTTAAATAAAATAGAAAGATAATGTAAAATCTAAAACCTACACATGGCCAAAACCAATTGGATGAATGGATTTCGATGCCTTATCACCTTATCCACGAATTCTATCAATGTGGGACCTTTTAAAACCGAAACACATTTTCAAATAATGTAATATTTTTTTACTTTCCAAAAGTGCCCCTCCTCTCCTCTTATAAAAGGCCCCCACCTCTACCTCATTTCACACACTCTTCAAGCCATTGGCTCGGCCAACCCCTGCCCATTTGCTCTCTCCACATCCCTCTCCTCATCCTATAGGATTCCCTTTGGGCAGAATCCTTTCAAAGGAAGCCTTTAGGCTCAACTCAAAAGGAGTTACACTTTTTAAAGGTAATTCATTCTCTCAAGTTCATTTGTTTTATTTTGCTTCTCCAACCCCCTAAACTCTTTTTATTTACTTCTTTTGTAACAACAACAGTATCATCAATATACTAGGATGTTGTTATAAGATTTATTTTATCTACACTCTCACACAACTACATCAAATGGTTAATGAACATACGGTTTCCGTGGATGGCGAAATTCTGCCTCCCGAAACGATGATTGTTCAACACTCATTTAACACCTTCAAAGGTGGCCATTATGATGTCAATATTTTTATATATGATATATAACATGTTTATGTTTTCCTTAAACTTCTGTTTTTTTCATTTTGGGCATAACTTTATGGTTTCCATTATGGGTAAAACACGATATCTTCATTTTAGGAAGCGCGGACTACCGCCCCCTGAAAGTGATTTGATTCGTTAATACCATATGTGGGATGTGTAAAGGATAAAGTTAATGATATTATATATGTTATTATACTGGAATTATAATATACTCTTATATCATTATGATTCCATTCCAGAAAATATGAAATAGAAATGGAAGTAGCGTTCATGCGTACGTACGGCTTACCGTCTCCATGAACGGTGCATTTCATTTCTTACCTCTAAATGATTATGTAATATTTTAAATACATGTATGTACTGGATATATATGACATATATGATATCTACATCATGAATACCATTCTGGATATAATGAAACATTGACCAAATTAACAACATGTAAGTGTAAGAAGTCTATTTTTGACTTAAGAACCAAATACCGACAAAATAAACATTATTAACTTAAATAATTACATGATGTTAATAACATGGTATAAAAGGAATAATGAACTTGAAAAAAGTTCTTAAGCAAGTAGAGATTAACTAAAGTTTATTATTCAGGAGTTTAAAGAACGGTCGGGTCAAGTCGGATACGAGGTATGGGAACTTCTTAACCCAATTTCCATTCTTTGGGTTAATCTCCTACTTTCAAATTATGTCATTATATTATTATGTCGTATCTTGTATTTGTACTTTATTTATGTGTACTTATAGTGAATACACATAATGTATCTATTTTATTTTAAAAATTATCTTTGTATGGGACTTCGTCTCAATCTCCTTTCATTGAGGCATATTTTATTTTATACACAACTTTCTTTTATACGGTGTATAAACCCCTTTGACTTTTACGTTTACTCAAAAGGAATCTTTTTTTATACGAAGCGTTTACTAAACGACAAAAGGGAATGTTTTTGTCGTACGTATGCGGCGACAACGACTTCTCCGCTGTCGTAACCGTTATTTGAGTTTTGGCTTCCTCTACAAGCCATACCTTCTTTTTAAAAGAAAAATAAATACCATGTTTTACTTTTCTTTTATTTTGGTATTGAAAATGGTTTTCATAATGTTTTTATTATATCAATGTGTTGTATTGATATCTCGTGATTGAAATGTGGAAATGTTATGTTTCCTTTATGCATGTTTTATGTGATATGATTATGTTATGGTTCTTGGGCATTATTATGAAGACGGGTGGTTCCGTGATAAACTAAGGGCGGGTGAGCCCGTTATAGCTCTCCAATGCATTGGGTAACGCGAAGGAGTGAAACATTAAGGTTTCTCCGAAGAGATTTTTAGGGAATATACTGTGATGGGTATTCCAAACGTAACCAAGAGGGTTACTCCCTACGTAAGAATGTTATGAATGCCTCAAGTTACCTTTATGTCTTATGATTTCTATGATTTATTCATGATTTTATGAGGTATGTTAAAGTGATTATGTTTTATGGGTAAAGTATGATTTCACTCTTATGTATGTATGTACCCATGTTTCCTTTCCATGTTTTTATAACCCATACTGAGTTTTTATGCTCATCCCAAGTTTTTGAAATGTTTTTCACAGGTCAAGGGAAAGGTACATGATAAGATGATAGAGTCAAGGATGTGTCAAGAATTAATCCATGTTTTATTTTAAATGTGTGTTCCATTGATGGGAATGAAGAATACTATCTTTATGTAACCACTTTGTTTATATGTGGAATGTAATGCAAGTCTTATGATCTAATTCTCTAAAACTCTAAACCCGAAAAGATCCTCAACGTGTAATCTTGTAATAACTCAAGATTAAGTAAGGTTTAAGGCTGGGGCCTTATATCAAGGGCCTCCAAAGTATCATATTAAAAATATAAATATATTATTATGTTACAAAATATATATTAAAATTTTAAATCATGAAAATAAAACATACAATATACAGCTGTTTTGGTTTGTTAACCACACATCCATCTTTTTTCTTTCTGCTTGAGAAAAATAGTGTTTCTCAAAGAACATTTTCATCAAAATTAAATACCTCCCTATACAATGAAATTTAATGTAGGAAACCATAATTTAAAATTGGTTACTAATAATTAATTTCATAATAAAAATAAAATGGAAATTAATTCTAAATTAATTTGAAAAAAAATATGGTTTGATTTGATTGTATTTAGTTTAGTTTATTTTAGTTTACTATGGTTTCAGTTGATATTCAATGTCCACTAATCTACCCAAAATTTATAAATTTAATTAATTGTTGGGAAAATAATAAAAATTTCAATTCCTAAAGAAAAATTGCAAACGACTGTTATACCTTCTTTCTCTTATGGTCTGGCATCATAGTCCTCCTTAAAGTGTGGAGGTATTTTTTTAGCATAAATTTTTTCTTTATTTTTTGGATCATTAGTAAATAAAATTAAATAATAATAAAAATATTAATCCAAAACATGAATATTTTCATTTAAAACCCTCAAATTTGATTAATACCTTGAAATTGTCACTCGTCAAATGAGTAATCATTTACCGATAATGTTTTATCAGAAAATCATCCATGATAGGTATCACCTATAAATTCATTTCAACTCTATCATTCTGTCCAATATATAATTCATGCTTATAATCGCTCCAAATCTCACCTAATTTCATTAGTCTTGCTAGCCTCACTATGAGGCCCCAGCCTTAAACCTTACTTAAAATTGAATTAAATGAATAATTCACATTGAGGATCTTTTCAGGTTTACAGTTTTAGAGAATTAGGACATAAATATTACATCTCAAAAGATTACAAAGTAGTCTCTTCTACTAAATTTCCATAAAATAAAAAAACTCTTAAAAAGAAACATGTCTAGTTTCATGTTTTAGATAGCATGACTTTCCCTTGATCCCATCCTTGATCCTATTCCACGCTAAGTCCTATGAAAAACATTTCAAAAACTTGGGATGAGCATAAAAACTCAGTAAGGGATACACAAAAAAACTGTTAGTTTATCAAAACAAAAAGTAAACCATGTATACTTTATCAAGGTAATACTTTTCACCTTTATGAAGTAGTAAAAACTCTTCACTGAATAAAATATCATTACTTACCTTTTTGTAACCAAAGGATTACCATAAAACCCATATAAAGAACACATAACATATATAAAGGTAACTTGGGACATAAACATAATTAAGTGGAATAACCATACAGTCGACTCCCACACATATCACTTAATGGAATAGCCATACGGACAATTTCCATACATACTAAATGGAATAGCCATACGGCCGACTTCCATACCCAATACATTGGAGGTTATAACGTAACCACCCGTCCTGGTATTCACGGCACCACCCGTCATATGGTTTATAACGTAACCACCCGTTAAAATGTCCAAGTACCAATATAAAATCATAAAACATAAAACCAATATAAAGGAATGATAAAATTTCCACATTTCAATCACAATATATCATAAATATATTGACATAATAGAATCCTTTATCAAAACCATTTTCAATACCAAAATACATAAAAGAGTATATGGTATTTATTTTATTTTAAAAACATTACGGCTTGTTGAGGAAGCCAAAGACCAAATAATACTCGCGGTGGCGGAAAAGTTCGTTGTCACCGCGTACGTTAAAAAAACATTCCTTTTTGTCGTTTAGTAAAATGCTTCGTAGAAAAAGATTCCTTTTGTATAAAAGTAAAAGTCAAAAGGGTTTATGCACCGTATAAAAGAAAGTTGTGTATAAAATTAAATATGCCTCAATGAAAGGAGATTGAGACGAAGTCCCTTACAAAGACGGTATCCTTGGTTTAAGAATAAATCAATTACATAATTATGTGTGAAAAAAGAATACACAAAATATAAGTGGATATTAAGTGTAAAACAATCAGAGGTTAATAACACATATTCTTAGAACAACATATTCAAGTAGTACAAGTTTATCCCAAAGAATCAAATTTGGGCTAAGAAGTTCCCTTGCAAAAATTTGACAGCCTAACGGCGTCACTTCAAAAATTCAGAAAATGAGTTGATGAGAGATAAAAAGGGGATCTCATCACTTAGAAATAAAATTTACATTAATCAGGATATAGAATAACATATCCCAACATAATAGTATGTGAATTAAAAGACATAACAAACGAAGTCTTTTAAACAGAGGAGGGTGAAAGGTTCCCTTACCGACTTGGGTATCTTCCGAAACATACGACCCGTGAAAGAAGGACAATACATCATTGATGTAAATACTCATAAATGAAGGAATATTACACAATGAGTAAAATAATGGTTAGTACATACACCACTCAAAGGAAATTTTGGAAAATGTAGCATAAATCTCACGGGAATAAAAGTGAGATGAAAAATCACTTACGAAAACTCGGCAGCCTAACGGCGCCACTTAAAACTTCCAAAAATGGATTTATGAGATCAAATAGAATATCTAATCACATTACCACAAAATTTACAGCAAGAGTAATATGAAATAACATCCCCCCATCATAACAAATAGGAGATTAAAAGAAGTGACATAAAGGGGAGTACTTAAAAAGAAAGAGAGAGGTTAGATCTCTTATGAAAATTTGGCAGCCTAACGTTGCCACTCAAAACTTCCGAAATGGATTGATGAGAGAGAATAGGGTCTCTCATCACATGAACATAAAAATTACAGTAAGTGTAATATATAATAAAATCCCAATAACAAGAAATATGATCTTTAGAGGGAATGACATAAAAGAGTGTACTTAAAAAGAAAGAGAGGAGTAAGATCCCTTACCTCGGGTCCGACTTGACTCGATCGTTCTTTAACATCCTGAATAATAAACTTGAGTTAATTTCTACTTGCATAAGAACCTATTACAAGTTCATTATTCCTTTTATATCAATTATTGACATGTTATAAACATTATGTAATCATTTAAGTTAATAATGTTTGTTTTGTCGATATTTTGTTCTTAAGTCGAAAGTGGACATCTTACAATTATATGTTGTTCGTGGGTTCAAAGGTTATTTATATCCAGAATCACATTCCTGATTTGGATATCATATATATCATATATATCTAGAATATACATGTATTTGTAATATCACATAATCATTTAGAGGTAAGAAATGAAATGCACCGTTCATGGAGACGATAAGCCGTACGTACGCATGAACGCTACTTTCATTTCTTTGTCATATTAATGGAATTAAAACTAAATGAGAGGTATGTATATTTTAATTATAGAATTATATTCATAATTTATATGTATCATTCATCATATATATCCATTATATACATGTACTTATAATAGTACATTACATTTGGGGATAAGAAATGAAATGCACCGTTCATGGAGATGGTAAGCCATACGTACGCATGAACGCTACTTTCATTTCTATCTCATACTTTAATGGAAAGAAATAATAATGATATAGAGGTATATAATAATTCCAGTATAACATCATATATAATAACATTAAATCCATCCTTTATACGTCCCACGTATGGCATTAACGAATCACATCACTTTGAGGGGGCGGTAGTCCGCACTTCCTAAAATGAAGATATCGCGTATACCCATAATGGAAGCCATAAAGATAAGACACAAATGAAAAATACAGAAGAATAAGTAAAACATAAACATATTATATATCATATATAAAAATAGTGACATCATAATGGCCACCTTTGAAGGTGTTAAATGAGTATTGAACAATCATCGTTTCGGGAGGCATAATTTCGTCATCCACGGAAACCATATGTTCTTTAACCATTTGATGTAGTTGTGTGAGAGTGTAGCTCTAATAAATCTTATAACAACATCCTAGTATATTGAAGATACTATTGTTGTTACAAGAGAAGTAAATAAAAAGAGTTTATGGGGTTGGAGAAGCAAAATAAAACAAATGAACATGAGAGAATGAATTACCTTTAAAAGTGTAACTCCTTTTGATTTGAGCCTAAAGGATTCCTTTGAAAGGATTCTGCCACAAGGTAATCCTCTAGTATGAGGGGAGGGATGTGGAGAGAGTCAATGGGCAGGGGTTGGCCGAGCCAAAGGCTTGAGGAGTGTGTGAAATGAGGTAGAGGTGGGGGCCTTTTATAAGAGGGGAGGAGGGGCACTTTTGGAAAGTAAAGAAATATTACTTTATTTGAAAATGTGTTTCGGTTTTAAAAGGTCCCACATTGATATAATTCGTGTATAAGGTGATAAGGGTTCTAAATCTACCCATCCAATAAGTTTTAGACATGTGTAGTGCATAGAGTTTACATTATCTTTCCATTTTATATAAATCGTCAAATAATGATGTCATCGCTGCATCATTATTATGTCATAAATAATTTATATTATTTAATGTCTAAAAATTATAAAAAAACTATGATGATGTAGGAAATAGTTTTATCTTTCCAATGACTATTTATAATCAAAAATCTGATCATTATAACCCCATGTAAAATTGTTTTCTTAAAACATATGATGTTTGTGTCATTTTGACTTTTACATTAAATAAAAAGTTATTTATGTCATTTCCCAACCAAAGTGTCTCCATGGGGTCCCCAAGTTGACCCATGGCTTGTCTTGGTCGGCCATGACACAGCCAATTAGGGTAGGACATGTGTCAAGCTCATCTTATTTTATTAAATCATTATTTTTACCTTAAACTACACTAATTACCACTAATCGCGATTAAAAACTTAATAAGTTACTATTAACCAAAAAATTATTTTTATCCCATTGAACCCCATTTTACTTCTTAATGACAACCATGTATGTCAGATTTTTGAAATTCAAAACACAAAGATGGAAAAATTTCATTTAAATGGAAAAATCAGTTTTTATAAGTACCACTTAGTGGTTTCACTATTCATCAAAAATTGAAGTTTTTCAGAAAAATCCCAAAAATTCACCATAAACTATATTTGATATTCTGAAATCAAAAATGAAGTCTATTTTACAAAATTCAAAACATATAAGTCAGATTAATTAATTTAATAATTAATTCCCGCTGTCAAAGCAAATAGCGTGTTTTTATGAAACAATAAGTATCAAAAGATTGACACTAGTTTAAGTCTGATTTCAAAGTGAAATTAATTTCAACGACCACTATTGGATTTAATGGTAAAAATATAATCTAATTTCACTTTAAAACCAATTCAAAAGATAATCTATTCATATAAATAAATTATATTAAAAAGAGGTTTTGAATTAAATTACAACATTTTAAACTATTCATTGAAAAAAAAGAACTTTATCAGAAAGTTACCAAAAATTTTCACAAAGTAAATTTTGATGTCCTGATTCTTAATAAGAGTTTTATTTGGTCCAAAAGAATGTTTAAGAGTGAACAAAACTATATTTAATGATGGTTCAACATCAAAAGGTGATAAGTGAACATTTAGTGAAAACTAGGGCATATACGCCTAAAATTGAATTCTTTCTGTATTTTAAGCCTTTGGATAAATGTAAAAACATTTAAAAACATATATAATCATATTTTAGTTATTTCTATCCATTCCCGCCAATACAACGTCTACATGTTAACTACCATTTAAAATAATATTATTTTTATTATTAGAGTGCAACGTAAGATTCCCAAGAAACTCGTTGTTGCGTATTGGGTACGCCATCGAGCATAGCATCCCCTTTAAAGTAATATTAATATTTTATTCAAAAATATGGATAAATATGAAAATTTCATATTCTTTATTTACCTGGGGTGTTACATCCTTCCCCCCTTTTGGGAATTGCGTCCTCGCAATTTTTAAAATTGGGCTTGGAAACATCCTTGAAAGTCCCACATCGGAGAAGAGTCGGTAAAACAATCACTTTAAAATAAAGAAAGATAAGTACAAAGGTCACCCGAGTTAACCCATACTAGGATTCCAAGTATGAAAACATGGACATGGAGGAGAAAACATAGGGTCATGTTCTGATGGAGAGTGATAGAAAACATGTTTAGGAGAAAGTTAACCATGAGAAAATCACAAACTTGTGATGGGTTAAACAGTATTCGATTCCCCAGTAGGAAAAGTTAATAGACAACATTTTTGTTTTAAGTTACTTTTTATTGAGGAATTTATTCATAAGGAAACATAATCACTTATCATGTTGACTCTCAACTTTTTTTAGATTCCTTACACAAACTCATATTTTCTCCAAAAGGCGAGTATTTAGGAAGACTTGTTCACATTAAGAGTACTATAATCAACTTCTAGAGAATTACCTAACCCAAAAAAATAGAACTACATACTTCCCAGGTCTTTAGACTTTAACCAAAACCAAAACTCAAAAGATTTGTACAAGATCAGATAACCTAGAAAAGGATAACCCATTAGAAAGAAAATCTATTCTTAATCTCCAAAATTTGTTCAACAAAACCCAAAGTTCAACGAGGACCATCCGATAAGAAATTTTTTCATAAAATTCCTCAAAGTAAACCAATCTAAGATCGAAACCCAAACATTTGAAGGATTTAGTCACATAGTCTTCCAAGTTAAATCGTAACATTTATCTCCAAACAAAATCAGTTGCTCTTAAAGTCTCGCATTGAAAAGTAATTATCTTAATCACATATCCTCCATGATAGGTTAATCATTTTCATAAATAACCCAAAATCAACTTACTCTTAAAAAAAAGAATCATTCAAACTAACCAGGGACTTCACGTAGTCCAGTGGTAGGCGATAAATACCAGTCGCACCTTGGGTTGTGGGTTCGATTCCCGCAGCTTTGTCCGACGCAACGGGTTGTCACACGGTCTGCGTGTTGTCCTTTTTCCAAAACTATATAATTCTTAAAGAATTCCCCAAAATGAGATAAAATCTTCAAGAATAATCATAAAATATTTTAACCTCAAATTTATCTCATTCCTTTCATTTTCCATCATATCATAGAGTAACTCATAATTACCTAAAAATTAAGGATCATATATACCCTAATGGTTTCCTTAATAATTATTACCTGAATTTCCACATCGAGTTGTCCATCTCGTACATGATGCATTAGAGAACTCACCAAGGTTCAAGTGGTTGATCATGACTCCTTGATAGTTAGTTTAGAACAACCATGAGATTCCTCATTGAATCCCCCATCTCATCCAATATCTTAATCAGAGAACCACCATAGTTTCCTTCAAACCCATTGTCACTTTGGTGCCTGCAAGATCCAGCCATTTACTAAAACCAAAAAGGTCGGTGTGAGTATATCAACGTAACCATCATGTACTAATGAGGAATATAAACACTAAGATATACTTACTAATTCACTTTATCTAAAACTAGGACTCTTTTTGAAATCCTAACCATTATGGTAATGTCACTTATGCTTAGAGAATACCCTAACCTCTAAAGTTATCTAAACCGACCTTTGATACCAACTATAAGGCCCCAGCCTTAAACCTTACTTAAAATTGAATTAAATGAATAATTCACATTGAGGATCTTTTCAGGTTTATAGTTTTAGAGAATTAGGACATAACTATTACATCTGAAAAGATTACAAAGTAGTCTCTTCTACTAAATTTCCATAAAATAAAAAAACTCTTAAAAAGAAACATGTCTAGTTTCATGTTTTAGGTAGCATGAATTTCCCTTGATCCCATCCTTGACCCTATTCCATGCTAAGTCGTGTGAAAAACATTTCAAAAACTTGGGATGAGCATAAAAACTCAGTAAGGGATACACAAAAAAACTGTTAGTTTATCAAAACAAAAAGTAAACCATGTATACTTTATTAAGGTAATATTTTTCACCTTTATGAAGTAGTAAAAACTATTCACTAAATAAAATATCATTACTTACCTTTTTGTAACCAAAGGATTACCATAAAAACCATATAAAGAACACATAACATATATAAAGGTAACTTGGGACATAAACATACTTAAGTGGAATAACCATACGGTCGACTCCCACACATATCACTTAATGGAATAGCCATACGGCCAATTTCCATACATACTAAATGGAATAGCCATACGGCCGGCTTCCATACCCAATACATTGGAGGTTATAACGTAACCACCCGTCCTGGTATTCACGGCACCACCCGTCATATGGTTTATAACGTAACCACCCGTTAAAATGTCCAAGTACCAATATAAAATCATAAAACATAAAACCAATATAAAGGAATGATAACATTTCCACATTTCAATCACAATATATCATAAATATATTGACATAATAGAATCATTTATCAAAACCATTTTCAATACCAAAATACATAAAAGAGTATATGGTATTTATTTTATTTTAAAAACATTACGGCTTGTTGAGGAAGCCAAAGACCAAATAATACTCGCGGCGGCGGAAAAGGTCGTTGTCACCGTGTACATTAAAAAAGCATTCCTTTTTGTCGTTCAGTAAAACGCTTCGTAGAAAAAGATTCCTTTTGTATAAAAGTAAAAGTCAAAGGGGTTTATACACCGTATAAAAGAAAGTTGTGTATAAAACGAAATATGCCTCAATAAAAGGAGATTGAGACAAAGTCCCTTACAAAGACGGTATCCTTGGTTTAAGAATAAATCAATTACATAATTATGTGTGACAAAAGAATACACCAAATATAAGTGGATATTAAGTGTAAAACAATCAGAGGTTAATCACACATATTCTTAGAACAACATATTCAAGGAGTACAAGTTTATCCCAAAGAATCAAATTTGGGCTAAGAAGTTCCCTTGCAAAAATTTGACAGCCTAACGGCGTCACTTCAAAAATTCAGAAAATGAGTTGATGAGAGATAAAAAGGGGATCTCATCACTTAGACATAAAATTTACATTAATCAGGATATAGAATAACATATCCCAACATAATAGTATGTGAATTAAAAGACATAACAAACGAAGTCTTTTAAACAGAGGAGGGTGAAAGGTTCCCTTACCGACTTGGGTATCTTTCGAAACATACGACCCGTGAAAGAAGGACAATACATCATTGATGTAAATAAATATAAATGAAGGAATATTACACAATGAGTAAAATAATGGTCAGTACATACACCACTCAAAGGAAATTTTGGCAAATGTAGCATAAATCTCACGGGAATAAAAGTGAGATGAAAAATCACTTACGAAAACTCGGCAGCCTAACGGCGCCACTTAAAACGTCCAAAAATGGATTGATGAGATCAAATAGGGTATCTCATCACATTACCACAAAATTTACAGCAAGAGGAATATGAAATAACATCCCCCCATCGTAACAAATAGGATCTTAAAAGAAGTGACATAAAGGGGAGTACTTAAAAAGAAATAGAGAGGTTAGATCTCTTACGAAAATTCGGCAGCCAAACGGGGTCACTCAAAACTTCCAAAATGGATTGATGAGAGAGAATAGGGTCTCTCATCACATGAACATAAAAATTACAGTAAGTTTAATATATAATTACATCCCAATAACAAGAAAGATGATCTTTAGAGGTAATTACATAAAAGAGTGTACTTAAAAAGAAAGAGAGGAGTAAGATCCCTTACCTCAGGTCCAACTTGACTCGATCGTTCTTTAACGTCCTGAATAATAAACTTGAGTTAATTTATACTTGCTTAAGAACCAATTCCAAGTTCATTATTCCTTTTATATCAATTATTGACATGTTATAAACATTATCTAATCATTTAAGTTAATAATGTTTGTTTTGTCGATATTTGTTTCTTAAGTCGAAAGTGGACTTCTTACAATTACATGTTGTTCATGGGGTCAGAGGTTCTTTATATCCAGAATGACATTCCTGATTTGGATATCATATATATAATATATATCTATAATATACATGTATTTATAATATCACATAATCATTTAGATGTATGAAATGAAATGCACCGTTCATGGAGACGGTAAGCCGTACGTACGCATGAATGCTACTTTCATTTCTTTGTCAAATTAATGGAATTAAAACTAAATGAGAGGTATGTATATTTTAATGACAGAATTATATTCATCATTTATATGTATCATTCATCATATATATCCATTATATACATGTACTTATAATAGTACATTACATTTGGGGATAAGAAATGAAATGCACCGTTCATGGAGATGGTAAGCCGTACGTACGCATGAACGCTACTTTCATTTCTATCTCATACTTTAATGGAAAGAAATAATAATGATATAGAGGTATATAATAATTCCAGTATAACATCATATATAATAACATTAAATCCATCCTTTATACATCCCACGTATGGTATTAACGAATCACATCACTTTGAGGGGGCGGTAGTCCGCACTTCCTAAAATGAAGATATCGCGTATACCCATAATGGAATCCATAAAGGTAAGACACAAATGAAAAATACAGAATCATAAGTAAAACATAAACATATTATATATCATATATAAAAATAGTGACATCATAATGGCCACCTTTGAAGGTGTTAAATGAGTATTGAACAATCATCGTTTCGGGAGAAATAATTTCTCCATCCACGGAAACCGTATGTTCTTTAACCATTTGATGTAGTTGTGTGAGAGTGTAGCTCGAATAAATCATATAAAAACATCATAGTATATTTAATATACTGGTTTTGTTACAAAATAAGTAAATAAAAAGTGTTTATGGGGTTGGAGAAGCAAAATAAAACAAATGAACATGAGAGAATGAATTACCTTTAAAAGTGTAACTCCTTTTGATTTGAGCCTAAAGGCTTCCTTTTAAAGGATTATTCCCAAAGGTAATTCTCTAGGATGAGGGGAGGGATGTGGAGAGAGTAAATGGGCAGGCTTTGTCTGAGCCAAAGGCTTGAGGAGTGTGTGAAATGAGGTAGAGGTGGGGGCCTTTTATAAGAGGAGAGGAGGGGCACTTTTGGAAAGTAAAGAAATATTACTTTATTTGAAAATGTTTTTCGGTTTTAAAAGGTCCCAAATTGATATAATTCGTGTATAAGGTGATAAGGGTTAGAAATCAACCCATCCAATAAGTTTTGGACATGTGTAGTGCATATATTTTACATTATCTTTCCATTTTATTTAAATCGTCAAATAATGATGTCATCACTGCATCATTATTATGTCATAAATAATTTAATTTATTTAATGTCTAAAAATTATAAAAAAATACTATGATGTATTAAATCTTTTTATCTTTCCAATGACTATTTATAATCAAAAATCTGATCATTATAACCCCATGTAAAAATTGTTTTCGTAAAACATATGATGTTTGTGTCATTTTGACTTTTACATTAAATAAAAAGTTATTTATGTCATTTCCCAACCAAAGTGTCTCCATGGGGTCCCCAAGTTGACTCATGGCTTTTCTTGGTCGGCCATGACACAGCCAATGAGGGTAGGACATGTTTCAAGCTCATCTTATTTTATTAAAGCATTATTTTTACCTTAAACTACACTAATTACCACTAATCGCGATTAAAAACTTAATAAGTTACTATTCACCAAAAAATTATTTTTATCCCATTGAACCACATTTTACTTATTAATGACAACCATGTATGTCGGATTTTTGAAATTCAAAACACAAAGATGGAAAAATTTCATTTAAACGGAAAAATCAGTTTTTATAAGTACCACTTAGTGGTTTCACTATTCATCAAAAATTGAAGTTTTTCAGAAAAATCCCAAAAATTCACAATAAACTATATTTGATATTCCAAAAACAAAAATGAAGTCTATTTTACAAAATTCAAAACATATAAGTCAGATTAATTAATTTAATAATTAATTCCCGCTGTCAAAGCAAATAGCGTGTTTTTATGAAACAATAAGTATCAAAAGATTGACACTAGTTTAAGTCTGATTTCAAAGTGAAATTAATTCCAACGACCACTATTGGATTTAATGGTAAAAATATAATCTAATTTCACTTTAAAACCAATTCAAAAGATAATCTATTCATATAAATAAATTAGATTAAAAAGAGGTTTTGAATTAAATTACAACATTTTACACTATTCATTGAAAAAAAAAGAACTTTATCGGAAAGTTACCAAAAATTTTCACAAAGTAAATTTTGATGTCCCGATTCTTAATAAGAGTTTTATTTGGTCCAAAAAAATGTTTAAGAGTGAACAAAACTATATTTAATGATGGTTCAACGTCAAAAGGTGATAAGTGAACCTTTAGTGAAAACTAGGGCATATACGCCTAAAATTGAATTCTTTCCGTATTTTAAGCCTTTGGATAAATGTAAAAACATTTAAAAAACATATATAATCATATTTTAGTTATTTCTATCCATTCCCGCCAATACAACGTCTACATGTTAACTACCATTTAAAATAATATTATTTTTATTATTAGAGTGCAACGTAAGATTCCCAAGAAACTCGTTGTTGCGTATTGGGTACGCCATCGAGCATAGCATCCCCTTTAAAGTAATATTAATATTTTATTCACAAATATGGATAAATATGAAAATTTCATATTCTTTATTTACCTGGGGTGTTACATCCTTACCCCCTTTTGGGAATTGCGTCCTCGCAATTTTTAAAATTGGGCTTGGAAACATCCTTGAAAGTCCCACATCGGAGAAGAGTCGGTAAAACAATCACTTTAAAATAAAGAAAGATAAGTACAAAGGTCACCCGAGTTAACCCATACTAGGATTCCAAGTATGAAAACATGGACATGGAGGAGAAAACATAGGTTCATGTTCTGATGGAGAGTGATAGAAAACATGTTTAGGAGAAAGTTAACCATGAGAAAATCACAATCTTGTGATGGGTTAAACAGTATTCGATTCCCCAGTAGGAAAAGTTAATAGACAACATTTTTGTTTTAAGTTACTTTTTATTGAGGAATTTATTCATAAGGAAACATAATCACTTATCATGTTGACTCTCAACTTTTATTAGATTCCTTACACAAACTCATATTTTCTCCAAAAGGCGAGTATTTAGGAAGACTTTTTCACATTAAGAGTACTATAATCAACTTCTAGAGAATTACCTAACCCAAAAAAATAGAACTACATACTTCCCAGGTCTTTAGACTTTAACCAAAACCAAAACCCAAAAGATTTGTACAAGATCAGATAACCCAGAAAAGGATAACCCATTAGAAAGAAAATCTATTCTTAATCTCCAAAATTTGTTCAACAAAACCCAAAGTTCAACGAGGACCATCCGATAAGCAATTTTTCCATAAAATTCCTCAAAGTAAACCAATCTAAGATTGAAACCCAAACATTTGAAGGATTTAGTCACATAGTCTTCCAAGTTAAATCGTAACATTTATCTCCAAACAAAATCAGTTTCTCTTAAAGTCTCGCATTGAAAAGTAATTATCCTAATCACATATCCTCTATGATAGGTTAATCATTTTCATAAATAACCCAAAATCAACTTACTCTTAAAAAAAGAATCAGTCAAACTAACTAGGGACTTCACGTAGTCCAGTGGTAGGCGATAAATACCAGTCGCACCTTGGGTTGTGGGTTCGATTCCCGCAGCTTTGTCTGACGCAACGGGTTGTCACATGGTCTGCGTGTTGTCCTTTTTCCAAAACTATATAATTCTTAAAGCATTCCCCAAAATGAGATAAAATCTTCAAGAATAATCATAACATATTTTAACCTCAAATTTATCTCATTCCTTTGATTTTCCATCATATCATAGAGTAACCCATAATTACCTAAAAATTAAGGATCATATAAACCCTAATGGTTACCTTAATAATTATTACCTGAATTTCCACATCGAGTTGTCCATCTCGTACATGATGCATTAGAGAACTCACCAAGGTTAAAGTGGTTGATCATGACTCCTTGATAGTTGGTTTAGAACAACCATGATATTCCTCATTGAATCCCCCATCTCATCCAATATCTTAATCAGAGAACCACCACACTTTCCTTCAAACCCATTGTCACTTTGGTGCCTGCAAGATCCAGCCATTTACTAAAACCAAAAAGGTCGGTGTGAGTATATCAACATAACCATCATGTACTAATGAGGAATATAAACACTAAGATATACTTACTCATTCACTTTATCTAAAACTAGGACTCTTTTTGAAATCCTAACCATTATGGTAATGTCACTTATGCTTAGAGAATACCCTAACCTCTAAAGTTATCTAAACCGACCTTTGATACCAACTATAAGGCCCCAGCCTTAAACCTTACTTAAAATTGAATTAAATGAATAATTCACATTGAGGATCTTTTCAGGTTTATAGTTTTAGAGAATTAGGACATAACTATTACATCTGAAAAGATTATAAAGTAGTCTCTTCTACTAAATTTGCATAAAATAAAAAAACTCTTAAAAAGAAACATGTCTAGTTTCATGTTTTAGGTAGCATGACTTTCCCTTGATCCCATCCTTGACACTATTCCACGATAAGTCGTGTGAAAAACATTTCAAAAACTTGGGATGAGCATAAAAACTCAGTAAGGGATACACAAAAAAACTGTTAGTTTATCAAAACAAAAAGTAAACCATGTATACTTTATCAAGGTAATATTCTTCACCTTTATGAATTAGTAAAAACTATTCACTGAAGAAAATATCATTACTTACATTTTTGTAACCAAAGTATTACCATAAAACCCATATAAAGAACACATAACATATATAAAGGTAACTTGGGACATAAACATACTTAAGTGGAATAACCATACGGTCGACTCCCACACATATCACTTAATGGAATAGCCATACGGCCAATTTCCATACATACTAAATGGAATATCCATACGGCCGACTTCCATACCCAATACATTGGAGGTTATAACGTAACCACCCGTCCTGGTATTCACGGCACCACCCGTCATATGGTTTATAACGTAACCACCGGTTAAAATGTCCAAGTACCAATATAAAATCATAAAACATAAAACCAATATAAAGGAATGATAACATTTCCACATTTCAATCACAATATATCATAAATATATTGACATAATATAATCCTTTATCAAAACCATTTTCAATACCAAAATACATAAAAGAGTATATGGTATTTATTTTATTTTAAAAACATTACGGCTTATTGAGGAAGCCAAAGACCAAATAATACTCGCGGCGGCGGAAAAGGTCGTTGTCACCGCGTACATTAAAAAAACATTTCTTTTTTTCGTTCAGTAAAACGCTTCGTAGAAAAATATTCCTTTTGTATAAAAGTAAAAGTCAAAGGGTTTTATACACCGTATAAAAGAAAGTTGTGTATAAAACGAAATATGCCTCAATGAAAGGAGATTGAGACGAAGTCCCTTACAAAGACGGTATCCTTGGTTTAAGAATAAATCAATTACATAATTATGTGTGACAAAAGAATACACCAAATATAAGTGGATATTAAGTGTAGAACAATCATAGGTTAATCACACATATTATTAGAACAACATATTCAAGGAGTACATGTATATCCCAAAGAATCAAATTTGGGCTAAGAAGTTCCCTTGCAAAAATTTGACAGCCTAACGGCGTCACTTCAAAAATTCAGAAAATGAGTTGATGAGAGATAAAAAGGGGATCTCATCACTTAGACATAAAATTTACATTAATCAGGATATAGAATAACATATCCCAACATAATAGTATGTGAATTAAAAGACATAACAAACGAATTCTTTTAAACAGAGGAGGGTGAAATGTTCCCTTACCGACTTGGGTATCTTTCGAAACATACGACCCGTGAAAGAAGGACAATACATCATTGATGTAAATACTCATAAATGAAGGAATATTACACAATGAGTAAAATAATGGTCAGTACATACACCACTCAAAGGAAATTTTGGCAAATGTATCATAAATCTCACGGGAATAAAAGTGAGATGAAAAATCACTTACGAAAACTCGGCAGCCTAACGGCGCCACTTAAAACTTCCAAAAATGGATTGATGAGATCAAATAGGGTATCTCATCACATTACAAAAAAATTTATATCAAGAGGAATATGAAATAACATCCCCCCATCGTAACAAATAGGATCTTAAAAGAAGTGACATAAAGGAGAGTACTTAAAAAGAAATAGAGAGGTTAGATCTCTTAAGAAAATTCGGCAGCCAAACGGCGCCACTCAAAACATCCAAAATGGATTGATGAGAGAGAATAGGGTCTCTCATCACATGAACATAAAAATTACAGTAAGATTAATATATAATAACATCACAATAACAAGAAAGATGATCTTTAGAGGGAATGACATAAAAGAGTGTACTTAAAAAGAAAGAGAGGAGTAAGATGCCTTACCTCAGGTCCAACTTGACTCGATCGTTCTTTAACGTCCTGAATAATAAACTTGAGTTAATTTATACTTTCTTAAGAACATATTCCAAGTTCATTATTCCTTTTATATCAATTATTGACATGTTATAAACATTATGTAATCATTTAAGTTAATAATGTTTGTTTTGTCGATATTTGTTTCTTAAGTCGAAAGTGGACTTCTTACAATTACATGTTGTTCGTGGGGTCATAGGTTCTTTATATCCAGAATGACATTCCTGATTTGGATATCATATATATAATATATATCTATAATATACATGTATTTATAATATCACATAATCATTTAGAGGTATGAAATGAAATGCACCGTTCATGGAGACGGTAAGCCGTACGTATGCATGAATGCTACTTTCATTTCTTTGTCATATTAATGGAATTAAAACTAAATTAGAGGTATGTATATTTTAATTACAGAATTATATTCATCATTTATATGTATCATTCATCATATATATCCATTATATAGATGTACTTATAATAGTACATTACATTTGGGGATAAGAAATGAAATGCACCGTTCATGGAGATGGTAAGCCGTACGTACGCATGAACGCTACTTTCATTTCTATCTCATAATTTAATGGAAAGAAATAATAATGATATAGAGGTATATAATAATTCCAGTATAACATCATATATAATAACATTAAATCCATCCTTTATACATCCCACGTATGGCATTAACGAATCACATCACTTTGAGGGGCGGTAGTCTGCACTTCCTAAAATGAAGATATCGCGTATACCCATAATGGAAGCCATAAAGGTAAGACACAAATGAAAAATACAGAAGCATAAGTAAAACATAAACATATTATATATCATATATAAAAATAGTGACATCATAATGGCCACCTTTGAAGGTGTTAAATGAGTATTGAACAATCATCGTTTCGGGAGGCATAATTTCTCCATCCACGGAAACTGTATGTTCTTTAACCATTTGATGTAGTTGTGTGAGATTGTAGCTCGAATAAATCTTATAAAAACATCCTAGTATATTTAAGATACTGGTTTTTTTACAAAATAAGTAAATAAAAAGAGTTTAGGGGGTTGGAGAAGCAAAATAAAACAAATGAACATGAGAGAATGAATTACCTTTAAAAGTGTAACTCCTTTTGATTTGAGCCTAAAGGCTTCCTTTGAAAAAATTATTCCCAAAGGGAATCCTCTAGGATGAGGGGATGGATGTGGAGAGAGTAAATGGGCAGGGGTTGTTCGAGCCAAAGGCTTGAGGAGTGTGTGAAATTAGGTAGAGGTGGGGGCCTTTTATAAGAGGAGAGGAGGGGCACTTTTGGAATGTAAAGAAATATTACTTTATTTGAAAATGTGTTTCGGTTTTAAAAGGTCCCACATTGATATAATCCGTGGATAAGGTGATAAGGGTTCGAAATCCACCCATCCAATAAGTTTTGGACATTTTTAGTGCATAGATTTTACATTATCTTTCCATTTTATATAAATCGTCAAATAATGATGTCATCGCTGCATCATTATTATGTCATAAATAATTTAATTTATTTAATGTATAAAAATTATAAAAAAAATACTATGATGTAGGAAATCTTTTTATCTTTCCAATGATTATTTATAATCAAAAATCTGATCATTATAACCCCATGTAAAAATTGTTTTCGTAAAACATATGATGTTTGTGTCATTTTGACTTTTACATTAAATAAAAAGTTATTTATGTCATTTCCCAACCAAAGTGTCTCCATGGGGTCCCCAAGTTGACCCATGGGTTTTCTTGGTCGGCCATGACACAGAAAATGAGTGTAGGACATGTGTCAAGCTCATCTTATTTTATTAAAGCATTATTTTTACCTTAAACTACACTAATTACCACTAATCGCGATTAAAAACTTAATAAGTTACTATTCACCAAAAAATTATTTTTATCCCATTGAACCACATTTTACTTCTTAATTACAACCATGTATGTTGTATTTTTGAAATTCAAAACACAAATATGGAAAAATTTCATTTAAACGGAAAAATCAGTTTTTATAAGTACCACTTAGTGGTTTCACTATTCATCAAAAATTGAAGTTTTTCAGAAAAATCCCAAAAATTCACAATAAACTATATTTGATATTCCGAAATCAAAAATGAATTCTATTTTACAAAATTCAAAACATATAAGTCAGATTAATTAATTTAATAATTAATTCCCACTGTCAAAGCAAATAGCGTGTTTTTATGAAACAATAAGTATCAAAAGATTGACACTAGTTTAAGTTTGATTTCAAAGTGAAATTAATTCCAACGACCACTATTGGATTTAATGGTAAAAATATATTATAATTTCACTTTAAAACCAATTCAAAAGATAATGTATTAATATAAATAAATTAGATTAAAAAGAGTTTTTGAATTAAATTACAACATTTTACACTATTCATTGAAAAAAAAGAACTTTATCGGAAAGTTACCAAAAAATTACACAAAGTAAATTTTGATGTCCCGATTCTTAATAAGAGTTTTATTTGGTCCAAAAGAATGTTTAAGAGTGAAAAAAACTATATTTAATGATGGTTCAACATCAAAAGGTGATAAGTGAACCTTTAGTGAAAACTAGGGCATATACGCCTAAAATTGAATTCTTTCTGTATTTTAAGCCTTTGGATAAATGTAAAAACATTTAAAAAACATATATAATCATATTTTAGTTATTTCTATCCATTCCCGCCAATACAACGTCTACATTTTAACTACCATTTAAAATAATATTATTTTATTATTAGAGTGCAACGTAAGATTCCCAAGAAACTCGTTGTTGCGTATTGGGTACGCCATCGAGCATAGCATCCCCTTTAAAGTAATATTAATATTTTATTCACAAATATGGATAAATATGAAAATTTCATATTCTTTATTTACCTGGGGTGTTACACTCACACCCTCACCATCGAGAAAATTAAAACGAAAATAGTACCAAAATATTAATTCGTATAAATACTATAATAATATAACATGAAATCCAACATATATTTTTACCTATATTTTTTCCAAAGTGTTAGCCTTGAATTCTTTTAGCAAGTGTCTTCATGAGATCAGATTGATGGGAATGATGTCAAAGTATTTATAAAGTGTCGCCAAAAAACTCCAACATTTTCTCCCGATTTTTCAATCATTTGGTTGTATTAGTTGTATTCCACCATCAACTGCATGTGAAGTTTTAACACCACATGAATGTGTGTATACCCATTCCACTTATCAGTAGATATATCTATTATAGAAGAAAAATAGATATTATATCAATACATATTATAATTTAAATAAATTATGATCAAAAACATTATTAGGATTATATAAATATAATTGTGTAATTCTGATTAGTGGGCATCACTGTCTCCATAGGCACTGTTGGAACATCACCCTGTACAGATGGAGTGAGTTCTAGTGTATGTTCTGCGGGCTCAGATAGTGTTAGAGCATGATTTGAAGAATAAGTAATGTAGAATCTTAGAGAGAAGAAATTAGAAGGAAAAGAAGATGTCATAGATGGCTGGTCAAATGCATGATATGGCTGAGAAGTGGAAATCATCATCAGATATGAGAAATATTGGTGAGGAGTCTTAGATGTAAATTCTGGTGAAAAAATGGGTGGCCTAAATATTGTGTGTGTCCATAACAACACCTTGGGGTGAGAATATGTGGTATATGGTATGTCAGTTGAAGGGACAAGGTCTAATTAGGTACACCAACTGTAGATCCTATCTCTGGTATCCCCCCCCCCTCGTACCACTGGTCAGAGTACTAGGACCCATAGGCTGCTCATCTAATAACTAGCACATAATTGGTGGATCCTACATAAAATTTTAAAACAAAATTAATCACATGAAATTATATGTTATTAATATATATATATATATATTTGAAATAAAATAATCACAATAGGTACTAATAGAGGAACACCCATCTCAGTCATTCAGTGATTGTTTCTTGTCATCCTTTTTCTTCACATCTCTTCAATAGGTTTCATTTCCTAGATTTGAAAAAACATGTGAAATTAATTAGAAATGGATAAGTAATGTGTATACCAAACAAAAAAAGATGATACATGACTTAATTAAGGAATAAATAATGTCAACCCAAATACAGGATACATTATGATATAACAAAAAGAATTTTAAATTTACTGGGAATAATATAAAAATAGAATAAATGTTATAGAATAAATAATACATTCAAATTTGCATGTTTATCATAGGTATGATATAGTTTAAATTTTTTGTTATGGAGAATTACATGGAATTCTAAGTGATTTAGATGGATTATAGGCTTGATGTATGTATTATAAGTGTAAAACATCATGGGAGTGGTTATCCTAAAGAGTTTATCAGTTTTGGTTGAACTAATTCCTAGGATGATAAATCAAACATCATAGATATGTTTATGTTATTACTATGGTTATAATTATATTGATTACACATTCACCATTACATATATAGTAGTGAAATACTATTAAACCATACACCTATTATTATTTTATGTAATACATTCTCCATAGGTGATTTTCCATTCTACATATTTAGATATGATCATTCATATCTCATTCACTATAGGTGATAAATCTGTCATCGGGTGTTCATTGTTTTATTGATAAACTATTCACCACTTGTGATAACTCATTCATCATGTTTTAATTGTATATGTGATACATAATTGACCCTATTTGTCATGTATTTGATGTATAATTATCTTTGTTTTAATATCTAGTGATAACTCATTCAACCTAGTGTATACATGTGGTATCAATGAATTCCATTTTTTTATTTCCTATATACAAATATATACTAGTTTTTATTAGTGGAATTTCTAATCATATCTTAATGGGTTTTATAATCACACCTAGCACATACACACCTATTTATGACCAGATTGATGTATAGTATTTATGTTAGGGTAAAGACCCTAGTGTAGAGAAGAATGTTTTTGGATCTTGTTAGGTGTTTATAATATTCCCTTACACTTGTTTGTTTTTATTTTTTGTAGACCTTCTTTTCCAACGAAATAAGTGGTTGGACTACCCTAAATATAATATCCATAGTTTCCTTTATAAAGGAGGAATCATAGATATAGATGTATGTATATCTAGAAAATTATGTTTTAAGAAGATATGTTTTGTTTGAGTTAATTGGTAAAGGAATACTACAATTCATAAGGCTACATTGGAAAAGTACACATTTGGAAGCTGATATATAAAACAAATTAATGATAAGGTTGGAGATGATATTTATATAACATTACTAATAACTTGAGGTATAATAGAGGAATTTTGATCTGGAATGTGAATTTGGAAGAATCAAAGTGAATATGTTTTTAAAATTTATAAAGTGATTCCAAATGAAGTATTATGTTTTGGAAGGTGATACTTGAAGGAAACCCATCATGATAAAGGACTATGTATAAGAAATTAGTGATGATGGTTGTTTTGACTTATGTGAAGGTTGAGAGGTATCATATTATTGAAACTCATAATGAATATTTTAAATGATGTTGAATTCTGAAAGTGGATTCATAAGAAGTATTAAAGAGGTTGATATTAAAGATTGTAAGTGGAAGCATGCATGAAAGCTACATAATCTAGATAATAAGGGATTATGTAATAAGATTGTGGATATATTTTCATTCATAATAATTATCCTAGAATATCTCGTAGTTTTTTAGGATTAAATCATAATATTTGACAGCTATGTCAGAGGTACTCAAATTTTTTTTGGAATCTCAACCTAATGATGTGAAAGTATAATTTATTGTGTCACACCCACCATCTTTTAATTAACTATTTTATTAATTTTCTTTGGGTTGGGTAGTCTAGGTTTAATATCTACTTAAAATTTTGAGTTCTTATTTTAAAACGCGTGTTTTGGCCTTGATTATGTTCAGCACACCATGGTCAAAGCCACGCGGCCTCACTTAGGTCACCGCGCGACCTCGACTAGTTCACCAAATGCCCTGCTCGATGGTCAACTAATGAAATAATATGAATTAATAATGGTTTTAATAATAATAATAACAATATTAATGTCACATGAGAATATTATTATTCTTATCTTGGATAATAATTTAATTTATAGTATTATTTTTATTAATAACATTTTATTAAGTTGATTATTGTATAGTTTATTATTTAGTTTATTATTTTTTTTATTATCTTATTGTTATTATTATTATTATTAAAATTGTTAGAGATTATTATTATTATTATTATTATTATTATTATACATTTATTTTAATTTTTCTTTCTTTATTTATCTTTCTTTCTTCTTCTTTTTTTCTCCCCCTTAGGGTTTGCACCCCCTAGGTCTTGTTTGTGTCGCACCTGTGGGCTCCCCCCTGCCCCACACACTGAAGACTACTTCTTCCCCTCTTCTCTTGGTGCGTCACACCCAACCTCCCAGGCATAACCTCTAGATCACTAGAATCCTCTGCTTAGACCGCCCAGGCCTCTCCTGTTTGGACACCTTCCTAGCATCGCGCCTCCATCCTCTTCACCCAACCCAAGAGCCCCATGTGGTGCAGACCTCCTCTTCCCATACCGGACTCCTCGCCCACGCCATCCACTAGACTAGCTACACCCCGCAACTCTCGATCGGCCTCCTCCTCCTCCTTGGAACCCCATCTCATGACCCCCCCCCCCCCCGGCTCAGCAGTTGCACTCACATCCAGCTAGGCCCTTGTGCCATGTGCCGCCTCCCTCTCCTCCCCTGTCTGGCATTGCACTACCTCCCAAACCCTCGTCCAGGCCTGCTCGCATCATCACGTGACCTCCCTTGCTGGTCGGTGCTACTCTGGATCTCCCACTATCATCTCTCCCTCCTTATGCGTGCACAAAACCCCCTGAATAAGTCCCTCTTTTATCTTCTTTTAGTTTTTGTTTTCTTTTTTTTATCAGGTATGACATTCATTAAGGGTTGTTTTTAAGTCTATGTTTTGGTTTGAATTCTTGTTTTAGGGTTCAGTTTTATCTCTGTGTGGTGTGTTCGTGGTGCGAGTGGAGTTTCACACAAATTTGTGAGAAATTAGGCTTCAAAGGTTAGTGGGTCCATGCCTTGGAATCTTTAGATATTTTAATTTGGTTGTTTAGTTAATTTAATATGTTCTATGATTTAATTTCAATGTGCGATATATGTTTAGAATGTTTTGGCATGCTCATTTGATGAAATTGGATTTCCAAAATAGTATAGTCTTGTTGTTTATTGTGTGTTGTTTTATAAATTATTGGTTGTGATATATTGGTTGTGAAAAGTGCATTTTAAAAATTGTTTGACATGCATGCTTGATGAAAATTGAAATTTCTTTAGAAATGATCATGTTTTTCATTTTGACCTTGTTGTGGTAAATTCTAAAATTGTTTAATCAATTTTTTATATTTTTAAAATGAGGTTTTATAATAGTTGAGTTTGAAATTGATTTTAAAATGGTATTTTCATTTAAAAATTTGTGTTGTTTTGATGAAATGTTTTCAAGATGGGTTTTAGGAGTTTTTTGGTTGGTGTGAACTTTATTTTCAATGGTAATAGAGTTGTGTATGTTTAAATGTGGATTTTTAATGTGTAGAGAATCATTTTGGATGTGTTTTATTGGTTTTGTTTTTGTTAAAAAAGGGAAAAAGGTTATTTTTGAAATGGTTTTAAAGTATGGGTGATCTTATAACGGAATTTTTCCATTGTTTTGGTTTTCTTCGGTGTGTGTGAAATTTAAAAAATGGTGTCTTGTAAATAATGTTGGTTTCTTTAAAGTGGTTTTTATTTGATATGAAAGATGAATTGGGTCTATTTTAATGGGATTTTCCATTTGAAATGGATTGTTTGACATATTGCCTTTGTGGATCTCTTTTGGTTTAAAATCATTTGGGGATGTTGTTGAAGTTGTTTTTATAAGTTGTTAAAATGGTGTATTTATTTGTGGAAGAGGTGAAAACCATGTTTGGAAAAAAGAAAACTAATGGTTTGATGCATGTTTAGTTTTAAGAGAGATAAATTGAGTATGTTTTTATGGTAAAACCTTGTTGTGAATTTTAGAAATGTATTGATAATTATTAAGATGATTTGGTAATTTGTGAAAGTGTTGCAAATTATATTTGAAATGGTCTTATTGTGCATTTGATATTTAAAGAGGAGTTTGGCTGTGAAAGTGGTGACTTATGATGTAATGCCATGTTTGGTTTGTGATATGTAAAAGTGATACAACATGTGAATGTGGATCTTGATTGAGCACAAGGGAAAACCTCGGGTACCTATGTGGGTGGATTAGGACTAGTACGCTAGATTACACATGAGCGGTTCATCCCAGTTTCATCTGGAATGATTAAAATTACAACACTAACTAAATTTTTGTGATGATTGGAGTCCACTAGGTTATGGATGTGTTTCTCTACTAGTGGATGGTGCATGAGAGCATTGATTATTTTGGTTCTTATTCCACGTTTACACTAAGGTACGATGTCTCTAGCGCACCACGCATACAAGCTGCCTTAAAGGATTTTACCCATAGTGCTCTACTATTCATGACGTGGTGCCTTCTATCATCATACAGAAGACCACTTTAGTATGTAAATGTTCCTTATAAATTATCTCATCCACTTTAAAGTATAATTTTTGAAATGGTTTTTATTCTAGCACTCTTTTATTTTCACTTTAAACTTTTAAATGTTTTCCTTAAAATAGTTTTACAAGTATGGTTTTAAATAAGAATATTAAATTATCCTTTTGATGTTGTGGAATGGAACCTTTTATTTGGTGGTATCCTAATAGGCTTTTCACTAACACCCTACATACACCTTTGGGTGTATGTAGACCTTTTTTTATTGTGTATTCCAAGTTTTGACACCCTGCTCAGTGATGATGGCTCGGGTTATTGTTGGTCTTCTCATGTAGGTTGGTCTTTGTGGCTTGAGGGTGTTGATCCTCTTGTTGCACGGAGGTTTGTGGTGCCTTTTTGGTTTCCCTTGGGGTCTTTGTCCTTTTTGACATTTTTTTAGTTGTAAAATTTAAATTTTGGAATTTATTAAAGGTGTGTTTGGATAAATTTTTTAGATGTGGTTTTTGGGTTAATATTGGTTATTTTTGTATTTCAAAATCGGATAAATCTCTCCCTCATGTTTAATTTGATACTCGGGCACTTGTTCCAGCCCATGGAGATTGAGAACACTCTTCGGGTCATGTCGCAGACTGGGTCGAGTGTCGGGTTGGTGGGCGACCCAGCTTGGTTCGTGACATATTGAGTTAGAGAATTAATTATGATGATGTTCAACTATTCTTCATTAAATAAAAATAATTATTATTATGTTGTGCTTCAATACAAAATTTGAAAACGTGATAATGATTAAATTACAACAATTAAATGAAAATATTTCTTGGTCAAGACTAATATTTAGAAATCAATACCGAAGGAATATTGAGAATTGAATGAGAAGACTTTCCTGATTCCTAAAGAAAGATAATCAAAAGATAGAAATTCTATTATTCCTTGTTGTCTTATCTCATGGAAGTTTCATAATAAAAACCATCTATAAGGGGGGATATTGTATCATAATAATTTATTGATGAAACTAATAGGAATTGAACTGAATCTTCCAAAATTTCATAGAGTCAGGGAGGAATAATATTTTGTTTTGAAAATATATTGAGAAATACTAATGATATATAAAAATCTACACCGAGTCCAAAGACAGTTATAATTTCTTATCTCATGGAAGTTTAAATATTTTATTCATTAATAATCCACTAGGGATAAAGATAATAATATACTAGAAGGTTTCCCAAAGCTAGAATGAAATCAAAGGAAACAGAGGATCAAAGAAGAAGTCATGGTTGGAGAAAATTTATAAGAACACGGAGTGGCTGAAGTACCAAATTGAAATTTTGGATAGTGTTAACTAATGGATTATGGAATTCCAACATACAAGGGAGTCATCTGAGAATACTCATGACTCCAATAGTCACCATAAAATTTTAGATCAATCCAAAAGTAATCAAAATGATTTCCAACTCTATTTATTTTTTCAAACTACCACATGAAGATCAAAAATATCATTTAAAGATTTTTATTTAAAAAATAAAACATAAACCAATAAATATTGAAAATTAATATTAAATTCAAGTTGGATACCAAATATTTGTAATCAATATTAAATCAATTTGAATAAAACAAACCTTAACAACCCAAGTCGAGCTAAATCAAAATAACATAGAACACAGATGGATGATTCTATATATTTCCCACTATAACTTCATGTTCACAATCAAATATAACAATTGATCTATAGGATTCATAATATTTAATAAATGGATAATATCCAATGGAATAAGGGAGATTTTCAATTCCATCATTATCATCATCAAAAACATATCCGGGAATTACTTCAATAATGACACAAAATTTAGGTCGAATATGGTCTTTGACAAATAAACTTGTATTCCCATTGATGTCAATACATATGGTTCATCGATAGAAAGAGTGTGAGTCATGTTAATAACTCAAAATCCACAATCATCAATAAATGTTCCATGAATCATCATCAAATCAAACGACTATAATTTTATCATAGTGACTCGACCATGAGAGTAAGAATCAAATATTATTATTATTTTCAACAACTCCATAATAAGATATATTTTCAAATAAATGTCTACTATATAATTCACTAGCATAACATTATGTTGTGGTATTTACCATTACACAATCATGTTGTGTTATCATGTTTTTTTATTTTTCAGTGATAATAAATTTGTACTGTGGATTACAATTGATTTACAGTCACAAACCATGGTATTATGACCAAAATACCAAGATCTTATTTCCATAGAGATAGATTCATTAGGAGAACTCAATACTTGAAATATAAATTAATATTTAACTAAATTAAATATTTATTTTATTAATTTATTGCAATAATATTTCTACATTCAATTTCAACCAAGTTAAAAACTCTTTGATATGAAAAGTATCTCTTATTCTCCAAGATGAAGAATAATTATTTCTATTTATCATTTATTTATATTACCTGTAGATAAAAATATAAATAGTTTAACAAATATGTTAAATTTCATGAGATGAGATAAGATAGACATGTTCAATTTACTTACTTTATGTAGTCATTGAACAAATCACAATTGAACAAAATTGTGTGATGTGGCATCTCCCTCTCTTCAAGGCCTAATGTCATCAATGTATATGATCCGAGAATTACTCCTATTTAAAGAAGTGATGGAATAATTGGTTCAATTTTATCATACTATTATTCTTCATTTCTCATTGGTCTGTTCATTATCATTATAATATTTATCAAATACATTAATCAGAAATCCATACATTCTTTATCCAAGTAACCATTCAAGATAAAACCTTCAGTATGATTCCTATTAAAAATATAATACTTAAATGTGTACATATTTATTTTATTTGGATACATCCAACAAAAATAAATAGTTCCTCTAAGAGGTATTTTAATTGGAAGAAGGCATTTCAGATGCTGCATGAATGTAAAAAATGATGGAGTAAAAATATCTTCTCTAACTCACACAAAATTAATGGTTTTTGTGTAAACTTTTTTTGCAAGAAAGACTTGGAAAACTGATTAGCACACAGATCTATAAACAAATGGAACAAATGAATAACTAACATTCTTAAATTATTAGAAAAATATGATGGATTTATATTGGAATAAACTCATGCAGAAGGACATGATAATCATGAGTCTTCAAAGATTTCATATTTAACTCTCTTCTGTTGACCCATTTTGATATATTTCTTGAGTATCCATCAGGAAATTTAATATTATATAGTAATTATAGAAATTTATTTTTTTCTGTAGGTGTAATCACATAAGAATCACATGGAACTTACCATTTATTTTCACTAATACACATAGGATGAAATTATGGTATGATTCCCCAATCCACCAAGTCACGTAGAGATCATAAATAATCTTTTTTCTTTCCCCTGAAATTTCAAAGAATCGAAAGCAACATTTCAAAAATATTCTATTCAATGTGCATTACATCTAAGAAATGACGTAAAAAATTGGTTGGCCGATAAGGAAAATCAAAGAAGATAATTATCTTCTTCCAGTTATAACAAGTTTCAATGAAAACATTCTTCTTATTTCTAGATTTAATTTGACCCTTCCCAAATGAAAAACTAAAATCTTTCAATTCATTAAGCACAACGGTTCCAGATATCTGATGAGGTGGATCATCCATCTCCATGGTATTGTCAAATCTTTAATGATTATTTCTATATGGATGTTCCATTGGAAAGAATAATAGATTTCCCATAAAACTAAAACTATGGAAATATTTCTTTCTATTGGATGGTGTATTCTTTATAGAAATAGGACATGATATTTTTCCCTTCATGAACCATCCATACATCATTTCATAAGCAGTAAAATTATTTTTCATCCACATAAACGTAGCACACATCTAAAATATGTATTTCGAACATGCATCATATGTGTGTACACCCACATCCCAAAGAAGTTTCAACTCTTTTATTAATGGTGTCACGTATAAGTCTTATCATTTCCAGAATCAAAAGGTCCAGATATTAGTATACTCATGAAAGTTAATGGTTTTTTCATACACAACCATGGGGGAAGTTTATAAATGAGTATGAAAACCATCCATCTGTTGTGAGAAGTAAGTATCTTCCTAAACGGATTAAAATCATCACAATAAAAAAGTAGCCTCACATTATGCACATCAGCTATGAACTTATGATATCAATCATCAAATTTCTTCAATGGAAATCCATCTCTAGGGTGAACCAACTCATTATTATTATTCATTATCTCAGTATCATTCCATCGTATTTTTATTGATATTTTATCAAATGTGAAAATATTCTAGAGTCTAGTGATCAATGATAAGTGCCACATTACTTTCTATGGAACATGAGATTGTGTTCCATAATATTTTGGCTTCTATTAGGATGTTCTACATTTTATACAATCATTTAATAAAGTAGTTTCCTACCAGAATAAGATGTAATCTTTTGGGGAAACATGAATTTTGTTTTTTGAAAAACCAAGTTCCTCAACTAACTTCAATGAAATATAGTTTTTTGAGGGAATTTATGCATCATATTTAAGTAATTCCTTTAATAAGGTAAGAATGTAATTGATGGAAGTATTATAAATCCCATACATTGTTTTCTCATGAAATAATTGGATTAAAAAATTCCATCTTTTTCATTTTACCACATTGCTGATATACTGGAGTCATAGTTGCATTATTCAATTTTTTCACCTTGTCAACATCATCATTTTCATTAGATGCATCATGTGTGCTCGTATTGAAGTCTTATTAGGATGAAATCCTTTCTTTATCATTATGATGAACAAATGGGAACTGTTCATGTAACAAATTCTCTAATCTAGTCCTCTCATATGAATCATCATCATTTTGAGATTCTGTTTTCTCTCTATTATGATACCATACATAGTATTTTGTTTGAAAAACATATTTGTTTATATAGTATCTAACTTCTTCATGTCTCAACTGAGGCCTTACAACAGAATTATAACATGGGAAGTTTATGTGACAACTATCTGAGGCATTATCAAATAAAAAATATAAAAAATATCCCCAAATTGTTTTGAAAATTGCTTGAGATCAAATCAGTTTCATACATCCAACTTCTATCCATTATATAAAAAAATATAAGTCATTTAGTGAAATTAATTCAATAAGATTAATGTTTAAATGAAAATATATCTAATTAAACAAGAATTGTTCACTTTATATGAAACCACAACTGAAACACTACTCTATTTGAGAATTACAATATAAAAGACAACAAAATACTATATATATAAAAAAATACTATAAATATAAATCCATGATATTGAATTCAACTATAAATATAATACCGTGATATTGGTTGGTTTTGGTTATTTTATTTGGATTAGGTCGACGCATGTCTATTAGGGTTTTATTAAAGATGGTTCAACTCAGTTCATTTTTTATCATTGTTATAAAACTTATTTTAGTTAGGTTCAATTTATTTCACTTCTTTTTATTTTTGTTCATTTTGATGTAGTTTAGTGTTGTTAGGGTATACTCAAGTCTTCATGGGTCAAATTAAGTCATTTTAACTCAATTCAGTTGGTTTGGTCAATTTGGTTCAGTTATGATAAAGATAAGATTTGTTAGTTCAGTTGGGTTTCAATGTGTAAAGGGTTGATTAGTTTAGTTCATTTATTTTAAATACTCGTTATATCAGTTTGGAACAATTTAGTTTTCTTAGGGTCTAATAAATTAATTTCAATTTAGTTTATTTAGTGGGTCATCATAAAGGAATAAATTGGAAGGTTATCTAAAACATAGTGGATGTTATGGAAAATCAATGTATACAGACCATATTAGTGGATGATGTCCCTATATCCTAGTTATGAAACATCCTATATTATCACTATATTTTTTATTAATCATTTCACAATAAAACACAAACTGTAATGACATTTATAAAAAATAATATTATCATGATTTATCAAGTATTATTGAGACAAAGAAATATAATCTTTATTCAAATAATAATATAGAATGTATATATCATTAAATATATTTTCAATCATTACTGCATCACTCCACAAAATCTTATATCAACTACTTCCACCATATTATGATAACTCGGGTCATATGTTTTTCTTATATCCTTTTTCCCTTATTTTTTATTTATGATCCATGTTTATTTGGTTTTTTGCCTCCTAGTTCGAAAATGAAAGTTTGTAAAGAGTTTTCACTCTCTTTAAAAAGTCATATTTCTATAGTTTATATTTATATATTTGGGATTATAATTTTAATAGTTGATGTAAGATCATTTGAATCCAAACTACTTTAAAAACCATGGGTTTTATTATTCTTTATTATCCTACAGACACTATACATAGATCAAATGAACTTATTGTTTGATCAAGGTACAATTTCCAAACACTACATTGGTGTACCTATAAAGGTGATATAAGACCCAATTTGGGGATAGGAACCCTCTATGAGTTATCATTACAATTATAGAAATCCCCCCCATGACTTAACATAATTATGGAATACAACTATAATAAATTCTCAATTGTTTATCATAAAAACCAACTTTTCCTATATGACCATCATACCAAGAATAAAAAAGAATATATGTTTAGACAAAATTTAAGATACCATCCACCATAGAAAATCTAGAGAAAACCTTCCCATTATAATGGGATTAATCTCCTTCAATATCCTAGAATAATAAGAGAATATTAAAACCCACCAAAATTTGGGAATTTTTATAATAAAAAAATATAACATGAGATACTATAACAAAATGTACACCCAAGTTAATAATTAAAACTAGGAGACTTAATATATAGATGGATTAAAAAAATTAATATTTAAGGGAGGTATAAAAAAATAATAATAAGGATACATAGATAAATGTGTGACTCCTATATTTGACAGGACTAAAAATAGATTAGGAATATGAGGTATTTCTTTAAACAAAATTTGTTCTTTCAATTAATTTTTTATAAAAATTTATCATCTGGATACCATATACATAATACACCTCCACTAGGTGCCTAATGTTCTACATGGGAGAACCCTTACATTTAACCCCTTATTGAGTCCCTAGTAACCCAATAGCTATTTTATTTTTCACTACACACATAAAATGGCTCTGATCTTTTCCAATACTTAAAAATAACTTGTGAGATAACTAAAATAATATAAAAACACCTCCAAATAAATCACCAGGCACCAAAATTATTGATCAAAACACAAAATAACAAAGAACTGTGTCATTAAATGGATTATAATGAAAAAAGCAAAAATAAATTGAGGAAGAACATTTAACTTAGTTAAAATATACTGATATGAAGAGGAAGAAAAATAAATTGCCTGAATTGGGGATGGATCCCCATTGGGAAGAAGGGTTCCCATGCTAGGAAGAAGAGGGGAGCTCTCGTTTAGGAAAAATAAAAACACAAAATTAAAAAAAACACTGTATTTAAATAAATCAGAATGAAAAAAGGAAAAATAAATCTAGGAAGAACATAAAACGTAGTTAGAACTTACCTATTTTAAGTGGATGAACAAAAATTCTCTTGTTGGGAAGAAGGGTTTGCACACTAGGAAGAAGGGGAGATCTCCTTTAGGAAATAATGTCGGTGGATCGATTGTGGAGTTGTTTCTATGTATTTGTGGTATTTTATGCCAATGTTTTTAAAAAATAATTGGGATAGACGGTATATACTAATGGTTTTTTAAAACCATTGGGATACCTTAATCAAATAGACCATATCCCAATGGTTTCATAAAACCATTGGGAAACCTTCCTATGAAGATCCATATGCCAATAGTTTGATGAAAATGTTGGTATAGGGGCCTTATCCCAACATCTTTTCCAACCCACTAGGATAGCGGCATTGGTATAAGTAGGATTTCAAGTTGTGGTGGAGGGGTGTTTTTTTATTATTTTACTCATTAGTTTATTATTTTATCTCAAGATTATCAATAGTGTTTACTCATGTGCCTAAGTATAGTAACTAGAGAATGGGAGTTTGAAATAATGGGTTCTTACCTCATCCATACATCAACCATGACTCAATAATTCATTTATTTAATTAAAATGTTAAATACCATAAATTACTGCATTTTATAATTTACTAAAAATTCAACAAAATTAGAAAAATCACAAAAAATCACCCTAACCATTTTTCATCTTGTAGATTTTAAAAATGTACTCTATTTTATGAAATTAATTTTCTAAATGTGCAAAATTTAATTTCTATTTAAAATTATCATTTATTAGAAAAATATCAATTTTGATATTATAATAGATTTTATGATACTTTGAAAAATTAATTATGGTCTCATAAAATTATATTATAATTATAATACAATAAAATATTAATTCATGAATCTATTTTGTGAAAAAAAAACTTTTAAACCATTATATTAATAGACATTTATGTTTCACGAAAAATACCAACACATAATTTATCATTTTTAAAACATTTATTTTTCTTATTCTATGATATAAATATATCATATTTTTATTTATGAGATACAAAAATTTTATTTATAATTTTATAGGAGAGGATATTATTGTAATGTCTACATTATTATTCATAACGGTCATACTACTATTCCAATAGTTATGTTAACATTTAATTGTATATCATAGATTATTTGTGTAGCATAAACTACCAAATAAATAGAATTTATTTAAGAAGATACATATCATAAAATCTTAGGGTGTTATTTTAAATTTTTGAAAACTCTCACTTAAATGAGATATGTACAGATCCACCCTCGCTAGGACTCCACTTGAGTCTACAACAATTTTGATATGGACTCCTAAATCTTGCCTTGAATAGGCCATGGGTAGGCCAATATAACCAAGTGTTACCATTACACATATATGGAAGTAATTACAAATTTTAAATGAAAACACAATATCTCCATTAATAATATAAATTCATTTTCTAGCAATAATACATGAATAACGTATACCAAATTCATGTCCTATCATAAAAAGCCAATACATTAATGAAAAAATAACCACAAGGTATATCATCTTCACAATGCCTATTATGAGCTATAATTCAATCTACCACCTCTGGTAATTCTAAAATATTTGAAGTTATTTTTTCTTGACACCTCCATTAACTATTTCTAGATAATCTGAAATTATTATATATATAACAAGAGTGTCTATATTAATATACTCATAATTTTCCTCCATATAACTCTCATGTGTCTAGGTTAATAAATCTTTTTAATGCATCTTTGTATAGAGTAAACAAAAAAAATAAACCATTCATCTTTAAAAACCAATCATCCAAACCACTCATTTCACACATCATAATCCAAACACATCACAAAAAAACATCATATAATTTATATTAAAGAAAATATACCACAAATTCCAATCCTAGAAACCATACATTTTTTCACCATAGAGACCTCACTGTGATAACTACATATAGTTATCTACCCATAAATACCACACCATAATAGTTTTATAATGATTTCAACTCGTAGGGGAATCACTATAATAAATCCATAAGTTGGGTCATTTTGCACCTTTAGTGACTCTTGTTGATTCCCAGGTGTCCTCTTTTAGGGAATCTCACCCACCATAACCTGCATGGATTGGCTAGTTGTTGACACTTGAGTAAAACCATTGTATTATTGGGTGTCTACCCACAAGGAATCATCCCTCCCCAATCTATATTATCACCCCCTATATATCACATATGCATTGTAACATATCACTAACCACCACCACATATCTTGTTACAATATCTACATCATTATGAAGTATTGAAAATGAATTTAGATCCATACCATTTATTTTATCTCCTTCCAAGACAACCACATACAAATTTCCTATGAAATATAATCACACCACATAGATATAACATGTTCCAACATGGGTCTACCATAATTTATATTCTAGGAATAAATTAATTGTATCACTATAATTTCTCCAATCTAGAGAATAAAATATTTCAACCACCTCATCCCTAGACAATACATATCATAAACAACATTTCATACAAGTTTCATTATCAACCAATCATTTACACATTCACACCTCCATCTATGCACACAAGTGGGTCATATAGGGGTTATAATATATTTGAGTGCCACCACCACTAATAGCTCATCCCATAAACTTTATTAGACACCAAAAGTATGGTAGAATAATGCATCAAGCTATATGTAATGTGTTATACATAGAATGGCCTTATTCCAATGCATCATGACTCGTGTAGAATTTATATCACCCATGTGTAACTCACTACTAAAATTTCCCTCTACTATAATGTGGCATGACCCCATTTTTATGTGGCATAACCCCCCTGTAATACACTAATACATTCCCCATGTTATCACCAATACATTGGAAAATTTCTCTAATAAGTGGCACCACCCCTATGCCAATTTGGCACCACCCATAGAAAATTTCATCAAATAAACTCTCTCGCCATATGGAGTATATTTAAAAATATTTAATCATTTCAAAATAAAAAATAATTATTGGGAATTATTAATTAAAAATTATTCATAAATAATTATTAATATAAATTTCCACCTTTATTAGCTTATTAATAATATTATTATTATTTAAATATTTTCAATCAATAATCATGATCAATAATCCATGCTAATTTTATCATAATCATAATTTTTATTATTCTACACCTTTCTTAGTCATATTAAAAATTCATTATAAAAAAATCAACTCCATAGTTATCCTACATAAATTAGAAAAAAATAAAAATTATATTTCCATACTATATATGTATGTATGTATATATGTATGTATGTTTATTTCCCATCAATTCCTTTAAATAATATATTATTTCTTAATTCATTTTCATTTTTTTTATTTTTCCACCACAAGGTTAAATACCTAGATATGGGGGTGAATCATGATATAAAAGATTAAAAAAATTCCCCATTTGAACTTGTTTAGTTGTTAAAAAAACCCTCTTATATCTTCCTCTCACAACAATATTTAAAATGAAATGAAATCATGAAATAGATACAATAAATTTTACTTAGTTCACCCTAGAATTGGTAATACAAGGAGTATAAAATGGAAATTTTTTAATGTAAAAAAATAAAAAAGACCACTACTATTCTAATTTTTTTTGAATAATTATTATACCTTATGATTTAAAACCATATGAATTTGAGAACTGACTATCCTATCAACTGAATTGAAAAAACATCCCCTCTAGAAGATTCTATTTGTAACATCCCGACCTAACTAACCACTCAGATGGTATCCAGACCAGTGGGTCACATGGTCTCAAGCACACCTTCCTATATTCCAAAGGCTTCCAATTAGCAGTGAGGGTCTAAGGTGGTGATAAAGGAGAGACTATACCCTCATATCAGAGTAACATAGTAGTATAACCAATAAATAAACAACAAACAATAGAGGAACCAGTAATAAAATAAAAACAGAGCAATGGAAGGATAATAATGAAAACTGAAAATAAAATATGGAAAAAAACCAAAATAAAATAGATTCATGCATGTCTAGATGATGATACATAACTAGAACAATAGACATAAAACATAAAACAATATACAATACAACACATAAATAAAGAAAAAAAATAAAATCCCTGAGGAAAAATCCACAAGAATTCTGAGCTCCAACCCAATTATGTTCTCCTAACTCCCAAGTATAATCATATCAATGTAAGAAATGGTCCATGGTCCTATGAACATGAGATCTACTCTGGTACCCTATTACAACAGTGGACCAAGTAGGGTGTGATATATAAATCCCATAAGGTTACCACCCACTTTTTCTACGGCTAAAACTAGCCTATGAATATAAATTAAAGTAGTGTGTAGGTGATATGAATAAATAAAAAATATAGTAGAAAAAAATTAAAGTACATCCCACTCAAGTTCCATAAGGACACCTAGCGGTTATACCTGCTTCGGTTCATGGTCGGAAAGATAATTAAAACTAGTAAATATATATATATTAGTTATATATTGCATCCACCTATATAGATCAAGTAAGTACAGACATAAGTTTCTATATACCAAGAATACTAGGTGTTGGCTGGACCGAGGTGTAACTAAGACATCCATAACCACTTTAAAAGGCCTATAAGATCAAGCCAAAGGATGCATTCCCTACATCTCATCATGAGTGTGAGACAAAAAGATTGTTACTTGAGATAGTGAGTGTGTCATCATGTAAACACTTGATTTCATGAGTGTGACATCTTTTTAACACTCAACAAGGGAAGTGGCACATTTTTCCACCATACACATAGTATCAATGGTGTGAGACATCATGAATCGACACTTAATTTAAGGGAGCATGATTTTCTTCTATGCTCAACAAAACCCTTACCATTGTTCCAAAGCCTTTATAAAGGCTTAATCATAATTATAATAATAATTTGATCCATGAGGAATTACCTCTCATGCTTTAAATTTATCAAGACATTATAATCAATTCATAATAATTAAAAAAATTCGCATAAGTCGTGCTTATCTAATCATAACAAGAGTCTTGGTCATACCACCCATTCTAATTTCATTTCAATTAAACCATTTAAAATATTCAAGGAAATTAATCCATAATGAACAAGATATTCAAATTATTACATTCCATTTAAATAAAAAAATGAAAACCATTTTACAAGTCTCAAGAAGGCACTTACAAGGTTCCATGATCAGTGGGAATTTATCTACTTGGGAAAATCCGATTTATAAATCAACCCAAGCACTTCAGAGTTTCTTGGTTCATTTTTCAATTAGATAATAGTGTAAAAGTCAAGATCTTAGAAGGTGAAATGGTTCAAATAACAATTATATAGATAGGAGAAATTATATTTAATATATTTAGTTGAGTTCATGTCCCAAACATGCCATATATCTTACTATAACAAAAAATTAAGGGAAGTCACCACTACCATAAGGCCAATAAAGATGAAATAAACTAAGAATCGCTATCTAATTTACAAGACATTGCACCTTGTCTGAGGGGTTATATTAAAAAAACATGCCATTATTTATCAAACAACTCATTTAGTCAATTAATTATCACATTTAGTAATAATGTCTCAATTAACAAAAATAAAAATTTTAATCAATCTAATAGTTCTATAAATTCAGTTATAAATTTCAACATGACACTTAGGAGGTTCCATTATCAATTGGGATATCACTAGTAAGTTCAAAACCATTCATACTCCAAGTTGAACGCTTAGAAAGTGTTTCTAATATTCAAATAATTTTATTCTTAAGGTTAAATTTAAGTTTTCACACCCAAGGGGTGTTCATGTTCAAGGTTTAAATCCTTTAATTACATAACAATGATAAACATGAGTAATGAAAGGTGTGTAATAGAATTTATATTGAAGAAATTTTTTTAAGGAAACAAGCAAAAAAGGATGGTGTGTGTTGAAACAAAGTTATTTATAAAATGATGAAAATTTGAGGAAAAATAAATATACCACCTACCTTATTCCAAGGATTCTTCACTCATCCTTTATCAAGGTCTGATTTAGTTCAAATTGGAAGAAATAAAAAAACACACATTTTCCATGAAAATGGGGAAAATGAGATTGCACCTCGATAACTCTATTGACAGAAAATTAAATGTAGAAATATTAAAAATGAATCGAGATATTACTGATTTGGATCCATAGAGACTAATGACATTTGATTTTGACTTCGGATGGAGGAGTTATTATCATGCCTAGATTATTCTTGAGGAGGAATCCAAGGCACCAAAGAGGAGAGCACACATGGATAGAAGGAGAAGAATAAATAAAAAAATAAATTTTTAAAGATTCATTAAGGGAAAAATGGTAATTTCACCCTCAAAAATGGGTCTCATGGTTTAGACCTATGGTTTGGCCAAACCGTTCAAATATACGGCACCCATTCCTTTAGAAACCCACCTCTCATGGTTACCTACATGGTTAGCCTAACCATGTGCCAATAATGCGATGAATAGTGTGAGGGTACTGCCTAAGTGGAACTAATCATGTGGTCTAGGCACATAGTTTTGGAAAACCAGTGTGCATCCCATGCACTTCACAACTCCTCACCTCCATAAGTCACACAGTTTTCTAATGGGGTCCACACAGTTTAAGAAAAATTGTATTCCCTTACCAAACCACCTAAACCTTTGATTTTTAGGGCCCGACACTCCTATAACTCAACAAGACCTCCATGGGACCTCTCAGTCCTTTACCCAATACTAAAAATAACCCATTTAAGTGTTTAAACTGTCAGAATTATGTTTTAAATCTCAATTAAAATAACAGACCATTCAATAAATACCAAAAATCCAAATCCATTTGTATTTTCATCCGGTACAAAAGCACAGGTCGTTACAACCTCTCCACCTTAGAACTTCTCATCCCCGAGAAGCATTGGGGAACAAAGAAAATATCCCTTGAAATAATAGGTTCATTAATTATCATTAAAAGGGTCATGTTGGGATTTCAAGTTCCCAAAACACCTCCAATAATTTCTCAATAACATAGCACTTAAGCCGTTAAAACCTGGTCCAATTCTCGTTTTTCGATGTAAACACCAAAACGGTGCTTACCAAATCCTATTTAACTAGAGACACCATCATGTTATCAACACTTTAACCATACGACCGATAGTTCTCCACGCCATGGGTCTTAAAATTTGAAAAGTGTTCAATTACAAGCCATCATACCTCTGACATTGGAATTTCCTACCAAACATGTGTTAAGGGTTCTAAAGATGATCCTGGCCTATTTACTTTAAATGGGTGAACTTAATTACTTATGAGGCCAAAACAAGAAACTTGCTGTAAATAAATGGTTGAATCTTTCTTAACCTAATAAGAACCAGTCACACATTATTTCCTGGAAGATACTTTCGACCCTTAGACCACACTCACCTTAACCCGTCTATGTGCTTAAAATAGGTTCCATACAACCATACCCAAAGATCAAAAAGGATAGCCAGTCAAGCCACACTAACTAACATTATTAAAAAAATTCCCAGCTTAGATGTTCAATGTAATTCAAACTGAACCAAAACACATTCTTCCAAGGATTATTGCGTTTACTATGATCATGTTCACCAAATCCCATTCCTAACTTCTAGTGGCGTTCCTTGGTCAAACTGTCAACTGAATATTAATTTTTCGTGCCTCATCATGAACAAGGTTATAATACAGATCTAGCCCATTGGAATCATTAATCTTTAAAGATAAACTTTGAGCCCAAAAACAATTTTGGGGTACCCTTGGATTCATCGAACTAGATTCTAAGGAACTAGCCCAAATTAGTCCAAACTTCATGTTTACAAGTAATAAATTGGTACAAGGACAAGACGTCTACATCAAAACATTGACTGATCCTAGACTGGAATTTTCCTAGAAGGAACATCAAAGGGAAATAGCTTGTGTCCATGAGTCCATCCAAGGAATTCCCACACAGGAAGATAAGTATCACTTAGGAAAAATCAGCTTCAATAAAAACTACATGTCCAGATCAAAAATCTAATTAAGATAACAAAACAAGACCGACAACTTTTATAACATTAGCTCAAAGATTAATTGATGCTCTATTAGTGAATTAAATATGATTTCAATATAGGTTACATGCTCCTTTCTCAGTCATGTTACACTAATAAAATTTAAAGATTACAAATAAGGTAGATCGAAACACTACTGGTCAACTACTTGAAATAAACTTCACATACTGATGCAACACGATTAACCAATCAAAAATCCTTTACCACCCAAGGTATAATGTTATCACTCAAACTTAACAACTGAAGTCATCTATGACCAACAGTCTTTCTCAAGGGTTTCTTACAAAGTCAAACTCATCAGTGTCATGTTTATGATCAAGCACCGACATTTACAGGCCTCATTATCCTTAAGGGAATTTGATTAAGACCGTATATTTCCAAATGGTCTTCCTTGGTTGTGTTCCTTCATCCTGGAAGCACATGTATTCACTAGAACTGAAACGACACTCCCCGCATTAGGATTATCCTCATTGTTGAAAGAAATAATATATTGTTTGCTAATAAGATCCCTAGATCATTATCACCTTAAAATAAATTTTTTTAAGAATTTGGTATGAAAAATAAAAAAAAATGACCAGCATGCCCAAACACCCGATTCTCTTGAAACTCCATCTCAGTAATTTGGATGAATTTATTCCTTTAATTCCTAGGTTTCTATACTCTATAAATTACATGATATCATACTAAATATTTAAAGGCTCAATGATTACACTGAACTTAATCAGTTCATTATATCATTTAGAAACTTGACCAAAACCGTGTATATCGACACATAATACCCTGAGATTAAAAAAAGATGAAATGCTCGGGATACTATTCATATTATTATTATACATATACATTCAATTATCTAATGTCCCACATAGAAAACTGGATCAAAGTTTTACTATCCCAAATGACTGTAAAACAGATTGACAACATTCCAAGCCGCCCAAAAAAGAGAAAAATTTCACAAGACCTGCTAGGAATCCGACCATGCCCTTGGCATGTCTAACCTTTGGAAACTGAGCATTACTTTATGCTAATACCCATAAAAAGTTCAAGGATACCACAAACACCCATCCAAACAAGGGTGTTATTTAGAATCTAAGAGTTCTACTGAGGACAATGACACTTTAATGGTACCATACAATAGAAACATCACGGAATTTAGCAAGGAATTTTAGCTCTAAGGGTGGTACCTACGATGGGATAGCCCCTTACAAAATCACAAGTGTCAACCCTATCACTAGTTAACACCATCCAAAAAGTCACTAGGATTAAGGGGCTACCATTTAATCCATTCTAAAATGGGAGAAGGACTATGGAAAATGCTCCCATTTCTGTTCCAAGGAAACTCAAAGAAACATTTAAACTAACCTTACATGAGGGTTTAAACAAAGGACACAACTTTAGGTTATATTTTTTAAAAGTCATTAGATTTATTCACATTCAATATTTAAAATATTCAAATATTTAAAATAGAACATCAAGAACCGGTTATAAAACAAAATCACTTGGTAAAATATTTAACGAATTCCCCAAGGCATAATAGGCAAATCTTATATAATTTCCCTTTTAAAACATTTAACATTTATTAACATCCCTTATTAATTAAGAAATTTATCATATAAATTCCTTTTAATGAGATAAAGAAACATACGAGGGTCCCACTAAGACAATGTTGGTTCATCAAAATGCAACCCAATAAAAGTTTCATAATTATCAAGTTTTAAACACCCATATGGGGTTATCTCATAAGAAACATGCCCCAACTAACCTTCTAGGGTCCAGTTTTTCATTTTATAAGTTAACAAACACATTTGAGTTCAAAATTAAATATCTTTAAAATGTATAAACAATTTCAAAATATAGCATGTTCATATATCAGGGTTTGATTATATGGGTTTCCATCCACCAACCTATAAAGCACACATACACTTTATATATTGGAATTTATCTCCCATTAATTGAAACCAATTCACTCTAAAATTTTAAATTTTGCAGATTTTTCATTTTAAAAATGGTATGTATATATATATAAACTAAAAATATGGTTCGAACACACAGAATAACTTTTCCCAATTATAAGGAACTCATACCCTTTACAATTGAAAGTTGGCTCACGTTTAATTACAACCACTATATTTATCCCAAGAAACCAATTATAGATTAACAATAATACTATGCATGCTATCACATAAATTAAAAACAAAGAAACATGCTAAATAAGTACATAAATATGATACTTAGATGAGGAATTCTAAATAAGTAGGAAGCATTGCATATAATAATCTAAACATGTTATATAAGCAGGAAATAATTCAAGGAACATAATTAAAATTAGAAGGAAACCTACAAATGAAACTACATGGCATGACATATGCATGGCATGTGAATTTATATGTCCCTATAATGATGTATGTAATGCTTTATCCTTTACATACCTGTAAAAGGGAAAAGTACCATAAATTTCATAATAAGAAATAGAAATTACACTATTCACTCAAGGTTAAATCACAATAAATTGTAACAAAAAATAGTATGAACAATAATCCTAGCCCTAAGCATGTGGACTTTTCCCCATGGGTGGGTTGATCATTCCAAGACATAGCTATTTACCAAGCACTGACACATTCTTACTCTCTTTCCAACTAGACCAAAATAGTAAGATAGGAAAAAAGAAAGGATTTGATTCCAAATTTTTACATCTTGGACCGACTAAAAACTAAGATGATGGTTGGACTGGTGGATCACATATCCTCATGCCTTCCTCCCCATATTCCAGAGGCTTTCGACTAACAGCGATGGTCTACGGAGGTGATAGCGGGGAGGCTATACCCTCATATTAGAGTATCATAGCAGTATAACCAACAAAGAAACAAAATATAACATCATAAGTAGTAATAAAATAAATACAGAGTAGTGGAAGAATAATAATAATAACTAAATATAAAAGATGGCCAACACCAATATACAACAGATTCATGCATGTCCTGGTGATGATACAAAACTAAAACATCATATACACAACATGAAAAAAGATAGAATATAGTATATAAATAAATAAAAGAAAGAAAATTCTCAAGGGAAAATCCATGAGCATCCTGAGATACAGCTCAGTCCTATTCTCCTAACTCCCAGGTACAATCATAACAGTGCAATAAATTTTCTATGGTTGTGAAAACATGAGATCTACTTGGGAACCTCAGTACAATGGTGACCCGAGTAATTTGTGAGATATAAATCATAGTAGACTACCAACCATGGTGTATAAATCTAAAACTATTCCATGAATATAAATTAAATTAATGTGCATGTAATATGAGTAAATAAACAATACTGTAGAAAAAAATTAAACAACAACCTACTCAAGTTCTTGAAGGAAACATGGCGGCTCTACCTGCTTCGACTCATGGCTGGAAAGAGGTTTCATACTAGTAACTATATATATATATTAATAATATATATTATATTTATAAATTCCATCCACCTATATGGACCAAGTATGTGCATATGTAAGTGGACATATACTTAGAATACTAGGTGTTGGCTAGATCATGGTGTAACTCAGACATCCATAACCAGTCTAAATGATCCTATAAGCTCATGTCAAAGGATACATTCCCTACATCTTGTCATTAGTGGGAGACATCAAGCTCGTCACTCTATATGGTGAGTGTGTCATTACATAAAAACTTGAAATCATGAATGTGTCATCATGCCAACACTCAACAAATAATGTGGTGCATTTTTTTCACCATCTACATAGTATAAATGGTGTGAGACGTTATAACTCAAAACCCGATATAAGGGGGAATGATTTTCCTCCATTATCAATATAACCATTAACAACATTCCATAGCCTATATAAAGGCATAATCATAGTTATAATTATAATTGAATTCATGAGGCATTACCTTGCATGATTTACATTTATCTAGATATTATAATCAAGGAATAACAAGTCAAACAATTCACATAAGTATTGTTTATCTAATCATACTGAGATGTTTGGTCATAACACCCAATCAAATTTCATTTCAATTAAACCATTTAAAATATTAAAGATAATCAATCCATCATGAAAAATATATTCAATTTAATATATTATATTTAATTAAACAAAACATGGAAATAATTTTACAAGGATCAAGAAGGAACTTAGAAGGTTTCCTGATTAGTAGGCATTTACCTACTTGGGAATATCTCATTTATAAATAAATACAACCACATATGATGTTCTTGGTTCACTTTTCTATTAGCTAGGAGTTTCCAATTCATTCACTTATTAGGAAAAATGGTTCAAAGAACAATTATATAGAAAGGGGAAAGTCCATTTAATATCTTTATTTGAGTTCATGTCCCAAATAGGACATATATCTATCCATAACAAAATATCATGGGAAGTCACCACTATTATACGGATAATAAATATTCAATACACTTAGAATAATTTTTTAATTTAGAATATATTACACCTCATCTAATGGTTTTTATTAAAAAAAACATGACATTGTTTATCAAACAACTTATTTCGTCAATTAATCATCACATTCAGGAATAATGTCTCAATTCACCCAAAGAAAACATTTAAGAAAGCTAAAAGATCTAGTAATTCAATTATAAAGATCAAAATGACACTTATGAGGTTCAATTATCAATTGGGATATCAATGAAAAGGATAAAATCATTCATACTCCAATCTAAATGCTTATAAAATGTTCTAGGCATTCAAATAATTTCATTCTTAATGTGAAATATAAGTCAGCACACCCAAGGGGTTTCCATGTTCAAGGATTAAATCCTCTAATTACAAAACAATGATCAGCCAGAGTAATACAAGGTGCATAATACAATTTATATTGATGAAAAAAAATTTAAAGAACTGCACAAAAAAGGTTGTCATGCGACGCAATGGAACTATTTTTAAAATGATAGAAATTTGAGGAAAAATCCATAGGCCACCTACCTTATGCCTAGGACACATAACTCATCTCATATCAAGGTATTATTTAGTTTAGTTTAGAATAAATCTACATAATGGAAATTTTCCCTAAAAATAGGAAAAATGATCTTGCACATCGATAACTCTACTTAGATGCCATTAAATGGAGAAAGGTTAAAATCGAATCGAGATATTGCCGATGCAGATCTATAGATACTAACAACATTCAATTTGATATTGAATAGGAATCCAATGGTCCAAATGGGAGAGAACATTCATCTGGAATGCGATAAAGAAATAAGAAAATAATGTTTAAAGATTTATTAAAGTAAAATGGGTAATTTTACCCTCAAAACTGGGTTGCACGGTTTTGCTTCATGGTTTTGGAAAACTTTGTGCCGACTTTGTGGCACCCATTCCTTAGGAAATTCACCTTGTATGGTTTTACCACATGATTATCCTAACCTTTCACAAACTATGTGATGAATAGTGTGAGAGTGATACCTTAGTGGAACTGACTGTGTGGGATAGGAACACATTTAGGGAAATTCATGTGCAGCTCGTCTACTTCACATCTTCTCACCTCCATAATTTTCATGGTTTTCTATTGGGGGCTTTAAGGTTTCAGATAAACTGTGTTCCCTTACTAGACCACCCAAACCATTGATTTTTAGGGCTTGACCCTCCCAAAACTCAATAAGACCTCTAAGGGGCCTCTCAAGCCTTTCCCCAACTCTAATAACAACACATTGAAGTGTTTAAACTCTCTAAATTACGTTCTGAATCATAATTCAAATAATATACCATCCACTAAACACAAAAAAATCAAATCCCTTTGGATTTTCATTTGGTTTAAAATCACATTTTATTACACTCTTGATAATCTATATCAACTATTAATTGATCTACACTAAACTGGGTGTGACATGAAATCCTTTGTATCTTTGATATGAAATCCACTTTACCATGTAACATTTTCTTCATATAAAATTCATAAATGAATTGTTCTTCTTCATGAATTACTCTTCAGCACATTATTTTCATGTAACATTATTGACTATTTATTGTCTATGTGGGAACTTCTTTTTGAACTCATTCCTCAAAAAACCTATTTTATTAAATACCTCATTGTACTTACTTACACAGATCACTTCTACAAACAAACCTCATAGACTAGCTTTTCCACATACTCCACTCCATTAAATCCCCCTTTCTTGAAACACTTTAAGAAATTCCATGTGATTTGAGAACTGTGTCACTTTGTATACATTTCTAATTTGATGGAAATATCATAGATGATCCATAGGGATAATTATTTAACTACCTAATGAAGTTATAAGGTGTTCTCATATAGAAAAATAATCTTGAAACCTCTATTAATCATGTAATTAGTATTATTCCCTTCATGAAATCCTTTTTATATACTACTCCACCTTTACGATATAGTGTACTATTATTTCCTACACATTTGTATTGAAATAATTGTCACACAACTGAAAACAATGTGGTCACTATGATCTTGATAAGTGGTCATTCTCATCTCCTTCATAATCACATACATAATATGAGAACACTATTTCTAAAAAATCCATTCATGATCAAAAACTCTCAATCAAAAAAACAAATTTTGTAAACTTCTTATGTGACTTCATGTACATCCTACAAAAAATATAAAATTTTCCAAATTTTAGTTCCAAAACCACTTTTCTAATATGGTTTTTTAATAAAAACACTATAAATTTGTCAGCAAAGTTTTTCAACAAACTCAAAAATCAAAAGTACACCAAAATTAAATCTCAGGGGAGTTTTTTCAAAAAAAAAATCCCCTTTGGATTTGTTGAAAATACTTCAAAACCACTTCATACGTTCGGTTGAAAAATAATTTTTCACTTTATTCATCAAACACAGTCTTCATCCTACAACTCTAGATAAATATCAAAGACTTAATCAATATGTAATATAAGTACACGTGAACCAATATCAGTATAAGGGACAATATTAGCATGCAAATATTATCTATGAATCACTTTATTCACTATAATAAATATTTAATGATACTATAGTTGATTCCACTCATTCAATTGTTCATATATCTTTTAAGGAAACATGATAACCCTTCCCTACTTGCATCACATACTCAAAATTCACTCCTTATATGATCTATCTTTATAAAAATAATATCTTCAATGTAATAATTTTATAAACAAATAACTCAACATATTTTCTCACTCTGATTCAACGTGTGACTTGATCCAACATTTGAAGATCTCTTTAATTTTTATGAACAATATTTCACCCTTTTTTCAATGAACCTAAATGTCAATCCTTAGTGGTCTGTAATAAGTAAAAGAATAAGTATTATTATATAGGTAAGAACATACCTTGGCTAGGGGTTATTGCACATCCAAACTTTCCAAGTGTGTGGATTCAAATAGACTCCAAGAGCTAGTTTATTCCTATTAAACACTTCTTTACATAAGGAATTTTTCATGATGTTCATGACATGAAGTTTTGTAGGCACATACTCTAATTTTACTAACCCATGCCCAAATTTTTAAATGATAAATTAATACTTTATTTTAATTTTCTATTTCCTTGATTGATGCACTATATTTTTCTAATGTTAATAGCACTTTTATTATCATAGTTAGTTCCAATGAAATACTTCACTTCAAATCTTATATATTTAAAATAATTCTTCATCCAAAATAATTGCATAAAATATTGAGTGCCTATAATATATTCAGTATCTTTAATTATTATTGAGATATAGTCTTGTTTCTTACTTATCCAAGAAATTAATAATCCACTGAGATAGAATACACTGCCTGATATTGAATTTCTATCATATGTTGAATTGGACCAATCATCATCTCAATACCCCAAAAATATTTCTGAGATATTTCATTTTACAAAAAAATGAAATACATTATATCTTTAATATAACATAGTATCCTTTATAATTTAATAAAGTTTCTTTATTTGGGATTAATTTGATATGGTTTCACCTAACACAGGGAAAATAGAATTTCATTTCTTGTCATTGTTATGTACAGTATGCTTGTATTGATCTACCTATATTCTATGAAATTGACCACTTTTTCAACATCATATCTTGAAAACATCATTTGGGTAGAAACCAGAGTTTTCATATCCTTGGAATATTATATTCTAAATATTTATATAAACTCCTTGTTGTTTTTATATTGAGAGATGAATATACCATTCCTTTCTCATAATACCTATAAACTATGTAGAAAATATCAATTTTATAATCATCAACATATTTAACTCAGACTTCATGAATTATACAAACCATTTCCATGGTGGTTTATTCAATAAATAAAATATTATTTCATCTATATATATTGGAAATATAATCCTTTTATCACTCTCACCTTTAACAAAATATTTTAATCAACCCCATCATGTTAGAAACCAAACTTCTTCAAGTATTGATTCAATCTTTAATACCATGATCTTGGTCCTTATTTTTTGTCCATAGAGTGAATTCATCAACAAGAAAACTTTATTATCATCTTCATGGACAAGAATAATATATGGATGTTAAATTTTATCATCTTATTCCAAGAATACATTAATAAATGTTAACTTTATATCCATCTAGAAAACCTTGAATTCCCTTCAAACTATTATGATTGAGAATAGTCCAATTTTCTTTATCCTTTCAATATGTGAAAACATTTCATCTACATTAATTACTTTCATATAGGAGTATCCCATTCACACTATTCGTTCATTTTTTTAACTAATCATGACATTTTTATTCAATTTGTTATGAAATACCTATTTGGTCATGATGAAGCTCTTTTTTTCATCCTCAAAACAATCTCTCAAGTCATATTCTTATTAATTTATTAAAACTATTCATTTATAAATTTGACCTAATTTTTATCCATATCATATTCTCTAAAAAACTTTTTATTTACATGAGATAATAAATCTATTTATTGTAGGTATTTCATTCTTCTCATATGCTCTGGGGATTTCTGCTCACCAATGATATTTTTCTCAGTAAATTCTACTAATCTCTTCAGTTTTTGTATAAATGTATGACTAACACAATCCATATCATCACCAATTAATTATTTAAAATTATCCTCATTCCCATGTGATCATCTTTATCTACTTGAATCTTCATTAATATCCTTCTAAATCCTCTCATTGTTTTGAATAATGTTTTACTCACTCTCTAGTATAGTGACATTATTTCTTTTAACAACATTTCCTTGCTTCTTATTGAATAATTTATATGCTTTTATTTTTCCTAAGTATCCAAGTAAAAAAATTGAATCTCCACATGATTCAAATATTTTTTGTTTCTTATTATTGAGAATGAAACACTTACTTCTAAATATTCAAAATTATTTCATCATTAGATTATTTATATACAAAATTTCATATAGAGTCTTTTATTGTCACGAACTGAATCTGGTCGCCATCAAACTGGCACCAAATACAGCTCATGGAAAGGATCTAAGGGCATTCCCTATCCCCACTGGCTGGCACAACTGCCGGGGTATCATAAAAATTTATTTGGGAATTATTTACCCGAGTTTGGATTCATAAAATAACCAAAAACAAACAACAAACCAAATATGAAAACTTATTCCAAACAAGACTTAATAAAAATTCAGAACTGAGTATATGGGTGTAAACAAGACACAATAGGTACAAAGGTGTATAAAAGTAGCAGAAAAAAATATCCCATGAGACTCCACAAAACAAGGGTTCATCACCCATGAGCCATCTCCACAACACTGCACCGTTGAGAGAAACTATCAACCCGAACCGCCATCGCCCAAGTCCTTGCCTTTGTCTGTGTCAAACATGATCAAGTCTACTTATACCCAAAGGTGTAAGTAGGGTGTGAGAATAATACAAACAGGATATCACCCAATGATTCCAAGTGATATTCATTATAAAATAAATGTCTTGGAAGAGTTATAAACAGAAAATGGTTGTATTTATTTCTAAAAGTGAAACTTTGAAATGAAAATAAATTTAAATGCAGATAACTTTAAAGAATGAGTGCATTTTAATAAAACAAGAAAGCTACTGGTTTTCACATCCCAAAATACCATAAGTCAAGGATAAATTCCTAAAAGTCCATGAGCACCAAGCATAAGAACACCCCTAGGTACTAGTTAGTTGTGATCCCCAAGTACCTCATACCTCGGTGAAAGTAACCATAATAAAATTTGTTCTCATGCATGAGCCACTAGTAGGGAGAATTCTCATAACCTATTGGTCTTCAATCATCTTCATTATAGTTTTTTTATTGTTATCCATGTCAAAATTTCTAAGTGAACCATGGTTAAAACCCCTCCGTTCACTAGCGTACTAGTACACATTAGCCCACCTAGTTACCCGGGCTTCCCCTCTTGTGATCAAAAAGTTTCCTCATGTTATGAAAATATATTTTAACATATAATCATGAGTTCTGGTCACACACATTTCAAATAGTATCACACATTCTTTTCACCTTTTATATAACCAAATAAACCACTTATAATTTCCATAGAACAATTTCAAGAAAAGTAACCAAACTTTTCCCATAAAATTTATCTAAAATCCCATTTTTAAAACACAATGGAAACCAATATTATATGAAACTAGAAATTTCAGCATCAAAATATTTTTATAAATCTATTCCATGACTTATAAAACAACTCAAAAAGGCACAACATAGTTTGCACATGTAAAACACCCATTTTTTCACAAAATTGGAACTTAAAAATCATCCGCTTTGAAAATTCTAACCAAATCAATTTTCGCAGTAAAAAAATGAAAGATGAACATAAAGGAAAAAATACATCAATCCAACTCATCCTAAAATACCTACATATGGAATCACCTACCAAAAGAGTCAAAACCCCCAAATCCTTGTGTGTCACTTCAACCGCACCTTCGCCGCACCACAAGGGAGTAAGATTGAACCTAAAACTAGAGTATTGGACCAAGAAACTCAAAAATAAAACCCTATTTACTAATCCCTATCTTATGGAAATTTGTGGATTCAATAAAAAAAGAAGAAACCCTAAGAAAAATGGAGGAGGAAGGAAGGGAACCAACTTACTTGAGAAATCTGGACGTTTTTTGGAGCTTGAGATGTTAGGCCCTAATTAGATATTAATATGAGCTCCAAATAGGGTAAAACTAATATGGGGGTGTGTCTAGGTTTATTGGGAACATGTTATAGGTGGAATAACCGAAAAAGAATAAAAAATGAATATTTTATGAAAGAATTAGAAAAACCAATTAAAATTGGAAATGGGATTTCGGGTTGGCCCAATACCTAATTTGATCACCCAAATACAAGATGTTAATGACTTTTTAAGGGAACAAAATTTCTTTGGTGGTTTTAATATTAAAATTAAGATCATTTTGGAAGTTTAATGGGTGAAAATGGTTGAAAAACTAATGAGTTATTAAATAAACAAAATTTATGTTCAAAACTGGAAATGGGCTCTCGGGTTGGCCCAAATTTTGAAAACCCACCATTTCCTTCAAAAATGCATGAAAAAACCCCAAAACAAAGAAAGAATGTAAATTAAATTAAAAATAACTTTAAAATATTTCATTTATGTGACATTTATTATCTTTAATTGAACAAGTCTTTGTTATAGATATAAATTTATATCTTAACTACTTCCTTCAAAAAATTATCTAGGAGGTAATTCTCAATAAGCATACTTATGTACATGTTGTTTATGATCTATTTTCTCATCTCAACCACACCATTCTTTGAGGTGTTCTCAATACTAATACTTGGTGCCTTATCCCAATTTTTCAATATAATCTTCATACTTTCTATTAGTAAAATCCATGCCATTATCAATTCAAAATTTTATAATTTTCTATCCAAGTATATTGTCATCCTTCCTTCACTGGGTAATGAAACTAAAAACCTTAAATATGTGAGAGATATACACTATCCATACCATACTACTATAATAATTAATGAAAATAATCTAATATCTCTTCCCATAAATACATCTTGGTGATATTTTTCCGCACACATCAATATGCACCAACTCATAAACCCTTGTTGAATTCTACTCTTTTACCCTGTGTTTATTTTAAATAATCTTCTATTTTTTAAAAACATCACATGTGCATGTAGGATCACATGATAGTTTAAAAATATATCAAGCTCCATCATTTTATTCGTGATCTTCTAAGGATTTTTTCCTCAAATAGAGAATTCATTTCTTCTTCAATCTATTTTTTTCTTTCAGGTATGGAAATCAAATAGCCTCTTCTCCATATAAATGATAGAGATTTCACTTCAAGAACTTACCATGAATAAAAATGCACCCCCCCCCCCCCTTACCTAGATTATTTAGGAGTTCTTAATAAATTTTATTGCATTCCCAAAGTCACAAAATTGAATAACACTTAAAATATTGTGACTGAGACCTTTAACCTCCAAGGCATCTATGCATCTGATATATTTTCCACCAAAATTGGATTTTTCAATGACAATAATCATTAGGTATTCGTCATTACTAAATATGTTGAAATGTTCTTTTTCATACTCGATTATTTTGATAATATCCTTATTTATTATCATTTGAGAAGTACATATTCAATCAAGGATTCATACACTAACAAAATTTGATTCTTTTAGAAAAATATTTATAACTAATTTCATCTCACCTATTTTTTATCTGTGTCTTCAACTTCAACCTTAATATTGATTCTCATGATTTATATTCTTCAAAATATGATGGATCAACTTTATCTTAAAAATATATAAATCTATTTTTCAATTTCATTTGACTTGATTATTCATTGATATGCTACATACATCTATTTTGGGTCTTCTTTAGCACAGTACTCTTCATTTTCTATGAGAAATACCTAACCATGTTCCAAAACCATCTATTCTATAAATAGTGACCATTAAAGGCATGCTTTGAAAATTTAAATATTTTAAGCTATATTTATTTATCTTATACCCTTTGGTACCATTTAGATATGGATTAAAAATAGTGAAAATGTCCCATATTTCTGCAATAATAAAACTTGATAAAAGTTGTATTATTTTGATTCCTTGCAACAATACCATTTTTCTCTTAGGTTATCTAAATATTATAATTCTTCATTATACCCAAATCAACCTTCAAGTTTATAGTGGGTATGTGTGTCCTAGTGTAAACCACCACTGCTTCCTATTTATGATCAAGACCAATACAATTTTTTTTCTTTTTCTTCACTTGACAATACTTTAATTTTTTATTGTAACTCTATGCTCCTATTTTACATTTTCTATCTCATATTTGATTTATTTTAATTATGTTATACCAGGATTCAAGTACCTCTCTTAATATTCTATTATTCATCAAAGTTTTAAAACTTCTTCCTTAATCTATTTGATAATATTGATCTATTTTTTTATGATGTTATCCAAACCACTAGTATCCCTGATCTATTATTTAATATTTATCTTACACTCAAAAAAATTCTCTAATTTTTTTTTCTTTTCATATTTAATATTTTCAATTTCTTTCTTTAGATCATAATTCTACTCTTCTTTCTATCATATATATAGTTTTTTATCCTAAATCACTCTATTTAATATATTCATTTTATCTCTCCAAACATCTATCTCTTCAAGAGAACCGTCTAATCCTTCTTGGATATCAACTATCCATTCCACTTCTATTTCATCATCATTACTCTCTTCACTTATCTGATAACTTCCTATAAAATCTACTAAATCAACTTCTTTATGGTCTTTATAGTCTAAAATTTCAACTGCATAGGCTTCTTATAAACCATTATCTTCCTGTGAAATCATGTTATTCTTATTGAATATGTTTAAACTCATAATTATCTGACCTTTCACAATGGTTAAATATTTATTCATGGTAACTTCATCATCTACATCATTATCTTTAATCTTCTTGGGAGATTTTATTATAAGGTTCCCAACCTTTCCATATATAAAGAATGTGAGTGGAGGTTTCCCTTTAAACTTTCCTCTTCCTCTTTTCATATTAGAGTAAAGGGAAAAAATGAATTCATTATCCACTTATTGTTCATGGTCATCCTCCATAGTAAGATTATTAAAAGACTTTAATGCCACCTCCTTTTATTTCCTATTTTTTTGCCTATTTATCATTATTATTCATCTTGTATATGATCAGATTGTTGTGAAGACTATCCAAATTTAGCACCTTTGTATCATTATCCTAATGTAAAAAGAATTTTGGATTGAATAGGGGTTGAAACCTCTATAGGATAAATGTGATAATATTTACATCATTGAGGGTTTCTCTAAGATCATGCATCTTCTCTATAATCACATTAACCTAATTGATGAATCCATTAATAGATTCATTTGGGTGTATATTTAAATCTTCATAATTGTACTATGGAACCTTATATTTAGCTTCTTGTATATTTTAATCTCCTTCATATATATTCACCAATATTTACCATATGGCATGTGTGGATTCACATTACATCACTTTAATGTATATTATGCTTAATAAAGCACTTCCTAATGCATTGAGACACCAGCCATCAGCATCTAATTATTTATGGTCTCATTTTTATAATTCCCTACTATCTATACTAACTTAAATTATATACATTTTAGTTTTTAACACATCCATGCCAAAAGAATAGAAATTTTACAGCATTCAATTCTTTCATATCTAAAAGGTTTTTTCTTAGAAGATTGGGATACCTTTCTAATTAACTTCTTTCATTACTTCCACTGAGATAGAATCATTAACATTAAAATTTAGTTATTATTCCAATTGTTGTACCTACTAGGTTAAATACCATGATAGGAGGTAAATCATGGAATTTGAGGTTAAAATATCCACTTTTTAATCTTATTTCATCATTAAAAACTCTATTATCTCTTCCCATAAAAAATATATATATAACAAAATAAAATAATACAAGAGATATAGAAATTTTTACTTGGTTCACCATAACTAGGATATTCCAAGGAGTATATAAAGGAAATGTGAAAATGTAACAGAACCACTAAAGAGTGTTTCAGTTACAATTTTTAGAGTAGGTTGACTGTCTCTCCTAACTTACAACCATACACACTTGAGAACTCACTATCCTCTCAACTAAAGTGAACACACTACCCCTATAGAAGATTATATTGATGATATTTATAAACTATGAATTTATACACACTAAAATAGTTTTGAAATAAAGATCTTTTTTCATCTATGAGATGAAATCCACTTTACTAAATAACATTTTCTTTGTATAAAATTCATTCATAGACTGTTCTTTTTCACGAACTTCTCTTTCATGTACTTTCCTCATGGAGAATTGTTCAATGAGTACTATCTATGTAGGATATCCTTCATGAATTATTGCCTTGGTAAACCACATAATGAAATACCTTAGTGTATTTCCTTACATAGATCACTATCACATACACACCACATGAATTGGATTCTCCATGTACTCCTATCTATGAACTCCCCATTTGTGGAAACACTTCATGAACTATCATGTACTTCATAAACAACTTCACTTCATGGAAACTATACTTTTTAAAATCCCTTATAGCTTTTAAAAAAAATATTGATGATCCTATAATATAATTTTATCTCTACTGGGAGTCCTTATATAGGATAAGAAAACCTAAAAAATCAGTAATTGTGAAATTATCATTCAGTCCTTTGTGAAATTCATTGCATGTACTAATCCACCTTTGTGGTATTGCATAAAATTCAATCCTATGAATTATGAATGAAATCACCATTGGATAACCACAAAAAAAAGGTCCCCAGGAGTTTCATATATAGTCATGTATGCTACCTTCGTGGTCACATACATATTATGTAAACATTACTTCCACAAACTTTCTTGGTGATCATTAACTCGCTATGTAAAAATGACTATTGTGAACTTCTTATGAGGATCCATGTACTTCCTACATAGAAATCCATACTTTTCCTAATTTTAGAACAATTCCTAAAAAACTTGAAATGATTCTAGAACTAATTTTTTAACCTTCTTTTTCAAAAACACAATAGAACTTTGTAAACTAGATTTTTCAAAAAACACAAAAACCCAAAGAACACCGAAATAATCACTTTTAGGATTTTTTTCCCAATAGTTATTCATTTAGAATAATTATTCCATTTATATAATATTCAACATCATTAGATTAATGTCATCACCATAATATCTATTTGATATAATTTTTAATCATATACCAATCATAAAAATAAAAATCATGGTAGACTCATAATAATATATTTATATAGATAATAATATTAATTCCCCTACCTTGATTCCTTAATGAACAAAAAATATATAATCCTATTATATTCACCATTGATCATTCATCTATAATCCATTATTTATTTTAATATTTCTATGATAATCCATGATACAATGATATCCAATGTTTCTTTACCCAATATAATGGAGAGAATGATAGAACATCAAAGAAATGATCATGATGTAAAAACTGGATCCAAATATTCAATCCTCTAATAATAATATAATGAATTTCAATTACACTATCACCCAAAATTTATAGAAAATCCCCAAAACCTCAAAAAAATTCCAAAATTACACTTATTGGTTAACATCACATCCTAAATCTAATGGTGTGCCCAAGATATCATTTTAGGACTATAAAAATGATTATTTTTCCCTTCTTAATTAAAAAAACACAAAATTTCACAAGATCTAAAACTTTTAATTTTTGGGTCTATAAATTACACATCCCTTTTAAAACATATCATCCTAAAAAATCTTTAACAATGATCATAAATGGAAAAAACAAAATAAATAATTCCATTCATAATTTATCATTATAATGAAATTTCACATTAATCAGAGTAATAATAATTCAAAAAATCAGAATATTCTACATGCATATGTGATTCCCACTCCTAGTTGTTTTTCTCTGCACAACTATGATTACAAATAAGTTTTATTAAAGGAATTACTCATTTATATAGAACCTTCTTTATATGATATTATATTTACAATATATACTCAATAAAATAATATCCACATAAATATTTACATCAATCAAATTAATCCCTTGAAAAGGATCATGATAATACTTATGAATTTGGGACAAATAGAACATGTTGTGAATCCTTTATAAATATGGAAGAAATGCCAACCAATAATCTACCTATCCCAATTTCTCTAATATAACAAATAGGTCTATAAATCAAGGTAATATATTGGTTCACTTTTAAATGCTTCTCTTACCATGCCAATGAAAAACTTAAAAGAATATATGATCCTTAACAGAAAATTACAATAACCTCACCCTATAATCCAAATAGGATTTTTATCTACCCTGAGAAGTAACTATGAAATACCAAATAACATGAACACTCACTATCATATCTTAAACCATCTCTGGACCAACTATAGTCGCATCGGCAACATCAACCTAACACAGATAAAAATGACATATCGTGTAATGGCCCGGGTTTTAGGGGTCCATTACATTGTGAAAATCTCATTTTGGGTTTTTTTTTGGTCTGGGAATCTCGGTGAAGTTTGGCGTAACAACAGGCCTACCGGTAGCTCGGTCTACCGGTAGCCGCAGCCTACCGGTAGCTCTGTCTACCAGTAGCTTGATCTACTGGTAGCTACAGCCTACCGATAGCTCGGTCTACCGGTAGCTCATTCTACCTGTAGCTCTCAGCTACCGGTAGCTGTCAGCCACCGATGGTTCTCAGCTACCGGTGGCTCTCGCCTACCCCCACGGGGTCTTTCCAATAGCGCTCCTTTTGTGAAAATAGGGTTTTAAAATCGTTTTAAAATCCCAGTAACGCCCTAAATGTTTTAATTAAATATTTAATGAATTAATCTGGTGTGTGTGTCGGTTTAAACCACTCGACCCTTTAAGGACGTGTGGGGCCGCGTGGTCAACCCACGACCTCACGCCTTATGCGGTTTCGCATTCTAATCTCAACCGTCCCCGGCCTTATAAACAAAAGGGTTTGCCGTAGGGTTCTTTTCTTGTTCACCCTGTGCTAGAGTACCCTTCGTTCAAATGAGCCACTTTTCATTTAGCCGAGCCGCATCGCTATCCGTGAATTTCCACGCCCAGGCTCAACATCAATCGTTGATCAACAAGTAGGGAATTTCTCCTCGTCTCTCACTTTTGTGTATCATGTGGGGTGGGCATGCTTTTGTTTCTGTAGAATTGGATAAAACCGAACCTTAATGAAGATAATGAATGAACTCTAATGAAGGGGGAGGGTTGTGATCGATGATGCTTCTTTGGTTTATAATCCTCCATAATTTTTATGATTCCTAAATTGTGCGGGCTTATGCCTTCTAAATATCATGGTCGTTGGTGGTCTTTCTGTGTGAACTAATGAACCCTTGCATTTGGTGAAGTTTAATGGATTGTTTTGTGGTTGTTAACCCTTACTGTGAAAAGTAAATTGGTTAATCACATACACCTAGCTAAATAAATTGAAAGCACCAGGATCAACCCTTCTGTGATAACCCCTGGTTAAAGCACACGGAAATTGAAATCATGGAGTGTTTTAAATCTTATAAATCTGAAAATACTGACATGGACCTGCTTTGTGTTGGTGGTAGTGGTTGGTTGTTTTCTTTTACGGGCCGATTACTGGAGATATGGGAGGGGATGGGATCCCCTGTTTTTATACTCTCGGTGGTTATGAAATTGGGGATGGGATCCCCTGTTGTTATGGATTCGGTGGTTGTGAGTTTTAAGACCGGGTGGTTACATTGTTTGTATTACGAATTGGGGTGGGATCCTCTGTTGTTGAGAAACCCTTTTTGGCTCTTGGATTTCGGACACAGGGCAGTGTCTCGGGGTTATCTTTGGTTCCAGTACTTTGAGGGATCTCACTTATCCCTTTATTGTTGTGACTTTACAGGAGAACCAGGTGTGAATACTTAAATTAACGTTTGGCTAGTTTCTTTTCCTTGGTTATGCTTATGGTGTTAGTTACCCAAGTAGGTTCAGAACTTAATTAAACATCATTACTGGTCATGAAAATGAATGGGACAAATGGGTTTGGTTGGTGAGAGTTGTGACTCAGACTTGAGTGTTGTTGTGTTCTTTATATTGGCTGAAGAAAAACCTAAACTTGGGAGAGTGCTTGTTACCTATATATATATACTTGTAGCTTTGTGTTTCTTATTCGCGCCCCACCCAAGTTGAGCACTTAGTGCCCAACACCACCATTTCATGGGGGAGGGTTTTTTTCCCAACACTATTATTAGTGGCTAGTTATTAGCTCCTTTTCTGCTCCCTTTCCCAAATAGACCAAGTATTTTCAGGCAGGATGTGATGTCCTAAGGTCCATTATTATCCCAAGAACCTTCGGGTGGGGTGGTGAGGTGGTTATGGCCCAGGTGTGTGCAGGAAGGTAGTTTCCCATGTATCTTCGGGATGAGGCACAGGTGTCTTTGGGCGTGGTAGTGAATCTTCTAGCCCAGGTGTCTTCGGGCGTGGTGGTGGTTATTCTAGCCTAGGTGTTTTTAGGCGTGGTTACGTGTGACAGTTGTGTCCCAGGAGTTTGCGGACGCGATTCAACAGTGGGACTGCGGTGATAATTGCGGGATTGGTTTGATGCGTAGGATGTCTCAATAACCATTGGAAAAGTGGTGTGGGGTACCCAAACATCAATGTGCTCTTATTGTATATATTAATTTACTTGCGTTATTTGGGGAGTGTGCCTTGGTGAGGCTTGGGTGGATAGTTTACCTTGTTAGGTGTTTGGTTTACTCTTTTTCTCACGGGACTTTAGTACGTTCCCCCACTTGTGCATTAGAGTCTTTGGTTTTCCCTACTTGGTGTACTTTTATGCTCACCCTACGTATATAAAACTTCTATCAGGATTCTAGAAGGACTTTGGGGATCACGTAGGACCTTACTAGCTTGGACCTTTGGGGCAGTTGTAGTTGTTGTTTTTCCTTCTTTGGTACTTACCCTTGTAGTCACTTTTTCACTTTGTGGCTTTTACTTTTGGAACATGCATGTGGGAATGGTTTACTTTTGGCTTTACTTTTCCTTTAGTTTTGGTGTTGTTGGGTTTCATCATCTTATCTCCCGATCCTATAAAACAAAAAGGGTAATGCCTTCCATTTGTGTGTAATTTCCATACCCTTGGTGCTAGTCTCCACTCCGGGACCTATAGAAGGTGGGTTTCGGGGCTCATTATCTCTCCTTCAACTTAAAGAAGGATGGGTTTGGCAATCTACTAACCCTTCCCTTCTTTTGGTGAAGCCGGGTCATGACAGAATGGTATCATAGGATGATGGTTGAGAGATAGGATGGAGTCTGGAGTAAGGCATAGTGAGGATTGCATGGGATGGTAGGGAAAGAGTGTTGGGTGACCTTGGTGAATGAATTAGGCTAAGGAAGACCGGCTAGGACACGGGATTTTAGGGTCCCTCGTGATATGATGCAAGGACTCTGGACCTACCGAACAACCAAGTGAGGCCACGCTGATTGCAGGGTAGAGATACCCTAGGAAAGGTACATGCATCATAATGAATTGTGTTCTCTTGTTTCTGGGGTGTTTTGGGAATTAAGAATAAATTAAATGTTTAATAAGTTTTAAAGAACAGTATTCTACACTACTTGGGCTTAGGCATTCCTCATTTACCTTGCAGTTATGGAACCTGGAAGGCGACCATGTGTGGTACAGACGATCGAGGCCCCAAAGACTACCTTGGCTGATCGATAGAGAGCTGATCAAGAGAAGGAGGAAGACCCGTGGTAGAAGACACTTCGGGCCTTCCAGCGATAGACCCTCGAGAAGTATGAGGGCAGCACCTCTGACATGAAGACATAGAGATGGCTAGCGAAGCCGGTGATAGCCTTCGGCTTGATATGGGCTCCAAACGAGTACTGAGTTCCTCTGGCCATCAGCTAGATGCGGGGAGCGGCACGTCAGTGGTGGATGCTTTACCTGGGGGAGAGGAGAGAGGCTGAGGTGGCATGGGCTGATTTCGAGAAGGAGTTCTGGGCAGATTTCCTCTCTTCGACGATGAAGTCGGCCCAGTACCGACAAAAGTCGTATGCTGATACCAGGAGGAGGCCCTTGGAGTTTGAGGTTGGAGACCACGTGTTCTTGAAGGTCTCCCCTCAGCGTGGACAACAGAGTTTCGGTAAGGGGAGTAAACTTTCTCACAGGTTCATCAGGCCCTTCGAAGTGTTGTGGCGGGTCGGCGAAGTGGCTTATCAGCTAGCGTTACCACCGCCGCTACTAAGAATACATGATGTCTTCCATGTGTCCTAGCTCCGTCGGTATCTTCAAGATGATTCACACGTCCTTGATTAGGGTGAGCTGGACATCGAGGATGACGTGACTTTTATAGAGAGACTAGTGATGATCGAGGATCGCAAGGAGAAGGTGCTTCATGGGCGAACCATTCCCTTGGTTCGTGTGTTGTGGAGACATGGTGGGCTCGAGGAGAGTACGTGCGAGAGGGAAGAACAGATATGTACCTAGTACCTAGAGTTGTTTTGAGTTTTGTTCTTTTTTGTACCTGTTGTGGTAGAACGTTTTGTCTTTTTGGCTATGAAATGTACTGGTTTTCTTTCCTCTGAATGTGTGTGAAAATCCCTGGCTATGGGGGAGGAGAGAACCTGACCCCAAATCAAGACGCATCAAGGTGGATGCGATTAAACCCATGTGGGTGAGTCAGTGTCGCCTGAAGTGGATAATAACTTGACATAGGGAAAGAGACTCCCCAACCCCCACATTCCTGGGCAGTTTGACATGATATGTTGCTTGGTTCTTGACAGAAGGGCGTTTTTAGTTAACATGAGGTTCACTCCTAAGAGGTATCTTTCGAGGTGGTTGTTCGGACCCTCTCTTTCCTTCTGGGTTGTTTTGATTCTCGAGGACAAGAATTTTTTAAGAGGTATCTGATGTAATGGCCCGGGTTTTAGCGGTCCATTACTTTGTGAAAATATCATGTTGGGTTTTTTTTGGTTTGGGAATCTTGGTGAAGTTTGGCGTAATAGCAGGCCTATCGGTAGCTTGGTCTGCCGGTAGCTCGGTCTACCGGTAGCTATAGATACCGGTAGCTCTGCCTATCGGTATCTCGGTCTACCAGTAGCTGCAGCCTACTAGTAGCTGTAGCCTACCGGTAGCTTGGTCTACCGGTAACTGTAGCCTACTGGTGGATCCCGCCTACCCCCACAGGCTCTTTCCAGTAGAGATCCTTTTTGCGAAAATAGGATTTTAAAATCATTTTAAAAGCCTGGTAATTCCCTAAATGTTTTAATTAAATATTTAATGAATTGATCTGGTGTGTGCGTCGGTTTAAACAGCCCGACCCTTTAATGACGTGTGGGGCCGTGTGGTCAACCCACGACCCCGAGTCTTACGCGGTTTTTCATTCTAATCTCAACCGTCCTCATCCTTATAAACAAAAGGGTTTTCCATAGGGTTCTTTTCTCGTTCACCCTGCACTAGAGTACCCTTTTTTCAGACGAGCCTATTTTCGTTCAGCCAAGCCGCATCGCTATCCGTGAAGTTCCGCGCCCAGGATCAGCATCGATCGTTGATCAACAAGTAGGGAATTTCTCCTCGTCTCTCACTTCTGTGTATCATACAGGGTGGGCATGCTTTTGTTTCTGTAGAATTGGATAAAACCAAACCTTAATGAAGATAATGAATGAACTCTAATGAAGGGGGAGGGTTGTGATCGATGATGCTGCTTTGTTTTATAATCTTCCATAATTTTTATGATTCCTAAATTGTGTGGGATTACACCTTCTAAAAATCATGGTAGTTGGTGGTCTTTCTGTGTGCACTAACGAACCCTTGCATCTGGTGATGTTTAATGGATTGTTTTGTGGTTGTGAACCCTTACTGTGAAAAGTAAATTGGTTAATCACGTACACCCAGCTAAATAAATTAAAACCACCAGGATCAACCCTTTGGTGATAACCCCCGGTTAAAGCACACGGAAATTGAAATCATGGAGTGTGCTAAATCTTATAAATCTTAAAATACCAACATGGCCTTGCTTTGTGTTGGTGGTAGTGGTTGGTTGTTTTCTTTTACGGGCCGATTTCTAGAGATGTGGGAGGGGATGGGATCCCCTGTTTTTATACTCTTGGTGGTTATGAAATTGGGGATGGGATCCCCTTCTATTATGGATTCAGTGGTTGTGGGTTTTAAGACCAGGTGGTTACGTTGTTTGTATCACGAATTGGGGTGGGATCCTCTGTTGTTGAGAAACCCTTTTTTTCTCCTGAATGTCGGACATGGGGCAGTGTCTCGGGGTTGTCTTTGGTTCCAGTACTTTGAGGGATCTCACTTATCCCTTTGTTATTGTGACTTTACAAGAGAACTGGGTGTGAATACTTAAATTGACGTTTGGCTAGTTTATTTTCCTTGGTTATGCTTATGGTGTTAGTTACCCAAGTTGGTGCGGAACTTAATTAAACATCATTACTAAACATGAAAATGAATGGGACAAATGGGTTTGGTTGGCGAGAGTTGTGACTCGGACTTGAGTGTTGTTGTGTTATTTAGATTGGCTGAAGAAAAACCTAAACTTGGGAGAGTTATTGTTACCTATATATATATACTTGTAGTTGTGTGTTTCTTATTCGCGCCCCACCCAAGTTGAGCACTTAGTGCTGAACACCCCCATTTCATGGGGGAGGGTGTTTTTCCCAACACTATTATTAGTGGTTGGTTATTAGCTCCTTTTCTAATCCCTTTCCCGAATAGCCCAAGTATCTTTGGGCAGACTGTGATGGCTTGAGGTCCATTATTAGCCCAAGCACCTTCGGGTGGGGTGGTGCGGTGGTTATGGCCCAGGTGTGTGTGGGAAGGTAGTTTCCCAAGTATCTTCAGGATGAGGCCTAGGTGTATTCGGGCGTGGCAATGGATCTTCTAGCCCAGGTGTCTTCGGGCGTGGTGGTGGTTGTTCTGGCCTAGGTGTTTGCAGGCATGGTTACGTGTGACAGTTGTAGCCCAGGTGTTTGCAGGCGGGATTCGGCAGTGGTACTGCGGTGAGAATGGAGGGATTGGTTCGATGCGTAGGATGTCTCAATAACCAGTGGGAAAGTGGCGCGGGGTACCCAAACATCGATGTTCTCTTATTATATATATTACTTGACTTGCGTTATTTGGTGAGTGTGCCTTGGTGAGGATTGGGTGGATAGTTTACCTTGTTAGGAGTTTGGTTTACTCTTTTTCTCATGGGACTTTAGTACGTTCCCCCACTTGTGCACGAGAGTCTTTGGTTTTCTCTACTGAGTGTACTTGTATGCTCACCCTACGCATATAAAACTCCTTTCAGGATTCCAGGAGGACTTTGGGGATCACGCAGGACCTTACTAGATTGGACCTTTAGGGTAGTTGCAGTTGTTGTTTTCCCTTCTTTGGTACTTACCCTTGTAGTCACTTTTTCACTTTGTGGATTTTACTTTTGGAACATGCATGTGGGAATGGTTTACTTTTGGATTTACTTTTCTTTTAGTTTTGGTGTTGTTGGGTTTCATCATATTATCTCCCGATCCTATAAAACAAAAAGGGTAATTCCTTCCATTTGTGTGTAATTTCTGTACCCTTGGTGCTATTTGCCACTCCGGGACCAATAGAAGGCGGGTTTCGGGGGTCATTATCTCTCCTTCAACTTAAAGAAGGAAGGTCTTGGCAACCTGCTAACCCTTCCCTCCTTTTGGTGAAGGCGGTTCATGACATATCGCCTATACAAAGCCTTATAATGTGCTATAGAAATAGTAAACTGATAATTTTTATTATAATAAAACCACTCCAATTGTAAATGATCTTCACATGGTCATACAAAATCAAATATACACACCCTTGATATATCCTCTTATGTCTAAATCATCCACTCACTTTAAAAATTAGACTTTGGTGAAATATTGTGTTAGGGAACAATTGGGTACCAAAGGCATTCTATAATCCCCTATAAATTCATATGTACATTGAGCATCATGATCAGATATTATCATCCATGAAACTCCCTAAATAATTACCACATCCACCACATAACAGTTTTTCAAACTATCAATTATGATTAATTCTATAATCAGTGATAAATAATATGATTTAATCAATTTATCCATGAAAGCCAAAATAGAATCAATCACTTTCAAGGTTCAAGGAAATGCCATAATAGAATCCATAAAAAATATATTCCCACTTATAATAATGAATATATAAGTGATTAAAAAATACCTTCATAACATGATTATTCACTTTTACTTACTAACATACAATACATCAAGAAACAAACTCATCTAAAAACTTCTTTATCTCAAGCCACCAAAACTTCCTCCTCAAAGAATTATTCATCCTTTTGATACTAGTATATAACCTCAAATATTAAAAATGAAACTTATGAAAAACCACTTCCATCAAACTCTAAGGGATAAATAATTTCCCATAGAATAACATCTAATATTCCTCATCCTCAATACAACTATCAATAGTATCACCATTCATAATTTTATCTCTCAAAACTTCCACCTCAGAGTCTCCCAACTAACACTCCTATACTTTTTACACCAATGAATATGTCACCATAATTTAATAAATACATGATAACTTATCAATATCCTCAAATAAAATCTTAATATATACCAATAACACTATCTCTTTTTATTCCTTGCTTATCTACTAATAAGCATCACAGTAAGTCTTTCGAATCAAGGCATCTGCCACCACATCACCCTTCTAAGGTATATATATGATCTAAAAGACATAGTAATAGAGAAATTTCACCCTTATTCTATTTTATAAACTCAAATCCTTGTGATAAAATATATATCTCAATCTCTTATGGTATATATAAACCATAAAGTGTTACCCAAGAAAAATAATGCCTTGAAAGATTAAGTAAAAAAACCATAACTGCAAGCTCCAAATCATGGGTAGAATAGTTATATTTATGAATATGTAACTATGTATAACCATATGAAATTATCATTCTCTTATACATCAATACATATAAAAATATAAAATGAGATGTTTCATAATATACCTTATAAATAATATCTATATCATTCAATCAATGAAATAGATCACTCATCAATTTATAATTTAAAATTTAAAAATAATCTAGTCACTCCATCATATAAGATTAATTATTCACTTTCCTAGTCAAATCTAATAATAGAGTCCCAATATGAGAAAACCTGGTTATGAACCTCTTATAATAACTATCTATGTATAGGAATATTTGTACTTAAAAAACCACACTTTTGATAGATTCTATCCAACGATTACCTCAATTATAACTGGGACCATTATCGCACCATGCATTGAAATAACATGACCTAGAAAATACACCTCACATTTATAGAATCTAAATTTATACATCTTCTAAAAAAACTTTTTTTCCTTGAGAATTCCTTTAGAAATTCCTACATCGACCTAAGATCCCCAGTGTGAGCTTACCTTATCTTAAATAAACTAAAGTATCATTTATAAATAATAATATAAAATCATCAAGATACAGATATAACACACTATTTATAAGCCTCATAAACATAGTAAATAAATTTATAACTCTAAACAAAATCACCAAAAACTAAAAATTTCTATATCAATATCAAAAATCCAAATTAGGGATTTATTCTTCATTAACCCTCATCTAGTGATTTCCATATTATAAATCAATCTTGTAAAACCAACTCACCCCATATAAGTATTAAAATAAATCATCTATCATATGAAGTTGATAGAGATTATCCATTATCACTTTATCTAACCACTGATAATTTATACACAATCTCAATCTCTCATCCACCATATTTTAGAAAATCACTAAAGTTGTTATTTCATATCCATGTAGAGGCCGTGTGTGTGTGTGAATACAAATATGAAACTATAGTTTAATAAAATGTAGTGGAACCTTATATTTTATATAAATATATGATTTTTTATGAATTTTTTTTAATAAATTAAATTTATTGTATATTTTATGTTACAGGAGACACTGAGTTTTAACAAACTGTGATATATTATTAACATTATTATTTAAATGATATCATTATAACCTAGCCATTAAACATAAAAATATTAATATTACCAAATAATTTATAAATATTAAGTATAAGGTTTTTATATAAATAAGTTATATTCATAAAATATTACTTAATTGTTAGAAAAGTCTTTATATGTTTCAAAAATACTATTTTCTCAAAAAAACTATTTTTTTTATTTATTATTTCTTTTTGTGAACAATAATAAAATTAAGTTTTCAAACTTTTAAAAAAATAATTTTATAAAATAAAATTTATTTTTTAAATCATTATTTCAAATTTATCTTGGGATGATGTTTTGGTATTTTTCTGAAAAGATAAGTTTTTCATTGAATAGTGAAAAATACTGGTTTTTATTGAAAACTTCCTTTTTATTTAAAGAATTTATAAGGTTATTTTTTATTTTTAAATGGGTTTAAAAGTAAAATTATTTAATTTATATACCAATTTATCTAATTTATTTTATTATAATCATTTTAATATTGAATTTTTATATAAAAAACGTTTTAAACTTTTGAACATTTTCTCTTTGGAAAACAAATTTCTCATCACGTCTGTGGGATTAATTTAAAATTAAATTTTTATACTTATATGAATGGAATTAGGAAAAAATTAATTCCATATTTGGAATAATAATACTTTATATTATCTAATAAGTTCAAATTTATTTTTTACCCAAATGAATAGTAAAACATTAAAAATTTTTACCGCAGTTAAGGAAAAAATGGTTTTACCAATGGTTAAACTAAAATGATAAGGGTTAAAAATTACCCAAAACATGTTCATAACCCATTTTAAAGAAATATTTAGACCTTATATCTTATATTATCTATAATAGTCCACTTTTTAGCCTTGGTAATGATAAAAATGTGGGTTTAACTTTTTCTTTCAAAAAATTACAAGTGTGTCCCTCACCTCACTTAAAAAAGGCCACCCCTTCTCTTATCCACTTCACACTTAAAAATCATTTTTTTCAGAAAATAATTATCCAAATAAATTCTTTAATTACATAATCACATTCTCTAATCCTTATTATTTTCATAAATCCAACCTAATAAGCCTTTTGTTGTGAACTAAAAGGAGTTTTCCGAATATGAGGTAACACCCCTAACTAAGCATTTTACTTTATTTATTCCTACACTTAATTAAATTATTATTAAATAATTATGATATAATAAAATAAATATAATATTTATAGTTATATGTTTTTATTTTAATGTAATTACCTAAAACTATCTCATTTCCATCAAATGGGATACAAAATCATTATTCGTGTCTACGGAGGACTACCGCCTCGCAAACCTGTGTTATTCGTTTTCTATCACCACATCTTATGGATGAATATAATAATATAATAAATATTTATATATGATATTTATGATATTATTATACTTATTTAATTACAATATTACATATACCTTCATACTTTCCATTCTATAGAAATTTGATAATGTCGTTTGTGTGTACGGTAGACTACTGTCTCGCAAAACGATTTGATTCATCAAAACTTTACATGGAATGTAATAATGATGGTTTTAATGAAAATATGTGATATATATAATAAATAAATATTATTTTTTAACGCTAATATATTATTTACCTTTCTTTCTTTAAATCATTCTATAAATTGGAAACAGCATTCATGCGTATATACGACCTACGGTCTCCATGAACAATGTATTTCATTTTATATCTATAAATATAATAGATTAGTATAAAAAATATATAATGAATATGTATTATATTTATATCATTTTTAAAATCTTGTAGAGGACATAACCATTTTCAAATTAATAGGACCAAAAATAAAAAATCAAAACAAACACGAAAAATAAAGGAGTTGTCACCTGAAACGTGACTTTAACATAGAATTTCTAATAAAAGTATAATAAAAGGTTATAAGATAATAATATATGGTTTTATATATATAATTATAGTTGTATTATATATTTATAATAAACTTAGATTTATTTTACATGAGGTTTGAATGTGTACAAAAGAAGTTGATACTTAAGGTGAGGGGTTTTCATCTCACTTTTATTTTTCTATGGGACACATGCCATATTCCCCATGTGTTTGTTTTATGTGATTTATATACTAAACATGAATTTATTTTATGATTAACATCATTAAATATTTTTTTTATTTAAATATCAATTTTATTATCTCACTTTTATGGGGTTTATAGTTCAAAAGTTACCAAAGCAATAAGGGATTTTTTGTCTCAATTTGCCTTCTTTAAGGAATATGTTATGTTATGCACCTATTTTATTTTATGAAATGTATATACATCTAATTTTTAAATTTAATATAAATAATTTATTTATTCTAAATATATCTTAAGTTTAATTTAATATTATTATTTTATGGGGATTATGATTCAAGGTTACCAAAGTGGTAAGGGTTTTACGTTACAATCTTATCGTTTATCAATATTGTTCATGATTATGATTCTAATAATGAAATATTATGATCTATTTCTCAATAAACTCATTTATTTTCTTATCCCATGGCTATTTATATAGAATACATGTTTTTCATTAATTTTCCTCTCTTTATGTACTCGAGAGATTAAAATAATGTTATTAATAAAAAAAGTATTTATTTTTATCTTCAGCTGAAAACCCATTTTATCCTAAAACCATGAATTTAAAAAATCAAAAATGTTATTTATATTACTAAAATGATTTATTTAATAATTTTTTACCCATTTTTAAAAAAAATTCAAGGTTTTTTGAAAGTAATATTAATTTTTTTCAAAACAATACTCGTTTGACCTTTACCAAAAATGTTAAAGGAGACTTTGTTTTTAATGTGCACAGCATGAGTAGAATTTCCTATAGTCATGACCATTATTTTATTTGAATATTACTTGATAATTTTACAATTTTTTTTAAAATAAAAATATTTTCAAAAATTTTTATGTTTTAAAAACTATTTTTCAAAGTATAAATGATGTTTTATTCTATGAATATTTTAAATTATTTATAAATATTTTGTTTAAAGTTTTAAATGTTATTTTAAAAGATAAATATTTAATAAATATTTTCTGAATTTTAAGTTTTAGAAATTAATTTTCAAAGAAAATTTATTTTCCTCAATAAATGTTCCAAGTGATCTTTTAAAATCATTTTCTATCATATATTTCATCCTCTAATTCAACTTATGCTTTACTAGAGATATGATCCAAGGATAACATTATTATTATTTCTCTAGATGGTTTATTTTTATGTTGAAAAGTTGTTTAAAATACCTTCTTCTCTTCTATAGGTTTTACCATGATAAAATTCTTATGAAACCTCCTTCTTTTAATGGGTTATGCTAAGATGAAATTATGAAATGATTAAAAAAGTTGTCTCTTTTCAATAGGTTATGATATGATGAATTTTTTATGAAGACCATTTTATTTAATAAGTTATCATATGATGAATGTTTTATGATCTTGTGGCACACATACGTATGATTTTTATTATTTGATGGGTGGGAATTATATCTACCTCTAATGCAGTGGGTAAAGATTTATATATCATGAGATAGATAGGACTAGATCGGGGAGTGAGACTGGTTCAGTAAGGTACTTTGTCTACTATAATGGTCTTGGGAGTGAACCTTAACTACTGTAATGGTTTATTGAGTAAAACCATTGCACTATTATATACTTTTGAGTGAGCCTTTACAACTATAGAAATGATTTTATATTCTTATGTGTATTCCAAAATTCCTCGTCTTATGCTAATGTTATGATTTTATGGATCATGTTCTTTGATTTCCTTATGATCTATGTCTTATAAACTTCCAATATTTATATCAAGACTCAATATTATTATCTTTGATATATATTTTATTTCATTCAAATGTTATAGTCATGTTAGCATTCCCTTGTGTTCATGTTATTCATATGTATCTCCCTTGTTTACCCTTACTGAGAATTTGAGCCTACACTTTCTTATGTTTCCTTTCCTAGGGTTGTGAATAAATGTATTATATATGATATGTCTAATAATTTTTATAATTATGAATAACTTATTGGGAGATTATTTAGTTCATATATGAACTATTTATTATTATTTATATGTTTCCAAAGGAATTCTACATTTATGATCATTAGAAAGGTGTTTGAATAATATAATGATTGTTCATAAAAAAATGATGTAAAATCTATTTATGGAAGTCCTGGGTCAATATAGTAGGTATCAGAGGATAGTTTTAATTATCCTTTGGAAACTAGGATGAGAAAACATTAGTTATATCACTAAGTACATTTCTAAGGATAAGTCTAAGGATGAGATAAAGTATAGGAAAATGTCATGTAGTTTTGGTAAAGGATATAGAGAGTAGTTTCTAAAAAATTATATTCATATATAGATACTACAAATATATTTTTCTCTATCACAGAGGTACCTAGTGCTAATAAATTCAAAAAGGGTATATTTAAATGGACTCAATCATAACCCGGTGCATGAAAATGGGCCTTACTGAATACATGGTTTGACACTCATGGGGGATATTCTTTAAAAATTCAATCTCTTTACAAATCATCATAAAGAATTTAAATAGATGATGAATAGAAATAACCTATTATAATACAAAGGTTTCATATATTAAAAAAGAAGGTATCCTTATTTAGACATCCTAGAAGTGATTTTTCATGATTATGTGGTTCCCCTATATGATTATTATTTCTTACACAATAATTTTGGATTTTAGTCATGGATATAAATTTAAGGAACTGTGTTAATACTAAATGTGATGTAAAATGCCATGATTTTCCTCCTAAGTAGCCAAATTTTATGGGATATAGAATACAAAATCTCATTACAATGATAAAATAACCTTCTCATGCTATAAATCATTCTGAACATCCAAATGAGAAAAGGGGGGAAATTTTTTTGATGAGTACTTCAGGAGGAAGTATCCAACTTTATTCAATAGATCTTCTAGTTTCTTAGAAATGAATTAATACTACTAAAAATATATTTTCCATTCTCCAGTGTCTGGAACATGGAAAATTCATTTTAGATGTCTATTGTTTAGAATGCGAAGATGATCAATGGTGTAATCTCATCAATAATACAAGGTAAAAAGATGAAATTTACTCTATGGATTGGGATGAGTTCAAGAAGTAACTACATTTATCGTATTCTTCATAAAAATATGGAGAAGGAGTTCCAAAATCTAAATCAAAAGGATAATGAATCCATTGGTTCTTATGAGTAAAATTTTATGAGACTTATGAGGTAATATTATATTATTATCATCCATCCTAAAATTAATTTTGATTGATTATTTATTGGATTAAACCAAATCTATGAATCACATTATCAATAAGATACTTAATTAGCTATGAATGGACTTTTTGATGCACTATCAAGGTGGAAATGGAGGTTATATTTACATATCAATCCCATGGTTTTGATAAGAAGAGAAAACTGGAATTCAAGGGAAAATATAAAAACTATGTAGAGAAGAACATGGTATTTCCTTTATTCTCAAAGTTTGGGAAGAAAAATATAGAAAATTTTATTAAGGGAACACATAAATGTTTTAAGTGTGCAAGGAAAGTTTATTGGGAAATAAAATGTTGAAGTAATATGAGTTAGTTATCTAATTATTCAAATATAGAGAAAGATCCATAAAATGAACCACCCACACTCTAATGTTTTAAATGCAAGGAGTATGGGAATTATGCTAACAAGTTTCCAAATCTAAAGTTTAATGATGAGGATTGATGTTAACAACCCCTTAAGCTAAGAGAAAAAGTTAAATATAATGCGATCGTTGTTTTTGATGAGGGTTGTGATAATGACATGGTGAAAGGTAAACTTACCATCTACTCAAGAACTTATAATTCCTTATTTAACTTTGGATATACCCATTATTTCATATATGAAGAATTTTCTAAAGGTATCAAGATTACACCCGAATGATTGGATATGAAATTATCAATGAAACCCTATAATGATATGATTATCTCATATCGATTTTATGATTCTTCTTAGGTTTACTTTTGTGAGAATTTTCTTCATATAAATATTTTCATTCTTCCTCGGGTTGAATTTGAGGTTATCTTAGGCATGGATTGCCTTTATATAAAAAAAAGAACATTTCAATTTACAATAAAGGGAAGTCACATTTGATATTATAAAACATCATATGGACATCTATAAGTGTGGTGATCAATATTAATTTCTGATGTAAATCACATCCATTTTATGAGTTTTTATTCCTATTCAAGATGGACTTTTATCTCAGATGGTTGGTGGGAACTCAACATCGATGATACACATATTGTGCAGGTGTTTTTTGATGTGTTTCCAATAGAGCTTCCTAGCCTTCCACTAAATAATTAATTTGAGTTATCAATAGAACTCATACATGGTTCTACACTAATTTAAAAGACTCCCTATAGAATGGCCACAATTGAGTTTTGGAAATTGAAAAAGAAACTCCGTGAAAATATTGAAAAAGGATTCATTCATCCAAGTGTGTCACCATGGGGTGCACCGATTCTTTTTATTAAGAATAAATGTGCACCAATGTGACTCTTCATTGACTATCAGGAGATGAAAAAGATCGTGATCAATAATAAGTATTCTTTACCTCATATAGATGACCTATTTGATTAACTATAAAGATATAAATACTTTTTCCAAGATTGACCTTCATTATATATATCATAAATTAGGGGTTAAGAAAGAGCATATACCCATGAAAAAATTTCTTATAGGTTATGGACGCTATGAATATATAGTGATTCCATTTTAGTCTTATTAATTACCCTGTTATATTCATTTATTTATTAAATATAGTCTTTAGAGATTACCTTGATCGGTTTAAGGTAGTATTTATTGATGAAATTCTTATATATTCAAAGAGAAAGGAAGTGTATGGATATCACTATAGAATTTTACTAAGGACCCTAAAAAGGAAAAAATATATGAAAAATTTACAAAGTTTGAATTTTGGCTGCCAAAGATTTCATTTTTGGGTCATATAATCTCAATAGAGGGTATATCGGTAGACCCATCAAAGACGATGGCTATTGAATGTTGTCTCAAACCAACCAAAGTGACTAAGATCTATAGTTTTCATGGTTTATCTAGATATTATCGATTATTTTTGGATAATTTATCATGACTATATAATCCACCAACCATGTTAACTTGAATGGGAGAAAAATTTCTCTAAAAAAAATAAGTGTGAGGAAAATTTCAAGGAACTGAAGAGAATATTAGTCAGTGTACTTTTGCTTATATTACCCTATAGTGGAGAATTGTTTGTAATATATAGTGATGCATACAAGAAGGGATCGAGATTTTTTCTTATGAATAATTACATGGTTATATATTATGAATCCTAAAAATTAAAGGTTAATGAACAAAATCACCCAACTCATGATTTGGAGTTAGCTACGATAATTTTTTCATTAAAGATATGGAGGCATTATCATTATGGAGAAAGGTGATATATATATGTGTGTGTGTGTGTGTGTGTGTGTCTACCAATAAAAAATTTAAAAGTATATGTTCAAAAATAAAGGTTTGCATATGTTCAATAGAATATGGTTAGATCTAATTAAATATTATGACTTCTCAATAAATTACCACTCTTTGAAAATTAACAAGGTGGTTGATGCTTTGAGTTGAAAGAATTATCCAACTTATATAGGACAAGGATAAAAAAATATCCAATATTTTTGAATTTTAAAAGGATGGATCTATAAATATATAAGTAAGGTGGATGAATATCATCTTTCACAATTGAATGTTAAACCATCTATCCAAGTAAATATTAGGTTTATAAGGAAGATGTAGAGATGAAAAATAAGGTTAGAAATTTTTCAGATTTTACACTTAATAATGATGAAATGATGAGGTTAAGGAACCATGTATGGGTTCCATTATACTATATTTGAAGAAGGATTTGTTAGAGTAAGATCATAGTTATTCATTCTATATTTATCCTAGAAGTATTATGTTGTATAGAGATTTGAAAGAGTATTTCTAGTGGGATGACATGAGGAGAGATATCATAGTGTTTATATCTCAGTGCTTGGTATGTAAACAAGTTAAAGAATAGATAAAAAATTATAATGGGATGTTACATCCATTACCCATAGAAAAATGGAAATGGTAAAACATCACCATGGATTTTATCATCAGACTCCCCAAAATGTCTAATGGGAATAATGTTATATGTGTTATACTAGAAAACCTTAAAAATTCCTCATACTTCATTGCTATCAGAGAATATTTCTCTCTAAATCAGCTTTGTGGGATATACATTAAGGAAGTGGTGGTTTTATGGAGTAAAAAATCAATTTTATCTGATTAGTGTCTAAGGTTTACCTTGAAGTTCTAGTGATGTATTCTGTAAGATCTAGATATGGATTTAAATTTCACCACCACATATTATACTCAAACAGATGGTTAGTCTAAGAGAACAATTCAAACCCTTAAAGGTGGTTGGTATCAAATCTTTCCTCCAGTTGAGTTTTCATATGACAAAAATTTTCACCTGAGCATTCATATTGATCCTTATAAAGACCTATATGGAAAGAAGTGTAGATATCCAATGTACTTGAAAGAATTTAGAGAAATAAATCTATTGGGACTTGATATAAATAAATAAATGGTATATATAGTTAGATCCATTCAGAAACACATAAAGGAATCTCATAGCCAACAGAAAATTTATGATGACAATTAAAATAGTAATCTAGAATTTCATGTTAGTGATAAGGTGTTTCTAATAATTTCTCTATAGAATAAGGTAATGATATTTATAAATAAGAGAAAAATAAGCCCTAGGTATTTCAGTCCTTTGAAATTCTTGATTGTATCAGGATGGTAGCCTATCAGTAGGTGCTTCCACAAAACCTCTCTCAAGTTCACGATGTATTTCATGTATCTCTCCTGAGAAAGTACATACCTGATCATTCACATGTACTGAACTCAGAAATCATACTGATGTAGCATGATATTTCTTATGAGTAACATCAATTGGAGATTCTGGATCCTAGAGAAAATGTTTTGTGAAACAAGACCACTCCCTCGATCAATGTTTTATGGTGAAACCAACAGTTTTAAGAAGTTATATGGAACCTCAGAAAATGATGAGGTGGAAGTATCCTCATTTTTTGTATCAGAGTGATGATGTTAGAGGGGGGAAATAATTTTAAGGGGGTAGAATGTAATACCCAGAGTTTTTATGAATTATTATTAATTATTTTTAATAAATTAAATTTCTTTAATAGCTTCTATTACACACAACACAAAGTTTTAACAAACTATGATATACTATTAATATTTTTATTTAAATATGACTGTTATAACTTATCCTTTAAACATAACAATATGAATAGTGATAACTAATTTTTAAATTTTAAGTATAATGGTTTCATAAAAATAAAACATATTGATAAAAAAGTACTTAAATTTTAGGTAAGTATTTATATGTTTTGAAAATACTATTTTCTCAAAAAAATTGTTTTTTTATTTATTATTTATTTTTATGAACAATAATAAGATTAATTTTTAAAAAATTTAGGAAAATTAAATTTATAAAATAAAATTCATTTTTTAAATCATCATTTCAAAATTTTCTTAGGCAGAAATTTTTGGATTTTTTTGAAATGATTATGTTTTCAATGAATAATGAAAAATGCTGGTTTTTATTGAAAATTGTTAGTTCATTTAAAGAGTTTATAAGGTTACTTTTATTTTTAAAATTAATTTAATAGTAAAATTAATTAAATTAAATATATTTTAATCCAATTTATTTTAATAGAATAATTTTCATATTTAATTTTTATATAAAACATTTTTAAACTTTTCGAACATTTTCTCTTTAAAAAACAACTTTCCCATTGTGTTTGTGGGTTTAATATGAAATTAAATTTTTTCACTTATGTGAATGTAATTTTTAAAAATGGATTAAATATTTGAAATTATAATAATTTATATTATCTAATAAGGTCAAATTAATTTTTTCTATAATGAATAGTAAAATCAATAATAATTATTTATTGTGGTTAAGGTAAAAATTGGTTTACCAGGGGTTAAACTAAAACGATAAGGGTTAAAAAGACAAAAAACTTGTCCAAAAATGATTTTATGGCCATATTTTGACCTTATATATTCTAGGATCTAGAATATTCTATTTTTAGTTTTTTCGTGATAAAAATGTAGGTACACATTTTCGTTTCCAAAAAAAATTACAAATGTGCCACTCACCTCACTTATAAAAGGCCACATGTTCTCCTCTCCTCTTCAGACTTCTAAAACCCTTTTTCTGAAAATATATATATATATATATATATATATAACTATGTCACTTTATTACTTCCATCATCCCATCCTATAAGCCTTATTTTTTTTCATAAATCAAAACTAGGAATAATTTTGATGCAAACCAAAAGAAGTTATTTTAAGATGAGGTAACACCCCTAACCGAGCATTTTATATTATTTATTCCTCCACCTAATTTGATTATTATTAAACCATAATGATATAATAACCTAATTATCCTCTTTATAATGATATTTTTTTTAATATTATGATATACAACCATCTCCTCTTCCATAAAATTAGATATGAAATCATCATTCATATGTAAGGCGGACCACTTCCTCGTGAACTGATGTTATTCATTTTACATAACCACCTATCACAGCTGGATAACATGATAAATTAAATGATTATACAGGATATTTATGATATTATTATACTTTTTAATTATTATATCACATATACCTTCATAATTTCTATTCTTTGGAAATTTTATAATGTCGATCGTGTATACGGTGGACTGCTGCATCACGAAGTGAGGTGATTCATTTATGATTTACAGGAAAGGTAATAAGGATGGTTTTAATGTATAAATGTAATATATATGACATAAAAATTAATATATAATTTTAATATATAATTTAACTTTATTTCTTTCAATCCATCAAGAAAACGGAAACAACGTTCATGTGTATGTACGGCCTACCATCTCCATGAATGGTGCATTTCATTTTATATCTCTAAATCTTATGGATTAATACAAAAACATATATACTTATTATATATGATATTTATATAATTTTTAAACTTATTTACATTATTTAACCATGATCATATTAATAGGAACAAAAATAAAAAATCAAAACATACACAAAAAATTAAGTAATTATTTCCTGAAACATGACTTTAACATGGAATTATTAGAAAGATAGGTAATTAAAGGACATAAGAAAATAATATATGGTATATTTATATAATATATTTATAATAAACTTATGTTTATTATAATTGAGGTTTTATCATATATAAAATAATTCAAGACTTAAGTTAAAGTATTTGTGTCTAACTTTTATTTTATTTTTTTGTAACATATTCCATATTCACCATGTGTTTATTTTATATGGTATATATAATTCCCATGAATTTATTTTATTATTATTATCCTTAAATTTTTTGGGTATTTACATATCCATTTTAGTATCTCTCTTTCATGGGTTTTTTGGTTCAAAATTTACCAAAACGGTAAGGGATTTTTGTCTCAATTTTCTTTCCTTGAGATATATGTTATGTTATGAACCTATATTTTTTTATGAAGTGTATATAAATCCTATTTTAACATGTAATATCATTAATTTATTTATTATAATGATATTATGAGTTTCGTTTAATGTTATTAGTTCATGGGTCTTATGATTCAAAGTTACCATAATAATATGGTTTTTACGTAACAATCACATCATTTATCAGGATTGCTCATTATTATGCTTCCAATGATGAAATAATATAACCTATTTCTCAATAAAATCGTGTATTTTATTATCCTATATTTATTTATAGAGAATATATGTTTTCAATTAATTTTACTCTCTTGATTTACTTGAGAGTTTAAAATTAATTTTTTAAGAAAAATTATCTTTATTTGACTCATCAGTCGAAAAACCTTTTTCTTCCAAAACCATATTTTCTAAAAAAATAAATTTTTTTTCTAAATTCTTAAAATGATTAATTAAAGACATTTTTACCCATTTTAAACTTCTTAAAAAATAAAAGTAATATTAATTTCATTTTCCAAACAATTCTGGCTTGTGTTTTACCAAAAATATGAATGGAATATTTATTTTAATGTATATAGAATGAAAAGAATTTACCACCATCATGAACATTATTTTATTTGAATCTAACTTGAAAATTTTTCGAGGTTATTTTTAATGAAAAATATTTCCAAAATTTTAAGTTTTAAAAAGTTTTTTTTAAAGTGGAAAGGGTATTTTCTTTCGAAAATGTTTTAAATTATTTTTAAATATTAATTTATAATTTTTCAAGGTTATTTTAAAAGAAAAGGATATCCATAATATTTTATGAATTTTTAGTTTTAAAAATTTATTTCAAATAAAATTTATTTTACTCAAGAAATGTTCCAAGTGTTCTATCAAAATCATTTTCCATCTAATATTTCATCCTTTGATACTACTTATTCTTTATTGGGGATATGATCAAAGGATACCATTATTATTCTTTCTATATATGTTTTATGTTTATTATGGCAAGATGTTCATAAATATAATTTCTATTTTACATGTAATACCATGATAAAATTCTTATAAAACCCACTTCTTTTCACGTGTTATTCTATGATGAAATAATTAAATTATTATAAAACTTGTATCTTTTCCATAGGTTATGATATAATGTAATTTTTTTTAAACCCTATTAATTTCATAGGTTATGATATGATGAAATATTTTATGATATTGTGGAACACATAAGTATTATTTTCATTATATGACAATTGGGACCTATATCTGCCTCTAATGCATTGGGTAAATATTTATATACCATAAGATATAAAGGGAATTTTTCCAATTTTATTTTCTTGTTAGTGAAACTTAACTACTATTATGGTTTGGGGAGTGAGCCCATTATACTATGATATCATTGTAAGTGATCCTTGACTACTATGGAAATGATTTTCTATGCTTATTTTTATTCAATAATTATATGTCTTATTCTAATTTTATGCTCTCATGGTTCATGTTCTTTTATTTATTTATGATCCATATCTTGTAAACTATTAATATTTATTCCATGACTCAATATTATGATCTTTGATATGAATGGTGTGGTTTTCAAATGTTATTATCATGTTATCATACCCTTATTTTTAGGTTATGTTTATGTATCTTCCTTGTTTACCCATACTAATCTATTAGGCTCACCATTTATTATGTTTCCTTTCCCGAGTTTATGAAGAAATTTATAATATATGATATTTCTAAGAAGGTTTTTGGTTATGAATAACTTAGTGGTATATTACTTAGTTCACATATGAACCAGTTTTTTATGTTTTCATGTTTCCAAAAACACTATAAATTTATGATCCTCAGGTGTGTGTTTATATAATGTGATTAATATTCATCAAAAAATAATTTAATATCTATAAATTAAATCCTAGCTCACCTTATTGTCTTTACAAAGGTATGAATTATTATGAATTTAATAATTTTATATATTGGTATTTAGGGGGGTTGTGTTTGATTTGAATGAAATTGTTTGAATAAAGAATCTATGTGTAGAATTAACTACCAGATAATTTATCATTGATTGGTCTAAGGGATGGAGTTAAACTTTTATGCTTTCATAGTTCTTAAAAAGATTAATTATTCTTATAGATATTAATTAATGATAAGGTTCATGATTATAAACCTCTCTTATATAGTTTTTAGTTTTGATGAGTTATAGTAAAACAACAATCATTGTAAATTTTTACTCTTTTTTATGTGTGTGGGAGAGTTTTGATCTATAATCCAGTATTCCAATAGTGGACTCTCCTTTAAATAATAAATAACCTACAAATTGGTATATTTTTATCTAGAGTACCTAAAGATGATATTATGCCTTCCAAATGCATGCTAGTAATCACTGAACACTTCACCACTAAATCATTATCATTCCATTGTATAATATGTTAACTATGTGGAGGGAGATAATTTATTAAAAATCAATTTAGAAACAAATTGATGATAAAAAAATATTGATCATTGTTATATTCAACTAATCAAAACACTATCTACAAAAAATGAATTATAAAAGAATATTTGAATGTATTTATTGAAACTCAAGCATATTTAGGCTCTTTCCAACTTGATCAATCATCGATAAGGGGTTTATCCATATATTTGATGGATCACAGCCATATATATTGAGATTTATTGAATATAAGTAATGAATGAAAGTAGTTAAAAACCCAAAAGTTCTCAAAATAAGATGTGTAGTATCTATTTAAAAGTATATCCCACCTTATGGATGATTACATGTGTCTTATATGTGCCTCTTATTTTTTTCAACATGGGATATATATAATTATTTAATGAATTCTTGGGTGATTGTTCCACACCCACTATCTCAACTGAATTTCTCTATCTCTCTCTCTCTTTGGGGATTTTTTCCACCTGATGAGTTCATTGCTAATTTTTATGATTAGATTAGTTAGTAGGTATGAATATTACTTTGGTTCCCACACACTTTACATGAATTACATGTGTAATATTTAATGATCAATGGATCATCTAGTTTAGGAAGACCTAAATCCCCACTAAAAGTTTAAACTTCATTATGTGGATAATTTTAACTATGTTTATTGATGATATTTCATTAGTAGGGTGACATATGTTTCATTAGAGATTAGAACTACATTGGGTAGTAATTTTGGTAAGAGATTTTTTTCCTTGATCCTTAGAACATGATGTTTTAATACTTAGTAATTTTATGGATTTGTTTTAGGTGTGTTGGATCCTAAGACTCAGTTAGTTGTGACATAATGTCAGTAAGTATATGTAGTGTCTATTGGAATTAGACATACCTTGATATTTATATATAGAGAAAATTATGGATTCTAGATATAATATTATGAGTAGATGATAGATATAATTGATAGGATGATAGATTCTAAAGTGCTGAAATATTTGATTTCCCAAAAATTATAGTAGTGTAATGCCTGTTATGCTCTCTTCCCAACATATATTTGAGTGTTTTCACCACATTATCTTAGTGTGACTCTATCTTATAGGGTATTAATGTGATATAGTGTTGGTTGTAACAAATAATGTATTGGACTTCCCTTCCATGGATAAAAAATCAGTTTGTAGTCAACATATCCTCAATTTTGTATTCTATATTATTTTTTCAATGGAGTAATATTGCATAGTTGATGTATGAAAAATCCCAGATCTAACATATTCTTAAGAGGTGATATAGAAAAAATTTCCCATTATAACATATCCTTTGGTATTTTTTCATGGTTGTATTAGCCTACATAATTATTCTTAGACCTTGAATCACTCAATTTTGGCTCTCCAAACTTTCTATGTTGATGATATTGAATTCATCTTCCTCCTAATGATATAAAACTCTCTTTTATCAAAATGATTCTTGTGATAAAATATACTTCATCACATCAAAAAATCAAAATATTATTTAGAATAAATTATTATTTTATTCCTAAATATTAATTGATTAATAATATTTAAAAATTATTTTAATTAAACAATATTCATGAAATATAATGATATTAGGTGTTATTTCCAAAAAATCATAGAATTGTTATAAAAGATATATGTAGGGGAATAAAATTAATATATTATAAACAAAATATGATGAAAAAATTCATGAATCAATTCCCTAACACTTGAACTATTACTTTTACTAAAGTAATATCTTCCAAAAAGTTCCTCACATGTTCTATCTTTCCTCAAGTCCAATCCCTAGGTTAATGAAGGTTAAGTGAATAGAAATTTATTGAATCAAATTCATAAAAATAAAAACCTTTGGAAACCCCCCTTTCTCATGTTATTTTATCTATTTCTTAATTTCCCACTTTTAAGATAATTTCTATATTAAATTCTTCTACATAATTTTCTCATTCTTTATCTGATTTTAAAATTCCCCAAATTTTCCCACCCAAATTTTCAATAAAGAATTTATTAAAAAATTTCAAGTCCATATATGTTCATAGTAATTATTAAATTAGTGTAGATAATATATAAATAATTCATTCCAAAGATTATGCATCCTCGAGGTTATTTTTGGTAACTAGGGCGTGTAAATAGGGATCTGAAAACCAGATATCTAATTATTCTAACTCATATTAATGGATTTGAATCACACTCTTTGTGACTTGTTATTTTAGGAAAATTTCTAGAAAAAATTAAATATTATAATTTTAATCAATTTTATATTATTAATTCAAATGATATGGGAGACTCTCTCAGGATTTACTCTTTTAACCAAGTAAGCCACCCAAAATTGAGTTCAATTTTTTAATGATTTCATAATAAAATTTGATTAGAAACCTTTATAAGTAAACTTAATTATCAAGGTTCAGAATAAAACTTTTAATATTCTCATTAATACACAATCTATATTTTTTTAATATTTACAAAGTTTCTTATTTAATCTCAAAAAGGTTTTAAAGCACATCAAAAACAAACAAAAACACATAAAAAAAATAAAATAGAAGAATACCAAATTTATAGAAATCCTCACTCTATAAATATTGTTTCATGAAATTTCTTTAATAAACAATAATAGATATGAATATTCTCAAAAAATTATGAAATAATATAGTATTCAATTTAATTAAGGATAGGTACAACCTAGTGGTTCTATTTATAAAAAGGGTTAGAGGGGTGTGATCTCCTCCAATGGCTTATCTGAAACATTCTCATAGTAATTCTTCAATTTATATACATTGGAAGTGAAGGGATTATTTTATCCTCTTTAAGCTATCTATATTACACAAAAAGGTATAATTTTAGTAACTATTATCGAACCTTCCCATTTGGAAATTTTATTACCTAGCATGAAATTCATTCTAGAATTGTAAGGCAGAACATTCTCTCCAAAAAGAAAGTATTTATTCTATACCATATTTTATTGTGCCACACTTTCTCTCTCTTTAAAAATTCTATTGTTCATATATGTTTCAATTATGATTTCTTCTACCTCATATATCTACAACTTCCTTTTATATCCATATTTTTTATTTCCCAATAGGCTTTATGTTCTAATTCTACTAAAATTTGACAACTCATTCCATAAACTGGTTATATAAGCTCATTCCAATGAGGGGTCTTGTAGGTTGTTCTATAAGTATTTAAGGTATTTTATAACCATTGGATACAATCCTTACTAAATTTATTAATGGAACTTTCCAATATAGGTTTAACCTCTCTATTTGTAACCTCTACCTAACTGTTGGACTAGGGTTGGTAGGGTGTTGAGGTTTTGTGCTTTACATCATACCTTCTCATTAAGGCTTCCATGATCCTATTTTAGAAGGGAGTTCCCAATAACTTATAACATATTAGGGTGTTCTAAACCTATAAAATATATTAGTCCTGAAAAAATAACAAATAAAAGATCAATAATCTGTTTCAGGGGCTTGAACTTCCAAATATTTTCAAACATAATCAATAGTAATAAAAATGTATGGATATAAAAAATACATGGGAAAGGGTTATGTAAAATCTATGACCTAAAAATCAAAGATTTACAAAATTTTATTGGTATTTCATGCATTTTTTGGTCTTTTCAAAATATTTCAATTGAATTGATCATCTTGGAACTTATTGTAAACATCATGGGAATCCTTAAATGGTACGGGATAGTATAGTATTGACTCTAAAACATTCCTAACAATCCTTTTAGGACTAATGTGTCCCCCATAAGATGTTGTATGAAACAAATTACCACTGATGTGATTTAAATTTTAGGAAATCATATCTTAATCATTTGATCTTATATATACTCCATAGATATCGATTGTACCTTTTATAGAAATTTTATTCAAGTTTAAATCATGAAATTTTATGTTGATTAAGATGTGATGGAAATTTATTAGTAATGAGAAAGTTTACTATGTCAAAATAGCATGGTAATTCACCATAAATTAGATAGATTTATTTATCTAGAATGTAATCATTTAATATATCATTGCCTTAAATTCTTACCTAAGTAATGTGGAGTAGTTTTCTCATGTGATAGTCCATATAATTTTTATCTCTTATCTTATCCAATATTTCAAAATAAAATTTTTATAAAAACATAATAAATCTCATAATACTTATCTCAAACTCTATAATATTTATTAAGTACCTAAGTGTTACATGATTAGAGAAAAAACCCTTTAGTTCCTTGTAAGTATGTTCTTAATATTTTCTAAATTAGAAATATATGTAAGAAAATATTTCTCAGTGGTGGTATAGTTTCTCTATCTAGAATCAAATGTATTTGTGGAATAATTTATGACATTACTTTTCCTATCAATACTCTTTGAAATAATATCCCATAATTCTAAATTCAAGTTATCACACAATAGCTCAAAAGGGTGTCCCTAGTATGGTAATTGTATCACAGGTGGTGAAGTCATTTTTCTCTTCATCTCATTAAATGATTTCCTACTAGAATCATAAAAAAGTAACATGGTATCTTTTTTAATCAAATTAAATATTGGTAAGTTAATCTCACTAAATTTATTAATTAATCTCCTATAAATTATTTCATTTCCTAAGAATATATAACATATTTCATATAAGAGGGATAAGGAAATGTCGTGATGATTTCAATTTTTGAATTATCAATTTTAATCTTATTCAATGAAATCACTCATACTAGAATAAATATTTTTCCTAACATGAAATTTAATTTTCAAAATTCAGAATAATATTTTTTAAGAATTTTTTTTAAAACCATATCTAGATTTGACAGCTAATGATCAAATAAATTTATAAAAATAGTGAAGTTGTCAAAACGAAATTCTAAAATTACCTTAATGAAATCCAAGAATATGAATACCATCAACCGCTGAAATGTACTAGGACTATTACATAATCTAAATCGAATCCTCTTATAGGAAAAGGTTATGTAATTATTGGTACAAGTTGTTTTCACCTGGTCATCAAGGACAATGGGCACATGGAAGTAGCCTAAATATATTTCTGAAAAATAGTAATAGGTATTTCTAAAATACCTATATACAATTAGTAAATGAATGGAATTAGAAATTGATATTTCCTGGTTACTTTGTTAATTTTCCTATATTCAATGTAGAATATCTGGCTATTATTCACTCTCATAGGGATTAGTTCTTATCATTATCGATAATGGTGAGACCTAACTTTTTGGACATAATATTAATTAAACTTACAAAATGTGAGGCTAAAATAGGGTATATGATTGCCACTTCTATAAATTTCTCAACTTCTTTTTTAACAACCTATATCATTGTTAATTTGAGTCTCCTTTAAGGTTGCATAACTATTTTTTCATCATCTTAAATAAATATATTATACAAACAGATCCTATGACTAAGATTGATTAAGTCTCCTATACTCCGTACAACACATTATTTCTAAAAATATTTATGAGTTTTATTTATTGATCAGTTCAAAAGTACTATAAAGTATTAAATGAAACTTGTCTTTACCCATTAAGCTAACATGTTCCAATTTAGTGGAACTGTAAAAAAAGTGACTTATACCAATATAAATTTTGTGTCAAATAATATATATGTTGGTAAAAATGATTAATTCGAATAGATATTATGTTCTTTGATTGTTTTTATAGGTATTAATAGATGTTTTTACCAACATATATATCTGTTAATATTAATTTATTAATACCAAAATATCTTTTACTAATAACTAAACATGTCACTTTATTATATCAATACCAAAAATTATTTCATATACAGATGGATTTATTATTATTAGTTATTATTACTGAAAAACCTTTTACCATTGAAAATATATATTATAACAAATCATCCAATAAAAAATAATAAATTTTTTAATAAATATATATTAATTATTTAGTATCGCCATATCATTTTTCAATAAAATATGTGTTTTTATTTTCAATTGAAATATTAATAATTTATAATGTTTCATTATATATATTTTTTTATACATATATATATATAATTATTGTTAAATTATTTTAATTTATAGCAATCAAAACTGGAATAAGTAAAGACCTAAAATGTTAATTAAAATGAGAAGAGGTAAGTGATAAGAGTTTGACTCAATAACAACTATGTTTTTTTAAATATCTGTTATATTTAATTAATTATTATATCTTATTATACATATCTATGTTATAAAATTTTATAATATTGCATGTTTTAATATTATTATCATTTTTTATTATTTTCTATATTGTTTTTTTATGGGTTATATTTTTATAAAATGTTATAATATTATATGTTATATTACATGTTTAATGAAATTGAGCCTCCTTTCTCTCTGCATGTGTGAGGTTTTCATCTATCAGTGTTCTTCATCATGTTGTGGGTAGATTTTGGTGATCAATCTTTCAGTCATCTTGTTTCTAGATCAGATATCATGGTTGGGTTTCTCAATTGAACTTCCTCTAGATCTATCATTTTTTCTTCATGAATTTTGATTTAGGGTTACAGGGTCAGGGGAATCTCAGATCTCAGGGCTTTTCAAAGGCTTGTTCTGGTCGACTTGTATCAGGAATCAATTGTTCTTTCTAGAAGTGATCCTAGGGATCTGTTCTCTATTCCCATTATAGACGGTATGATCTTCTCGGATTTTTTTTCTCGTTGTCATTCCTCAGTGGGAAAACATACATGATTGTGTTTTGGGGATTTAATCTCACATAACTTTGATACAATTTGTTTTTCTAATGTCACTCTTGCGCATTATGTATCTGGGTAGTGTTTGGTTATTTTATTTGCCATATTTCATGAATCATCATGTTTTAAGAAGTTTTAAGTCATTATTCCAACCTATAGATCCCTAAGTATGAGTTGAAGTTGTTGTTTCCAAGTCACTAGTTAAATATGGGTGGATTAAAACTGAGGAAAAATTTCATTGTTTACTGTTGGTGCATTTTGAATGATGGGGAAAATTTTGTTCTTCCAATAACGAATTGATCTACATAATACAAACTTGTTATTAAAAACTATCTAATAAGGTGGTGTTAATGGGTAATATATATATTTTTAGCCAATAGGGTAATAGGATTAGTAATTCCTCCTGAAAGCCTCCTCTGTTTGGTATGGTGGGGTTGTCATTAGTCGATTAGTTGGTGTGCCATATTTTTCTCATGTTTTGGGGAATGATACAATCCAAAGAACTCCCAATATATTTGAAAATTATCCTAGAGTACCTCAGAGTTTTCTATATCCTTATGTTGAATAATACTCTCCTACTCCTATGATTCTACATATGGGGAACTAAGAACTACAGGTTCTATTATAGGATGATGTGACTATAGTTATATTTTATTCAAGGGATTTTATACTAAGTTGGGATTTTCAGTATCGAATACAATCTTCCAATTCAATATAAATTATCATCTTTATAAATAGAGAAGTGTAGGATCTTGGTGAATATGGTAGGGTGAATAATATTTTCAAAATATTAGGTGAATATTTCATGGGAAATAAAGAATATGATGGTTAGGAAGTTCTGATTTCAATGTAAAGGAAGAAACAATCCATTGTAAAGGACATAGAGGTTTAGAAATCATAGAAGGGTCTTATAGAAGGTATTTATGAATCTACTGATGATATCCAAGAATTGTTTTTCACATTTCCAAACTTTTCTGATTTTGAATTTGATGATTAGGATACTAAATTATTTCTTAAGGGGAAAAGGAATGGTAAAAAGGGTAGATTCGATCTCGTGTGCTACTCACTTAAAAATAGAAAAAAATTATGAAATAGAAACAAATATCAAAATATACCCAATCTGATGCTCACCATATCAATGAGGATATTTCAATGCTCAAAGACACATGGAAAATACCCTTACATAAGGGATGATATATTAAATGTAAAACCATGTAACTGGAATCCTTCACCTAAAAAATAGGTATAGAGGATGATGGTAAAGAGTATGAAAAGAGGACATCCAAGTTAATTTCAGATCATGAATCACAGAATATAAGGCTAGAAAGAATCTGCTTATATAAGAAGTTTTATGAAAGCTTCCAGTAAATTTGGATCTAATAATACACTCCCATGAAGTGATGTTAGTAGAGACCTAGACCATCAAGGTCTCAATGGAATATGTGGATAGAAAGTATGAAAGGGGACTTCAAGTAAAAATAAATGTGGAAGAAACAAAATGGATTAATGAATATGAATTTAAGTTTATTCATATATTAAATTAAAGGAAGATTAACATGGAGGAATATATTAAAACATGGGACATGATGAAATTCTTCTTTGATAAACTTATAAAATATGATCCAGATAAAAGGGAATTTTCCATCGAATAGAGTCTCCATAGGTTCATGACTCTAATATTATACAAATATCCTAGAATAGTCTCATAATTTTTTTGTTTAATCACATGTATTGTTTTATTGAGCACTATAGTTTCTATTTCTGACCTTGTTCCCAACACTTAATTCTAGAAATAAAAAACTGGAGCCCTGTAACCCATGAAATTCATGAATTTGACCAACAGATCCATCATTAACTAACTTAGCACCAGTAATACCAAAAACGATAGCCTAATTACCCTATATCTGACAAACACTTCTAGACTCCTCTTTTCTTAATATATTCTTCACACTAGCTTTAACAAGTGATCATTTCAGGTAGTTTCATTTCTAGTGCATCTCAGTGAGCATTTCAGGTTACTTTTTAGTGTATTGTTGCTAAAATTGAGATTAGCAGGGTAAAAAGTGATCATTCTATGCATATATGTTTTTATACTTTAATTTATTTATATTTTTGTTTCACATCATGAATATATTTTTCACTGATTTGTGGATATAATCTTTAGTGTGTGTGGCTTCTGTGGATAGTTCACATTGGGTAGAGCATAAAGTTTCAATTCAGGTCCATTACAAGCGGTTTCAATACTAGTGATACTTGGTGGAATTTCAGGTTTTTTTAGTGGATTTTTTCTGAAATTAGAGGTTAGTAGGGTAAAAATGTTCATTTTATGCAGATAAATTTAATATACTTCCATTTATTTCTATTTTGGTTTTAATTCATACATATATTTTTCACTGATTTGAGAGTATTCCTTTTGGTTGTTTTTTATGTAGATATTGGATCTAAAGGGTGTGTCATACCAGCAACTTGAGGTTTCTTACTGGAACTGAAGATAGCCTAATTTATGTGTGCTCTTTGGTTGTGTGTGGTGTAGATCTTGGAGCTGAGGGCTATGGTATAGTAGTGACTTGTGGTTTCTCATTCATGGTGGAACTAGATCACTGGTCCTAGGGAATATATGGGTCTCTAATGGTAATTGTTCCATATAAATGGATCATTGGCATGAATGGAGTGCTATTGGATCTAACTCACTGGAATGTATGGGTCCCTGATGCTCATTGGCATGGATGGGCTAGTGTTGGAGCTATCGATTGGTTGGTTATAGAACTAATTCACTATCATAAATGGGAGATGATTTTTTGGCATGGATAGGAGCTATCTCACTGGCATAGATGGTTTTTTATTGTGCTAGCATGGCATGGATGGGTCACTGGTGTTGGTCTCTAGTGTGGTAGTTGTTGTGAAGGAATGGATGGGCTGCTACTGCATAGGAATGGATGGGTTAGGGTTGTGGGTTTTGTGTGAGTGGGATTTGATAGATCCTATTGTATTAAATTTCATTATTAATATAATTATTTTTTTCAAATATTGAACATGTGTTAATATAGTCTTCCTTTTAATAAATAAAGAAGGTGTATTATATATGATAAATTAATTAATAAATATAACATTAAATTTAACTAGTTATAAAAATTTATAATTTTTATTCAAATGTAGTTTATAAAAATATATTATATATTAGTGATATTATTAACAATAGATAAATTTTTCATTAGAACCTATTGCAAAACACTTTAACCAAAATATATATTATCTATTGGTATTATCATAATTGTAATAGAACTATTTTATCTCTCAAAAAAACATTTATCAGTGGAGTCTTTACCAACAGTTTAGTGATAGGGACATATATGTTGGTAAAAAGTTTTACCAACATAAAATGTTCTTTTACTAACATATATGCCCCTGTTGGAGAAATTGAAATATTTTTTGCTATTTTAATGGATTTAATTCTAGTTTGGGTGGATGAATTAAATATAGAAACAACTTATGTTCACTTACCTCCTCCATTTTCAATTCCTATACAAAATTTTCATGATCCATCTCATTGGTTATGAAAAAATAGTCAAATCTATCAAATAATTTAGAATTTATCTAATCATATAATTATTTTACAGCCAATTTTGGTTTTTCACATTCATTCCCCATAGAATTTTCAAGTATTAATTTTACTGACCAGATTAAAAATCTATTTTAACAAATCAATTTACCCATGTGAGTTAGTTTTTTCAGATTGTGTCATTATGAAAAATTAATATTCTTCCTGGGGGTATTTCATCACATAAAAATTTTAAAGTGAATTATTTTATCCTAAAACTCCATGGTTAAAGTCCCTTCATAGAAATTGATAATTATATTATCTATATCCATAAATGTTCTTCATAAAATGATTGGTGATTTGACATGTTTCTTTTCTTTATCTATGTAAAATACATTAAATTCCACAAGAGAATTAGGTTTTGTATTCACACTTGGGCATCTTCTGAGACTCTATATGGGAATAAAGTAGATCTGCTTTCCAACAGGACTACCACTTAGATTGTATTCATTTCTCTGATCTAAAAGAATGAAATGTTATGACTCGTCCCTCAGAACCCATGACATGACATCCCCCAAGCACACCTCCCAAAGGCTAGGGGTTGGCGACTAGTTCCAAAGGTGTCAACCTACAAGTGGGAGGAATTTTCCTGAGTACCTATATGAACGCACACACAACCACGTTCCAAAGCTGGAAAGGTAAACATGCATTCCACTAAAAACCCACTGAGTAAAAGTAAAAAATGTAGGTCAAATGGTCCAGAATACAATCCCAATAAAAGATGAACTAAAAATAGGAAAGTACAAGAAAACTCTAAAATTTGTCTGCTGGAAACCCCATCTAATGGGTAAGTGTAGAGTATCCAATAGAATCCTTAGAAGTATACCCCACCTACCTGGTCTCACTGGGCACCCCCGGGTCCTGGGCCACCAAGTCTTCCATCAAGGTGGCAGTCATCTACACTAGACACAACACATGTAGGTGAAGACCGTTTAGGGGTGAGTAACAATATACTTAATAGGGACCCCAAACCAACAAGTAAATACCATAAAGTAATCCAAAAAGAAAACCACGAACCAAGATATATCACATTAGGTATAATCTAGAGGAGGAAAGTAAGACTATAAATCATTTCACAGAACACCTTGGGTTGCTGGATAAGTCCTCCTCAATGAGTACAATGGTCTTTTTAGGTCACATAGAGACACTTCCCACTAACCTTGGACTAAAATGGTACTCATCCCTAACAAGTATTGTGGGTATATTGGGTCACACAGAGCCGTTCCCCACCGTGGGCATGCTGGGTCACATAAAGTTGCTTCCCACCTTGACCATACTATGGTAATCCTCTTGTTGAGTATCATGTGTATGTTAGGTCACACAGATCTTATCCCCACTATGGGTCTTATAGGTCATGCAGAGTCTCTTCCCATTGAGACATCATAGCTGATCCACATAGGGTCGCTTGTCAGTAGTCTTCAGATCTCATCCAACCATTGGGTTTCTTCATGTAGTGTGATTGATTCTAGGAGAAACTCTCCTCAAGACATTATTCATATTTCAACTGTCATTAAAGACTCCATAGATTATTCCAAAATATACACATCTTTGTGTGGGTTCTAATCCCACAAACAGATCTTTAATTAGACGCCTGGTTTGAAATATATTAGTATTTTTCAAAAAGGGGCTGGTTGGGTCTGAGTCTGGTCTAAACTGTTCAGACTGACTTGACCCAGATCCAACCCAGCCTAGGTCTGGCCCAATCCAAGCCATTGGTTCATGGGCCCATCGAGCTGCGGTTCTGACCTGGCCCAATGGGGGGTCTGGCACACTAGGGTGACCCATGCCCTACCTGGTCCACCATAAGCGGACTGGATCTTAGCTGGATGGGACGTGGATGGAAGCCGCATCTGCCCCCTACCCAAAGGGCCATCTGCAAGGCCACCTCCACCATCGTGGTTGGTTGATGGTGGCCTTTTCACATCCTTGGTGCACTGATGTGGTCGAGTGGTCATGTCCGCCCGCCGCCTACTGCCGACACAGAGGTCGATGGCTCATGTCGCACCGTTACGGCCCATGTCGTCCATGACACTTCTTCCGGCGTGCCACCACCCACATGCAGCCACCTCTGTGGTCCACCACCATTGGGTTCTTCTTCAAACCATTGGGTCTTCTCTGTCGATCCGTTCTTCGGGATGCTTTCTCCAACATCCTCTAGGGGATTCCATCTTCGCTACAATGGCCTGGAATCTACCTTTCCACCACTTCAAATATGTGGTCATGAAGAACACACAAAATGAACAAGGTAGAAAGTCTAGGTCCTTGTTCGTTTCATCCTGTACCCTCTACATTAGAGGTTTAGAAAACATGGGATATATAATTGAAGTTCAATCACAATAAATCAAATAATCTTAGCGTAAAACCCCAACAAAAGTTCCCTCCCGCAATAACAAGTGATTCGTAGATCAACCAGTTTGTGGGTTTATCCATATTCTTCATTTAGAATAAAGAATGGGGAAACTTAAAACAAAACAAAAACCAACCTCAAAGGTGTTCTTCCTTTAAGTGTTCTGTCCATGCGTGTTTGAGTTCTGTTGGAATTTTCTGGTTTTCGGTTCCGTTCTTCGAGGTGTGTCGAATTCATTGGAAATTCACCGGTATTCATTATTATTCATTAGAGAGAATTCTCACCTTAGGTTCATCAAAGGAATTCAAAAAATTTATCCTCCTTTCTCCAATGTGTTAACCCATTAAAATAAAACATGTCTCAGTGTTTCTATTACGTTGTGTCGTCACGTTGTTATGCTGTTTTATTTATGAAACAATGTAATTGTTACGCTGCATTTAATGCATCATTACACTGTATGTTTATGAGACATTAATAAGCTTCATTTAATGTGACTTGTCTCTGCTTTGTCGCCACACCGTAGTTCTATTGTTCCACCACCCAATGGTAGGGAAAAACAAATAAAATAACTTTTTATGTTTTTTTTACCGAAGAGTCTGAAAATTAACTTTTCTGGTTGACCCTTGCTGGTCAAAGTTAGGTCCATTTTAGGAAAATCCCAATGTTTTGATATAAAAGGTGCCTTAGATTTTTTATTTGATCACCAGTTTAAAAGTTAAAAAACTCGCTCACACGTTTACTTAAATGAACTAAAAAAAGTTTAAAATTCTATTTTGGGATCACCGGGCCTCATAATCAGGTTTCGTCAAAGCATCTAGTCTCAAAATAATTCTATATAATTAAAAATATACACGGAATTTCTAGGAAATTACATTACACTCCACTTTTTGGGCTCCAAATCCTTATAATCCAAAACAAGTCTAAACAAACAAATGGGAATACTGAGCACGAATATGAGCCTCCTGATCCCATTGATCTCTTGGAGATTCTCAGGCTACAACCAAACACAAACTAGAGGAACCAACCATCTATGAAGGAACCACTTTTGTTGATCCTCTATCTCCATTCATAACTCTACAAATGTCACCCCATAATCAATGTCCAGCTTGCCCCAATTGATGATGTGTGATGGAACATGCACATACATCCTCAGCTGCAACAAGTGGACAACATAATTCACTTAGTGCATCTGTGGGGGGAGATCTAGGTGTTATTCCACCTCACCAACTCTGCTCATAATCTATAAAGTTTCAATGAACCTCAGATATAAATTACCACCCCAGCCAAATATCTAAAATCCCCATAAAGGTAAGACATGAAGGAAAACATGGTCTCCCTCCTTGAACTCCAAGGGCTTCCATCTCCTATCAGCATACGATTTCTGTCTACTCTGTACATTCATCATCTTCTACTGGATGATCATCGTCTTCTCAGTGGTAGCTCGTACCAACTATGGACCCATGAGTGCTAACTCCCCTGGGTCTTTCCAGCATAGATTTGATCTGCATGGTCTCATGTACAAGGCCTAAAATGGTGTCATGCCAATGGTGGAGTGATAGCTGTTGTTGTATACAAACTCCACCAGTGGTAGGTGGTCCTCCCAACTACGACCAAAATCAAGGGCGCAACCAAGAAGCAAATCCTTTAAGGTTTATATTGTCTGCTCCATCTGACCATATGTCTGAGGGTAAAATGTTATGCTCAAGTGAAACTGAGTCCCAAATGCCTTCGGCAATCCCTCCCACAACCGAGATGTAAAGAGTGCATCACGGTCTGAGACAATTTTCAAAGGTACCCTATGAAACCGCACTATCTCTAAAACATAGAGGCATCCCAATCGCTCTACTGATCCCTGCTCTCAAATGGGTAGGAAGTGGTCCGACCTAGTGAGTCAGTCGATGATCAACTAGATAGAATTGTGTCCCCTAGACGTGTGTGGTAACCCCGTCACGAATTCCATCAAGACACCATCCCATTTCTACTCTAGTGCCTTAAGTGTTTGGGCCAAGCCTACTGGAACCTGATGCTTAGCCTTCACCTGCTAAGAATTGAGGCATTCTGAAATTAACTCTTCCGCTGTTTTCTTCATCCCTGGACACCAGTACTGATGTCGGATGTCATGGTACATCTTCGCCACACCAGGATTTACCACCAAAGGGGATGTATGGAACTCCCTCAACACCTCCTCTTGAAACATCAATTGTACCATTGTGCCCTCTTTTAAAAGGATTACATAATCTCCGCCTATCAAAAATACATCAGGTGCATGTCCTGAGGATAAATGACACTACTACAAATACAGCTTTTAACAGCACTAAAAAAGCGCTATTAATGCCGGCGAAGATAAAGGGGGGGTCCCCTTTATCAGCGCTCCAAAAAGCACTGATAAATACCCCTTTTATCAGCACTAAAAAAACTCACTGATAAAAGGGGTCTTTTATCAGTGCTAAAACGAAGTGCTGATAAAAGGGTCTTTTATCAGCGCTTTCTTTTTAGTGCTGATAAAAGATCCCTTTTATCAGCACTTATTTTAGCACTGATAAAAATAAAAAAAATACTACAAATCTCATGGGGGGATTTTTAAAGTGCTTGAGCCTCCCTTTATCAGCGCTTTCCCACACATCCAGCACCCGCCCGCACCGCCTACACCCTTTATCAGCGTTAGCCCTTTAAATCACCCTTGCGTACGCGCCCTTTCCTCCACCCGAATTTGATCTTGAGACCTCCCCCATGTGCACCTAAATCCTTTGCCACTACCCTATATTTATTTGTCCTCTTATTCATGATATATCTATTTATTTATATATATATATATATATCGTTATATTTATTCGTACAGTAATATATATTTATATTTATATATATAGTTATATTAATATATATATATAGTTATATTAATATATATATATATAGTTATATTAATACATATATATAGTTATATTATTATATATATAGTTATATTAATATATATATAGTTATATTAATATATAGTAGTTATATAAATATTAATATATTTATATTTTAAATAACATGGATATTAGTTATTATTTAGATAAATCTAGTATATTTTATATGTAAATATGTTTAATTATTTATTTAAAAAATTTAGTTTTTAGGTGTGAATATATAAAAAATATGTACATATAGTTATATATTTGATTATAAATAGCAGTTCATTATAAAAAAAGATAAAATTTCAAAGACATAATATCAATATAAATATAATACTTTGGAATAAATTCAGTCCCCACCAAAAAAATCCAATAATACCCCCTTAAATGAGGCTGAAAATCCACAAAATGTTAAAAAATATGGGTACCCCAACTAAAAACTCAGTTTCGGAGGCCTTTTGGGTCTCTTTTCGCCGCGAAAAACACTTGACCAAGGTCCCCCAGGTCACAGCGATATATAGCTCGTCGCAGGCTTCGATTTGATATGTGGTGGAGCTCAAACGGACACGCGGATCAAAAGTTATGGCCTTTTGAACTTTGAGTTGCGTTTTCAACATATTTTGGATCTTTTTTTAATTTTTTTAATTTTTCTATTCTTCAAATTGTTATTAAATGACTATTACTCTATAATAATTATCAAATTATTAATTAAAAATATTTTTTTAATTTTTTAAGAATCCATTTTCACTAAATATCTTATATATTAAGTATATTAAATGTAAATGTACATTTATACTTATCTAAAATATATTTAAAAATTATATATTATATTTATATCAATATAAATATATAATTATATTTATATATTAATATATATTTTTTAAATTTTTTTTGAATTCGACCCTTTATTAGTTCTTTTAAAAAAAGCACTGATAAAGGCCCCCCCTTTATCAGCACTACTAAACAAGCACTGATAAAGGGGTACTTTTATCAGTTCTTTTTTTAGCGCTGATAAAGGCACCCTTTATCATCACTTTTTTGAGCGCTGATAAAGGCCCCCCATTATCAGCACTTTTTCGTTAGCGCTGATAAAGGGGTGGCGCTGGCCTTGCCCAGTTTTGTGGTAGTGTGAGCATGCTGGGCCTCATAGTCAGCATCCACAAGATGTGCCTCCCTGACATGTTGTAAGAGAGGGGGATTGACAATCATTGACTGAAGGTAAGCTTGTCCGGCATAATACATTAAGGATATCTTCATCATAGCTAAATGTTCTATCGCTTCACTCGGAATCTATAGACCAGACCTCTTACTGAGTGCATTTGCCACCACATTCCACTTCCCAGAAGTATAGACTATCTCAAAGTCATAGTCCTGGAAAAACTCCATCCATCGCCGCTATCTCAAGTTCATTTCCTTGTGTGAGAAGATATATCTAAGACTCTTGTGGTTGGAGTATATGGTAAATTGTTCACCCATCAAGTAGGTCTTCCCTATATTCAAGATAAATATCACTTCTCCTAACTCTAGGCCATGGGTCACGTAGTTATTCTCATGCTGACTCAACTACCGTGAGATTTAGGTGATCATTTCTTGCTCCTACATCAGAAAAAAACCTATTCTGGTCCTCGATGTGTCGCAGAAGACTACATACCCAGCGCCCTCTTTTGGTAGCCTCAAGATGGGGGCACTCATTAGTCTCTTCCTTGTCTCCTAGAAACTCTACTGAAACTTCTCTATCCACATGAAGGGTTTTCCTTTCTTTATCAAATTCTATAAGGGTGATGCTACTCTGGAAAATTCAGGCATGAACCTCTGGTAGTATATATCCAAACCCAAGAAACTTCGTACCTCAGTCATATTGATGGGTGACTCCCAAGAAAGCATTACCTATATCTTCATTGAATCCAATGTAACACTAGCCTCTGAGATGACATGTCCCAGAAAGTGGACCTCCTAAATCAAGAACTGGAACTTCAAGATCTTACCATAAAGCTGGTTCTCTCAGAATGTATCCAGGACTATTCTCAGGTGTGTAGCGTGATCCTCCACCAACGCCAAGTACACCAAGATGTAATCAATGAATACCACCACAAAATGATTGAGTTAAGGCTAGAATATCCTATTCATGAGTCTCATGAACACTATTGGGGCATTGGTCATGCCGAAAGGCATCACCAAAAACTCATAGTGTTCATACCGACATCTAAAAGCTATCTTCGGTATGTCCTCATCATGTACCAGAAGTTGATGACAGCCTGATCTAAGTTCATTCTTAGAGAACCACCTCACTCCCTTCAGCTGGTCGAAGAGTTCATCAATCCTTGGAAGTGGATACTTGTTCTTCACATTCACCTGGTTTAGGCTCTGGAAGTCCACGCATAACCTCAAGCTCCCATCAACCTTCTTGGAAGACAACACTGGGGCTGCCCAGGGTGAAACATTGGGCCTCATGAAGCCCTTCTCTTGCAATTCCTACAACTGTACCCTAATTTCACAAAGCTTCATGTGATCCATCTAATATTATAGTGTGAATATCGGTGTTTTCCTAGGGTACAGGTCGATGCCTATGTCTACCTCCCTACAAGGGGGTAGTCATGGAATATCCTTAGGAAAGACATACTCATACTCATCCACCACTATAGGAAAACTTAAAATCCTCTCATCCACCACACTGAAGGTGAGGCTAGATAACTGATGAGTGATTGAATGCACCCACCTTAGAGGAAGTCTATCATGTTCTACAAAAGTTCCCTTCTTTCCAGTGAAGGAAAACTTGGCCCCATCCTCACGGACACACCACACTTTGTGCCTAATATAGTCGATCTAAGCATGAACTGTAGATAACCAATCCATACCCAATATGATGTCGTAAGGCCTCGACATCACTACTAGGAGATCTCATCTGAAGATATTTCCTCTTAGAGTAATCTCACACTACCGGCACTGGTGTGTAATTGTCGAATACCCTCCTGTAAAAGTCTCTAATCATAAGGATCGAGCCAACGACGCCACTAGAATCTCTGAGCCCTGAACAAGGTTTGTGGAAAGGAAATACTGACTGGAACCTGTGTCTATAATAACTATAGATAAGGTGGATAATAAATAGATCGTAACTCTAATAATATCTGGATCTTCATGTTCATAGGCCTCTATCACCTGAAGCTGGCCTCGCCCTAGTCTGTTGGCTCCCTGAGCCCATGGTAGACCACCTGGGGTGGTGGTGGTAGAACCTCAAACTATCTTCCATCGCCTGCCACTCGTCCTGCTCCCCTGTCACGTCCACCACCCTATAGACCTCCTTGGTCAAACCTCTACCTCTACCTTGGTGTTCCCTTGACCGTCTATTGATCATCTGTGTGGCGGGTCAAGCAGTCCTGATCCATGTGTCTCTGCCCTCCACACGTGAAGAACATCCTAGTTCCCTACTGACTCCCTCTGCTCTAAGATCCCCTCACTTCCAAACCTGAGTCCTAGGGTCATCCCATGAATGATATGACCCGATTGGGTCCCTGTTTCTACTTCCTACTGCTCACTATTGAAGACTCTACCACCTGATGTCTTCTGGTGGCTTCGATTTTTGGTGCATGATCTGCTAGGAATCTCTCCACAAAAAGGGATTGCTTCAGAACCCCATCCTAAGTGGGGATGGTGAGAGACACCATGGATGCCTTGATCTCCCTTATGAGTCCCTGCTCAAAGGTTCGGGCCTTAGAAAATGGTATTTCACCATATCTTTGGAGTAGTGAGGGAGGTCTGTAAACGTCACAGAGTACTCATCCACTGATATTTTTCCCCATTATAGGTGAAGCAACTCCTATATGCGCATCGAGCTCAAGGTCGCATAGAATAAATCATCTCAGAAAATTTTCTTGAAGTCATTCCAAGAGAGGTTCGCCTCATCATGAGTCTAAATTGTTAGGATCCACCATATCCCTGCGGATCCCTAACGAAGGCTCATAGCTAAGATCACCATCTGATCGAGTGGCGCCCTCCCTAAGTGTAAGACACATGTCACCACCTCCATCTAGTCCTTAGTGACCTAAGGATATATCTATCCCCTAAACATAGGAGTTCTGTAACTCTAGAACTCATGAAAGGCGATGATCCTGCATCCATCCTCTATCAGTAATGCCGGTAGTAACTGCTGATCATCAGGTGGGGGTAATGCTAGTGCACCACTTGGTAGGGCCATCTTTAGCATGGGTCCCTAAACAGACACCTCATCACTAGGTGGGCTGTCCTCAAGGTCACACATCATAATCCTAGATTTCTTTCTTCATGGAGTTATCCTAAAACAGATCAAGATGTACCACGGTAAATAGATTATACCTGGTGAGTTAACTCTAATTCAAGAAGAACATGAGGAAACACCTAATTCTTATATGATGCATGCAACTAGTGTTTTAGGTATAGATCCTGAAAGAATAATTCAAGGTCCTGGTGTATGGATACGGCGGTCGCCACACCAGCACTAGAATCCCCGAATCTAAAAGTTGAACTCTAAATATTTAACATTGTCTCCCAAAATCAAAAAAACTAGACCCCTGATCTTTGAGGTAGAACCAACCACCTCTAATACCACTTTTTCAAAACCCTCCCCCTGGGGCCTGTTTTGTGACATCCCCCAAGCCCACATCCCAAAGTACAAGGGTTTGCAACTAGTGACAAAGATGTCAACCTACAAGTGAGAGGAATTTACCTAAGTACCTATATGCATGCACACACAACCACGTGCCAAAGCTAGAAAGGTAAACATGAATGCCACTAAACAACCATTGAGTAAAAGTAAAAACTATAGGCCAAATGGAAAAAACTAAAAACCCAAAAAAAGATGAACTAAAAAAAGGAAAGTACATGGAAACTCTAAAATTAATCCACTGGAAACCCCACTTGATGGGTAAGTGTAGAGTAGTTGTTGGAATCCGTAGAAGTACGCCCCACCTTCCTAGTATGACTGGGCACCACTGGGTCCTAGTCCACCAAGTCTTCCATCAAGGAGGTGGTCATATTCACGAAACACAACATGTATGGGAGAAGCCCATGTAGGGGTGAGTAATAATATACTCAGTAGGGACCCCAAACCAACATGGAAATACCAAAAATAAATCCAAAAAGAAAACCACGAAGCAAGATAGCTCACACCAAGTATAATCAAGAGTAGGAAAGTAAGACTATCATTCACTTCACAGAACACCTTGGGATGTTAGAGAACTCAACCACAATGAGTACATAGGGCCTTCTGGGTCACACAGAGCTGCTTCCCACTAATCTTGTACTATTTCTGTATTCATCCCTGATTAGTACCATGGGTATGTTGGGTCACAAAGTGTTTCTCCCCACCATGGGAATGACGGGTCACACAGATCCATTTCTCACCTTGGCTATAATGAGGTACTCCTCTTTTCGAGTATTGTGGTTCTTTCTAGTCACATAGAGCCACTTCCCACTAGGAAATCGTAGTTGATCCACATAGGGTCTCTTGTCAGCAGTCTTTATATCTCATCCAACCGTAGGGTTTCCTCACATAGTGCACTTAATTCTAGGAGAACCACTCCTCAAGACATTCAAAATACATAAAATTCCATGAAAGACTCCATAGAGTATTCCAAAAGATCTTCCATGTCATAAGGGATCCAACATCACAAATGACTCGTCAATCAGATTCCCGGTTTGAATGATATCGGTGTTTTTCTGAAAAGGGGTCAGTTGGGTCTGGGTCCGGTCTAACTCGGTCGGACTGACCCAACCCCAGTCCGACGACCCGGATCTGGCCAGGCTTGGGTCCGGCTTATTAGGGTAGGTCCATCCCACTATGGAGGATCATTCCCTACCCATTTCACCATAGGCGAACCAGCTCTTACCTGGATGGGACGCGGTTGGAAGCCCCATCCACCCCCTGCCCTATGGGTCGTCTATGGGGACACCTCATCTACCATAGTCGGTTGACTACAACCTTTCCACATGTAACATGGCATGGTGTCACATCTGTGATGCACTGATGCGGCCGGGTATCCGCATTCGGCCGCTGCCAGCCACCAGCGTAGAGGCTAGCGGCTCCTACCGCACCACTGTGGCCCAAGTCGGCCGCAACACTTCTTCTGGTGCACCGTCATGGCACGCCACTACCCACCCATGGCTACCGCCGACATGTTCTTATGTGGACCATTGGGTCCACTCTGGTGGTCCGTTCTTTGCGTCGCTTGTTCCTACGACCTTTGGGGGATTCCATCTTCCCTGTGATGGCCTTGAATCCCCATTACCACCACTTAGAAGATGCGGTGACGAAGAACGCACAAAACACACTAGGTGGAGGGGATCAGGCATTGTTTGTGTTAGATCGTGCCCTCCACATTAGAGGTTTAGAAACATGGGATATAAAATTGAATTTCTATCACAATTAATTAAATAATCATGGCACAAAATCCCAAGAAAAGTGCCCTCCTACAAGAATGAGTGATTTACAGATCAACTTGTTCATGGGTTGATCTGTGTTCATCATTTAGAATAAATAATGGGTAAACATAAAAAAAACAAATCCTTACCTCAAAGGGATATTTGATGAAGTGGTCCATCTGAGGGGGTTTGAGTTTTTTTGGTATTCATCGCTTTCTGGTTCCATTCTTCCAGGTGTGTCAAAGTCACTAGTGATTTTTCGACATTCATCATTCATTGTTTGAGAGAATTCTCATTGTAGGTTCATCATAATAATTCCACCAATCGATCCTCCCTTATCCAACACATTAACCCATTAAAAGAAAATAGGTCATAGGGTTTCTGTTATGTTTCGTTGTCACGTTGTAGCGATGTTTCATTTATGAAACAGTGTATCTATTACGCTGCATTTAATGCATCATTATGTTGGACGTTTATGATCCATTAATGAGCTTCATTTAATGTGACTCATCTCCACTTTTTTGTTGCACCGCAGCACCACCATGCCACCACCCAATGGTTGGTAAAAACAAATAAAATAACCTTTTAAGATTTTTTTTGAAAATTATGAAAATAACTCTTCTAATCGACCCTTTTTTGTCGAATTTAGGTACATTCTAGGAAAATCATGACATTTTAAAATCAATAGTTCCCTTGGATTTTTGATCCAAGAACCAATTTAAAATTTAGAAAAACCCGCTTGCACGTTTACTTAAATGAACTTAAAAAAATCAAAATTCTCTTCCGGGCTCACTAGGCCTCAGAATCAGGTGTCGTCAAATCATCTGGTCTCAGAATAATTTTATATAATTAAAAAAATTTACACGAAATTTCAAAGACATTACAAAAAAATAAAGAGTGAGGAATGAAATTAATTAAAGCTCTAGTATCAAATAGAGAATTTATAAAAGAAATTTGTTAAATGGTCCATGGAATTGATAATGTCCTTGGATGTTGACATTTTGTGGGAAATTGAGTTTTATCAGGGTTGAAACATTTCTTCATAGGTTGAATCTTTCCTTTCCTTGAAGTCTCATTTTCTTGGTGAATAATTCATTAAAGAATTTAGAATATTTGTGAATTTTTTTAATTTATTCCTAAAGGAATATATTAATTTCATCATTTATGAATGTTTTAAGAATCGCATTATGAATTTATTCCTCGTGTATCTTCTTGGATTTTGTTATTCTTAAATTAAATAGTAGAATAATTTTTTTCTTATTTTTTTTATTTCTTATTATATTGGGTTCTGGAGTCTTTTCATTATTTTTGGAATTCATTTCCAATTTTTTATTGGTTTTCTAGGACTATTTTAGTTTTTGTTTTAGGTTTGGATGAATATTATTTATAATCTTTATAGTTACTAAGATAAAATTTCTATTGGAAATTGTATTTGTTTGGGTTAGAAGTTTCCTAGGGCTCTTGTTCATCATTTACATTAGGATCCCTGACTATTTTTTCAATTCTTCCATTAAATTTTTTAAATAATTAATTATTGGGTCTATTTAGTTATGAATTGTTGATTAATAACTTGAAGAATATAATTCATAGGATTTGATCTATTAAAATTTTGGAGGTTGGAAATTATATTGGTATTATTGATAAAAATTCTATTGAATGGGTAGAGTTTGGTTGAAATATTTTTTAAATGGATGTATCGATAAGTTCTACTAATTCCCAAATCCATACTAGACTTGAGAGTTTTTTCCGCATCCTTGTTTGTTCATGTTCTATAGGAATGGTCTATGTTGGTAGGTGGCGGCATAAATTTCAGTATCCTGCACTTAAAGACACTGGTCAATAAAGTGATTTGTAAAAGAACAAAGGGAAAATTTTAAAAGGGTTGGATTCTCATTGGATTTATTAAGATCCATTTGTATTACCCAATTTCTAAGTTCCTATAGATAATATTAAATTAGAGGTGATTAATTAGATTTTATCTCATAGACTCCTCTAGTGGTAGAACCTCTAGTTCCAAATTTCTGTAAAGTTTCTATAATTTTCTCAATGAGTCCTATAGATTCCATTGGTGAATATTCCATAAAATATTCTCTATATAATGCATCTAGAATATTTTTTTCATGTACAATTGTTATTTCAAATAATAATACTAAGAAGTGGTGTTCCTCAATCGATTAATGTGCATATCTTGCATAGAGCTTCTTGAACCTCACCCAATACTCATAGAGTGTCTCTCCTATGATCTATCTGAATCTACATATCTATTTATTTAACATATTTCTCCATGATTTGGAAAGAATATATTTTTACCCAATCCTTAAAAACACTTTATATCATAATTATTAAGATACTTTTCCAATAAATACAAGCCAATTATCTATAGGTTTAATGCCTTTGGAAGATTATACATACAGTTACATCATCTAAAACATAAGACATCATCATTGTTTAAAACTATACATATTTATACTAAATCCAATAGTTCTTCAAAAACTAAATAGGATATCAAATGGAAAATACATAATGAATAGGGTGATCTAGAAATCCCATTATGGTAATAATCATGGAAATCAAGAATAACATGGGGGTAAAGAGGCATAACATGATATCATAAAGAGGATGATCATAAGAATTAAGATATAGAAAAAAGAAATTATTTAATAATATCATAAACATTTATAAAAAAATATAAAACATGATATCTTAAACATAAGTAAAGGTAATTATTAAGAATATCATTATAAATTCCCATGGTGGATTAGGTTCACTACTTAATCCCTTACATAACATCTATTGAGATATAAAAATTTACCCAATTCATTGGAGGGATATATAATTATGGGTCCACCTATTACATAAATAAAAATCTTATATATGTGTTCTAGATGATAAAAATAAATCATAAGCATAATCAAACCCATGAGAAGGAATTGGTTTTCATAATTCTGATTCAAGGTATAATTGAAGACTAACTCATAGGTATTCCCAATAGAAAAAGGAATTAAATAATTTAGATATTCATATTTCAAACTTAAATATAGGTCTTGATCATTTATTTACAATATAAATATTTCATGATAAGGATCTAAAAGAATAAATAATAAAAACTTACCACTTGGGTGAATCTTTTGTGAAATGACTAAAGAATATTTTGAAGAAGGAAAGACCTTATTGTTTTACATAAAGAAATAATTGAACCAACATTTATATATATAAAATAATTATATTTTTTATAATATATTAATGGTTCAAAAACACTTAATTTAGGTTATTATTGATGTTATACAAGATATAGGAAATCTCCCTAAAACCAGGTTAACTTAAAAGTTGGAATTTTGAAGGGAACTAAAAAAGTTTATAACCCCATAAATAAAAAGTATATTTAAATATTTTATATTTAATAAATATATATAAAATATATATAAGAGTTAAATGAGAATAATATTTCATAAAAAGGATAAAAATAAAGAGAATGTGCAACTCAAAGGTAATTAGGGTGGTACAAATGATCCCTTACCCCATGTTCGAAAGCACTTTTCACTTTCACATAACTTCATAAATAATAAAATTAAGTTTATTAAAAAATATCATAATTTAATTATCCAAATATATTTATTATTATAAGGTCTATTTATCATCATGTTTCACTAATTTATCACATCATCTCTACTTATATTTCTTACTTAAAGGTCTCCGGTCAATTTCTTAAAAACTATTCATAGTATGTTGACCAAGGTAAAAGTGTTGTAAAATAGTCTCATAAAATCTATAATTTTATATCATTATTTCCTTTATTATTCCATTATCACATAATATGTACTGGTAAATATATCTTCCATGAATGGACTCAAATTAGAAATGGTACTTTGATATAAACTTTTTAGCGGTAAAATTTACTATTACCATTTATTGACTTATAGAATGTATAATATTATTATTGTATAATGTTAATGGTTTAGTACAAAACCTTTTTATTAATTAAATATATGTTTTATTTTACCCATTCTAGTCAGTTTGGAAAACGAAATAGAAATATCACCACATGGAGGCGATAGTCTACATATACACACAGACGAAAATCCTATTTTTTAATAATGGAGATAAGGTAGAAAATAAAATATCTTAACATTTTAGAATAATTAACATGTTATAAATATAATATTATCAAATTAAATAACATTTTTCATCCATCCATGAATATAAGTGATGGAAAATTGAATACGCCACTCATAGAGGTTGTAGTCTGCACACACGCATGATGACATTTTACATTTTTTCCAATGATTTTTTAGGAAGGTATAAAATAGATGTTCTATTAGTATAAAAACATACCATAATATTAATAATATTTTTAGTGTCATGATCTCATGTATGTAAGAGGCTTGGGGTGGTATAAGTCAAAAATAATTAAGAAGGTGTTGTAAAAAATATTACATCTTTCTTTGGATGTTCTCCTTTGGTAACCACCTTAAGACACCATAGCTTGGTATTTTTGAAGGATAAAAGCTTCGAGTATATTATTATAGTGTTTATAAAATACTATTACATGTTTTTGGGTAGATAATAATGGTATTAATAATTTTAGGGAGGTGGAGGGGTGGTGGTTCCTTTTATAATTGGAGAGAAGGGCATTTTTGGCCCATACGACTCTTTAAAGTAAAGAGATCACATGATTTATGTGGAATGTGTAGAAAAAATTTAAAATAAAAGATTTAGGGAAGGGGTAAGAAAATAAATCCTTAATAACACTTCTATATATTTTTTTAACATTTTTTTAAGTCAAATACTCTTAGAATTTTACTTTTACCATTTTTGGATGTTACCGTGGTAACTAATTTTTACCTTAAGTAATTTATTTTTAATGCATGAAAATAAAAGAGTATATAATATATATTTAAAAACTATGGATTATAAATATGAAATAAAATTTATCAAATAAAATTTTTATGTTTATAAAAACCTCGTTAATATAAATAGTGTATTTTAAAGCATAAGTTTTATGTTTAGGATAAAATTATGAATTTTATTGATTATATTGACATTAAAAAATTATTATTATTAAAAATATTAATCTAAAATTAAAATAATTCAAAAACATAATTACATAGTGTAAAAAATTTATTAAAAGAAACAAATTACAAAAAAAGTTTTTCATTAAAACATTATCAAAATTTTCCAAAATTTTAATAGTGGGTTTTATATATCAACATAGTATTTTTAAATACTAAATATTGCTTTATAAAATATATTTTCATATAAAAATGGTTTTTTAAACTCTGTATTCATTATTTTATGATAAAATAGATAGTTTTTACTAAAATCAGTATTTTTACTATTCACATAAAATTGATTATTTCAGAAAAAATCTCAAAAATTAATACTAAGATTATTTTGAAATAATTAATTCTAAAATTTATATATTTTTATTTTAATTGAAAAATATAATATATAAATCGAACAACTTTTATTGAAAAATAGAATTTTAAAATGTTATGTGTTCTTAATATTATTTCCTATTAATTTCCTATTTATGTAATGATAATGTATTAGTTCATATATAATAATATTTTAAAGGTTTAAATTTAATTTATTATGGAAAAACATACATTACTTAATAAAATAGTTATTTTAAAATAAATATTACTTTTATACTAAATGCACTTTAATAAATACCATTAATTTATTATTTATATTTTAAAATTTAATTTCACTACTCTATTTATATTGAAATATTTTTTTGAATTTTATATATACATCATATTATATTTTAATAATAATTTCAATAATATTTATACATAACACATAAATATATATATATATAATTTTTAATATAATATTTTTATTTCATTGTGAGTAACAATATTTTAAATTTACTACTTAAAAATATGTAAATTTAGTATACCTATTGGATATATGAACAAAAATCATATCTTCAATGACCATATTTTTCAATGGGCATATTTGTAATGACCATATTTATAGCAGACAGAGTTCATTCCTATATATAGACTTTCTAATTTATTCATTCATTCCACTCTCACCTCACAAGGCACAAATTTTATTTAATATTATATATTTTTCATTATGTTTTCTTCTTTCATGTTTCTCATCCTCATTATAGGTTTTTTGGATATTGGTGATCCTCATTTTTTAATATGATCTATGAGATTTTCTAATAATAAAGATTTTCTTCTTTTCTATTTATTGTCACTTTTTTACTTACGAACTTTTAATCACTACTAGAACTTGGTGTTTTCCCAATGGTACTATAGATATAGTTTGAGGAAACTGTTACTATAGTGAAAAAGAAGCAACATTTTCCAACGGTTCGAACAAACTGTTGGCAATATGTATACTTTCCTTATATTTTCCAATGGTTTTAGAAAATAGTTGGAAAAAAAGTATTTTTTCTAATGTATACCAATAGTTTTGATAAACTTTTGGTAAATGTAAGCTTTACCAATGGTTTTTTAAAACCCATTGGGAGTGTTTTTCCCCAAATACCCAGCACCTGAGATCCTAGTAGGTCCAATTGCAGACCTAATCCAGAGCTCCTCCTGACATATTCTCGGCTATGAAACACCTTCCAGCCGAATATCCTTCTTCAATCAAACAAATTTTTATTTCTACACTTCATATTTGTAAGTGTTACCTTAGTTTTAGTGTTCTTACTCTTTTTATTTTATGTTTGATGTTTTTGATTTCGGCTAAATTAGAGTTACCATTGTGGAGTACGGAACCCTTTGTTTGTTTTATGTTTTTTTGTTTTAACACTTCATACATCATAAATGGTCTATTTAGTGGGGGTTTTTTAGTGCAGGGGGTAAAGGGTTTGTTTTTTGTTTTTTGTTTAGTGGGGTAAAGGGTTTGTTTTATGTTTTTTTATGTTTCTTTTATGTTTGTTTTTTGTTTAGTGGTATTTTATGTATTATGTTTAGTGGGGCTTTATGTTTTTTCTTTAGTGAAATGGATAATGCATGATAGTTTGGATTTTTTAATAAATAAAATGATTTTAAATAAAAATACCCTAAGGGGGCTACAGGAGGGGTAGGGGGACTGTCCAGGTGTGGGGGGTTGTCCAGGTGGGGGTTGGTTGTCCAGGGGGTAGGGGGCTGCAGGGGGTGGGGGATATAGGGGTGTGGGGAAGGGTGGTATGGGATGCCCCAAGGAGGGGTGTGGGCTATCCAGGGGGTCTGGGTGGGGTGTCCAGGTGGGGAAGGGGGGGTTGTCTAGGTGGGGGGGCTGTCTAGGTGGGGGGGTTGTCCAGGTGGGTGGTGGTTGTCCTGGTGGTGGGTATGTCCAGGTGGGGGCTGTAGGGGGAGGGGGTGTGGGTTGTCCACGTGGGGGGGGGGGGGGGGGGGTTGTCCACGCGGGGGCTGCAGGTGAGGGGGTGTGGGATGTCCAGGGAGGGGGTGGGATGTCCTAGGGGGGCTATCCAGGTGGGGGGGGGAGGGGGTATGGGATGTCCAAGGAGGGGGGGATTTCTAGTGGGGGGAGGTAGGGGCTGTAGGGGAGGGGGTGTGGGTTGTCCAAGGAGGGGGTGGGTTGTCCAAGGGTGGTGGTGGGTGGGCTATCCAGGTGGGGAGGGGGTGTGGCCTATCAAGGGGGGGGTGGGCTGTCCAAGGGGGGTTGTCCAGGTGGGGGAGGGGTGTTGGTTGTCTAGGGAGGTGGGCTGTGGGCTATCCAAGGGGACACCCCCGACCCCCTGGAAAGCCCCACCACCCCCGTGGATAGCCCCCCCCCCCCCCCACCCCCCACCCCCACCTCGAACACTCACCCACCCCCCCCCCCCCCCCCCCGGACACCCCCCACCCCCTAGAAATCCCCCCCACCCCCTTGACACCCCTGATCCCGCTGGATATCCTCTTCACCCTCATGGATAGCCCAACCACCCCTCATGGACAGCCCGCCCACCCCCCCTGGACAGCCCGCCCACCCCCTAGACACCTCATACCCCCTGGACAGCCCCACCACTTCCATGGGCAGCCCCCCCCCCCCCCTCGGCCACCCCATACCCCCCTGAATATCCCCTCCCACCCCCTGGACACCCCGCTCACCCCCCTTGGATAGCCCGCCCACCCCCCTGGACACCCCCTACCCCCCCTGGACAGCCCGACCACCCCATGGACAGCCCGCCCACCTGGACATCCCAACCCCCCTAGACAACCCCCCACCCCTTGGACACCTCCAACTCCCATGGACAACCCCACCACCCCCTGGACACCCCCCACCCCCCTGGACACTCCCTCCCCCTTGGGAAAAGTATGTGATCACACAAATTATCTACTAAAATATAAAGTTTCTTCGATCTAAAATTTAGTCAACTCCTGAATAATTCTCCTCTACAATTTTACATGATCTTGTACACTCATGGATAGTTCTTCAAAGATATTTTATTATAAATATAGTATTTTTTTGTCTTTTATATTATTATTCTCATATAGAGTAGTGTGTCAGTTATGGTTTCATATAAAGTGAACAATTCTCATTTACTTAAATATATTTTCGATAAAACTTTAATCTTATTGAATTGATTTTGATGAAATGAATTATAACAATTATTATTTTATAGAATGGATAGAAGCTAGATGTATGAAACCTATTGGATATCAAGTGATTTTCAAAACAATTTTGAGAGATTTTTAGATTTTGCATTTCACAGTGCTTCAGATAGTGATCGCATACACTGCCCATGTTCCATTTTTGTTGGAAGACCTTGGTTGAGCCATGAAGAAGTTAGCTACCACATAAACAAATATGGTTTTTAATAAAAATACTATGTGTGGTATCACAATGGGAATAAAATGAAATCTCAAATTTCTGATGATTCAAATGAGAGGACTGGATTGGAGAATTTGTTATATGACTGGTTTCCATTTATTCGTCATCATGAAAAAGAAAGGATTATGACCCAAGAAGACTTTGATATGAGCACACATGATGCGTCTAATGAAAATGATGATGTTTTCAGGGTGAAAAAAATTGAATGATGTTGTGACAACTCCAGTATATCGACAGTGCGATATAATGAAAAAGCTGGAATTTTTAATCCGATTGTTTCATGGGAAAACTATGTATGGGATTTCTAATACATCAATTGATTAAATTCTTACCTTTCTGAAGTATTTACTTCTAGATAATTCAGATATTCCCTCAAACCACTATATGGCATGGAAGTTAGTTGAGAAACTAGGATTTTCAAGAAACAAAATTCATGCTTTCCTAAAAGATTGTAGTTTATACTAAGAGGAAACCGTTAAATGAAATGATTGTATAAAATGTGGTACATCCCGCTGGAAGTCATAATCTGATGGAACACTATCCCTTGTGCCACAGAAAGTAATGTGGTACATTCCATTGATCCCCAAAACCAGAATATTTTTATCTCTGATGAAATATCAATAAAAATGAGATGGAATGATACCAAAAGAAAGAAGACAAATGATGAGTTGGTTTACCCTACAGATGTATTTTCATGGAAGATATTTACTTATTGATATCCTGATTTTGCAGTTGAGATGCCTAATGTGAGTCTGGGTATTTCATGTGACAGTTTTAATATGTTTGGGTAGATGCTTACTTCGCACAGCACATGTCCAGTTTTTATACACATTTATAATCTTCCCCCATGGTTGTGTATGAAAAAACCTTTCACTTTGATGAGTGTACTCATATCTGGCCCTTCTGATCCTAGAATTGATATTGATGTATACATGAAACCTTTAATAAAAGAGTTTAAACTTATTTGGGATGTGGGTGTGTGCACATACGATGCATATTCCAAAGACATATTTCAGATGTGTGATGTGCTTATGTGGACAGTCAAAGATTTTCTGGCTTATGCAATGATGTCTTGATGGAACATGAAGGGAAAACTGTCATGTCTTGTTTGTATGAATAATACATGATCCAGAATACTGAAACATCATTATAGTTTCAGTTTTATGGGATATAGAATATTCGTTCCGATGGACCATCCATATAGAAATAATCATCGAAGATTTGATAATACCACAAAGACCGATGATCCACCTCAGCGTATGTTTGGAACTGATGTGCTTAATGAATTTAAATATTTCAGTTTTTCATTCGGGAAGGGGAAAATGAAATCTGGAAAGAGAAAGAATGTTTCCACTGAAACCTATTACAATTGGAGGAAGAGGAGTATCTTTTTTTATTTTCCTTATTGGTCAACCAATTTTTTATGTCATTGCTTAGACGTAATTCACATTGATAAGAATATATGTGAAATGTTGCTTTCAATACTTCTAAATGTTAATGGAAAGACAAAAGATGATTTACGGTCTTAGCGTGACTTGGTGGATTGGGTTATCAGACCAGAATTGCATCATGTGCGTATTAGTGAAAATAAATGGAAAGTTCCATGTGCTTATTATGTGATGACACCTATGGAAAAAAACAATTTCTGGAAGTATTAGAGACTATTAGAGTCCATGATGGCTATTCAAGCAACATATCTAAACGGGTCAACAGAAGAGAGTTGAAGCTAAAATCTTTTAAGACTCGTGATTATCACGTTATTCTACATGAGTTGATTCTAATAGGAATCCATCATCTTTTGTCCAACAATGTATGGGTGACTGTTATTGGTTGTTCCATTTGTTTAGAGTTCTTTGTGCTAAGAAGTTTTCCAAGTATTTCTTGCAAAAAATGTTTACAGATGCCCGATTAATTTTGGGTGAGTTGGAGAAAATATTTCCTCCATCATTTTTCACATGCATGTTGCATCTGACTGTCCATATTCCCACTGAAATACTTATCTAAGGACCTATTTATTTTCGTTGGATGTATCCAACTGAAAAAAATATGTACACATTAAAGTCTTATGTCTGAAATAGGAATCATCTCTAAGGTTCTATCATGAACGGTTACTTGGCTCAAGAATGTATGGATTTCTTCTCAATGTATTTGTTTGATCTTACTAAATGAATGAACAGACCAATGAGAAATAAAGAAGAACAAAATGAGAAAATTGTACCCTGTTTTCCATCACTTCCTTAAATAGGAGGAATTCCTATATCATATACATTGAAGACATTAAGCCTTGAAGAGTGGGAGATGGCACATCGCACAGTTTTGTTCAAATGTGATTTGTTCAATGACTAAATCAGGTAACTAAATTGAATATGTATATCTTATATATATATCTGTTAATCTATTCATATTTTTAATCTACAGGGGACATAAAACAATGATAAATAGAAAGCATTATTCTTTATCTTTGAAAAGGAGGGGGTCTTTGCATAGCAAAGATTTTTCTGCTTTGTTAAAATTGAAGGTAAATATATTACTATTTAAAATAATTAAATAAATATTTAACTAATTTTAATATTCATTTATATTGCAGGTATTGGGTTTTTCTGCTAACTTTGTCTCTGAGGAAATAAGAGCTTTGGATTTTGGTCCTAATACCATGGTTCGTGACTGTAAATCAATTGTTATCAATGGGTACAAATTTATTGTCACTAAATGAGAAAAGAACATGAGAACACAACATGATGGTGTTATGGTTACTGCCACAACAGATTTTTATGCCAGTGCATCTGATAGTAGACCATGATTTGAAAGTGTGGGTTATTATGGAGTCATTGAAAAATAGTAATATTAGATTATTACTCTCATGGAAAAGTCACAATGATGAAATTTCATTGGTTTGATTCGATGACAAGATAGGGCACATTTATTGATGATTTTGGATTTCAAGTAATTAATATGACTCGTACTCTTGCTACCGAAGAACCATATATATTGGCATCAATGGCTAAACAAGTTTTTTATGTCAAAGACCAACTTCGACCTGAACTTGGTTTCCTAGTTGAAGTAATTCCAAGACATATTTTTTATTATGGTGATGATGAAATTTACATTGACCATACTTCCATTGGAACCAATCCATTTATTTCTTTTTATGACTCTAATAGTTAAATTTTTAGAGTTGATTGTGAACCTAAATTTGTGGTGGAAAATATATAGAATCATTCATCCATGTTATCAATTCTTTTGGTTTACCTCGAGTTGGGTTTTTAAGGTTGGTACTATTAAAATTTATTTAATATTGATTATAAATATGTTGTATCCAATTTGACCGTTATGTGGATTTTCAATGCTTATTGGTTGGAATTGTTATTTGAATTGCATTTTGTAATTTGGAATTGAACTGTATTTAAACCTACGAAACCAACATTTCTAACTTGGTGAACATTTCAATGCTTAAACTGTGATTTGTATAAAATTTTTATGACTCTAATACCTCTCTTTAACATATTACCAGGTAATGAACATGATAGTTTGTATTCTTCTTCAAAACATGAATTGAAACCTTCATCATCTACCTAAGCTAAAGAAATTAAATTTTTTCTTAATTTTGACAACTACATTACCACTTATGAATCTGGTAGAATAATTGTTCCATAATTTTAATAGACTGATGACACTTAGTAAATAATCATCCTACAAAAAATTAAATTTCTTTATTACATCTTGTATGATTTATTGAATTCGTTATATATTTGTTCAAGCTCACATAAAACAATGGTTAGTTAAATTATCCATGGATCCCCCTATTCCCTCTCATTTATTTGGTTTTTTGGGTTACACATTAGTTATTATTTTCTATTTACTTCCATATTTTTTTTAAAATTTAGGAAAATTAAACCAATTTAAGAGAGGCGATGAAAACAGATTATTGAAAATAGCCGTCGTATGGCTGAGCTAGGCATTCCACCACTAGTTCCAGCAGTGAGTATTTTATTTCAAATATCTTTATTTAAATAATATATAATGTCATGTGATTAATTTTTTTTTAAAAAAAATTTAGGATCCATCTATTAGGAAACAATTATTTGATGAGCATCCTAGTAGTGGTCCCAGTACTCGGGGTGTTCGTACGAGGGGGGTGGTATGGGAGCTAGACGATCTGGTCAGCGTACCCAATTATACCCTGCCCCTCCCACTGACATACTATCCATCTCACATTCTGATCCCGGTGTACCATTAGGGACACATGGGATATTTAGACCTCCTATGTTTTTATCACCCTTTACATCTGAGCCTCCTCACCTGTCTGTACCATATCCGATGATGATTCCCACTCCCCATCCAGCATTTGGCCAGCCATCCCTATCATCTTCTTCTACTTCTGATTCCTTCTCTCTGGGTTTTATATTCCATCTTGTTCAACTATTGATCTGCCAGAGTCTATCCCTACGGAGCATACATTGGGAGACACTCCATTTGTACAGGGTGTTCCTTCAGTTTCTACGGATCCAACAACACCCATTGATCATACTACCATAGGTATACTTATACAACCCAAAACAATTGTTTCACCATTATTTATTTTCATTATAACATGTATTGATAAAATATTTTTTTTCTTTCATAACAGATACATATACTAATAGGAGGCAGGGGCGGGGGTGTACACACATGCGTTTGGTGTGGAACTGCCGCACGTAGTGGATGGTGGACTACAATGAAGATAGTCAGACGATTGAAAAATCAGGGCAGCAATGTCAGAGTTTTTTGGCGACGCTTTCCAAATACTCTGAAATCATTCCTCTCATCCCTCTCTTATGGAGACATATACCAAATGAAGTCAAGGATAAATCCTGGGAAGATATATGGGTAAAAAAATCTCTTGTATTTCATGAAATATATTAATTTTTGTATTTATATGAATTAATATTTTGGTTTCAACTGCAGTTTAATTTCCCCGATGGTGAGGGTGCATGACCAGCACGTCTAAAGGAGTTATACAATATTTGGAGAGCTTATAAGCATGGGTTGTACATTAGATGGCATGCTAGAGTGGGAACAGATTTAGAGGCAGTCCCTGACATGGATGATTTTCCATTAGAATAGTACCGAAATATGATTACTCATTGGGTGACTATCCAATTTACGGTATTAATCAAATTAGAAGTATTTAAATGAAAATTTTCATGTTTTTCTTTAATAATAATTATTGAAATTTATATAGGATACATCTGCAAGAAATTAAAAAAACATTGATGCTAAGAAATATGTCCAAACATTAGGACGTACTATGATGTGAGATCATGAGAGACAGTAGGTATGACAGTTTATAATCTTTCTTTATGACTTTCACTTTCTATTACTTCCTCCATAATTTATTTGATTGCTAAAGTTTTTATATAATTTTAGTTATGAAATTTCTATGTTTTTTTGGTATCCTATTTTTAATTATAGTTTTCTATATTCAATGTCATTGTAAAGGCATAACTTGAATATAGAATTATGTGTGCCTCGAGAAAAACGGTTTTGCTCGAGTATAAAGAAGAAAGCTGGAAGTGCGATTAATGAACCAACTCGTCAACAGATTGTAAGTTTTAATTTGTAGATTTAATATTCTAATCTCTATTTTTTAACTTAATAATCTATTTATATTTTTAACAGGCTTCTTTAGAGTCACTTGATTCCCAAGAAACTATCAATTTTGGGCCAAACGATCACTTACATCAGGTGTTGGGAGATGAGCACCCTAGTAGAGTAAGTTGCTGACCTGGGAAGAGTATAGTTCTAACAAGGTATTGGCCCTCCTTAGGTATGATTTTTAGTGCCACTGAGTTGCATCAGGTTAATCCACTGGCAAAAAAGGCTGAAAAAAGGGCCACAGAGATGGAAGAATAGTCTTCTAGGGCAAGCACTGCATTTATGAAACTGATGGAATTTTTACAACCAACTCTTCTCCTTGGACCCCAGACAGCCACCCAACCTCATACCTGGACCCCGGACAACTCCTCACCCTTCTCCCTAGACCCCGGACACCCCCCCCCTCTCTTCCCTAGACATCCCCTAGATAGCCCCACGGGCAGCCCCCTGGACAGCCCCCTAAACATCCCCCTTAACAGCCCCCACCATCCTCCCTGGACCTCATACAGCTCCCTGGATAACCCCCCACCCTCCTCCCTAGACCCTGAACATCCCCCCCCCACCCTCCTCCCTAGGCCTCAGACATCCCCCCGACCCGAAATCCCAACATTGGGTGAGCAGGGATTCAGCATATATAAAACATCACGACAATTCACAAAAGGATAAGGACCACCTGCCTTGATTTCGGAGACAATCGCACTCTTTATTCGACGTCCTGGATCCCAATCTAAGCTCTTTTAAAATGGACACCCTTTTAAGTAAAAACAACTAGCATATGGAAATCTGACTAAACATATTTTAATTGTTTTGATACTTTAGCACAAGGATCCATGGGTCATTTTTGACGCGTATGAGTCAACCCTGCCTCAATCCGAGGCACGGTGTGGCCGGTACCACTCAAAGTGTCTCACTTTTATTTTAATTGGACAATATTTTAAGTGAACACAACAACTGGCATTCGGAAAACCAACCAAACACATTCATATTCTGTTTATACTTTAGGAAAAGAATCCATGGGTCATTTTTGATGTGTACGAGTCAACCCTGCCTCAATCCGAGGCACAATGTGGCCGGTAATACTCAAATTGTCTCGCTTTTATTTTAAATGAACAAGATTTTAAGTGAAAACAACAACTTGCATATGAAAAACTAACCAAATGCATTTTGATTCTGTTTATACTTTAGTAAAACGATCCATGGGTCATTTGTGATGTGTATGAGTCAAACCCACCTCAATCTGAGGCACATTGTGGCCGGTACCACTCAAACAGTCTCACTTTTATTTTAAATGCACATGATTTTAAGTGAAAAGAACAACTTTCATATGGAAAACTGACCAAATGATTTATTATTGTATTAATACTTCAGGAAAATGATCCATGGGTCATTGTTGATGTGTAAAAGTCAACCCCACCTCAATCTAAGGCACATTGTGGCCGGTATCACTCAAAGTGTCTCTCTTTTGTTTAAAAGGGACACTGTTTTAAGTAAAAACAACAGACATATGTAAAACCAACCAAACGTATTTTGATTATGTTGATACTTTATCAAAAGGATCCATGGGTCATTTCTGACATGTACGAGTCAACTCTGGCTCAATCTAAGGCACGGTGTGGCCGGTACCACTCAAAGTGTTTCACCTTTATTTGAAATGGGCAACATTTAAAGTGAAAACAACAAATGGCATACAGAAAACTGAAAAAACTCATTCATATTGTGTTTATACTTTAGTACAATGATCCATGGGTCATATGTGATGTGTAAGAGTCAACCCCACCTAAATCAGAGGTACGGTGTGGCCAGTATCACTCAAAGTTTCTTTCTTTTGTTTAAAATGGACACCCTTTTAAGTAAAAACATATGGCATATGGAAAACTGACCAATCATATTTGTATTTTGTTGATACTTTAGCACAAGTATCCATGGTTCATTTTTGACGTTTACGAGTTAACTTTGCCTCAATCTGAGGCACAGTGTGGTTGGTACCACTCAAAGTGTCTCACTTTTATTTGAATTGGACAACATTTTAAGTGAAAACAACAACTGGCATACATAAAGCTAGCCAAACGCATTCATATTTTGTTGATAATTAAGGAAAACAATCCATGGATCATTTGTGACATATAAGAATCAACCCCTTCTCAATCTGAGGCATGGTTTGGTCAGTACCACTCAAAGTGTCTCATTTTTATTTGAAATGGGCAGGATTTTAAGTGAAAATAACAACTTGCATACATAAAACCAACCAAACGCATTCTTATTCTATTGATACTTTATAAAAAATATCCATGGGTCATTTTTCACATGTATGAGTCAACCCCACCTCAATCCGAGGCACGGTGTGTCCGGTACCACTCAAACTCTCTCACTTTTATTTGAAATGGACAATATTTTAAGTGAAAACAACAACCTTCATATGGAAAACCAACCAAATGCATTAAGATTATATTGATACTTTAAGACAATGATCCATGGGTCATTTTTGATGTGTATGATTCAACCCCACCTCAATCCAAGGCACGGTTTGGCCGGTACGACTCAAACTGTCTCACTTGTATTTGAAATGGACAGTATTTTAAGTGAAAACAACAACTTGCATAGAGAAAACAAAACAAATGATTTTTTATTGTATTGATACTTTAGAAAAACTATCCATGGGTCATTTTTGACGTTTACGAGTCAACCCCGCCTCAATATGAGGCACAGTGTGGCCAGTATCACTCAAAGTGTCTCTCTTTTGTTTAAAATGGGCACTGTTTTAAGTAAAAAAAACAGACATTCGGAAAACTGACCAAACATATTATAATTGTGTTTATATTTTATCACAAGGATCCATGGGTCATTTTTTAAGTGTAAGAGTCAACCCTATCTCAATCTGAGGCATGGTGTGGTCGGTACCACTCAAAGTGTATCACTTTTATTTGAAATAGACAACATTTTAAGTGAAAACAACAACTGGCATACAGAAAACCGACCAAACGCATTCAGATTCTGTTGATACTTTATGTAAACGATACATGGGTCATTTTTAACATGTATGAGTCCACCTTGCCTCAATCAGAGGCATGGTGTGGCTGGTACCACTCAAATTGTCTCACTTTTATTTGAAATGGATAGGATTTTAAGTGAAAACAACAACTTGCATAGGGAAAACCGACCAAACATATTCGGATTGTATTGATACTTTAGAAAAAGTATCCATGGTCCAGCCTCACACAATCCACTTCCCATGTGAGGAAATCCTACCCCTATTCTAAAACATATGACATTTAATACGCCAATCCCATCCTCAAACAGTGGGTTCTAGGACCAAACCAAAGTCCCTTTGGGAACCCAATACCAAAGACATAATTGAATATTCATACCCACTACCCAAAGTGGAGATTCATCTCACATCACACCCAAGAGACCAAATTACAATTATCCATATACCCCTTATTCCAATTGCAAAGTCTATGAAAAACATATAGGCTATTCTGGTAACCCGTCTCATATGTCAATATTAGCCAATGTTTCCCACTAACACATCAGGAACCATTTATACCTGGATACATAGTCATTAGAGGAATATAAGCATACCATGTGCTTCCTATAAATCATCCTAGGTATAAGCACATGACCACTACCATTTTCTATCTTATGGGTATCATGATCCTTGTCCACTCTAACCAAGCTTTTTAGTTGGTTTTAAGATAGTAAACCCAAGACCATGAGTAAACATCCCATGTGATTCCTATAACATGTAGGCTTTTTATCTTCTGTGTATTGGTTTTGTGGTTTGAGTGAGGTGTTAATTCTAAATTTTGAATACTGTTATGGGTGTTATTGCTTTTCAATTCTAAATTTCTGAATTATGGATGTATTAAATTCTGGTAGTATTGGTAATGAATTATAAATTTTGAATATTGTTATGTGTATTGGATTCTTGATGTATTGGATTTTAATTTTTTATTAGTGTTATGGGTGTTATTTCATTTCAATTCTAGATGTATTGGATTGTGGATATATTGGATTCTACATTTTTCTCTTGTGTTGTGGTTTTAGTGAGGAATAAAATTTAAATTTCTAAATTTTTGAATTCTAGATGAATTTTAAACATCCCATGTAGCCTTTTGGATTCTGGGTGTATGTGTTCTTGAAGGTCATGGAGAGTTTCAGGTTGGAGGTGGCTGCTGCAGGTTGGAGGTGGCTGTTGGCTGCTGCTGCTGTGGAGCTCTCCAGCATACGTATACCAAGGGTTTTCAAAACCGTTGGTATAGCCTTTTGATGTATATTATACCAATAGTTTTGTTATAACTGTTGGTATAAACTTCAACCAATGGTCTATAGACCAACGGTTCTAAACCATTGGTATAAGGGTAACATATACCAATGGTTTGTAAAACCGTTGGTATATCTCTTAGTTTAACACATATACCAACGGTTTACACAGAACCGTTGGTATAAGCCTATACCCATGGCTTACTTGGCCACAGTTTGGGAAACCGTTGGTATATAATATACCAATGGTTTCCCAGCCTTTACCAATAGTTCTGAACTATTGGTAAAGGGTAAAATTCTAGTATTGAATGGATGTATATCATCCATGGTGGGTAATAATCCATTGTGTAAAGTACTTAGTTTTATGTGAGTTTTTTTAATGTCTAACTTATGAATGAGTAAAGTTTATCTAATTTGATTCATATATTTTATGGAATATTTTCTAATAATATTTCAATACTTTTCAAATAATAGAGAAATGTTATTTAAAATTATAGACATAAATAATAATAATAATAATAATAATTTGTGTTATTGTAATTATTATTACTATGGATCCTAAAACTCAGGGCATTACATCCCCCCTAAATAAATTGAATAATAATAATTTAAATTATTATTTACTAATAAATTTATCTAAGGGTATCTATAAGGTGACTCAAGATTAAATTTTCTAAAGAGGTAAAAATCACATCTATTCACTTATAATAAGAATAATCCCCAGATTTTGTTTCTTCCTAAAAATTTTAGTAACCTCTCAAGGTTTGGTATTAAAACCTACTTATTTTCACTTGATTTAATATTCATATTTTTAGTGAAAGATTGTTAGAAATTGGCCTAAAGTATGAAATGTGATTCCTAATTTTACAATAGATACACCACACACACTATCTATTATACCTCATTGCACTTAAATTTAGAGGTTCCAAGGTAAATTCGAGGCCAAATGATGAAGTTGGTGAAGAATTATCCTCCTCCTCATTAGGCTCACTGAGATCCACTTTTAGGCCCCTCCCAGCCCTTTCTAGAGTAGTCACCTCCACCACACTAGCATGCACCCTCTCCAGCTTATTCATCGCCTGTGTTATTATCCTCAAAAAATAAACACTCATCTACTCACTCACTTATTCCATCAATCCTTATGTTTCCTACTTCATTAATCCCTTCTAGATAAATTTTGGCAGAGGATAGATGCCCCAAAACATCTGTTCTGAGAGGCTCTTCATGTTCCCAAATAGGGCCTTCCAAAACCTAAATTTTTTCATACACACTCTACATGGTCTCACATTCTCTGGGGCATTAAACCTGATTCTCAAACTAATCCTAGCCTCACCATCATTAGAAAGCATTCCCCTTTTCACATAATGATCATTTCAAGTTTCACTAGTGGTGATATGGGGTTTTATTCTATATTCACCATTGGAATAGTGCTTGTAACCTCTCGAGAAACATCGAGGACTACATGTGGTAGTGGTACATTAATGGATGATAATGAAGACAATCTGTTATTATTTTCTATTGTTGCAATGAAGTTAAGATCCATCCATGATAGCTTTCAGTTATTATATCTACCCCTTCCATTTTTTCCAATAAGTAGGATATTGTGAGTAATATAACCATGATTAGTGATTAGAGATTCTATATTTAAATAGTTAATCCATTACTAGAATCATGTCAAATCCATAAAAAAATCCATACTATGATTTATATTCCCATAAAATTAAATTTAAAAATGCAACCATCATACAACTATATTTTTTATTTGATAAATGATATATAAAGGTGGTATACATAGAAAAAAATGTAGGGAACTTAGAGTGGCTAGAATAAAGTTCCCATATTCACAATTCTGAATTAGAGGATTTAATTTCCATTATCCACCTCATTGGTAGTCATTGAACATGCTCGACCTAGTTCCCATGGTTGTGGTGGTTGTTCACGCCTATCAATCTTATTGTACTTGGATTTTTTACAATAAATTGGGTAATTTCCATGTTTTCCAAACATAAGGCATTGAAACACTGGTGGTTCTTTTAGATGGATGATTTCCACTCCCATCATGTTAGTTGGAAAATTGGTGAGGAAGGTTGAAGCTATACCGACTGAAAAACCTAAGCCGATTTCCTTCCTCAATGCTTTTAAAACCACAAATCTGTGCACAGATATCTCGAAAAATCCCTTGCTCTATAAAAAATGGAGGATGGTCGATTTTTGGTTGAAGCATACCCCGAGGCTTTACAGAATTGTTCACAATTTTGTAAGTTCTCTATTATGGGTCGCATCTCGTATTTGAAAGGTGATAAACCATGGCCGTACATGGATCTCAAGCCGCGGATTTCGCATATCTGGGGTTTTAGTGACTGGAAACTTGTTCTTATCGGGAGTGGGTATTTTCATATCCTCCTTAGCTTGCAGGATGAGGTAGATTGTATCTGAAAGCCTGGAAATGTCCAATTAAATCTAGGGTTACTTATCTTATCTGAATGGGACTTCACATTCAACCCGCACACCCACATAAATACAATGGCGCAAATTTGGGTAAGAATCCACGGGTTGAATTGATTCTTCTGGAATCCTAAAATCTTAAGTGATATTACCTCCTGCATCGGAACCCCGCTGAATAACAATCGTAGAACGCTTAATGATGATCTTGGGCTTTATTCACGGGTGTTGGTAGAGGTCAATTTGGAGCACAAGATGTCAGACGTTGTGTCCTTCAACTCCAATGAGTATAAAACTGAGCTACGATTTGAATATGAATGCAGGCCCCCTTTCTGTGATCTATGCAAAATCGTGGGACATTCACTTCTTAACTGCATCGTCATGAAGAGCCAAGTGCAAAACTAAAAGGAGCCACCTAAGGTTGATGACTAGATTCAAGTCTGAAGGAAGAAGAAAACTCCGGATGCCTCCTCCAGTAAGACCGATGCCCACCTGAAAAAAAAACTGAAAAATGGGTGAAAAAAACCTACCCAATCGGGAGAGACCTCCAGTGTCAAGTGGTCGGATTTGGTGGAGGAAGAGGAATTTGAATCTACTAATATCACTCTAAGGGATGAGATCAAAACCATGGTGTTGACCATCCTCGAGCAGTCGAAGAATGATCCCGATCCCCTCGACTCGAGCCACCATGTCTGTTTGTGTGATGGTTAGTAGGACGAGACTCGTATTGAAGTGGAAGTGACTGTTGATGTAGGTAAGAAGATACTGGGTGTGGTTGCAGGTAATTCTCCATCTCCCAGTTTTTGTGATAATAAGGATCCTAATATTGTAGTGGGTTCACAACCCACTGCCAAGGCTGTTGAATGTTCACATGGCCAATATGGCGAACCTGATCAACCTGAGTCCATCTCAAAGGATACCCCTTTGATGCTTAATTATAACAAAATCAATAAATACTCTCCAGAGTAGGTGCTACCTATAAATGATAATACAGTGGTAGTGGGCCCTATGGACATTGTGACTACCTCCACCAGCACCTCTAATACTCTCACACTTGAATTGCCTCCAAAAGATTTCCCAATGACCCTGTATGGGTCCATAATCTCTTTGGATAACAATCAGGGTGATGTTATTAAAACCGAATCTAATATCTCTGCGGATTCTTTTAAGAATAAATAGGGAAAACAATCCATCCCAACATCCTCTCATGGACCTAGAAGGTCAACAAGGTAAAAGGGATCGGATGGATCAAAAAAATGGAGCTCTAACTCCAAATGCAGGTTTAAATGAGTTTTTTATTTTGGGATTGTTAGGGTATAGCCAACTCTAAAACTTTTATTGTGCTTAAGCGAATCATCTTGACTCACAAACCAAAATTATTTTATATTGCTGAGCCTAAAACTAATTTCTCTTAGAAATGTTTACACGTGTGCTCTTTTGGTTATAATTTCCTTGGCTCTTGCAAGGAAGGAACTTCTACTGAAACTCTTTTGATTTTTTATCACTCGTCCTTGCAGTCTGTTAATGTTGTTAAAACTTCTGACCAAATGTTTACTTGTAAATTTTCCTCTGCTGGTATCCATACTTTCTTCACTATGATATATGCTAAGAATAGATATCGAGAGCGAAGATCCCTTTGGAATGACCTCTTTTCCCTCTCTAGATCTGTTCAGGATTCCTGGATTGTGCTTGGATATTTTAACGCCATTCTTCTTCCGAGTGAAAATATTTGACTATCACACTCTTTTATCTCAACTAGATAATTTAAAGCCTCCATTGAGGATTGTGACCTCATGGAAATCAATATCACTAGCGCTAAGTATACCTGGTATAGAAAATGCCTCAATAGGGTAGTGGCAAGTAAACTTGACAGGGCTTTCACTAATATTGTTGCCCTTGATAAATGGAACTCCATTTCTAGTATTACCTTACCCAGTATCAACTCTGACCATCACCCCATTCTTTTCAACCTTGTCTCCATGGGATTAAAATCTCCTCTCCCTTTTAAATTTTACAATGCTTGGGCTGGGGACCCAGAATGTTCCAACATGATAAAAGATTTCTGGGATGGCATGTGTCACCAAAATGATTCTTTTGCTTGCATTGCTAAATTAAAACTTCTGAAACAACATCTCAAGGGTTGGTGATTTTCTAAAACAAAACATATTGATGTGGACATCTCCTCTTTTGAGAATGACCTTAATCTCATTCAAATCTCCAATACCTGCTCTAATTTTTCTCTTGACCCCCAACCTGAAATCATTACTTATTTGAAGCTTAAATATCTTTTCAAGCTCAAAGATAACATGTGAAAACAAATCTTTAAAACCAAATGGATTTAGGATGGTGATAGAAATACTAAATTTTACAAATCTTTTCAAATAATCAGGAAAACATATAGGCCCCTTGCTTTTCTTCGAGTTGATGACATTATTCTTAACACTGAAGATGCCATTGCTAGCCATGTGGTGGATTACATTCATAATTTGTTCAACGGTCTGGAGGCTAGCAAGGATCTTCTCCCTGACATCATCCCTAATATGGTCACTACTGAGGAAAATGATCACCTCTTAAGCATCCCTATGGATCATGAAATCAAGGACGCTGTGTTTTGTCTCAAACCTGATAGTGCCCTGAGACCTGATGGTTTCAACAACGGTTTCTTCCAACATTACTGGGATCATATTCATGTGGATGTTTGTAAACTGGTTAAATATTTTTTTTTCTCCAATGGTGTTCTTCCTCATGGGATAAACGCTCAATTTCTTACCCTTATTCCTAAAGTGGATAATGCCACTGAGATTCACCTTTTCCGACCTATTTCTCTCATCAACACCCTCTATAAAATTATCACCAAACTCCTAGATAATAGACTCACCTCTATTGCTAATAAAATTGTTTCTTGGAATTAATTTGGATTTATCAAAGGAAGAACAATTCAAGATTGTATTTGCTTCACCTCGGAATACACTAATATGTTGAATAAGGTCACTAGAGGAGGCAGTGTGGCCATCAAATTAGACATTAGGAAAGATTTTTACACCATCGATTGGGGTTTCATTTTAATGGTGCTCAAAGGATTTGGGTTCAATGATACTTTTACAACCATGATCCGCACCTTACTTAATTCAGCTTCCATATCGGTTCTTGTCAATGGGACCCCGAAAGGCTTCTTTAAATGCACCAAAGGGGTTAGGAAAGGTGATCCTCTTTCTGATATCCTCTTTGCTATTGCTAAAGACTATTTAAGTAGACATATTACGAGCCTTGCGAATCAAAACAATATTAATACCATTTAGGCTTCTACAAATTTAAATGTTCCTACCCATCTTTTATATGTTGATGATATTATTTTATTCTTAAAAGGTGATATAAGGAACATCCAAAACCTCAAAAGTGCCCTGGCCCATTATGAATACATTTCGGGTCAAGTGATAAGTTGGAAAAAATCTTTTGTTTTCTTTGTGAAGAACTTTTCCCCAACTAGAAAAAGTTACATCATTAATTACTTAGGAATCAAAGAAGGCTCTTTCCCCTTCACATACCTAGATGTTCCCATCTATTGGGGATGACCAAAATCCAGCTATTTTCACAACATTTTTGATCAAATTACCCATCAACTTTCATCTTGGAAGGGTAAATCTCTTTCTATGGCTGGCAGAATTTGTCTTGTTAAATCTACGGTGGTCTCCAAGATGGTTTACTCAATGATGGTTTACCATTGGCCTACCAGTATTCTCAAGAAAATAAATGTTTACATTAAAAACTTTGTTTGGTTTGGTAGTACGATTGAAAGAAAACTTTTCACCATCCCTTGGGACACTTGTTGAAAACTTTTGGACAAGGGTGGTCTTGGTATTAAGAATTTTAAGCTTTTTAATGAATCTATTCAAGAGAAGATGACTTGGAATATGATCCATAACAACTCTGATTCTTTAGACTTCCTCAAGAAAAGATTTTTTACCAAGATTCGGAATGGAAAACTGGGTTACATCACTTCTTCCATCTGGCCCTCCATTAGACATTCTTTCCTTAATATCATGAACAACTCTAGATGGACGGTTAGTGCTAATTCCTCTTTGAATTTATGGATGGACAATTGGACTGGTGTCCCCTAAATCTCTATGTTGACGTCCAACACTACTCCTGGCAACACCAACTCCACTATCAGATATTTTGTTAACTCCCATAAAATCTCCCTTCCAAATCACATCAGTCACATCATTGACAGCTATTCTTTCTCTAACACGGATGATTTACTCATTTGGGAACCTGCTTTTAATGGAGTCCTCGACTCCAAAATTTTCTACAAAAATAACTTCAACAATTATATTTCTAATTTTGTTTGGTTGAAATACTTTAACGAACCTTGGATAAATCCCTCTATACTTACTCTTATTTGGAGTGTTTCCCATAATTGGGTCCCCATCGATGTGTGCCTTCAATCCTTTGGGATTCCTCTTTGTTCTAGATGTCATCTGTGCAATAAACACCGTGAGGATGCTAACCATTTGTTCGTGTCCTGTGCCACAACTGCATATCTTTGGAATTACACTTTTGACATTTTTGGTTGCAGATGGTCACTTCCCGCTACTATCAGCTCTCAATTACAGCACTATGTTAATTGGGACTCTTCTAAGAAAATCAATAATTTTTTTTTGACTGTAGTGGTCGAACTCCTGCATGTGATCTGGTATGACAGAAATAATTTTATTCATAATAATTGCTCATTCAGTCTCAATGAAGGTAAAAAACGTATTCTCATTGGCATCAAGGATGTTACTTCTCTTCAGAAAGATCATTGTGACAACTCTATTGGTGATTTTGAGATCCTTTGTCGTCTTCGGATTGCGGGATGTTATAGGAAACCTCGACGCACCTTTGAGGTCTTCTGGAAAGCTCCGCTTCCAGGATGGATCAAAGTGAATGTCAACGGCGCCTCTAGAAGAAACCTGTGTCTGTAAGGTTGTGGTTCCATTTTTAGAGACTTTCTTGGCAGATGCCTTAGCTGTTTTTTCGGTGGATGTGGTACGGTCTCAGTATTGGAAGCGAAAATGTTAGGAGTGATTTATGCGGTGGACTTTGCCAAAAAAATGGGTTGGAGAAAGATGTGGATTGAATGTGATTCAACCAATGTTGTTCAAGCTATCTGGAAGGGGGTGATTCACCTTGCATGGCCGCTTACCTATCAATGGATGAAATTCATTTCTTCGCTCATGGATCTCAACTACATTACCACTCATGTGTTCCATTAAGAGAACATGGTTGCTAATAGTCTTGCCAACAAAGGGGCCAACCAGGCTATTACCTGTCTGGATTATTTGCCTGATGTTTCACTCCCCTTTTACGATAAGGATTGTAATAAGATTCTGTCTTTCAGACTTTTGTAACCCCTCTTCTTTTTTGAGCAATAAATAGTGCCTTGGTCTTTGACTGAGGCACCACCTCTTATAAAAAACCTTGAAGAAATTTCATTATTTCCACTTCCCACATTGTTTACATATATGTGGTTGAATATACCTTCTTTTTTCATCTTTATTGCCTGAATATTCATGAGCCTCCATATTTCTCTTCTTTAGGGCACTAAGTATTTCAACTATAGTTATATTTTTAATCATGTTTTGTGGTAGTTGGTTTAGAATAATCCCCAAATTTTTCAGTCTGTCTCTCATTATAATGGGTTGATCATTTAATTAATCATCACATTATCCCTCACACCCAAGGTTAACTCGGTTCCTTCTAGTTCTATCCATCACTGAAAATAAAAGGGTTAACATGAGTGATGAACACTTAACATCATATGGGAATTATCATAATCAATAACATAAAAGGTGTTCAACCTTAAAACCTTTTACCCTTTTATATCATCATATTAGACCATAATTTCTTTAGTTGAACCTATATAAATATTATTTTAACCTGGATTACTTTAAGTTGGGTTATCTTATACTTGTCAACCTAGTCCCTCTAAGTGACTAGGAATTCAATCCTTCATATCAGTTTATAAGGAGAATAGGAATAACCAAATAATATCCCCTAGGAGTGTTTAGATAGGTGTAAATTTATGTATCTTTTTTGTGCATTAGGTTATGATTGTGTTAATACCCAACACACCCTCTTCAGGGTAATTATCCTAAGGTACAAATATGTAAGTGCCTATATCCACTTTCTAGTATCTAGAAAGAGATATAATTGAAATGAAAACCACATAATATCTACTTTGCCAAAATTTTAGGATTTTATCCTATGGATTATCATTTAGACTTATCCTTATGTTTTTCATTAAGGTTATATCAAAATAACCTCCAAAAATAACTAGACATTACTTTGATACCAACTATAGAGGCTCAATCCTTAAAAAAAATTATTTAATAATTCTTTACATACTTCTCCAAAAAATACAAGCCAAGGATCTAGTGTTCTCATGTCTTTGGAATATTATAAATAAAATTAAATCAACATAAATATAAATAAATAATTATTTAAAAAAATATATAGTGATCTTAAATCTCTTAGATCTTATAAAACTATATAGGATGTCCTGGGAAAATACATAAGGAAAAGGGTGAACTAGAAAGCATGGTAATGAAATAAACATGGAAATAAATCATAACATGAGAGTCAACAGGCATAACATGATATCATAAATATGATGATCATAATTATGGAGATATTAAATAATGAAAGGATATCATAAGATCATAAACATGTGGAAACAACATAAAACATGATATCATAAACATAATTCAAGGGTCACTCCCAAGACTATCATTATAATGTAGACAAACCCATGGTGGATTGGTTTCACTCTATAATACCTTATATAATATCTCATGAGATCTAAAAAAAATAAATATATTGGAGGGATATATAATTTTGGTCCCATATGTCACATTAATGAAAATAATACCTATTATTGTCACATGAGAAAAATAAACCATACATTAATCATAAGCATGATCGAAATAGTTAGAAGGGAGTGGGTTTCATAATTCTGATTCAAAGAATATCCAAAGTCTAACTCATAAGGATTATTAAGAGAAGAAGGAATTAAATCATTTGTATGTTAATATTTGAAAAAAAAATTGGTATTTATCAATGAGTTCTAATATATATATATTATAATAAGGATCTAGGACAACAGATAATAAAAAAGTACCACTTGGGTGAAGCTTTTATGAAATGGAAAAGGGTCATTTGAATAAGGAAACCCTTTATTTTTTCATAAATACATAACAGAACCATGTGTTTATCCATAAAATAATTGTTTTTATAGAATCTATTCATGGTTTAAAAACATTTTATAGGGCTGATGTTTGATGTGAGATAATAAATACTAAAGTTCCCTATAATCAGGTTTACTCAAAAGTGGGAATTTATATGGGAACTAAAAACTTGTATAAAACCAAAAATAAATAGTATATTTAACTAGTTATGTATGTAAGGTAAATATATAAAAAAATATAAGAGGTACATGAGGAGAATATTTCATAAAAGAGAGAAAACTAAAGAGAACTTTTAACCGAAAGGTAACTAGGGTGGTATGAAAGATCTCTTACCTCATGTCTGGAAGCACTCTTCACTTGCACTTAACTTCTTGAATAATCATATAATGTTTATTAAAAAATTTCATAATAACTTTATACATCTATATTTATTCTTATAAGTTCAATTTATCATCATGTGTCACTAATTTATTACAACATTTCTTCTTATATTGGTTACTTGAAGTTCTTCGATCAATTTCTCAGAAAATTTCATGGTATGTTGAACAAGGTCAAAGTCTTGTAAAATAATCTCATAATATCCATAATTTTAGATACTTTTTACTTTTATTATTATATTATAACATAATTTATATTGGCAATTCTTTTTCTAAGAATAGACTTAAATTAGAAAAGGTACTTTGATATTTCTTTTTTAGCGATTAAATTTTCTATAACAATTTATTATTAATATAATGTATGGAATTTATAATTTTATCAAACTATAATTTTAATGGTTTAGTAAATAAAATTTTCATATATTAAATACATTTTTTATTCTACCCATTTTGGTTGGTATGGAAAACATTATGAAAACATCATCATGTGGAAGCGGTAGTCCGTACGTACACACGAGCAATGCTCTCATTTTTACAAAATATAATGAAGGTAGAAAATAAATTATTATATAACTTAAAAATAATTAACAGGTTATAAATATTATATTATATCATTAAATAACTTTTTAAACTATATATTAAATGCATAGATATAAAATCGAACACATCATTCATGGAAGTGGTAGTCCGCACACACACATGATGATGTTTTCATTTTGTCGCAATGATTTAGATAGAAAGAATAAAATGAATGTTAAATTACTATAAAAATATAAATGAATATTAATATTACTACTTTTATCATACTCTCATGGATATAATAGGTTTTTGGTGGTAAAATTAGAAACAAATTAAGAAGGCGCAGTGAAAAGTATCACCTCTCACTTTGGATGTTCTTTTTTGGTCACCACCTTAAAGAAACTTAGCTTCAACTTTTGGAAATAAAAAATATTATAGGAAGTTTTTATAGGGTTTAGGAGAGACTATGTAATATTTTTATTTGTTCCTTAGGTGATTTGGATGTGTGGAGAGGTGTAGGGTTGCTGGTTCCTTTTATAGTTGATGTAAAATAAATTTTTTGAACATATAACTATTTAATATAAAGAGATCAAATGTATCACATGGAATGTGATGAAAAAATATATAATAATAGGTTTTTTAAAGTTAAAATGTTTATAAATTCTCAAAAAAAATTATACATATTTTTTAAACATGTTTTTATGTCATTTACTCTTAGATTCTTAATTTTACAATTTTTTTATTGAGGAGACTAAATTTTACCTGAGTAATTTATTTTCAATAACTTAAAATAAAATAATCCTTATTAGATAATTTAAACCTAATAATTATAAATATTAAATACAATTTATATGTTTAATAAAAAATAATTTTAACATTATCGCATGTAACGCACAAAAAAATTTGTTTTTAGAAAAAGTTTGTTTTTAATCATAAATTTTATGTTTTGGATAAATTTATCAATTCTATTGATTATATTGACATTAAATTTTATATTATTATTCAAATAGTATTTAATTAACATTATAATAATTTGAAAAACTATTTCCACTTTGTGAAAATTTTATTAAGAGAAACATATGTAAAACCATTTTCATTAAAACATTTCCTAAATTTTCTAAAATGTTAAGCATGGGTTTTATATTTAAACTTAAAATATAAAAATAATAAATTTAACTTAATAAAATATATTTTTTATATAAAATTTTTTTCTTAACTTTTAATTTATTCTTGTATTATAAAATAGATAGTTTTAGCAAAATTGGTATTTTTACTATTCACTTAAAAATTGGGTATTTCAGAAAAAAAAATAAAAAAATCATACTAAGATAATTTTGAAATAATTAATTCAAAAATTATTTTTATTTTATAAAAATAAATTTATAAAATTTATATATTTATATATTTATATTTTAAATGAAAAATAATAATTTTAAATAAAACTGTTTTTAATGAAAAATGGTGTTTTAAAACACTATGCGTTCCTAATATTATTTCATATCAATTTCTAATTTAAATGATTTTAGTGTATTAGTTCATATATAATAAAATTTTAACAGTTTCAATTTTATTTTTATGATAAAACATATAATAATTTTTAAAATATTACTTTAAAAATAAATATTAATTTTATACTAAATACGCTTTAAAAAAATACCATTAATTAATTAATTATATTCTAAAATTTAATTTCACTACTCCATTGATATTGAAATATTTATTTTAATTTTATAAATACATCATATCATATTTTAACAATAATCATCATATTTATACGCAACACGCATATATATATTTATATCATATTTTTTTTTCATTGTGAGTTATATTATTTTCAATATACTACTTAAAAATAAAAAACTTTATTATAAAAATTGGATATATGATAAATGAAAATATTTTCAACTACCATATTTCCATTGATCATATTTGAAACAACCATATTTATAATGCCCAAATTTCATTTCTATATATATACTTACTGAATTATTCATTCCACTCTTACCTCACAAGGAACAATTTTTATTTAATATTATAAATTTTTTATAATGATTTATCCTTTAATGATTCTCTTCCAAACTATAGGTTTTGTTTTGTTTTGGTTATCCCCATAGTTGAATATGATCTGTGAGATTTCCTATTTGTAAAGATTTTATTTTTTTTATTTATTTCCCTTATTGATTTATGCACTTTTAATGGATTTACTTCATTGATGGTGTGTAATAATCCATGGTGTGAAATACATAGTTTCATGTGATTTTTTTTAATATCTCACTTATGAATTCATAAAGTGTATTTATTTTGGTTCATATCTTATGGGGAACATTTTATAATCATGTTTCAATCCTTTTAAAAGAATGGGAAAACCATATTTAAAATTATAGACATAAATAATAATAATAGTAATATTAGTAATAATTAAAATAATTATAATAATAATAATAACAGATCCTAAAATATAGGGCATTGCATGATATTTGTATAAAGATACACTAAAGTTAATCCTAGCTTGTAACTTCTCTAAGATGCAAGTTGTATAACCACTCCTTGGTTACTTCTTCAAGAGAGAAGGGAAATGTTCTCCATTTAACTTAAATCCCTTCTAAACCTCTCAAATTCATGGTTATACACACCATGGTGAACTCTTAGATGTGCTTGTTTGAATCCTTGCCTAACCAATAAAAAATATAACAATTAGATTAGTCTAGTTTTTTTCTCAAATTGATCTTTCATGGTATGGTACACAATCTGGATTTTTTTTATTTTTGGAATGAGTTGAAAACAAGTCTATAAAATTTTTATCAATATTCTCATACATGATTTCAAATTTAGACTCGGGTTTGATACTTTGAGTTTTACTTAAGTTTTTTAATGAAATGGTTTCAAATTAAAATTTTATATTATAACGATTTATAAATTCTCTAGTTATAGTTAAACCAATTATATAAATATCTAGATCAATAGTAAACAAGTTATCATTATTATATTTGGTCATGAAATTATAATTTAATGGATAGGTGTTATTAAATTAGCCCTGCCAACCTAGAAATTGCACCATTGGTTCAAAACCAAAAAGAGGTTGTGTATGTGTGTGTTTGAATTTAGATATGAAACTAAAATTTAATGAAATTTAGTGCAACCTAAGATTATATCAAAGTAGGCATGAAATATCATTGTTTCCCAATGATAAATGTTAGTTTTTTTTGGAGTTTTGTTTGATTTAACATAAATTTTGAGAATAAAAAATCTTGGTATTGAATTAACTACTTGATAATGGATTAGTGATTGATCTTAGTGGTGGGATTTCTAATGATATGTTATCATAGTTCATAGTCAAATAAATTTTTTTTATTTTTATAAAAGGAAACTTTTAAGGAAAATTGGGAACCACTCCTTGTCCAATTACACCATATATATTTAAAATTCAAAACGATCCCTAATCAAAATTCAAAAACTAAATCCACCGCTGTGGAAACCAAATCCCACAAATCATGCTGCCACCAAAAAAGACACTGACATTATCATTATCACAACATAGTATACATCATCATGCTATCTACATCCCTATCAAATGGCAATCCATGACCTCTTGATTCACTACCTCATCAGTGAGAGAAAACCACCAGAGCACATCCCAATACCACTACTCTCACTCCTTCTTCAAAAAACCATTGTTGCATCGAGACTTCATTAACCATAGATCATTGTCTGCATCCCTCGTCACCAAATTGCATGAAGAAAAAACCAGATTCATCATAAAAGGAGAAAATCAAAAGAACATGGTAACTAGAGAAATCCACCGCATGTCACATCAGTCGTGAACTCTTATCACTCCTTTAACACATCCCAAAACTCCCTTCGTATCTGCTGCACCTGACCGACCTGGAAGGGAACAAGGGACCAGGGATCTAGATTAGGTAAGAGTGGAATATAAGGGGAAAGGATGAACACAAACCACCATGTAATGAGATATGGAACCATTGGGATGGAAACCATAAGGTAAAACAAAGATTGAAACTCATAAACAGAAGAAACAGGAATGAAGAAGTGCGAACCAAGATTAAAACCCTAATAAGAAACTTTGAGTGAAACCCTACTGAGAAATCCCAAAAAGATCGAGAGAAAATTAAGGAGGAAGATATTGAAATTAATAAAACTGTGTTTCCCTTACTTCCACCACCATAGTCCCAAACCAATCTGAAAAACCAACACACCCTACCAAGATGGGGTTGTGTGTGTTGGGCCGAATCGGCAGAGCAGGGATGGAAGAGGGGAAAGAGAGAAAAATCCATAGAACCTAGAGATAACAAACCTATAAAAAGGAATCCTGAAGAATATAGATAATTTTAAAGGTTCCTATCTCCACCAAGGAGACAAATAAACCCAAATAGGTGGATGGTGAATCCAAAAGATAAAGAATCCAACAGAGGGTGAGAGATCCATCTCTATGGGGAGAACTCAAAACCCTAGGTGGAAGAGAACGAAGCTGAGAGATAGAGCTAGAGCCTAAATTTTGAGTCATAAGAGTGAGGTTCCCTTCATAGTTCTTAAAATAATGATTTTTTCTTTTATATATTAGTTGATGAGAATTTTCATGATCACAAACCTCTCACTTCTGGGTTTCTAGTTGTTATGAGTTATAGTAAAATAATAATCATCATAAATTATAACTCTTTCTGATATGCATGGGTGGGTTTTGATATATTACCTAATCCTATGATAGTGTAATCAATATAAACTATTAAGGAACCTTATAATTTTAATATATTGATCAAAATCAATTGAGGGATATTTATTGTTTTCTAAACACATTCCAATAATCACCAAACACTTCACTACTCATTCAATTTTGTTCTATAGTATATGGGATTGATTGAGTGGATGGGGTAATTGATTATAAATCAAAGTAGAAAACTATCTATGAGATATAGATTGATCATGACCACATTTGACCAATAATAACAATATCTATAATGAAAATAAATATTAAAATAATATTTCATAATGTTTATTGAAACTCAAGCATAAAAAATCTCACCTCTACTAGATTAATCATTGATGATGTGTTTATCCCTTTATATAAAGGATCAAAACTATGTACATTGATCTTTATAGAATAAAATAAATGAATAAATAGAGAATAAAATATATAAGTCCCCCAATAAATATTTCCAAACTTGATTTATAATCTCCTCCCTCCTTTTGAATAATTCCATTTTTCCACTAAGTTTCTCCAATTTATTCCACATAGAATGTGTGGATCTTACATGAAATTTTGGGGTGAATGTTGCACTCCAATGTCCTTAACAACCTCTATCTCCTCTCTCTGATCATTCCCCACCATGAGAGTTTATTACTCATTTTTATGATTTGGTTAGATAACCATTATAAATGTTTATTTGGTCTGCAAAATCTTTGCATGCTTTCCATGTGTGCTCTATGAAGATTGGGGGATCTTCTAGTCCAAGTTGATTCCAATGGTTTTACATATATAATTCTATATATTTTGAGTGATGAAATTACATTAGTAGGTTAATAGGTATTTCATTAGATATTTGGACTAAATTTGGTCACAATAATGGTAAAAGAGTTCATTATATTGATCATACAAATAGGGTTTCACAATACCCAGTACATTTCATGAAGTTTTTATGGTTCATTAGCTTCTAATATGCCATTACATATGTCATAATTTTGATAAGTGATTTATAGTCCATTAGTAGTGGACATAACCTAGTGATTGTTTTATTTCTTTCACTGTGGTAGCAAGATTTTATTAAATCCCAAATCTGAAATAGATTTCCACTTATTCTTTAAAATTTATTAATGATTCTTATATATTTTATTCATTTGATTAAGTACGTATTTATAATGAAAATAACATCATTACCTTAATCACGGAGCTGACTCTCACTCCGTGGGTTTTGTTTGATCTCGTCAATATATAATGCATCCTCTAATTTCAAATGTTGAGGTTCAATTTCAGTTGAACCAACTCCTTTGATCTTTAAAGATATTTTATTTCCAAAAGTGATAAAAATGTAATTATTTTATTCAATATTATTTAGGATCTTAACATATCCAATAATGTGTGATGATAATCCACAATTAAGAAACCTTATCTTTCTCCTCTCGCTAGGTTTGAGAGCCACTTCAACAAATATTGACTTATCTATTTTTACTTTTATCTGAGCCTTCTTATATTTATTAAAGTATTAATATTTCCTAGAAAGAATTGTAATAAATTCATAAGTATAGTGAACTTACAAGTCACACATTCCATGGATCTCCTCTAGTTAATCAAGTCTATTTTGGATAGGTAATTGAGATGAATTTATATTTACTTCTTTCTCCTCTCGGACCTTCTTCTCCTATTATATTGATTTATCCCCTTTAATTATTGTATTCTCATATTCCATTGAAGATACATTTTTACCTGAAAATATATTATTTGTTCCCAAATACTCCACATTACTAAGAATATAATTTTAAAATTGTTCTTTTATAAAACTATTTACTTTCTCTTTGAATCCTAACATGATGTCATAATTTATTTCTTACCTCCATGCTCTTTTTATTTTTATACAATTTCATTTTCAAGTCATCATAAAATTTATTTTATGTAGAGTTGATCTTTTTAGAGTTTTTCACAATCCATTATTTCCTAGATCGGTCTTTTGAACTTTCACAACTAGATGAAACAGATTTAAGGTTTTTGCATGTCACACGTGTAGTTTTTACCTGAGGTCTCCTATAATATTTCTCAAAATCCCGAGTCTTCTAAACTATCATTTCCATTTCTTTATCATAATCATATCTTATTTATTATAGGTTATTCTCATCCTTAAGAAACATTTACTCTACTATGTTTAGATCTTCCTCTTTTATAAAGACTTTATCCTCAACATCCTTTAATAACATTTCCTTCTTAGTAACTTTTACTTTAAGAATATTAATTTACTCAACATAACCACATTTTTGTTGTGTAATTCATCTTTTTTCTCTTTAACTCTAAAACCTATTTATTCATGTATTTTAATTCCTTCTTATGTAATTTGTTTCTCTCAAGACACACTTTAGGCTCATCTTTAATCATGTGTTTACTATGGAATTATTCTCTTTATTCTTTATTATTTGAGATTTATTCATGTTTTCCAACATGATCAAGGAAGTTACTAAATTTTATAACACAATATTCATCAAAATAACTACATGAGGTAGAGTAGTCATCTTCTTCCTTAATCACAATACTTAACATTTTTCTTCTTTGACCTTTTTTCCTATTCTCACTAAACTTCTTTGTCTTTTTATAATTTATTCCCCCTTTCTTTATTTGGGTCCTTTCATTAACCTCTCCATATTCGACCTCCATGCATTTTTTAGTAAATCATCAGAAAAAAATCTAATTAAACTACACTTAAATCACTTTAGTGTAATTTTTATTTTTTCCATAATCTTTCCCTTTTTCTTATTTCTAGAGATAAGGGCCATTAACAAGTTATGATCTTCATAATTTTTCTCATTATCTTCAGATTCACTAGAGGTTTTATGTTATTACTTTGTGATATTTAGTTTGATAATGTATTTGAATTATATTTCCTCCTTATAATTTTTCATAAATATATGTTCCTTTTATATCTCATAATTAAAAAGAGTATTATGAAACTCATCTATAAATATTTCTTCTATATCTTCTATGGCTAATGTCTTCGGATCAAAATTACCAATAAAATTTCGCAAAAGATTATTGAATATAATTGGTTATTATAAAGAATAACCAAATCCATGGATTAAAATCTCATTTAACCTATTGAAATAGTCATCAACTATGTAGTTTTTAGCCATCTTGATTTATTAAAATTAAGCTCTCTAAATTTTCAGTTTGGCTTCTTTAATTTTGATATTTCCATTATACACGTTCACAAGATTATCCTATATATCATTGACATTATAATTCTCAATAATTCTATTAATATGTTATCATATTATGATTAAAGGATTTTATTTCTAAATTTAAAATAAACTTACATATTTCTCTTATCAGTTAATATCATGGGAGAATCATCTGAAAGTGGTGTAAATACCACTGTCACAACATCACTCACTTCAATGACTTATGATAAAAGATATGGTTGAATTATATTCTTAAAATAATGAAAGTTATTTCCTTAAAATATTATAACACATCACCTATTGAAATAATTATTGTTCACTGTACTTTATCTTTTATTAGAGTATCATATCAAAGGGAACCTAATTAACTCAGATACCACTTGAAGAGACCAGGAAAATTGATATACCATCAAGAGGAGTGGTGAATTAGTGATATTTTATTTTATAATTTATTTTAGAAATAAACTTCTAGGAAGTTTTTTAGTTTTTTATCCACTCTTCAATAATATATACCTCACTAATATGAAAATTAAAAGAAAATTAAAATTTCAAAATTAATTTTTAGAAGGCTTATATCCAATGAGAAAACCTACACTTTATTGTGTCTGAATCTCATTGAGGCATAGATTATCACTAGTATATTTCAATGATTGGAAATTTATATGAAGGTTATCATCCACTCTACAGCACACACAAGTTCTAGGTAGGAATCATCCACTTCTCATTTATATGGGTATGTACCATCCACTTCCCAAGCACTATCTCCCGATAGAAATCACAACATTGTTTATACTGGTACCACCAGTCTTCAAGAAGTTACCATGCTCTTTATTGTGAACAATATCTCTAGTGAATTTCAGTATGTATCCACATTTTATAATGAGATCTTTTTGTTCTAATATGGTCTTTGACTTCTAGAACATTTTCAACTAAGCATCATTCATTTCATCCCCCCTTCTCAAGATTTTATAATGATCAAAATATGTGCGAGAGAATGTACACACACTTTGTTCTTATTCCTTATCAAAATAAATCCTTCATATGATCAGTAATAAGATCTCTTTTCTCAACACATATGATCAAATCAAGACTAGTACTTATAGATCTCATCTTCTTAATCTTTATTTAATACTACAGTTCCCCTAATTCACACTGTATTGGCACTCAATTATCAATATTTTTCTTTCTTCATTTTCTACTTTTTATATTCATGTAATTATGTTAATAATAATTACATATTAAAAATGGAAACATAATATGATTTTTGATATCCCGATCTTCTCATGATCTTTAACTTTAATATGGTCAAAATTTTCCTAAAAAACTCTCTATATTTGATTACAATGAATAATTTCAAATATTACAACTTTAAGTTCCAAAAAATATCATCTCATGATAATATAATTCAATATTAATTCAAACCATAACTAGAATCATGGTGTAATCTAAAGATTATGATATTCAAAATTTTGGAACATCACAACATCATCCCATTTGGTAAGCATGTCATGTACAATGATATGGGAATATTATGCTCCATGATTCTAAACATCCTCAATTCCATGTATTTATAAATTTTTAGATAGAAAATTTGAATGAATCTTAAATTTTAGAAGATTTCCAAAATTCCAGACAATAGTCATTCTGTATGGGTAAATGAATCTTACATTCCTTGAGGTGAGTCTCTACCTTTATAAAATTCCACACATTATTCATTTATATAATAGTAAATTTCTTTTATGATCTCTATATGAATCTTGTGGAATTTAAATGACCTTTAATATATTTCTATTGAATCTTACATAAATTTAAATAACCCTTAAATTTTTTTAAAAACTCTTATTATTTTGTCAATGTCTCTTATAGATAATCTATATAAATTTTACAAAGAGTCTAGATTACTCTTATAGAATCAGACTTGGGCAATTTCCACTGATCTATAAATTCTATAATCGATTTAAATATTCTCAAATAAACTTTAAATACCTCAAAAAAATTCAGTCCAACTCAAAAACAATTTAATAAAATTCCAATTATTTTTTACTCATGGTTGAAAATAAGTAAAATATCCATCAACAATTTTTGTTGGGTACTTAAATCTTGAGGGTATCTTTATACATGAAATGCCCAAGGATTATGGTGTGGATTTAGGTAACTAACCTCAACTAAATAATGGAGGGGGATTAGGAAGTAAGGAGGAATAAAAATAAAACCCCACAAGTGTTATTGATCTGCTTTTTTCACTATATGGGGGAGCATGTAGATGAACCCTTTGACGTTAAAGTACTAGGATATGACTTTGATAGTATGTATACAAACCAGCTTCAATTATACATCAATAATAAACCAAACAACATGGATAAATATTCAAGATTTAATTTTTTATTTTGTATTTAATTAATGGAATATCAATATGGAGGAATATATCATGACCTAGGATGTGATGGATTCTGATTTTGAGGATCACATTCAAAAGGATCTTGAGTGGAATAAATTCCTTATAAATTAGAGCCTTATAATGGTGTATAGTCCTAAAAAATAAAGTTTTTTTGGAATAGATAGTCATTTTCATTGTTTTTTAATCTTGTTTTCTATTATTTCATGATTGTCAAGTTTTATTCAACCCTTAAAATTCATTTTCTAAAAATGGAATAAAAATATAATTTGAAATATGTACAAGTAGATACATGGTAGGTTGAATTGATTCTTTGTGGAAGACTGGGTGTTGGTTTTTCATGAGTCAATTAGGTCTCCACTATGTGATTGAAAATAAGAATCCATCATTATAAAGAGGTGTATTTGGGATGGCACTATTTTTTTATAATTTTTTAGTCTAATTTTTATTATAATCATTGAGTATACTATTATATGATTTTATGGGTAGTCTGTTATAGTAATTTTAATTAATTTATATAAATTAGTCATATTATATTGTTATATGTTATGGTAGATATTCCTTGAAAAATATTATGTTCTATATTTTTTAGAAATGTATGATATACAAACTAATAAAGTTGGATATTCAGTGTAATTTCACAATAAAATTGAGTGTCACGAAAAATGGGTAAAATATTCTTTATTGATTACTTTAGACCCTCAACACTTGTTTTTATCCCCTTGTGATCAAGAAATATACTTATGGTGTGTTTCAATCAATTTTTAATCAATAGAATATATGAGTTAGTTCATTATAATCACCCCAAGCACAATACACACAATTACTATAACCTAGATCTAAATGATGAAGTAATCCATACCTATCAAGTTTCCCCTAGGCAACATAGTGCTACCTAAGTATTGATCCATTGGTTATAGATTTATATATTAGATCATAGGGTCTCTTATTTATTAAGCTAGTTTCTCTAGTCTATTTCACATACTAGGTTCAATTAAAATTATTTCCTTTCCACTTAGACAATCCTCAATAGTTCTTACTCCAAACTCCATTATAAAAACACTCCCTATGATACTATTATTAGTTTTAATGCACCACTATAATCACTATTATTAATTATTATGAATTATCCTACCATCATTAAAATAAAAATATCGGTATATTTACATGGCTAAATAAATATATTATAATTTCAAGTCACCCTCCTTGATTCTATAATACACTCAAAATCACTAATCCTCCAATAATTTTCATTGATTGTTCTCTGATTATCTATTCTTTGTTTTCCTGTTTCTCTAATCTACCATGTTGTAATGATATCATAGGTTTATTTTCTCAAGTGAATAGAGAGAATGAGATAATATCAAAAAAATTATCATAGTTTAAAATTGGAATCAAAAGAGTTGATCCTCTAATTTTCCTCCCATAAAATTCTAGACATAACAACCAATAATTACTCTTTTCACTTTCTTCTTTATTCCCATTCAAATCACTCATTTAATTCATTAAAAATAAAATAAAATATTTAACCTCAATTCTTCTAATATTTCATATCATCACCACCATATAAAATATCCCACATAATCATATAATTTTTTTATTTAATAATTGATACAAAAAAAATAATACAAATAAATAATTTTTAATTTTAACATCATCCAACATTTATAGAAAAATCCAACCACTTGAAATAATTGACAGAATTACACCAAGCATAAAAATTATGTTTAAAACATAATGGTTCACTCAAAATATATTTCTAGAACTCAAAAAAATTAACACTTTACACTTTATAGCTGAAAACCCTCAAAATTTTATGAAAACATCAAACTTATGGGTCTTTAAAGATATGTTGTAAAACCCATAATTTCATGGGAATGTATTTATTTTAATGATTATTTATTGTATTAACTTTTTTCCTAAAAACATAGGTTGGATACATGGGCAGGGTACAATTCAGTAAGACTATATAAACTAAAAATACATTCATCTGTCTTCGAAAGATTTTATACATGGTTAAGAAAACCAAGCAGTTAAGTCATGCATATTTTTAAATTTTAATAATTTTTTGTCTAAAAATAATTTTTTGATGTTTCTACCTATTAAAACCATCTAGGGTATACAAATTATGTCTATAAGGGTCTCTAAGAAAACTCTAAGTATCCTCTCTTCTTATTTACTTGATTCATGTTGGATTTATATTGAACTTTAAATATTATGTAACTTTTCCCCTTACACTCTTTCTTGTCCCTCTTATTTTCACCTTAATTTTCCATGTTGGGTTGGTTCACATGATTAAGGGTCCTCTAAATTTAGAGTGTTCGGTTTTTGGGGTGTCCAGATTTATTCTTAAGCACTAATATAATCATATTTAGTGAAATTTTGCTTTTGGTTTTAGTAGGTGATTCTACACATTTCTAATTATTTGACATAATATCCCATGTTTGAGCCATTTATTTTGGTTTTTCTATGTTTATAATATTCCTTGATTATTTAAATTTGATTTATGTAAAGGTTTATTATTTTTTTATCCAATGTGTATATGAAAACACACACACACACATATATATATATGTTATCAATAAATGTTTCTTCAATGTATTATACATGAATTCTAATTTAAATAGATTTATAGAAATTATTTTTTTCAATAAAAGTATGTTGTATTTTATTTTACCATTTATAGTTTCCATAAAAATTTATATAATCTTTTATTTATTTTTAAAAGGTGATTTATAAGGTTTAAAAAATAATTAATAATACACTGTTTGGTTTTTGAAATAAGGTGTTTTAGATTTCTATCACTATATGAATCTCTTTTGTTTATTTTTTCATGAATGATCATGAAGTTATTTATTATTTGTAAAATAAGATGATATTTTATGTATTTATTTGTAGAAACTTCTATTAGTAATAGAATGAGTGAATTTATATGAGTGTTTTTATAAAAAAAATTAGTTTATATTGAGTTAAAACTTCATAGAATCCATTAGTTACCTAAGTGGAAGTTATATTCATGTGTAATCCACTAGATTAGGATTATATATTTACTAGTTTGGTCCCATTGATGAGATTTTAGATCATTTAAGTCATGGATTGTGAGTAAACTTTCCTCAAATTTTAGATAGGTGGTTCCATTGAGTAAAGTTACATATTAGTAACCTATTTCCTAATGGATTATTCTATGATGACCTACTGTTCATTCAAATATTATATGCGTGTGAGGGTTTGTATAAATTTTAAATCTATTAATATTTATTTAAATATTTTTTAAACCCTTTTTATTTATTAATTGTTAATGAAATATTTTATTTTAGTTTCCAGTATTCCCTTTTAATTAAAAGAAATAGTTCTATTTATTTGTTAACAAACTAGAATATTTTCTTTTTCTTATGAATAGAAATATATAGAATAATTGGAGGCATCCTATTAGGTTTATACTCACTCTCTACATACACATAGTTGTGTAAATATAGATCTTGTTTCCCATTAAAGTAAAATAAATTATAGGAATCATTATTTATTTTTGATGGACCATAGTTGAAAATATGAAACTATATAGATGGTGACCTGTGAGGATTGATCACTTATCACATGGTGATTAAATTTATTTTGGAGTTGGAATTTATTTTTGATTTAATTTTTGGAATGAATTTTATAGTGATATATATAACACACGATCTTATCTCTCTTTTGGTTTACTCTTTTGTTTTGGATATCTTTTGTATAATATTCACTTATCTCATGTTTTATATAATTAATTTAATTATTTTGTTTCATGAATATTTTATATGTCACTTATTTATTTATATGGTATAAGCATGAGGTTACGCCTTATTGTTTTAGTTTAATTTAAAAATGAATTTTTCATTTGGAGGTATATTCCAACAAATATATACATTATGTAAGGTTTTTAGAATGAATCGAAGTTCATATATTAGTTATCTAAGAAAGGGTGAAATCATTCTCACCTTGATTTTTTCCACCCTTGATACTTGTGATAGAATATGGAAATTAGGAATTAATATTATGCCTTATGGAATTCCATTTTAGGTATTTAGTTGTAAAATTTGGGTTTGTATGTTAAAAAAATGGAATCATGTCCCTTTTAAAATGTGTTATTTGGTATGTCATGGTAGAAATAAGATAGAATTATTAAAACTCAATGGTCATATTAATAAAAATATGTGTCCAATACTTTTGGTAGTGATCCTTGAGTTTTTATGAGTATTTGGGTAAGTGTCACTAAGGTCTAACTTGTTTCATCAATATTTTTCCTTGTATTTTAATTTAATTTTGTGTTATTATTGTTTATATAGATTTTTTTTACAAATAAATTTGAGAAATTTTGAGTTTTTAAGGGAAAAGTGGAGGAAACTCCATGATTCATTATTCAGTTACATAATAAGTGGACCATGCATGTGAACCATGCAAGGAATCTTGAAATATCCAATGGGTGTTAAATTATTAGATACATGGTTAATAAATAGTGAAATTTAATCATGTATAGTGTAAAACAATTATTTATTTATTTTTGAATTTTAAAATCATGATTATGTATGACTTATAAGTGTAATTAAAACATACTTGATATGTTTTTATCAAAATTTCATGATAATATGAGAATGTTTTGTTGATTTGTGATTTTATTCATATTATCACGAAACATTTAGATATGTTTTGATGATATATTGTGTTTTTAAAAATTTATAAATACATGACTCCCAAAAGATCACTGGTAAATCTTTAGGAGGAGTATATGGATAACTTTCTATGAAATAATTTACTTATTGATCAAAACCTAGTGGATATAGTTATCTAAACCATCCATTATCTAGGAACATAATTGTATTATGACCCTATTTGATCTATGAATCAAAATTATAAGTTCAATAGGAATAACACACATACCTTTTATGGTGATAAAGGCCCTCAAGAAGTTGAGTAGTGGATAAATAAGATTAAAATAATATTTTATTTTCTTTAAATGCATGTGTATTCTAAGGTATAATTCAACATATACACACTAGAAGACTTGGGTTAGTGATGGTAGGACTCGATATTAAAGTATAAACTATTAAAATATATTTACTTATAGGTATTTAGAGATATATTTAATTGTTGGTTTTATCTAAAGACTATAAAGATAGTTAATTCTAGTATGTTTTTAGACTTCTAACTGGTTAAATGAAAAATAATGTAGAATATTCCTTGTTTTTATTGAATGGTATAATTTTTCAATTAATGTCAATAAAAATGAATTTTTAAATTATGAATAATTTGATATGGGTTTACATCTTGATATAAAATCAAAAAAAATATTTTATAAATAAACTTATATGTACAATTAATCAACAAGGTAGTGATGGTTGAGACAAAAATATTTGGTATTTAAGACTTGGTCAGAATTTATATTGTGGATTTTGGTAGTCATAATGACACATTTAGACATAAGAGGAAGCATGGAGAATTTATCCCGGGATGTAATGGAAATTTCAAATAACCATCTAACCTTATTTTCAAAAAAAAATCTAGACATTAACCATTAGTTTTATTCCAATGTTGTAATATTGGTTATTCCAAGAATTATTTCTAGGATAACATAAACACTTCTCATTTATATGGTTTATTAGGCCATATAAAATTATTTTACAAGTTTCTTACACTTTAAGTAAGTGTTTCTAGTTCCAATGATTTAAGAGTCTCTTAGATACAGTTTGGTGCATCTTATGATATAGAGGCTTGTTTTTAAAAAACATGGGGAAGGAATGAATATTATTTAGGAAAAAAACATATACATATATATAGGGTCTTATATCCATTTGAGAAATCTTAAAATCTTTTTGATTGTGGTTAATCATTTTCTATATATCATACACTTATAAAATTTTAAGTTAAACCTACTATAGTTAGAGGTACTATACTAATTTCACCTTTTATAAATATATAATTATTTGGTATAGGTTCTTCTCACTCCTTTATATCCACTAAAGTAGTTAATTATCTAAACTTACATGTTATAATTATTCCATATACTATATAAATTTCTACTCCCTTTAAATGGAAGAAGAATTAAGGCTTTATATGTACTTTCTATGTCATGATGATTTTTGATGATGAAATCACAAGATATGTTCTTTACCTTAATATATATTTCTTTTATCTTACCAACTTAAAGGATATAATTGTTTTCTATGAGTCTTATATGGATTAATACCATCATAAAGTGGTTTTTATCTCATCATATGGGAACACTCACACCTTTCAAGGTGAGTGGGACATAAAATTTAAAAGATCTTAAATGATTATCTTGGATATTGGGACCAATCTATTTCAATATTTGAATTTAATTATAGATATTATAGATTGAAATTATATATATAAACATCCTTTAGTAATGGATAAATATCCAGATGTGTTCTATGATGAATTTTTTTCAATGTAAAGAAAATTGAAATTTTTTATAGATATTCTTATAGAAAAGATTCCCATTTCCTTTCCTTATTATTGAATGGTTCCTTATAAAGAAATGAAATTGATTATTAAGTTATAATACTTTTAAATAAAGTGTTTTATTCATCCAAGTGTATCAGTTTGAGAAAATTGGGTGATTTTTATAAAAACAATTGATTGGATACTTTACCTTTATATTTATTATCCAAATATAAACCGATTAATAGTGAGTAACAAACACCCTCTACCTAGTATTAATGATTTATTTGATCAACATATATGAGTGATATGGTTTTTCAAAATTTTACTATGGTATAAATACCACCATTTGATGTTAAAATAGGAACATATTTCAAAAATTGACTTCAAAAGTAGGTATAGTCATTTAGAATATCTTTTAATGCCCATCAGGATTATGAATTTTCTTGTATTATTTATGGAATTTAATAACTTCATCTTCCATAGATACCTTGAAACCTTTGTTATGGTATTTTTTGATGATATTATTATTTACTCCATGTCAAAGGAGGGTCGTGAGTATTTTCTGAAGATTATGTTCAGTAATATCATGGTGAATCTCCTATAGGTTAAATAATATAAATTATAATTTGGGATTTGGGAAGTAAATTTTAGGGTCATATAATTTCAAAGAATGACATATCAGTTGACCTAGAAAAGACAAAAGTGGTATGTTTTGGGAGAACCCTATGAATTTATTTAAAATTTATTATTTCTTAGTATTAATAGGATATTATATGAGATTTTCTAAAAACTTCTCAATATTATCATCACCCTTGAATGATTTGAAATATGAGTGGGTAAAGTTTGAATATAGTAAGGTGTTATAAATTTTATGATGAACCCATTAAGTTTTTATCATTAACTTCCTTTTTGGTCTTACCTAAGTTGGGTGACAGTCAGATTGTCTATTATGACACATCAGGTATGGTTCTGGGTTATTCTATCATATAGAATGATTATTTGGGGGAATTTAGTTATAGAAAGTTGTCTATATATAAGAAATATTATCTAACCCATTACCTTGAATTAGTAACAATTATTAATTCTTGAAATACTAAAAACACTATTTTTGAGGAGAAGTTCACTATTCATAAAGATCATAAAATCCTGATGTGTATACTTTCTTATAAATATTTCAATCTTAATAAAATATTATGGGTATAATATTTAAATAATTTTGATATAAATTTATCTTACTCCCACGTTAAGGGAAATATTTTCATCGATTCTCTCAATAGAAGGTTGTTAGTGAAGTCAGTGGAAGAGACTCAATATGAATAGAAATTGATAAGTCACTTCATTGAATGGAAATAAGAAATAAAATTGTAAGAGAATAAGATATTATTATCTATTTAGAAAGTAACCCCTTTATGATTAATTAAATTTAATAAGATCAAGGGTTATATTTTTAATTCCAGTATACTAACAAGTTTAAATAGTAAGGAAATCATTAGTGAATGGTATTAGTCCCAAGAAGAGACTCTTTATTTTAGAAAAAAAAATAGTTCATCTTTATTTAGGGTAGGAATTAATAAAAATAAAAAACATTTCAATTGGATTATGTATATATGTGTTACCAATATATACCATGATATCAAATGTCAACATTGGTGGCTCTTAATTAGATGAATAATTGTAGATTTTTTGTCTCATTTCCATATCAAAAAAAATAAAGTTTGAGCATAAAAAACTACTACTTTTATTCTATAATGAAGATGAGAGTGACCCTTTAGGATCACCTCCAATATTCCATAGATTGGAAACTATCACTGATGTGTGGGGATTTTTCATGGATCTTGGTTAATAGATTATTTACCAAATCATGCAATATAGTGGACACACAAGGTCAGTCTCGAGGAGGCATCTCACAAAACACCAAATTTATATTTTCAATATTTAAATTCTAAATAATATAAAACCAAATAATATGATGAGGTGTGTTTAAGATTCCTAAAATATTTATATATATATATATACATATAATGTAGATATAATGAATGATGTTAGATAGAAAGGTGATCCTCTCAGGAGAACACTCTAAGTGAACCTTCATCGTATCTTTATTAGTTCCAAAAAAACATAAAGAAAATTCTCCATCATATGGATGGACATCCGCTTCTTCCTATGGTTGTGAATATATGGTTCACTCAATGATCACTGATAGACCATGCATCCACCTCCTCAATCAATTTAAAATATTGCAGAAGAGAAAGTTAAGCCTCAGGTTGTAAGTGGAGACACAAAGGTGCCTTTCCCACTAAGATCCCCCTCATCCTAACTCTAGAAAATAAGAAACATTAAAAATGATGTCCAAAAAACATGGTTTAAACATTGGATTTATCCCCTATGAAGTTTCTCGAGTCAGTTACTCATGATCATGAGTATTAGAGATCATAGTGAAGAATAAAGTGATATAGAAACAAAAAAAATAAAAATAAGAGAATGTGAGGAAGAAGAATACTAAAATGTAATTAAAAAGCATAATATTATTAAAGAAAAATAAAACCATAAAAATATAATGAAAATGGAAAGCTAAATTTTCCAACACTTTGGAATGAATATGAAGTACATTTTTATAGGAAGAAATAGGTAAAATTTTTGGCTTTTAATCTATCCACCTAAATTTTACATGTAAAATCCCCATTTAATGACCAAATTTGGGAAATGTGTCTTATTGAGAGTTTTTTAAATAATTTATCCTATTTTACCCTAAAAATTTCATCATAATTTGTCACCATAGAAAGGTTGTATAACTAATTTACTCTGATAAATTTATTCTAGATCGGTGACTATTAATATTCTAATGCTCCACTTTCTTAGGCATTAATGACCTTGAAGAAGTACAAATCATGTGGGGAAAATTGATGAAGTTTTTACCTGTCTTATTATCTATCTCATTATAGCATCCCGCCATTTTATAACATAAACTTTCATTTCATTACACGGAACTGAGGATCGTTAAGGTTTAGTGTCTTGGAAACAAGGATCATAATACATAAAAAAAACATAAAAACATTCTTCATAAACACTTGAAAGGCTTCTCCTTTAGTTCATCCTATGTTAATTATGCATCTCATAACCTGGGGACATACATCAAAAGAAAGGGTGAGCAGAAGGCCCAGTAAGGGAAACAAGAGGAACATTTTACATGTGAACTGGATATACTTCAATAAGGACATGAAAAGGACTTTAAGGCATGAGAAATAAATCATGAGGCATTTCATAATAAAAACAACATTTTTCATAACTTGAAGATGTGGCTGAAACATTTAATATTGACAATCGTTTCGTTTCACCAAGGTCCATCCCCAAGGTGTCGTTAAAAATTACCAAGGTTATTCACCAAGGCGTCGTTAAAATGGTCATCTCTAGAGATTAAGTCTTTACCCAATGCATTGGAGCGCTATCAGGGCGCACCCTTAAATTTGCCTTTATTATCATGTGAGCCACATATATCATCATCAAACATTTCATAAATAACCCATATAGCATAAAATAAATGGGTTTCATTTCATAATCATAACATTTTAAAAACTGCTTTAATGACATGATCTTTACGGCACTTTAAACCCACGGAAAGGGAAGCGGGTCTCATGTATGTAAATCCCAGAATTTAAAATGGAACATTTTGATATATATGTGAATACCCTTGTAGAAATAAGAGCTTTTAGTATTCACTTTATAACATAAAATAATTTTTGAGAAAAGAGAGAGGCATTTTGAGACGAAAATTCTGCAGCATAACGGCTATGTTTCGGGGTTTTAGAAAACATTGAAAAGAGAGGGGACATGGGTCACCCAATCATAATGATCCATAAAACAGTAAGGGGACAGAATAAGAAGGATATATGGACATGGTAATGAAATTTGAAGGAAATACCATTTGAAATGAAAAACATGGAAGGAAGACAAAATTTAGATTTCTCTTATGAAAATTCGGCAGCCTAACGGCGTCACTTAAACTTCAATAAAAAGAATTGACAAGATCAAATAGGGTCCCTCATCATATGATCATAATAGATCAGTATGATAGATATAGAGATCATACCCCAACATAATAAAAAGGAACTTGAAAGACTTGACATGAAAATCGAACTTGAAAAATGAGAAGGGTGAAAGAATCACTTAAACATTCGGCAGCCTAACGGCGTCACTTAAACTTCAACAAAAATGAATTTGAACAAATAAAATAGGGTCTCTCATCATATGATCATAAGAGATCAGTATGATAGATATAGAGATCATACCCCAACAGAATAAAAAGGAACTTGAAAGATTTGACATGAAAATCGAACTTGAAAAATGAGAAGGGTGAAAGAATCACTTAAACATTCGGCAGCCTAACGGCGTCACTTAAACTTTCATAAAACGAAATGATGAGAGTAAGAGGGGATCTCTCATCATATAAACATGAAAGGGCAGTAATAGGAATATAAAAGAACATCCTCTCACATAAAAACAAGGAGCATAATAGGAATGACATAAAAGAGATTACATGAAAAGAAAGAGAGGGGTCGGATCCCTTACCTTAAAACGTGACTCTTGAAACTCAAAGGATTGGACCTTGAGGGCTTGGGGGCACCTTGGGAGGACTCTTTGGAAGGTAAGAAGACCAGAACTTCGTTGGGGAAGAGTTGGGAGTGAAAACCAAGGGAGGAAAGGGTGGGTATTTATAGGGAAAGTGAGGGGACAAAGCATTAATGGCCAAAGGACACCTCACATGTGCTTTTCTCAAACCCATGGGTTCTCCCTTGGCATTTATCATGGAGTTAGGCCACATGGGGCCCCCAAAACAATAATTCATCACCCTTGGCCGGCCAACCCTCAAAAGATCTCATGACATCATCATGACATCATTATGATGTCATTAAACATACCGAAACCCTAAAACGGTATTTTTACTATTCACTGAAAATTCAACTTTCTCAGAATAATCCCAAAATTTCACCTTAACCAAATATCAATGCTCTGATTTCAAAAATGAAATCCATTTTATAAAAATATTTTTCTAAATATTTTTAATTTAATTTTTAAATAAAAACACTATTCATCGAAAATTCATTTTTTTCAGAAAAATCCCCAAAAATTACCTTAACATAATATCGATGCTCTGAGTTCAAAAATAAAGTCATTTTTATAAAAATAATTTTCTAATTATTTTTAATTAAATTTTTAATTAAAAAACACTATTCATCCGAAAAAACTAATACTTGATTAATAATTTATGAAACCGTTATTTACCCATTTTATTGAATCACATTACTTAACCAAGGTGTCTAAATTATATTAAAACTTTCTTTAAGTGAAAATTACTAATCCATTTGGTCACATTACTAATCCTAAGCGTAAAATCACTATTCATAATTTACTATTCATCAAAAATTAAGTTGATCTTATTAGACTCCAAATTCCTTAATGAACACTTTTGTAGAAGACCATTTTTTGAAAATCATTACACATCATTAGTTATTTAGGGTTTACATAAATATTTTAAAATATCCCTTTTTCAAAATTCATCAATAAAATACCTCCTAAAATTATCTAGGCATTTGAAATTTCACAAACATCACTAAAGAAAGAAATCTCAATTTATTCATCCGAAAGGATTACACAAGGAAACTAGGGTCTCATCACATAGCCCCTTATAACACTGGCATAAGACCTAAGTGTAAGGTGTGCTATGGTGATAGAATCTGAGGGAGTCTCAGATAACATTGCCCTAGTAGCAATCTTCACTAACTTGAACTTCTCCTGCAAGCGTTTTCGTTCAAGCTTGACATGCTGGAGATCGGCTTGGGCTTGGTCCAAAGCGAAGCCCACAGATGCTACCTCCTTCCCAAGCTCTGATAAGTGGGCTTCATAAGGGTTGAGTCTACTGGATGAAGCCATCGACTCCTCTTTCTGCATTAACCATTAACATCTTATTAAATCAATAAGAGTAAGTTAATATACTACTCAAAAAGATTGGGTCGTTACATTCTTCCCCCCTTAAGAAATTTCGTCCCCGAAATTTATACTTGAGGCCTAGTCGAAAAGGTGAGGGTACTTTTGCTTCATCGTTTCCTCAGGCTCCCAAGTCGCTTCTTCGTATTTATGATTCCTCCACAACACTTTCACAAGGTGGGTAGTCTTGTTTCGTAGGACCTTGTCTCTACGGTCCAAGATCTCCACTGGCTGCTCTTCATAAGAGAGGTCATGTTCAAGTTGTACCACCTCTGGGTTCAGTACATGCGAAGGGTCGGGTATGTACTTCCTCAAGAGAGATACATGGAAGACATCATGAACTTGAGCTAGGTTCGGTGGAAGTGCTAGACGATAGGCCACTGCTCCTATGCGATCAAGGATTTCATAGGGGCCAATGTACCTAGGGCTGAGCTTCCCTTTCTTCCCAAACCGCATGACTCTCTTCCATGGAGAAATTCGAAGGAAGACTTTGTCACCAACACCAAACTCCAAGTCCCTTCGACGATTGTCAGCATAGCTCTTCTGCCGACTCTGAGCAGCCTTTATGTGTTGTTGGATGGCATGAACCTGTTCCGTCATCTCTTGCACGAGATCAGGCCCAAGAAGCTTCCTCTCACCAGTTTCATCCCAACAAGTAGGAGTTCTACACCGCTTTCCATATAGAGCTTCATAGGGTGCCATCTGAATACTCGAATGGAAGCTGTTGTTATAGGAGAACTCCACTAATGGGAGGTGTTGATCCCATCCACCTTTAAATTCCATTGAGCATAATCTCAACATGTCTTCGAGTGTCTGAATAGTCCTTTCAGATTGGCCATCAGTTTGAGGATGATAGGCCGTACTAAAATTCAATTCAGTATTCAGAGCATGCTGAAGACTTCTCCAGAATTTTGATGTGAATCTTGGGTCACGATCAGATACGATGGATAGTGGTACCCCATGCAGCCTTACCACTTCCTTCACGTATATCTTGGCAAGCTGATCCAGAGAGAAATCTTCCCGAATAGAGATAAAATGGGCTGTCTTGGTGAGACGGTCCACAATAACCCATATCGCATTGTTTCCTTTGGATGTTTTTGGGAGACCAGTTACAAAGTCCATGGTGATATTATCCCACTTCCATACTGGTATGGGTAGCGGTTGTAATACCCCCTTAGGAAGTTGTCTTTCTGCCTTTACTTGCTGACACACCAGGCACCTTGTAGTGTAATCTGCAATCTCCCTCTTCATGTTATCCCACCAATAATGATCACGAAGGTCTCTATACATCTTAGTGCTTCCCGGATGTATAGAGAAAGTAGAGCTATGAGCTTCATCCATCAGTTCTTTCTTTATCTCCGGAATAGATGGAACACATAGTCTTGTACGAAATTTCAATACACCTTCTTGATCAATATTGAAATCAGGGAACTTCCCATCCTTTACAGCCTTGAACTTCTCCTGGAGCAAAGGATCTTCTTTTTGAGCCTTCTTGATCTTCTCTAGTAATGAAGGTTGAGAAATCATTTGGGATAGGGTTGATGATGTCCCTTTCCTTATAATTCCCATGTCCAGTTTTACTAGATCTTTAATCAAGGGATCTCCCAGGATCCTCATTGTTGCCAGAACAACAGGATCTTTCCTGCTTAACGCATCCGCGACTTTGTTTGCTCTTCCAGGGTGATAATGAATTGAACAATCATAGTCTTTAATAAGCTCCAACCATCTCCTTTGTCTCATGTTCAATTCTTTCTGTGTGAAAATATACTTTAGACTTTGGTGGTCGGTGTATATATCACATTTCTCCCCATAAAGATAGTGCCTCCATATCTTTAGAGCAAAAACAACTGCCGCCAGCTCTAGATCATGCGTAGGATAATTCTGCTCATGAATCTTCAACTGTCGAGATGCATAAGCAATTACTTTGTCATTTTGCATGAGGACGCACCCAAGCCCTTTCAGAGATGCATCGCTAAAAATAACGAATCCTTCTCCGATAGAGGGTAGTGTTAACACCGGTGCAGTAACCAATCTCTTCTTCAGCTCTTGGAAACTTTCCTCGCATTCCTTTGTCCAGATGAACTTAACCCCTTTTCGAGTCAACTTAGTTAGTGGATTAGAAAGCCGTGAAAAGTTTTTCACAAACCTCCTATAATATCCTGCTAAGCCAAGGAAACTACGAATCTCAGTTACTGTTGTGGGTTGAGGCCACTCCTCCACAACCATTGTCTTTGCAGGGTCAACCGAGATTCCTTCATTGGTTACGATGTGCCCCAAGAAAGCCACTTGTTGTAACCAAAACTCACACTTGCTGAACTTCCCAAAGAGCCTCTCCTTCCGTAGAGTTTTCAAAACAACCCTCAGATGATCTTCATGCTCCTCACGACTTTTTGAATATATCAAAATATCATCAATAAAAACTACCACAAAGTTATCAAGGTAGTCCTTAAAGACTCTATTCATCAAATCCATGAAAATAGCAGGAGCATTAGTCAAGCCGAAAGGCATAACAGTAAACTCATAATGCCCATATCTTGATCGGAAGGCAGTCTTTGGAATATCTTCCTTCTTCACCCTCAGTTGATGATAACCAGATCGAAGGTCAATCTTAGAGAAGAATTGAGCCCCACGAAGTTGGTCAAATAAATCATCAATTCTTGGAAGAGGGTATCTGTTCTTCACTGTGATCCCGTTCAGTTCTCTATAATCAATGCATAGCCGCATTGATCCATCCTTCTTCTTCACAAAGAGAACTGGTGCTCCCCAAGGAGACACACTCGGTCGGATAAACCCCTTCTCCAACAAGTCTTGGAGTTGTTTCTTTAGCTCCTCTAGCTCCACATTTGCCATTCTATACGGAGTCTTTGATATCGGTTGAGACCCAGGTACGAGTTCAATGGAGAACTCTACCTCTCTTTCTGGGGGAGGTCCAGGTAACTCCTCAGGAAATACGTCCATGTATTCCTGAACAATCAGAACATCTTCAATTTGTATGCTCCCTTTCCCTTCTTCCTCATCACCGATTAACTCCATAAAGAAAGCTATAGGAGGTGCTTCTAGATAGGGATCAGTTCGGGATATCTCTCCACGAAAGATAACTGTAGGTCGTTCATTCAAGACTACTGAGATTTCCTTACTTTTGCATTTGATCTTAGCATTATACTTTGAGAGCCAGTCCATCCCTAGTATAACGTCGAATTCCATCATGGGAATGACTACTAGATTTGCGATAAGATTGTGCTCACCAAAGTAAACACTAGAGTCTCTAAACACTGTTGATGCATGGATAATCCCATTTGGAGTCTTGACTGACAACTCTACCTCAAGCAATTCATGGATTGATTCTATATTCTTTGCAAACTTGGAAGAAATAAAGGAATGCGTAGAACCAGAATCAAATAAAGCACTTGCTAGTTTTGAGAGGACAACAAGAGTACCTGCTACCACATCGTTCGGGACGTCAACTTCAGCTGTTGTGATAGCGAAAGCACGACCTTGCTCTCTTGGCCTCTGCTGAGGTTGGTGGTGATTCCCCTCCACCGCCCTCAGATTGGGACATTGGTTAGCAAAGTGCCCAAGCTGTCCACACTTGAAGCATGTGACTTCGGGTAGGGCCAGAACCATCTTTCCTCTGTCGTTAGTGTTGGGAAGCTGAGGCTTCACCTCACTATGACAATTCCGAGCAATATGGCCTCCTCTTCCACACTTGTAGCACTTTCCACTTCCACTCAAGCAGTTCCCCAGATGATTCTTCCCACATTTATTGCATGTGGTAAGTTGCGTTTGCTTTCCACCTCTTCCCTGATCAAAAGACTTCCCTAAACTGGGCTCCAACGACCTCTTCTTTTCATTTGGCTTATGAGACCACTGTGTCTCACCAAACTCCAGCTCGACTTTCATAGCACTTCGAACTATTTCTTCATAGCTATCATAGTCCCTGTTGGCTAGATTCTTCTACAGATGAGGTCGTAGTCCGCCAAAGAATCTATCAACCTTCCCATTAGGGTCCATGACAAAGCTTGAGGTATAACGGGAAAGCCTTGTGAAGTTCATCTCGTAGCTTCCGACAGATTCGTTCTCCTTCTGCTTCAGCTCGAGAAACTCTTTCTCCATTTTCGTTCTCATGGAACGAGGGAAATACTTGTTAAAGAAAATCCCCCGAAATTCTTCCCACTCCATAGCTTCCATCTCTCCTCGTGGCTTCGTGTTTTTGATCAGTGACCACCACTGATCAGCTTCTCCCTCCAGGCGGTAAACAGCAAGGGTAACCTTTTCTTGTTCCGAACAATGAAGTACAGAAAAGATCTTTTCAATGGAGCTTATCCATTGTTCCGCAACCAATGGGTCAGTAGATCCACTGAATGTTGGCGGTCGTTGACGCATGAAGGACTCAACAGAGTGTTGTTCCCTTCGTGGTGAGGTCGGCCTCTCATCTTGATTCAAGTTATTACTCATAACTTGAGTCAGTTGGTTCATCATTCGCATGAATGTTTCCATTCCGGCTTCCATCGGAGGGCCGTCAGCACATGGTGCATTGCGGTCACCATCGGCACGGTTCCTCCTATTGCCCGCCATTTTCTAAAAGAATAAAACCTTAGTAAGAAACTTATTTCATTTATGAATCTTTTAACTAAGACTTCGTGCTTAGACAATTACACTTTTCTATAATTCCTTCATAATGATTCATAGAAAGCTTGTGATTAACCAAACATATCCCCCGGGAGTGTCGTAACCAAGAGTGCAGCAAGGCCCGTTATCGTGCACCAGTTCCCGTTCGAGTCTAGCTCAAAGCGGTGTTTTCGGGTTTTACCCCTATGTACATCTGTGCCAGAGCCGCCTCTACCTGCTCGTATCCAGACAAGGATGTATTTGTTTGATAAACCACTTACTCAATACTTACCAAAATACCAGGAAGTTTTCCTATATTTAAACTTTTCTATAGGGTTCTTCCTAAAGTTTTTATATCCTAATTTCCACAAATAACTAAACCATCCTTTGATACCAACTATAGCATCCCGCCATTTTATAACATAAACTTTCATTTCATTACACGGAACTGAGGATCGTTAAGGTTTAGTGTCTTGGAAACAAGGATCATAATACATAAAAAAAACATAAAAACATTCTTCATAAACACTTGAAAGGCTTCTCCTTTAGTTCATCCTATGTTCATTATGCATCTCATAACCTGGGGACATACATCAAAAGAAAGGGTGAGCAGAAGGCCCAGTAAGGGAAACAAGAGGAACATTTTACATGTGAACTGGATATACTTCAATAAGGACATGAAAAGGACTTTAAGGCATGAGAAATAAATCATGAGGCATTTCATAATAAAAACAACATTTTTCATAACTTGAAGATGTGGCTGCAACATTTAATATTGACAATCGTTTCGTTTCACCAAGGTCCATCCCCAAGGTGTCGTTAAAAATTACCAAGGTTATTCACCAAGGCGTCGTTAAAATGGTCATCTCTAGAGATTAAGTCTTTACCCAATGCATTGGAGCGCTATCAGGGCGCACCCTTAAATTTGCCTTTATTATCATGTGAGCCACATATATCATCATCAAACATTTCATAAATAACCCATATAGCATAAAATTAATGGGTTTCATTTCATAATCATAACATTTTAAAAACTGCTTTAATGACATGATCTTTACGGGACTTTAAACCCACGGAAAGGGAAGCGGGTCTCATGTATGTAAATCCCAGAATTTAAAATGGAACATTTTGATATATATGTGAATACCCTTGTAGAAATAAGAGCTTTTAGTATTCACTTTATAACATAAAATAATTTTTGAGAAAAGAGAGAGAGGCATTTTGAGACGAAAATTCTGCAGCATAACGGCTATGTTTCGGGGTTTTAGAAAACATTGAAAAGAGAGGGGACATGGGTCACCCACTCATAATGATCCATAAAACAGTAAGGGGACAGAATAAGAAGGATATATGGACATGGTAATGAAATTTGAAGGAAATACCATTTGAAATGAAAAACATGGAAGGAAGACAAAATTTAGATTTCTCTTATGAAAATTCGGCAGCCTAACGGCGTCACTTAAACTTCAATAAAAAGAATTGACAAGATCAAATAGGGTCCCTCATCATATGATAATAAGAGATCAGTATGATAGATATAGAGATCATACCCCAACATAATAAAAAGGAACTTGAAAGACTTGACATGAAAATCGAACTTGAAAAATGAGAAGGGTGAAAGAATCACTTAAACATTCGGCAGCCTAACGGCGTCACTTAAACTTCAACAAAAATGAATTTGAACAAATAAAATAGGGTCTCTCATCATATGATCATAAGAGATCAGTATGATAGATATAGAGATCATACCCCAACAGAATAAAAAGGAACTTGAAAGATTTGACATGAAAATCGAACTTGAAAAATGAGAAGGGTGAAAGAATCACTTAAACATTCGGCAGCCTAACGGCGTCACTTAAACTTTCATAAAACGAAATGATGAGAGTAATAGGGGATCTCTCATCATATAAACATGAAAGGGAATTAAGAGGAATATAAAAGAACATCCTCTCACATAAAAACAAGGAGCATAATAGGAATGACATAAAAGAGATTACATGAAAAGAAAGAGAGGGGTCGGATCCCTTACCTTAAAACGTGACTCTTGAAACTCAAAGGATTGGACCTTGAGGGCTTGGGGGCACCTTGGGAGGACTCTTTGGAAGGTAAGAAGACCAGAACTTCGTTGGGGAAGAGTTGGGAGTGAAAACCAAGGGAGGAAAGGGTGGGTATTTATAGGGAAAGTGAGGGGACAAAGCATTAATGGCCAAAGGACACCTCACATGTGCTTTTCTCAAACCCATGGGCTCTCCCTTGGCATTTATCATGGAGTTAGGCCACATGGGGCCCCCAAAACAATAATTCATCACCCTTGGCCGGCCAACCCTCAAAAGATCTCATGACATCATCATGACATCATTATGATGTCATTAAACATACCGAAACCCTAAAACGGTATTTTTACTATTCACTGAAAATTCAACTTTCTCAGAATAATCCCAAAATTTCACCTTAACCAAATATCAATGCTCTGATTTAAAAAATGAAATCCATTTTATAAAAATATTTTTCTAAATATTTTTAATTTAATTTTTAAATAAAAACACTATTCATCGAAAATTCATTTTTTTTAGAAAAATCCCCAAAAATTACCTTAACATAATATCGATGCTCTGAGTTCAAAAATAAAGTCATTTTTATAAAAATAATTTTCTAATTATTTTTAATTAAATTTTTAATTAAAAAACACTATTCATCCGAAAAAACTAATACTTGATTAATAATTTATGAAACCGTTATTTACCCATTTTATTGAATCACATTACTTAACCAAGGTGTCTAAATTATATTAAAACTTTCTTTAAGTGAAAATTACTAATCCATTTGGTCACATTACTAATCCTAAGCGTAAAATCACTATTCATAATTTACTATTCATCAAAAATTAAGTTGATCTTATTAGACTCCAAATTCATTAATGAACACTTTTGTAGAAGACCATTTTTTGAAAATCATTACACATCATTAGTTATTTAGGGTTTACATAAATATTTTAAAATATCCCCTTTTCAAAATTCATCAATAAAATACCTCCTAAAATTATCTAGGCATTTGAAATTTCACAAACATCACTAAAGAAAGAAATCTCAATTTATTCATCCGAAAGGATTACACAAGGAAACTAGGGTCTCATCACATAGCCCCTTATAACACTGGCATAAGACCTAAGTGTAAGGTGTGCTATGGTGATAGAATCTGAGGGAGTCTCAGATAACATTGCCCTAGTAGCAATCTCCACTAACTTGAACTTCTCCTGCAAGCGTTTTCGTTCAAGCTTGACATGCTGGAGATCGGCTTGGGCTTGGTCCAAAGCGAAGCCCACAGATGCTACCTCCTTCCCAAGCTCTGATAAGTGGGCTTCATAAGGGTTGAGTCTACTGGATGAAGCCATCGACTCCTCTTTCTGCATTAACCATTAACATCTTATTAAATCAATAAGAGTAAGTTAATATACTACTCAAAAAGATTGGGTCGTTACACTCATTGTCTAATTTTAGATTCTTTGGGTTGCACCTATTCAAGATACAATTTCATTTTTAAAATATTCAGATCTTTGCATAGTTTCTAAGTCTCGACTTGTGAGCAGATTTTGGGCCTCAAAATTATGGATTTAGCTTCAGTTATAGAATAATTAAATGAATCCCAACATATATTTCAGCATAAAAAAGTAATTTCACAATTTCAATCAATAAATAAAAGGTTTTAAATGAAATACAAAAATAAATTAAAAAAATTAAAATCCAAAATTATGTCATTTTTTCAATTAATCTAAAAATACTTCTAAAACCATAAAATGTGACAATCCCCCATAAAATAATACTATAGTGAGACTAAAACAATAAAATTAAAAGTGAAATAATTGAAAATATTTTCCCTGTCAATTTCGCCACACTTAAACATTGTACTCATGGATAATCGTCTAATACGAAGGTCAAAAAAAACTTCCAAAAGCATAAATGACAGCACATCTCAATTATCATATCAAGGAAAATATCATGCATCCTACATGGGTAAAAATTCCATAACTCCTAAAAAAACATAAAATTCATTAAATACCATGTTAATCCTCATGTGCATTTCATACCTACCTCCCCATAAAAATATTTCTCTCTTCACTCAAGGATTTTTTATGGGGTTTTTCTCATTCTCAAGAAAAATATAAATGTAAAGAAATGTCAAAAAAATTTATGGACCTCTTAGGTTGGGAAAGATTTTCAATTCAAATAGTACTTATGCACATGAGTTTGAATTTCAATCAAACTTCATCAAATGAAATAATCATAAATCAAGAAACCAAATCCATTCAGAAATCATTTAAATCCTTAAACACTAAAATCAATAAATGATCCAAAAACACTAAGATGGTTTTAATTTTACAAATTATTCAATTCATCTCAAGATTCATAAAAACACACCAAAAAATTAAAAAGAAAAACATGAAAAAAGAAGAAAAAAGAAGAAACATGAAAAAAATGGAAGCACGCACAAAATTCCTAAGAGTAAGTTGAAATCCATCCCCCACACTTATTCTATTTACTACCCTATTTTTAGATAAAATAATATCAATAAAGTTTTATACATGGAATTTAAATTGAATTGTAAATAAAATAAATAAAAGAAGAGTCAAAAATAGATTTATTTTTTAGTGGTATCCTTCAGTTATGATCCTAGTTGCTACCACTTTAAAATGATGAGAAAAAAAGACATATGAAAAAAAATAAAAAGAAAAATAAAGTGGGAAGAAAATGGATAATGCTTGGTTTAGACCCCCAAAGTAGGTGATAAGTTTTTACTGACCCTAGTTAGGAAGTTACATTGGATTATCCCCAATCAGAAGGTGGATGTGGTTTATTTTAGATGAACAACCACATGTGACTTTTCTTGATATCCATGAGTAAAAACTAATAATGGAGAACCCCAAAGAAGATAAGAAAATTCCCAACCCTCAAAAAAGAATAAATATGGAATTTGAGGCCTATAATGGGAGGTAAAGGAATATAGGGGTAATCCCTATTTAATTTCATGTTGTCATCCTCCATATGGTATGCAAGTTGTTATAGAGGTAGCAGTCGCATCATCACATGCTTCTCTAGCTCTAATTCTTCAATAAACAGCACTTGGGTGTTCTATTCCTTAAAATCCAATGTTTGGTCCATTTTTCTATATCATACATTTCATAAAATGATAAGTCATAAAACTATTCATCTTGAATAAGATTAAAAAATGGGGAATCAACAAAGAATTATTTGATTTCAAGTAACTCATATTGGAAATTGATCTATTTTGGTAGAACCATTAGCAACTCAATCTCAATAATATCCTCTTATTAATCATCTTCCAAAGATGGATAGAGGTAGTGAGGTGTTTTTTTCATTATCAGTGATGGTAAGATCATGTTGTAGATTATCTTCAACAAAGAGATTCTAGGATTCTTCCAAAAAATATTTATCTCACACAACTATATCAGTTGGAATGTGTTATTTAGGTATCTACTCTATCAATTGTTGAGTTTGGGATAATTTCATTAATTCCTTTAATAACTTCTTCTCACCTTCCTTAGGTTCTTTAACATAAAAAATGATTGGTGAAATCTCTTCCACCAATTTTTTTGGTTCAGGTTCAGGTTTTGGTTTCTCTTGACATGATTGTATATATTCAACGATCCACTCTATTTTCCTCTCTAGGTATTTCATTAAATCACTAATCATTTTAAATAGAGATACAAGATCACATTTAACTTCTTCTTTCACTAGATATTGGTCTGTAAATGCTTAATAATTTGAATTAAAATACATCATGAACAAACATATTTTTTTAAAATTTTGATATTTATGATTTTTTGTGTTTTTTATGAAAATTCCTCCCCAAAATAGTGAAAAATTTATGTGTTGGGATTTTCAAATATCCCTATTCAATAGATTATTTACCTAAGAATGAAATATACTACACACCTAGGGTCGATCTTGAGGAGCCATCTCACACAACACCAAATTTCTATTGTCACTATTTAAATTCTAACTAAAATAAAACTAAATAATATAATGAGGTGTGTTTGTAATAGGAATAAAATATTAATATATATATATATATATATAAAATGAAGATAGAATGAATGATCTTAGACAGAAAGGAGATCCTCCCAGGAGAACACCTAGAGTGAACTTTCATCATCTCTTTATTAGTCCCAAATCAAATTAATGAACATGATATATCAAATGCATGGACATACTATTATGCTTATGGTGGGGAATATATGGTTCAATAAATGATCTCCAAGAGACCATACATCCATATCCTTGATCAAGGGATAATATTATAGGAGAGAAGGATAAGCCTCAGGTGGAAAGTGGAGACACAAAGGCGCCTTTCCCACTAAGATCCACCTCATCCTAAATCTAATAAAATAAGAAACACTAAAAATGATGGCTCAAAAACTTGGGTTCAACACTATATTTATCCCCTAGTAAGTTCCTCGGGTTATTTTCTCATGATCATGAGTATTAGAGATCACAATAGAGAAGAAAATGATATGGAAACACAAAAGATAAAAATAAGAGAATGAGAGGAATAAGAAGACTAACGTATAATAAAAATTCATAATATTATTATAGAAAAATAAAGCCATAAAAATATACTAAAAATGGTAAACAAAATTTTCTAACACTTTGGAGTGAAGATGAAGTATATTTTTATTGGAAAAAGAAGTGAATTTTTTCTCCAAATCTTTCCACTGAAATTTTACATGTTTGAGCCCCTTTTAATGACCAAATGTTGGAAATGTGTTTTCTTAAAAGTTTTTATAATACTTAATCCTCATTAATCCTCAATATATAATATTAATTGGTCATATGATGTAATATTTAGGACTAATTTACTCTGATAAATTTATCTTGTACATCAGAATTTTTGTATTCCAATGCTCCACTTTTCCATTCATTAATGACCTTGAAGAAGGAAAAATAATGTGGGGGAAATATTAATGAAGTTTTTTCCCATATGATTCTATATCTCCTTTTCAAATTTTATCTTTTTTGGCCCACCCCCATTTGAGATATAATCACATCTTTAAATGATTCCAAATTTGTGCACAATTTTTAAGGATCGACTAGTGAGCTAATTTAGGGCCTCAAAATAATGGATTTAACTTCATGTCTAGAATAATAAAGTAAATCCCATCATGTATTTCATCCTAAAAAAATAATTTCAAAATTTTAATCAGTGTAGAAATGGTTATAGATGAAATATAGAAATAAATTAAAATAGTTAAAATATAAAATTGAGACATTTTTGAAATTAAGTTCAAAATACTTCTAAAACAATAAAATGTGACAATTTATCATAAAATAACTTTATGTTGGGATTGAAACATTAAAATTAAGATTAAAATATTTGAAAATATTTTCTTTGTCAATCACCAAGGTTATAATGCAAGAAAATGAGAGGAATTTCCAAAATAAATCCTAGAAACATATATAAAAGGAAACCAACAATCAACTACATAATATAAAGTAAAATTGATAACCATAATACCTTAATTTCATATAGAAAATATAGACCCTAAAATTAAATACCAATAATAAGGTCCTTTGATAGAAACTCCAACCACAACTCAAAGCTTCAAGCTAGTAATGTTCAACTTGATCACCAAACTCACACTAGAAACCTCAAAAAATATTTTAACATAGGGGTGATCATAAATGTATACTAAATAGTGTCCTACTCAATAACTTTCAATAAAATGTTGAATAATTATTCTAATTCTTCAATGAATGAATAAAAAACCAAACAAGAACCAACCAGGTCAACTATCATCCAAACTCACTAAGAATTTCTCAATCAGTGTTACATCCAAGTAAAATAACATAATATTAGAAGAATTTATCAAATAGGTACCTCATAACCACTTACCCATTGGTTTTTTAGTATCAATCCCCAAAAAAATGTGTCGGTTTCCCCAATCCATTATATATCTATGTCACAACACATCATCATAATCACATTACTAAGTTAACCAGTGTATTGCTTACTATAAATATTATCTAATAAAAAACATATGATTATACCTATTGTTAGAAGGGAGTGTAGGGAATAGGGTTAGTAATCCATATATTCCCTCTATAACCTGAATTTCTGGGAAAACTCCAAGAACCCAAAACATTTGGATGTTGGTAAGGTTATCCAACTTGGATGGCATGCATAATAAATCCGAGGAAAATAAAACATATAATTATCCACACACACAAACCCAACCTAATGTTCCATTACAAATTATAATTACCATACCCATAACAACCACCATACTAATGCTTATATACACTAACCATATATTCCAATAACTAAACCATAAACCAACCCCACTTTCCACACATAACATCTAGGATAACCATTCACAATTTCTCAATTAATCACAACATTTAACCATTTTAGGATTTACCATTTTTTCAACTACATTAAATTCATTATTTAATTAAATTCTATATTTGTTCTAGTCATTAACCATCATCATATTCAATATTAATATTCCCTTAAAATCCCACAACTTATTCAATTTCATCCCATGTTCATTACTATATTTATAATTACAATCACATTATATACCACCAACAAACTATACACAATCCATGTATCAACCAAACTTCTACCACATTAACCGCCACACATATATTTATAACAACCTCCAAAATAATTCCTCATTACCACACAACTATCCATACCACCACTTCCATGTCACATAACATCTTATCCAAAAAAATCATCAACAATCACATCCACTTTTTTCAACTATGGCTACCAGTTGTAACACCTACTTCTCAACACATTCCAACACATGAAACCAGTCACAAAAATTTATTACTGCTTACACATGGATCACATTAATGGAAACTCAAAAATAGTAGTGAACCACAACAAATCAGTTGTATGATTCTATAAAAAACATATTTTAATCACTCTATCATATGAAACATTAGTGATTAGTATAAAAATAATTACCATATTTCTATATTTCAAAAAAATCATTTCGTTATCATATTTACATGTATAAAAATTCATAAAAGGTGATTCCATCCATATAATTATCAAAAAAAATAACATGAATCATAGTAAAAAAACAAAAACACTCAACAACATTATAAAACAAGCCATCCCAAAAAAGTAATATCATACAATTATTGAGTCAATAAGGTTTTCCTTATGAATTTTTCCATTCCTTCATTCATGAGGGATATTGATAAGTCATTAAGATTTCCTTATGACTTTTCCATTCCCCTTTTTTTGAAAATCACAAACACCTTTTCTTAAGGAAAATTTCATTTTACCCATGTTTTACTTTCATAAGGAAAATTTCATTCCCAAAGAAAATTTACCCCTACCTTGTTTTCATTGTTCATATCAATATTTTTCTTAAGTGTAAAAATCGGTTTCATATCTAAAACCTTGGAATCATATAGTACTTATACATGAATCATTCTATTTTAGGATTCGAATTCTGTATAAGAACTCTAATGAAGTTTAAATCTGAATTCTGGATACGAACTCTAATGAAGTTCAACTCCGAATTTTGGATACGAACTCTAATAAAGTTCAAATCTGAATTCTGGATATGAACTCTAATGAAGTTCCACTCTGAATTATGGATACGAACTCTCATGAAGTTTCACTCTGAATTCTGGATACAACCTCTCATAAATTTCCACTCTGAATTTTTATTACGAACTTCTCTAAGTTCTGACTCTGAGTTCTCTGAATTCAGACTCCTAACTCTGATGAGGTCTGACTCCGAATTCTCACGAATTTAGACTCAAAACTTTGTAAATTTTGGATCCAAACTCTAGTGAAATTAGACTCCAAATTTCCTTGAAATTCATACTCCATATTTCTACAGAATTCAGTTTCCGAATTCCTACAAAACAGAATCCAAATATTCTTAAGTCTATAAACTCTGAATTTATTTTTTACTTCCATTCCAAACTTTAACCTTTTCCATTCCAAACTTTCATTTTATACTCCATTCCAAATATCATTTTAGTTATTCTTACACTTGTTTATTATAAAATGATGTCGTGCTTTCAGTTATTGACTAACTGTTGGTTGAGTGACACATGTACAGGTCCCTCCGAAATTCAATGAAGAATATGACCATTGGAGGAGGAAGCCGACCATTTGAGCTTCACCTATAAATAGAAGATCATTTGAAAATAAGCTAAAACTTTGAAATATATGCTTAAATACTGTTGAAGTGATTTCTAGAGAGAGGGGCTCTTATCAACTCTCAAGCTTCATGTAGAAATTTTGAACGACTTGTTCAAACTTTTCCTTGTGCAGACTTGCTTCATGCAACTCCGATTCTTGCTATGTACAATCGAGGGCTTCCGGGGATAAGAAGACAGAGGTTCCAACACCTTGAAGTTGAGGGCTTCTGGGGATAGAAAGACAGAGGTTCTAACACCTTGAAGTTGAGGGATTCCTTGCTGAGGAAGACAGAGGTGTCGACTACCTGATAGTTGAGGGATTACGGGGATAGCAAGACAAACTTCGATCTTTGTATCAAGGGCTTACCTTGGTGTGGGTAAGACAGACTTTCTTGAAAGTATAAATCAAGGGAATTTTATACAAGGTTGTTGGATACCCTTCTCTTTTGGTTAAAAGACTTATTACTTGTTACTTGTTTTTGTTACAAGTTTTTCCGCTGCATTTTGTATTGTTGAGGAAAGTATATTTTATTATACTTCCTCAACCTTATAGTCTGATATAGTTATATTCTATATGCTTAAAGGTATAATCTTAATCTTTGTAACTTTTGTTAAGTTCCATTTTCGGAATCACTTTTTCCGGAATCAGGCAAGCCATTAGAACTTATAGAGGTATTGTGAATTATCTTGTTTAACCTTGTTAAACATAACCATCCTTAAAATTTCCTAAGGAAATTTTTAAAAAGGTAAAATTCACCCCCCTCTTGTATCTAAGAATCTAATTCTTATTTAGATCCTACGTTTGGTATTATAGATTATATCATACTCAATCATATACCATCCTAACAATTGGTATCAGGGTATTTGGTTCAATCTGAATTAATCTCACGATTATATTTAGAAGGGAATTCTCGGAATAACATTTTCCAGATTCATTTTTTTCGGATTCATTTCTTTTCGGATTCACAAATTCAGACTCATATAGTTAAAATTCACTTTTTTGTATTCTATATTTTCTTGCTTAGGATATTTCCTCTAGTTTACAAACTCGTACTAATAACAAGTTTGTGTGACAAAGATTTTCTTAAGGATGGCTGGATTAAATGTTGGTTCCATAGACAATCTTAATCCAACCAGACCACCAATATTTTATGGTAATGATTATGAATATTGGAGAGATCGTATGAAGACTTTCATTATCAACACTGGGGTTGAAAATTGTGTTATGCTTACTGGTCGATACAAGATTACTAATAAAGAAGTAAATGCCTTAACAAATCAAGAAAAGAATGAATACCAACTAAACTATAAGGTACGCAATACATTACTTTGTTCAATGACTAGAAATATATATAGCCAAATTTCTTCTTGTGAAGCAGAAAATTCTATATGGAAGAAACTTGAATTTACTCACTTTGGAACTTCCAAAGTAATTGATACTAGAAGATCCATGCTTAGAGCCGAATATAATGGTTTTAGTTTTCCTTATGGTGAACCCATATGCAAAGTACAACAGAGATTCATGACTATAGTCAATAGTTTATAATCAATGGGTGAAAAAGGTTTGGATAATGAATCCCTTATTGACAAGATCATCGACATCATTCCAAACTAGTGGGAATCTAAAAGGACAGTAATTTATGAGAATAGAAAGGTTACTCAGATTACCCTTGATGAGCTGTTTGGAACTCTTCTTCATCATAAGACTCAAAAGAAGTGAGATGCTGATATTGTGAAGAAGAAGAAGAATGGAAATGGCAGTGTTGCTTTTACTACTACTTCCAACCATATAAAAGCCAAGAATCCTAAGAGAGTGACTAGATATAAGTCTAAGAAAGTTGTTATCCATTCAAAATCTAGTGGTAGTGAGTCCTCAGAAAATGAATTAGAAGATCTTGCTCGAAGGATGAACAAAATAGCTAGACAGAGGAACTTTCAATCTAAATACAAGAAGAAGGAAAGGAAAGATAAAAAAGATTTAGAGGTCACATGCTATGAATGCAAGAGAGCTGGACACATAAGACCTGACTGCCCTATGCTCAAAAGAAAAGAAAGAAAAGAGAGGCATTCTGAAAGGAATAGAAAGAAATATTACAATTCCAAATCTAATAAAGTGTTGAAATCCAATGAAACATGGAGTTCTAGTGGTGGAGACTCCTCAGACGAATCTTCGAATTATGAATCTTCTGGATAGAATAATCTTGGTCTTTTAGCCAGGCTACCTATTGATAATCATTTCTTGATGGCTAAGGTACACAATGTTGAATCAATGACCAATGTTTCTTTAAGTTATAATGATAGTAAATATTATAACTCTTCGGATGAATAATCCTCTTTAGATGAAGATAATACTTTACCTACCTATGAAGAAGTTTCTATGTTTTCCAAACTTCTTGAAAATGAGAATTCAAAACTCATGAAAAAACTCGATAAGGCAAATTCTAGGAATATTATTCTTACTAAGGAAATATCAAATCATTCTAAATATCTTGGTGAGAAAAATGATGATTTTGAAAGTATTTTAAAAAGTCTTCAGGAAGTAAGTTCTGAGAAGAATAAACTTTCTAAAGATCTAGAAAATGTAATTTCTAAGAAAAATGTTTTTGAGCCTAGATCTAGTTCAAATGGTTTTGAAGACAAAAACTTATTTATTAAACTCAAATCCGAAATATTTTCTTTGAGGAAGTGTTTGTCAAAATTTACCCTAGGTAAGGAAAATTTTGATAAAATGTATTCACAAATTCGAACTCGAAGGAATACTTCTGGTTTTGGTTACACAAGTTCTAAACCGATTTTTAGTAACAACTACTTTGTTCCTCAAAGTACCCCATTCTGCACAAAGTGTCAATGTGGTGGTCACTGGGAAAAAAAATTCCCTAAACAAAACCCAATCTTTAGGATTTCATAAGGCTTATTTTTTATGAAGATGTGGGTACCCAAAATTTTGCTTTCTGAAATTTCTGGATCCAAGAAAGTCTGGATTCCAAAAACCTAACTTTTTCTTATTTTCAGGAAAATAGGGAAAGTACCAACAGCAATACATGGTACATGGATAGTGTATGTTCTCGGCATATGACTGGTAACAAAGTCTATTTTGAAAATATTATCAAAACGAAAGGAGGAAAAGTAACTTTTGAAGATAATGATCAGGGATAAATTATTGGTATAGGTAACATCGTTATTCTTGGAAAAACTTTAATTTCAAATGTTTTATTTGTTAAAGGTCTTAAGCACAACCTCATCATCATAATTCAGTTATGTGATGAAGACTACCTTGTGAATTTTAGGAATGATAAGTGCTTAGTACACAATTCCAAGGAAGAATTTATTCTTTATGCCCATTGGTAATAGAATGTTTACACACTAAACTTATAGGACCTTAGGATTCAAGACTTACCTTGCCTTAGTGCAATGGAAGATCATTCTTGGTTATGGAATAGAATACTAGGACACTATAACCTTAGGAACTTATGTAAACTTTCTAAGAAAGGTTTAGTTAAGGATCTACCGGAGCTTATATTTGATTCTTCAAAAGCTTGTGACCCTTGTCAATATGTAAAGAAACATGAATCAAGTTTTAAATCATTTGGTGAAGTCTCAACCACTGATGCATTACAGCTAGTGCATATGGATCTTTTTTATCCAATACAAACTAAAAGCATTGGGGTCAAGTACTATGTATTTTTTTTTTGGTTGATGATTACACTAGATTTATGTGGGTTTATTTCCTAGAAAAGAAGTCCGATGCTTTTTCTTATTTCAAAAGTTTTAAATCCAAAGTTAAAAATGAGAAAAACCTTCCATTGAAAACTATTCATAGTGATCATGGAGGAGAATTTCAAAATTCTGAATTTGAAACATTTTGTAGTAGAAAAGGTATTACTCACAACTTCTTAGCACCCAAAACACCTCAATAAAATGGTGTTGTTTAAAGAAGAAATATAATTCATCAAGAGATAACTAGAACCATGTTGAGTGAGTATTCTGTTGCCAAACATTTTTGGGTTGAAGCTGTAAGTACTTCTTGTTATACTATAAATTGAGTTTTGATTAGACCGTTTCTTAATAAAACCCCTTATGAGTTATGGAATGGTAGAAAAACTAGACTTTCCTACTTTAAGGTTTTTGGATGCAAGGTATTCATTATGAATACTAAAGATAATTTACACGAATTCGCACCAAAATATGATGAAGTAATTTTCTTAGGCTACTCCACAACTTCTAAGGAATATAGAGTTTTCAACAAAAAACAATTGTACTATTGAAGAGACAGTACATGTCAAATTTGATGAATCTGATCCTTTTTTTTATACAACCTCAACCTCCATCCTCGGATGTGTTTTCAAAAACTGATTATCAACCTTTGATAGAAAATCCTTCTGATAAGGAAAATGTACAAGAAGATACTTCTGAAACATTTACCTCAGAAGATTTTCTACCCTATGTTGATGAAAAAGTTTTAAAAAACCCAAATCAGAAGTTTCTAAAGAATCATCCCAGTGATAGTATCATTGGTGATGTGAATCAACCCGTAAGGACTAGAAGTTCCTTAAGAAATGAAGTAGAACATCTAGCATTCCTTTCCCAATTAGAACCAAAAAGAACTGATAAATCTTTAGGTGGTGATGATTGGATTAAATCCATGCAAGATGAAATAAATTAATTCAAAAGGAATAAAGTCTGGACCTTGGTTGAAAGACCCAAGGAAACTTCTGTTATTAGAGTAAAATGGGTCTTCAGAAATAAGTGTGATGAAAATGGAATCATCGTAAGAAATAAATCTAGATTGGTTGCTAAAGGCTACAATCAACAAGAAGGAATAGACTTTGAAGAAACCTATGCTCCAGTATCTAGACTTGAATATATTCATATTTTACTGGCCTTTGCAGTATTCTTTAATTTCAAGATTTTTCAAATGGATGTGAAATGTGCTTTCCTTAATGGTTATGTTAAATAGGAAGTTTTTGTTGAACAACCTCCTGGATTTGAAGACACAAAACATCCTGATCATGTTTTTAGACTTACCAAATATTTTATGGCCTTAAACAAGTCCCACAAGCTTGGTATGATATAATTACATGATTTTTTCATCAAAATAACTATGTTAAGGGAAATGCATATCCAACCCTTTTTATAAAGAAAGATAAGAAAAATGTGTTCATTGTTCAAATTTATTTTGATAACATTATATTTGGTTCAACTCAGCAATATTTAAATGATTTATTTGCGGATCTAATGAAATCTGAGTTTGAAATGAGTATGATGGGTGAGTTAACATTTTTCCTTGGTTTTCAAATTTCTCAAAAACCAGAAAGAATCTATATATCCCGACATAATTATATTAAATATCTTCTTAAAAAGTAAGGATATGACAACACTAAGAGTATAAGTACTCCCATTGGTACCTCAAACACACTTGATCTTGACGAAGCTGGGAAACCAGTAGATCAAACATCCTTTAGAGGTATGATAGGAAGCTTACTATACTTGACAACTAGTTGTCCAGACTTGATGTTTTCAGTATTCTTATGTGAAAGATATGAATCCAATCTTAAGGAATCTCATTTAAAGGAAGTGAAGATAATTTTTCACTACTTAAAGGGAACCATGGATCTTGGACTATTTTATACTTCTGGAAATGATTTTGTTTTAAAAAAAATCAGATGATGACTTTGGTGGATGTAGAATGGATAGAAAAAGTACATCCAGAACTTGTCATTTCTTAGAAGATTTGTTAGTTTCTTGGTCTTGTAAGAAGCAACATTTTGTAGTAGTCTCCACTACTAAAGCTGAATATGTAGCAGCTGGAAATTGTTGTGCTCAAGTGTTGTGGATACAACACACACTCACAAACTATGGATTTAGTTTTACTAAGACTCAAATTTTTTGTGATAACACAAGTGTCATTGCCCTTAGTAAAAACCCAGAACATCACTCTCGTGCAAACACATAGATATTAGGCATTACTTCCTTAGGGATCACACACTAAAAGGAGATATTATTCTTCAATTTATCAGAACACAAGATCAACTTGCTGACATTTTCAAAAAATCTTTACCCTCTGATAGATTTGAATACATTAAACAAAAGTTAGGAATGATAATCGTAAGTTAATCATCCTTGATTAATTTTTTGTTAAACCATTCTCCTTACAGTAATAAACTCCTTTTCATAAGGGGATTACATCTCCTTATAAATGTGTTCATATTTTTCGTAATGATGTTTTCATATTTTTCGTATTGATGTTTTCATATTATTTTCTTAATGGAAATTTTCATAAAGGAAATTTTCATAATGGAAATTTTCGTAAAGGAAATTTTCGTACTGGAAATTTTCATACTGGAAATTTGTGTAATGAGAATTTTTGTAATGGGAATTTTCATACTGGAAATTTTTCTATTGGAAATTTTCGTAATGAGAATTTCCATAATGGGAATTTTCGTACTCATAATTTTCATAATCAAGTTTTGGTAATCAAGTTTTTGCATTAATTTTTTTATTGATCTTAAGTTTTTTGTAGTGAGTTTTTTGTAGTAAATTTTTCTTCAAGAAGAATATCACCTATTACGAATAAACTTCCTAGCCAATCCAAAAGTTATTAATTCCTTACTTAAGTTTTCGTAATTGTTTTTAGTTGCTGGAAGTTTCTTTTTCTTTTAAAATTTTTGGGATTCATTTCTTCTTAAATCTGAATGTTTTTTATTAAAACCTCAAAATATAGGATTCAAGATTTCCTTTCAGGCATGTTTTAAACTATCAGATAAGATCAGAGAGTTTTCCAACCGTCATATTGTTTTTTGAAGTTGAAAGGTCACCACCATCGCCTATATAAAGGGGAACCCTAATGTTGTCCCACATCGATTTCCAAGCTCTCATTTCTCAAAGCTCTGCTGCATTTCTTAAAGACCGTTCTGAATCTCTCAGTTCTCCTCAAATCTGAATGTCTGTAGAAGCCACTTCTCAAGAAATGTCTACCACAAAGCCAATCTCAAAATGGAAAGTATACAGGGAAAGGTTGGTCCATATGAGCTTTTTCAAGTATGATTTTATCATCTCTATGAATATCAAGTTAAATAGTTGGGAAGATATATGAATATCTAAGACAGGTGATCAAGACATGGTGTATCTGGAATTTCTTATAGAGTTCTATGAATTAGTTTATTTCTTTGAGGAAGAGGGTAGAGAAAAAATTTCTTTTAAGAATTATGGTAAGACCTACAAACTTACTTACACCAAGGATTCAAGCTTGGTGGGGCTGGCATATGAAGGGGAAGTTGAGTTTTTCTCACACAAACTCCCACATGTTCTAGGTAGTTTTGTTACGGTAAAGGCCTTACAATGTCTCGGACTTGATGATGTCAAGACATCCAAAATTACTCACCTATCTTCTAACAACTGAATCCTTCAGCTATGGGTACAAGGTTTCTTAGTACCGAGAAAAGGTGACAAATATACCCTCAAGAAAAGTGATGTATTTTTCTTAGACTTCCTAGTAAATCTAATAAAAATATATTTGATGAGACATGTACTTGTTACAATCAAGAACATCAAGGATGAGAATATTAAAGCCCAAATTATTATGTTTCCTTCCTTACTTTCAAAGATGATAGTTCGGTGTCTTGATTCATTCAAGATTGCATGAAAATCCAAGTCTCGGAATTGAAAACTTATGCTTGTTAGTGATGACACTCTGAAAATAATGAATATGGATTATTCCAAGGAGACAAAAGAGTTTTATGATCTGCCAGAGGAAGAGGCAGAAGCCAATCCGGAAAATATGGAAAAGGATGAACCCCCTAAGAAGGCCGAGAAGAAGAGAAATCTGAAGGAAGTAGAAGAGACAAACAAAAATCCTAAAGCTAAGGAAGCTCAATCTTCACCTCCCAAATCGAAGAAACAAAAATCATATCTGGATAAGGTGGTTGCAAATTGGAGGGAAAATAAGGAAAAGAGGAAAGAATACGAACCTCTATTCAGCTTAGACCCTGCTGAGGCTAAGGACTTAAGAGAAACAGTCGTTTAAGAGCTTGAGAGGAAAGAAAAGGAGAAGAAGATGAAGAAGAAAATGTCTGAGGCAGAGATTATTCAATCTCTTTTGAAAGCCACAAAAATAGCCTTCGAAAATATTCGAGTATCAGCAACTTTCCTTACTAAGCCATTACCTGAGACTCCTGGGAAAAAAAAATTCACTCCGAAAAAATCTAAAGAGAAAGAATTTGTTGAAGATGTAGAAGAAGTTGTTGAATAATTACAAGAAGAAGAGGAAGTAGAAGAAGAAGAAGAAGATAGTGGTGATTTAGATGATCTGATTAAACAAGTTGAAGATTATCAAGAAAAGGAAAATCCATCAGAAAGATTACCACTCCGAACATCTAAGGTTGAGTCATCAAAGCTTGTAACTCTGGGAAAGGAAGAAGAGAAAGGTGGAAAGAAAGATGAAGAAAATGAATAAGAGAATTTAAATTAATTATCTGAGGAAGAAAGCTATGAAAAGCACTTTCTTGAGGAAGGAGCAGAGAAGGAAAAACCTGATGAAGACAAGATTGTTCAACTTTATGAAAGTGAGGAAGAATCTTCTGATAAGGAAGCCATTCCGAAAGTTGATAAGGGTAAGCAAGTGCTTATGGACACCCCTACAAAAGATATCATAAAGAACAAGGATGTCGGTGGCTCTTCAAGAAGAAATCTGGTGGAAATTGAAGAAGAACATTCACCTAGAAAGTTGTCGAATTCGGAGTCATCTGCACTGGGACAAGATTTTGTTGTTGAGTCTCTAAAGAATTTGGTGGATACAATTCTGATCTTTCCTACAATAGAATCCATATGCCAGATGCTTCAGCACAGCTTAAATTAGAAGTCTGGATCCATATCCATGGTGATGGATAAATGTGTGAAGATTGAGGCTGATCACAAAAATTTTCTTATTAATTATGAGGTCCACAGAAAATCATGCAGCAAAATGACTTTATGGTCAAAGAAAATCGATGAGGATTTGAAAGAGCATGATACCTTTTAGAATGATTTGAAAGAATATTTTGATACCAAGGATTCCAAGATGAAGAATCTTCAAGAAAAGCTGAACCTTGAGCAAAATACTCGAAATCAACAGGTGAAGGATCTGAATGGAAAGATTAACTCTATTACTCAAAGCTATAAATGGGAAAGAGATCTCCAGATTGAGATCGAATAAAATCTTGTAAAGCTGGATGAAGTTCTTAAGGCTTAGGCAGAGGTCCTGAAAACTCAAGAAGAAAGGATCACAGCCTTGGAGAAGCAAGCTGAGGAGGACCACAAAGACATAAAGAAGCTGAAAACCCTTCTGAAGAAGCTAATCCCCAAGGAAAAATAAGATAAATAGACCAATCCGATCTTTTTTTGTAATGTATTTCCTTGTAAAAATCCTTTCAATCTTAATGAAAACTTTGGTTTCTTGTGTTCTTTGTATGTATTTACTAATGTTTCAGGTACTTTATTGTTTTTTCCATTCCCTCAAATTCTTTTTGAAAATCACAAAGGGGGAGAAGGAAAAAGAACTACTCAAAGAGGGAGAAGGAAAAATCTAAAAGGGAGAAGAAAAATTTCTATGTTAAGAACTATCTTTAAGTAAGGGGGAGTTATCATTATGAATTCTATATTCAAATGAAATATCTCATTCCATAAATCTAGAATATGATCCTTAGAGTTTAAAATCCTAAGGGGGAGTTAGTCGTATTTACCATTGTCTATAAACAAAGGGAGATAAGTTTTAATTACAAGTCTATAAATTTATTCTAAGTCATTTCATTCTTTTTCATAAGGATGTTTGTGCTTTCCAAAAAGGGGGAGATTGTTGAGTCAATAAGGTTTTCCTTATGACTTTTTCCATTCCTTCATTCATGAGGGAGATTGATAAGTCATCAATGTTTCCTTATGAATTTAACATTCCTCTTGTTTTGAAAATCACAAACACCTTTTCTTAAAGAAAATTTCATTTTACCCTTGTTTTACTTTCATAAGGAAAATTTCCTTCCCAAAGGAAATTAACCCCTACCTTGTTTTCATTGTTCATATCAATATTTTTCTTAAGTTTAAAAATCAGTTTCATATCTAAAACCTCAGAATCGTATAATAATTAGACACGAAGCATTCTATATTAGGATCCGAATTCTGGATATGAACTCTAATGAAGTTCAAATCCAAATTCTAGATACAAACTCTAATGAAGTTCAACTCCGAATTCTAGATATAAAATCTAATAAAGTTCAACTTTGAATTCTGGATACGGACTCTAATGAAGTTCCACTCCGAATTATGGATACGAACTCTCATGAAGTTCCACTCCGAATTCTGGATACGAACTCTCATAAAGTTCTACTCTGAATCCTGATTACGAACTTCTCTAAGTTCTGAATCCGAGTTCTCTGAATTCAGACTCTGAACTCTGATGAGGTCTGACTCTGAATTATCACGAACTTAGACTCCGAACTTTGTAAGTTCTGGATTCAGACTCTAGTGAAATCAGACTCTGAATTTCCTTGAAATTCAGACTCCATATTTCTACAGAATTCAGGTTCTGAATTCCTACAAAACATAATCTGAATATTCTTAAGTCTATAAACTCTGAATTTATTTTTTACTTCCATTCCAAACTTTAACCTTTTCCATTCCGAACTTTAATTTTCTACTCCATTCTGAATATCAGTTTAGTTATGCTTATACTTGTTTATTATAAAACAATTGCATGCTTTCAGTTATTGACTAACTGTTGGTTGAGTGACACGTGTACAGGTCCCTCCAAAATTCAAGGAAGAATATGACCATTGGAGGAGGGAGCCGACCGTTGGAGCTTCACCTATAAATAAGAGATCATTTGAAAAGAATCTATAATTGTGAAATCTATGCTTCCATGCTATTGAATTGATTTCTAGAGAGAGGGGATCTTATCAACTTTCAAGCTTCGTGTAGAAAGTTTGAACGGCTTGTTCAAACTTTTCCTTGTGCAGACTTGCTTCGTGCGACTCCGATTCATTCTATGTACAATCAAGAGATTCCAGGGATAGGAAGATGGAGGTTCCAACACCTTGAAGTTGAGGGCTTCTGGGGATAGGAAGACAAAGTTTCCAACACCTTGAAGTTGAGGTCTTCCTTGCTGAGGAAGATAGAGGTGTCGACTACCTGATAGTTGAGGGCTTGCGGGGATAGCAAGACAGACTCTGATCTTTGTATCGAGGGATTACCCTGGTGTGGGTAAGATGGACTTTCTTGAAAGTATAAATCAAGGTACCTTTATCCAAGGTTATTGGATACCCTTCTCTTTGGGTTAAAAGACTTATTACTTGTTACTTGTTTTTGTTACAAGTTTTTCGACTGCATTTTGTATTGTTGAGGAAAGTATACTTTCTTATACTTCCCCATCCTTGTACTCTGATATAGTTAGATTCTATACACTTAACGGTAGATTATTAATCTTTATAACTTTTTTTAAGTTCCATTTTCAGAATCACTTTTTCTGGAATCAGGCATTCCATTAGAACTTATAGAGGTATTGTGAATTATCTTGTTTAACCTTGTTAAACATAACCATCCTTAAAATTTCCTAAGGGAATTTTTAAAAAGGTACAATTCACCCCTCTTGTATCTGAGAATCTCATTCTTATTTTGATCCTATGTTTGGTATTATAGAGTATATCATACTCAATCACATACCATCCTAAAAACAATCAAAATAACACATGTGAATCACCCCTCCACCTTCTATTTTTTTACATCAATTTATTATCTATATTAAGTTAAATCTTGTCATCAACCCAGGGAAAAAAATCATTCAAACTCCAAAATTTTCACATAAATATGGGATAAGTCTCAAATCCCCTAACTCTATTGGATTTCAACCAATTTTTTAGAAAGAATGAAATGAGGGAGTTCATCACAAGACCCAAATCACACAAAGGGGACCAAAACAACCAATGATATAGGAATATCTATCAAAACCACATGCCTAGGCCACCAAAAAGAACTTCAAACCACATTCATATCCCATCCTTGAAGAAGGATAGAAATAAAATCCAAATGAAAATAAGATAAACCAACCTTGGATCATAAATTGGTTGATATATTGAATCCAAGAGGTAAATACAACCAAATATAACTCAAAGAACTCCAAAAAAAGAACCTCTAATCACATAAGTCTTAAGGAAATAAAGTAAATATAAAAGTATTTGGAGAGAATAATAAATTTATACTAAGTATATAAATTTTTGGGCATCATAATGTTATAGGATATGGTTATTAATTGATGAGGATATCTCAAATGAATCTCTAAAAGTCACACAATGAATCCCAAAATATTCCTCCATTTAATGCTCAATCAATATTTTAATCTGATATGACTAAGGAAGGGTCACTCCATGAATGATGTGATCATGATACATAAATAATTATTTATAAAAAACCATGATAAAAAGTATTACCATGTTGTGGAAACACCCAAAATTATAGAACCTTTAAACTTCACCTTCAAGACTAAGGCAATGACATAAAATACTACATCATGATAGCCTCTCATAAATGAATTAACCAAACTCGAAAACTTCTGTCATATCAGAACTAAAACCCTTCATGTTGTGACTAGAAAAAAAATAAAGAAACTTTTAGGATTTTTAATCCATATATAAGAATAAATATCCCAAATTAAGGTTTTTCTAGAAATGTGAGTTTTTACACTCCACCAAAATTCACCTAAAAGGACTTCATGACATGATGGAGATCACTACACTATGACCACACTTCCAGTCCCAAAATAGCTTGGCACCTAACTCCCATGGTTTGTACCCCCAATCCATGATACTTTATTATATCATGACACCAATCCCCATCCCATGAATCAAACCTTCACATCATGACTCACCAAACTGAATATTAACCCTCTTATCTACCAGGCCTTCACACCATAAAACATAAGTCCAAATCATAACACACTCCACCCAACTGAAATCTCATATCCACTCCTAAATTTCCTTATTCATCCTCTTCTAATATATCCAATACCAAAAATACTAAAAGTAATGGGTCATTAATATCTAGTTCGTTACATCAGAAAACTCTTAAATGATTCTCATATCTAAGAATCAAAACCAAAACCAAAAGTAAAAAATCGACTACCAATAAAAACAATCATCGGGGTGATACATCTAAAAATTTAAGATTCCATCACCAAATCATAAAGAAGTAAAGAAAAATAAAAATTGAAATCAAAATATAAACAAAAGATCAACTAAATCATCACAACAAAACAAAGTTCAAAAAATCATGGTACAATAAGCATTTATATGTGGCTCATGTTACTGGGTACATTCCTCCAAGACACAAAGCCTCCCAAAAACACGAACCAATGGAATAAAACACCCACATAACACCTTATACCATCTATTTTAAATCTCAACCATACACTCCATGTACTTCACATAATTCTCTACAACCAACACTCCCTAATCAATCACATCAGATTCATCATAGTTATATCAATGAATTTGTGGAACACATAAGAATTCATGGACCTTGTCTAACTATGGGGATAGCACTAACTGATATGCCACCTCAACGATGAAACCCAACATCACAAAAGGACTAATAAATTGATGGGAAATCTTACTCTATTTTCTAATCCTCTATTTTCAATGATGAAGGAAAACCCTTAGAAACACATGACACCAACCTCAAGCTCTAGAGGTCTCCTCCTTTAATCTTCATAATAATTTTGATGTTTCTATACCACCTTCAAATTCTCAAAAATCATTTGAACCTTCTCAATCATGATGTACACCACATCTAGTCAAAGGAATGTTGACTCTCATACCTCATTCCAACACAATGAATATATTTAGGGTTTTCCATACAATGTCTTGATTAGATCTATTCCAATGTAATAGTAATGATTGTTATTATAATAAAAATAACTAAGGAAAGTTGTTTCACCAAAAATCCACCAAAATCCAAAACGCATACACACAACATGTCCCCCAGCATCTAAATGATCTGATCTATCTGACCATATATCTAAGGATAAAAAGTAGTACTAAGGTGTAACTGAGATCCAAAACCATTATGACAACCTCCCCATACTTGTGAGGTAAAGTGAGGACCTATTTTTTATATGATGGTCCATAGTACCATATGAATCTTTACTATCTCATCCACATACCACCTCACCAAAACATCCACATCACTCAAGTCCCTAATCACCTAAAAATGAGCTGACTTCATCAACTAAAAAAAAGTCACCCAAATAATATCCCATCCTATTTGAGTTCAAGTTAAACTAATGATGAAATACATATAAATTTCCTACCCCATCCATTCAGGGACATCCAAATGGTTGCAACAAACCACCATGGACATGATTCTCTACTTTGACCTTCTGACGTACAAAAAATCATGATATGAACTCCACCACTGATCACTTCATCCCTAGACACTAGAACTAAATCCATAAGGAATGATACACCTTGGATATACCAATCTTCATTTACAAGGGTATGTTATGAAAATCATAAAGAACCTCCTCGAACATCATCAAAGTAACAAACAATATCCCTCAAAACAACACATGATTTTGATCTTCCTCTAAACACCCCTACAGACCATCACCATAGAAGATGCAATCTCATATCATCACTACCTCTGAGTCCCCCAACTGAGACTCCTCTACCTAATTCATCAAGGATGATTGTAATTTAATCTCATATAGTAAAACTCTACCATTATCATCCTATTCATTAATATGTATTGCTAAAATATTCCTTTATAACTCTCCAAGAATCCCCAGACTCAGAAAAAACATCTCTCCATGACTTCATACTCAAATAATTATTAATTGAATTCCCTTTAACTAGGGTGTAATGGATATCAAAGTTTTATCCTTGTAATAACTCCATCCACCATCATCAATACAGATTAAAATCCTAATGAGACAATATATATAACTCAATATCTTATAATCTATGGAGACAAAAAATAATTCATTCATGAGCTAATATTGTCATAGATTCAAATAAAACACCATTGTAGCCAACTCAAGATCATTAGTTTAATAGTTATTCTCATGGATATGCAACCACCTAAACCCATATCATATGAATACCTTTTGTTGTATCAAGATACATCTCAAAATGAGATATAAATAATTATTGAAAGCCTTGAACACCACTACTTCTTCTGGAAACTAGAGAATGGGAGCACTAATCAACTTTTAGATTAGTTAGTTTAAATTTTTTTTACACCATTCAATCCACATGAGATTATAGTACTTCCATGTCAAAGATATATATGGGTTTTAAATTTTGGAGGACTTGGATTAAAACCTTTGATAATAAATGGAGATTCCAATGAAAATATAGAAAGATACAATATTATTGGGTATTTACCAATAAAAAATGACTTGATCTCTGAAGGATTGACTGTAACTCTCTATAGAGACATTGCATGCCCAAGTAAATTCAACTCAAATATCCAAAACATAAAACTTGGAAAAATTCCCTTAGAGGTGATAGCATTGAAGGACTTGTAAAACATCACTTAGATTCTTTGCATGATCCTCTTATGATGTTGAGTACATAAGGATTTCATGGATGAACACTACTATGAACTGATCTAGGAACTCACCAAACATGGTGTTCATGAGTCCCATGAAAATATATGGGGTGTTCGTGACACCAAATGCACTAAACAGAAATTAAAAGTACCTATAACGAAACCAAAATTTATTCTTCAGTATATCCTCATCTTTCACCCTCATTATATAATACCTAGACCATATATCAATCATAAAAAACTAGTTGGATACCTTAAATTAATCCAGAAAATAATTTATCTTTAGAAGGAGATGATTATTCTTGACCACCACTAGATTTATCCATTGATAGTCTATGCACACCCTCAAACTATCATCTACTTTATTGGAAAATAAAACTATATCACCCCACAATAACACATTGGTATGGATGAAAACATTATACATCAAATCATCAGTTTGAATTCTTAACTCTCACAACTCATAAGGTTTCATCCAATAAGGAGCAATCAGAATCAGAGAGTTATCGAGAAGTAATTCTATATCAAAATAAATATCATGTCAAGGGGGTAGCATCGCAACCTATTTAGGAAAGACATATAGAAAGACCTCAATAACTCTAGGAAAATACATTACCTTCACCTCTTATAAACCCAATGATAACTCTAATATAAATTAAAAATAAGGATATAAATGCTTGTGACACATCTAATGAACCCACTTTACAATAAACACCACATGATGACCTTCAACATCAACAAATATAACCCTCCTCTAGAATAAATTAGTGAATGCACACACAAAAAACAACCATTTATGATAAGGATTATGTCATAGGGTTATATCCACTATAAGAATAAATCCACAAGTAAATTTTGATACCCCAACATTAGATCACAATCCTAAAATGAATCATGTAAACTCAACTACCATCCAGCTAGAGTATTCAACAACATGGGAACCATAAATCTATCCACCTTAAGTCTCAAGGTACAAACCAAGGTGTCCAAAATAAATCAATTTGATTCTACATAATCAAATATAGAAACAATTAGGGTGGAAGATAATAATATGGTACCTAAAAATCCTATGCCCCATTATACATTAACACCTCCATGGCATGAAACTGACTACACCTACCTCCTCTACCTCAATGGCCTTTCTGATGAACACCTATACAACTATGCTCAACCCTATGAACTTTAGGTCGGTAACATCATATGGTTGTCCTCTACCCGATCCATCACCCCTCAGTGGAAAACCTTGATGTCCCTATTACTGATACGGCCTTTGGAGTAACTAATGCTTAGGCCGGAATGGAAACTAACCACCTACACCATGTTGATATTTTAGAATAGTCTGGAACTGATATCACCAATGATCATGAACCCTATAAGTAAATAACATGGGAATGGATCCCCCAATTGATGCATGAGAACTTAAAACTCTCAAGAAACAAGAAGAAAATATTGATGCTATATATCCATTGGTTGAAACATTTATGGTCCTAACGTTCAAGATCCATCATCAATAGCTATACTCCTTAAGGATCTATAATGACTCCCCTCTCAGGATAATTCTGACTACACATGCATCCCTTTGGTCACATCTGAATCCATCTATGCCTCTAGATATATAGGAAATATAAATGTGGTAAATGTATACAAAATAAATGGGATCATCACCTCCTCTAAATTTCATGCTCTAGACTATTCATCAAGTAAAATATCAAGGTAAACTAAATAAGATCACTAAATAAAATCTAGAGTTCATGTACACTCATGCTACCCTATTAGAGGGAGAGAAATTACTACCTATTTGATTCCCCCATTATTGATGAAAGTAACTCTGAATGAAACTACCTTTGGAAATTATTCCATGAAACTTATTCCTCATTTTTCTCCCCAATATAAAAAATGCATGACTGGCACGCCACTCCTTGAATCTCACTAATAGCTAGTGGAACCTAATAATGTACAGATCAAGATGAAAGAAACATTTAGATCCTCTAACCAATTATTTATCTAAAAATCAAATACACTCCCCTTATACTTCACCAGGCCCTAACATTATAACTCACACATTGTCATTATCCAAAACTCATCCTCCTCAATTGGATCAACCCTCTAGCAGTCAACTAGGTTATCCTATTACACCTTGCCAATATGAACCACATATGGATAGTGACCATTATGAATATATAATAATAAAAACAAAAACTTCTAAGCCTGATAACATGGAATTAATTTAATTTTTAATTAATTAGAATCATTTTAATTTCCTCAAAATAAGACCAATTTAGAAACAAGTGCAAACAATCCCGATGCATGTTCCACTCCTATATATCAACCCCACAATCAGAATTTTCTCTCACAAGGTATTTTGTAAGATTTATGTCCTTTAATTAAATAAAATGGTGGCCTAATATCATGTTTATTATATGATCTTCTTGGATATATCATATATTATATTCAATTAATTTTATTTATTTACCAATCTCATGTAATCATCATTAGTCCCTAACTCCAAAATCCATCCTAAATCTCATCTGTAGATTTGATACCACTTTTTCATGACACTACCCCTACTAGGAACCCCTCATGATCCAGAAATTAAGACAAGAGTAACCCCTCGAAGCCTGCCTTCAATAGTCCATGGGTTAGGAACTATCACTGAGGGTATAAAACATGAAAAAGGGAGTCAATTCACTTATAAATCCCAAAAACATATATAAAAGGAAACCACCAATAAAATCCATAATATAAAATGAAATTGACATAAAATAATACAATAATTTCATATAGAAAACATATTATCTAAAATGAAATACCAAAAAGATGGTCATATGGTAGAAACTATAACCATAACTTTGAGCTAGTAATATCTATCTCGGTCTATAAACTCACCCGAGAAACTAGAAAAATAGACTTTTATATATGAGTGAGAATAACTGTATACTTAGTAAGATACTCCTCAATACCACTCATGAAAATATTGAAGAAGAATATTAATACTTTAAGGAATAAACTGTAGAACCAATAGGAACCTACTTCATCAACTATCAGCCAACCTCACTGAGGAATGTTCACCCAATATATCTTATAATTATATTAACATAATTTTAGAATAGTATATTAAAGAGGTACCTAAAACTAGTTACCCAATAGTTTTTCACTCTCATGTCCCAATATAAATTGTCTTGTTTCTCTCAACCCCTTCGGAGGATATGTCACAACACATCATATATATATCACAACAGTGCCACATATCACAGCCACATCATCATTATAACATATCTTCAACAACGTACCACATCCAAACTATATATCAAATTTCTATTAAAATAAGTTTTTGTAAATATGAAGGACATCAACCTCATTCCCTCCTCCTACCATGAATGACCCCCACTCTATATCATCAACTTAATCACAAAACCAATTTAGCTAGTATATCACATTCTATCATATTTAATCTAATGTATCCCATTTTCTTATACTTTCTATGATCCATAATAGGTCATAATACACATGTAAGGGAGAGTTAGTAAGAATGATTATCCATCCATACATTCCCTCTCCAACCTGGATATTTAGAGAAAACACCCAGAATCCAAAATATTTTGGAATCGACAAGGTTATCTAACTTAGGTGGGTGAATAATAAATCAAAATGAAAATAAAACATATAATTATCGATGAACACAATACCAACTAAATTTTCCCTAACAAAACAACACTTATATATCCATAATAATCAAAATAATAATGTTTCCAGACACTATCCATATTTACTAATCAAGAAACCACAAATCAAACCCACTTCCACAAAAAATGGCCATATAAATCATTAAAATTCTCTAATTAAATATTATAATATAATTTTTTTTATTTACCATTTTACAATCCACATTATAATAATTATTCCATTAAATTACATATTAATTCCAACCACTACCCGTCATTATATTCATTACTAAACTTCATTAATAGATTGCAACTTATTCTATTCTAACCTACATGCATTACCACATTCAACATTACCAATCAGAATTCATATCATCCAGAGACTATACATAGCCCCTGCATCAACCAAATAGCCAACGCATCAATCTCCATACATTACATGATAATATCCACCACAAAAAAAACTTTTCCACACAACTATTCATACAACACACTTGTCATATAACCGCCCATCCACCATTATGTATCAATAATCACATCTCCTCATTCCAACTATGGAAACCTACTACATCACTCACTACCCAACACATTCCAACACCCAAAACTATCCAAATTTTTTTTAACTACTTCTACACAGATCACAGCAATGAAAACATAATAACAACAATGAAACATAAAAAATCAATAGCATGATAAAATAAGAAATAATATTTTAATCATTATATCATATGGAACATTAATTTATAGTATTGACATGATTACTGTATTTATGGATTTCCAAACTACCATTTTGTTACCATATTTACATGACTAATATTTTATGAAAGGTGATTACATCCATTTAACTATTACTAAAAAAGATGAATCGTAGTAGTAAAAAAATCACTCAACATCATCATCAAAAAGGTCATCCAGCATTAGTAATATCATGAAATCACATAAAAACATGTGAATCACCCATCCCCCAATGATTTCATTAGTCCTATTTATCATCCTTATTAAGTAAATTCTTACCATCCACCCAAGGAAAACAAAATCATGAAACCTAAACAATTTCTATAAAAATAAGGTAGAATTATTGAATCCTCTACCATTATCATTGATTCAACCATATTATATACAAAAATAGAATTAGGGAGATGATTACAAGACCCAAATCATGAAAAGGGAAACTCAAAAACCTAGAATGTAGCAATCCCTATTAAAACCATATCCCAAATCCACAACAACAAACTCCAAACCACTAACATAGATCATAATTGAAGAATTATAATAATAAAGCTAAAATTAAAAGAATAGGAACTCAACTTAGATCAGATATTAGTTAATATCCCAATGTCAAGGGTTAAATCCAACCAAATAGAACTCAAATACTTTAAAATATATACCTCTAAATATTTAAGGATCAAGGAAAATAAAAGAATTATAAAAGGATTTAGAGGGAATACTGAATTTATAATGAGTCTGTAAATTTAAGGAATAAATATGTGATAGGATATGATTACTCAGTGTAAATTCTATCTTAAATTAAACTCTTAAAATCACACAATAAATATCAATATATTCCCCTATTTAAATCTCTATCAATATATTAATCTAATATGAATGAGGCAGATTCATTATATGACAAATGTTTCCAAGTTTCATACATGATCAATTAGAAATAGCCAAGGTAAAGTGGAAGCACCACATCGTTGCAACACCCAAAAAGACAGAACCCCAAAACCTGACTTCTAGGCCCTAAGTTATGATAGAAAATATCATAACATGACCACCTCCTCTATAAGAATTAAACAAACCCCCCAAATTCTGCCACAATTTTAACATCCAGATATTTAAGGAAAATTTTTTATTTAAAAGTAATTTTAATTTTTAGATTAATTTAATTATACATAACACCAATTTTATCTTTTATTACATGAAAAAAAAATCTTTTATAGTGTGCATGATACACGACATTGAGCTCCAACGAAACATGAAATAATATTGTTTTAAATATGACCACTATAAGTTAGCCATTAAATAGGGGGTATGAATATTATTATCTACATTATGAAATATAAATATAAATTTCTTAATCATATATAAATTTATTTATAAATTTTTATTAAATAATCATCCAATTTTTAGTAAAGTGATTATATTCATCAAAATTTTGTTTTATTCAAAAATTAATTTCATTTATTTTTATGAGAAAATATTATAGAGATTTGAGAAACTTTATTCGATAAAATGAACTTAATTTATTAAATAATGATATATAAATTACCTTATAGTGAAATTTTGGGTTTTTTTCAGAAAATATTGATTTTTTAGTGAATAGTGAAAATATTGATTTTTATAAAACTACCATTTATTTTCAATAAATTAAGTAGTTTAAATAGAAAATTATATTTTAAAGTAAAATAATTATTCTTTAGTAATATTTAATCCAATTAATTAATTTTTAATCTACTTTATATTGGATTTTAGTTTAATTTTTTTTGTGTTTAAAAAATGGATTTTTCTGAAAATTGTTTTAATGTGCGCAATGTATATCTATTTTAATTAATTAAAATAATCCATAATGATTAATTTTTTAAATTAATTTTACTGAAAATATATCAATAAATTTTAATTTATATTCAGAAAATTATTATTATTAGACATAGAGTTAATATAAAATCATCTTGTACTTATAAAAATACACTTTTCAAAAACCCTATTTTTTATCACGTCTACAGGTTTTGTTGTAAATTTAATTTTCTACAAATTTATGAAATTTATTTGAAAAAATAAAATTTGTTTTTGAAATAATCATGTAAAAATTATATTTGGGTGAATTTTTATAATTTTCTAAAAAAGATTAATTGTTTGATGAATAGTGAATATTAATAAATTTTAATTGAAAACTAACTTTTGGTTTAAATTATTTATAAAGATAAGTTATATTATAAATTAGTTTTTAAGTAAAATTAGTTGAATTATAAATCTATTAATACAATTTATTACATTTTAATCGATTTAATATTAAAATTGGATATAAAAATATTTTAAACTTTTGAACATTTCCTCTTTGAAAATCCACTTTATCGTCATGTCTATATGATTAATTTTAAGTTATAATTTTAAAATTATGTGAATTTAATTTGGAAAAAATGATTCCATATTTGGAATCATAACACGTTATATTATCTAATATGGTCAACTTAATTTTTTAGAAAAATAAATTGTGAAAATAGTAAAACTTAATTACTATAGAAGGGTTAAAATAACCTTAACATTTGTCTAAAATCTATTTTATGGACATATTTAGACCCTATAATTTCTAATAATCAAGAATAATAATTTTTGGAGCCGTTTTAATGATAAAAACATGGTTACACCTTTTCTTTTCAAAACATGTCAAGTGTGCCACCCAGCTCACTTAAAAAGGCCAACTGCTTTCCTCGCTTCTTCACACATTAAAATAATTTTGGTTTAAAAAATTCCCACCAAAATAACATCCCAAATTCCATCCTCTCATCCTATAATCCTTATTTTTTGATTAAATCCAACTTATGAATTATTTTGTTTCAAACTTAAGGATGTTACCCGAAGAAGGGGTAACATTCTTCAATGAGTGTTTTTATTTTATTTCTGCCTCCATCCTCTTCAATTATTATTAAAATATTATTATATAATAACCTAATTATATTAAATATAATGAGATTTTTTATTTTTTTTTCAATACCTAAAACCATATCCACTTCTATAAAGTGGGTTATGAAATCATCATTCATGTGTATAGGGGATTACCGCCTCGTGAACTGATGTCATTTTTTTCTATTACCACCTCTCACAGTTGGTTATGATGATGGATATAAATTATTTATATGATATTTATAAAATTATTATACATATGAAGTAATTATATCATATATATACCATTTTACTTTTAATTCCATAGGGGATATGATAACGTCACTCTTGTGTACGATGGATTACCGCCTCGTGAAGCGATGTGACACATTTTCACTAACACTTTGCATAGAAGATAATAAGGATAAAGTTAATAAATATACTTTATATAAATTAAATAATTATTATATTAATGAAATATTTATCATTATGAAAAAATAATATATCATTTTATTTCTAACCTTTTTACTCACTGAAAGATGATAACGATGTTCCTATACGTGTGGATTGCCGCCTTAGCGAAGCGATGTGACTCTATTTTCATCATTACACCACATAGATGAATATGTATAAGTATATTTAAAGAAATAATATTTTATTTATGATATTTTTATCATTATTTAAATATAATATATTACTTACCTCCTTTTCATAATGATCTTTGAAAATGGAAATGTTACTTATGTGTATGTATGGCCAACTGTCTTCATGGTTGTAACTTACTTCATTTCTCAAAACCATATTTCATGATTACTATTAAAAATATAATTAATGTATAAATATGATAATTATTTAATTATTATTATTATTTATATGATGTAACTATGGTAAAAGTAAGTGTACCAAAAATAAAAATTCAAAACATATACAAAAAACAAAGTGGTTATTACCTAAAATGAGACTTTAACAAAGAATTTATAATAAATGGGTAAAAATGACATAATTAGATATTATATGTTATTATATATATAATTATTTTTCTTTAATATATTTATAATAAACTTATATTTATGATATAGGAGGTTTAAATGAGTAAAAAGTAAGTTGAGACTTATTGTAAGGGATTTCTAGTCTCTCTTTTATTTCTGAGAGACATATGAAAATTCACTACTTGTTTCCTTTTTATGGTGTATATACTGAACCTTTGAAATGTTATATCATAAATATCCTTATTTTAATGAAACTTAATGTTTCATTTTATGTCATTATTTATTAGTGATTACAATTCAAATGATTACTAAAGCGGTAATGAATATTCATCTCACTTTTATTTTCTATGAGAATAATTATATATGCACCACATGTTTATTTTTTTTGGTATATATAATTCTCATGAATTTATTTTATGATTATTATCATTAAATTTTTAGGGATTTAAATATCTATTTTAGGATCTCTATTTCATGGGGTTTACAATTCAAAACTTAACAAATTGGTAAGATATTTTTGTCTCAATTTTTCTTCTTTGGGACATAAGTTATGTTATACACCTATCTTCTTCTATGAGGTGTATATATTGCCCCTTTGAAGTGTTATATAAATAATATACTTAATTTAATTATATTATAAGATTCATTTAATTTTATTCTTTCATGGTGATTGTTATTCAAAGTTACTAAATTGGTAGGATTTTACTTTATAATCTCATCATTTATCGGGATTGCTCATGATTATGATTCCAATGATGAATTATTATAATATATTAAAGAAAAATAATTATATATATAAAAATTTAATGAGGTTATTATATGGTATTATATATCCATATTTTAGAATACTAGGTCACTATAAAACTAGAATCAAACCCTACACACTATGACTATAAAAATTAATAAGTCAATTCATAAGATTTTTAATCGATATGTAAGAATAAATATCTCAAACATAAGGTTTTTCCTAGAAATTTAAGGTTTTAAAATTTACTAAAATCCAACTCAAAATCCTTTATGTTTTGATGTTTCTCACCATGCCACTATCGTACTCATGTCCACAAAATAGCATGGTTCCTAATTCCCATGGCCTATACCCCAATATTACGACACTTCCTCAAATCATGACACTAAACCCCACAATTTTTCTTAACCCTTCACATCATGAATCATCAAACTATAGAATCTCCCTCTTATCCAGCCTTCCCTTCATGTCATGACACATAGGGGCATGACTTGATGCACTACTATCATCTAAAATCACAACTATAACCCTAAATTTCCTCATTCATCATCTCCCAACACATTCAATACTTAAAATTCACAAATTTATAGGGTGAAGAGGTCCGAGAATTTATATTACTGATCAGATAACTAAATCATCTCATTTTATTCTTATCAAAGTATGATTCAAGGTAGAGTATATTGGAAATTTATATGCACAAGTTATTATTAAACTACATGATGTGACTTCTATTATTGTTTCTGATTGAGACTCTTGATTTACTTCTTAGTTACTTATAAATAAATAAATATATATATATATTATGATATAAAATAAATATTAAAAGTCACATATAAAATATAGGAAGGAAAAACTATTGACTAAATAATACCACCCTAAAATCCACCCAAAACAATATAGAAATAAATTCATTTACATACACAAAAAAATCTATCTTTGCCTATTTTAATGTACATCCATGGAATGAGTGTGCCACTAATATAAAATGTCACATGTACTTTAGTGTTTTTTATAATCACTAGAGTTTGGAGAATAGTATTGAGGGTATATAAGTATATATTGGGGAGAGATTTACCCTATAATGGTTCATTATAATAAAACATCAAAAAAACTCCCTAATAATAAACATCTCTCTTGAATACATATATATAAAGAATACATCTAAATAAGACCTCTAAATACATCCCAAGTATCATTTAATAAACAATAAAACTAACATAGCTAAAATAATATGATATGGGTAACTACTCTACATGACTCAATAAGAATAAGAAATAAACTTTTTGATGTAATTTGATGCCATGTCCAGACTAATAAATCCCTCTTCCTTTACCTACAGCATCATGCATATTATATTTATACACATGAAGAGTATATGTATAGGAAGTGAGAAATAATTCACTGTATAAACCATCACATCAAAAAACATATCTTTAATTTTAATGTTCTTATATATAAATTTTGTAAAGTTGGTAAATTATATAATCATAACATTTATAGTATGTGTTTTAAATAATTAAATGATAACCAAGTCACCTATGATTTTGTATACCTAGTTTGTAAAATGATGGTAAAATATTTGAAGACTAACCAAAATGTGTAGTGGATAAACACATGGATCACATAATCTTAAGATAAATATAAGTCATATAAATATTCTCAAACCTAAAAAAAGGCTTGACAAAAATGTGGATCAATTATTAACATCTCTTTTTATATCATAACCCAAGGATATCTTCAATTTCATTAATTTTGTGTCATTTATATAATAAAGGAGTTGTATCATAAGATAGAAAACATAATATTCTATCCAATACAAAAAGACCATATTTATTCCACTTTAATCCCATTAAGATAAAATAATTAAATTTTAAACACACATGAAAATAAAAAAATCGTATCCTCTTCCTAGAACTTAAATACAAAATTATTAAATCCTTATTTTAAACCCTTAATTTCACATATTCTCTTTTAATATAATATTATTAAGTATTTACCCTTTTATTTCTATTTTTTATTATTTAAAAAAACTATTAAAAATCATTCTACAAATTATAAACAACATTATAAAATTTCCATAATTAATCACAAACTGTTTTAACATATTTCCATGAATTTGTAACCCTAATATCACATTACTTCAAGGAAGAAATAATTATTCCAACGCTTAATTATAATATTAATCATGTATTTATCACTTGAATTATATTCTATAATTTATTGAAACTCACAAATTAGAAATGTGAATTTTTTACATAATAATAAAAACTTTATAATAAAAATATAGAGCCAAAACATAAATTTTATACGAAAAAACTCATTATTAATTATCTAAATAAAAATGACATAAAAATCACAATCATATTCAATAAATATTCATTTTATTTAACATTTATTTTATGACAATCATAATTTTTATTCTTGAATCACAAGTAAAATATGTGTTTGACACGTAAAAAATTATATAAAATAATTCTCATTATGTTAAGCTTATTTTTTATCACATTAATCTCACAAAAAATACTAAATCAAAACATCATATCATAATTAATATGTAAACACCTAATTAAACACTAATAAGTGAGAGAGTTAACTTACCTCTTACTTAATAAACAAGCTACACAAAAATTAATCCCTAAATCCTCCCCAAGTATTAGAAATTCAAAATTCCATTGAACTAGAAGAATAGAAAAATATTAAGACATTAGAGTGAAAAAAACAAGACTCATTTTCACAAATTAATAGAACTTTTGAAGTTATTAATATTGTGAGTTTAACCTCACTGATATATGTCAAGTCCACTTATAATTGAGTTATAAATCATCCAAAGAAGCGAGAGAAGCATTAGATATATATAATTTCATAATTATGGATTAAGGGGTGTGGAATTACATGTAAATTCTAAAATCCTATGACTACATATTTATAAAAATTACCTTGGTTAAAAAACTACTTGGGATCCCATCGGGTACACATTTCTTAGACATTGGCCACCCAGTGGACACTGGCCACCTAGTGTGAGACAATTGATTTCTTAATAGCTAGACTTGGGAATCCAGTACCTCTAATTCCTTTAGTATGTTCATGGTAAATAACCATTGGGAGCCTAGTTATACTTGATAAAAAAAATAAAGAAAACCCACCTTAAATTAGCTTGGCATAACTCCTACATTCACCGATAGTTATATAATTATCACCAATTAAACCAATATAAAGATAAATTTAATTAAAATAAAATCAAATGTGTACTTTGATTCCTAAATTTGTTACACCTATGCCCATAATAAAAAGTATATGTGATTCATAATCTCTCAAAAGGTATATTTTCCAAATTTTCTTTAGTGGGTTAGTATATAATGTTAGAGTCAGTAAGGTACATCTTCCTTATATTTATGTTCATATGGAATAAGTTATTCATATTAAAGAATATATATTCCATGCATGTGTTCTTGATTTTAGAGGATCAGGGGAGATATATCTTCCATTAATTGAATTACTATATAATAATATTAATTAATACTTGATCAATATAACTCCTTTTAAGGCCCTTTATGATTTAACATGATAGTCTTTTTGTGTTTTCCTAAAGTGGGTTAGTCCTCATTATTGTTACGAAGCCTCATATAAAAGAACATTGATAAGATTTAGTTAATCCATAAATAATTAGTTACAGAACAAAGTCAATTGAAATCTTATTTATATCAATTTAGATGAATCTTAGAATTCATGTTTGGTGATTAGGTATTTCTCTATATTTCACCTCATCTGGGAAATAGAATATTTGGTAATTAAGGTAATCTAATTACATGATATGTTATTTTATTTGATATCATGGAATAAATTAGATATGTATAACATCAGATTGTATTATCTTCTCAAATGAAATTAATTCATAATGTGTTTCACATATCTTGGTTGAAAAAACATTAACATGATTTATCACATGTCATTAACTAGAAATATTTTGACTTAGAGGAATATTTAACCATCATAGAAAAACCTATAAAAAATCTTGATCATCAAAAATCAAGTGGTCTAAGGTATGTAAATTAAACTTTTGTAAGTGATTTAGCAACATTTAAAGGATAATCATAAAATTTTGTAAAGGTAATCTATAATGAAGGGAAAATGGTATATCATCCCTTCAAATAATAAATTTAATTAACTTTTTAGAGGTATTAAGTTTCATGGTGGGGAGAATTATGTCTCCCATAATGTCCCTGGTATGTGTTTATTTAATTTATTTTTTCTTTTATTTTATTTATTTATATTTTGGGTAGAAATTTTTAAAAATTTAAAACTTTTTATAGAATTAATTGGTAGGATTCATAGGTGGGATAAAATGAAAGGGGACTGTGTAAGCTTAAAATACATTTAGTGAAATTTACATTTTCTGAAACATAGTTAGGTAGAGTATGTATGTGATTTATCCATCATTTTAAATTTTTAATAGTTTTCAATATAAAAATAATTTTTAAGTGTTTATACCTCACAAAAACCTCTAGGGTGATCAAATTTCAACCAAGAGGTTCTCTAAAGACACTAAAAGATTTATAATCCCTCTTTTTATTGATTCTCAGTGGTTTCTTAGTGAAATATAAACTCTAGTTATCATTTTTTTATTCCTATCATTCTTATATATATTCTTATTGATTCCATTTAACTTAATATACAATGGGGTATTGGTTCTCATAATTAAAGTTTCTATAAATTTGGTGGGTTTTTTAGGGTGTGTATATTCATTCATAAGCCTTTATCTTCTCATATTTGGTAGAATCACTTCAATTGATTTGGTTTTCAGTTGGTGATTTTGTACCTTTCACATTATTTGACATATTTTTCCATTATTGGTTATTTTATTTTGGTTTTTCCATGTAAAAAATCCCTAATTGTTTAAATTTTATTCATGTAAAATTTTATTCTTTACTTGGAAGATATATGTATTATAAAATATGCCATTCATCTATTATGCATAAATTATTCTTATAATGGATTTATAATAACAATAATGTTTCAATAGATGTATATTGGACTGTATTATACTATTTTTAGTTTATATAAATTCTTATATACTTTACTATTGATTTTTTAAATCTTATTTACAATGTATAAAAATATATTTTCAAGTTTACGACCTTTTAATATTATAAAATAAGATAGTTTGGATTCTTATCACTCTATAGATCACCCTTGTTGTTTTATTGTAAAATATTATGAAGTTATTAAATATTTATGAATTTAAATAGTATTTTATAGATTTATTTATCGTTTTTTCTATGAGAGGGAGTATGGTTTGATTTTTATCTATGTTTTTAAAAAATAAATTGGGTGTATATTGAGTTAAAATTTTATGGAATCCTTTAGGTACCTAAGTGGTAATTATAATGGTGTGTACTCCACTAGTTTATCATTATTATTTATAACCCACACCCCCACCCCCCCACCCCCTCCCCCCACACACACACTTTTCTATTTTTAATTTTATTTTTAAATAAATTATTATTATGATAATGATTTTAGAATTTAAATATTTGAAGTTGAAAAATAATTGGAGAAACACGAATGATGCATAAGATTAAAAAAATTAGGGAAACCATACATTCCAACCATGTATTATTTTAAACTACAGTTAATTACTAATATATGGTTAAAGTATAGTTTTATTAACTATGAAATCTAACCATACACCCCATTAATTTTCCTAAAACTCTATTCTTCATGTATTGAATTCTTGAGACCCTTCATAATTAATTCATGGATTATTATATTGATTTTTGAGAAGTTTAATATAGTTAAATAATTTATGACATGTATTATAATATTTTGAGTGTATTTTATAAAATACACATGAAAAATTATATATGTATTTTATTATATATTTTTTATTATTTTTGTGTTATTATAAGTTTATAATGACATTAGTTATTATTATTAAGTGAAGGCATGTTTATATGGGTGTGTATAATTAATGGTTTTAGAAGAAACTACATAAATTAAATAAATATTATAATTTTGATTTTATTATTATTATTATATATTTTATAAGTAAAATATGGAACACCCACCCCCCCCCCATATTATTCTTCCATGATTCAGCCAAGTGAGAATGTGGGTGGATCTCCCACTATCCACTTCATTATTTATTCCCCTTCTATGTAGAATCATCATGATGTCATGACTAAATCACCAAGTCTATCTAGTGTGTCACATGGCCTCATGTGCACCTCCCCATATACCAAAGGCTACCCTCTAGTTGTGAGGTCCTAGAGTAACAATGGGGATACTAATCCCTCATATCAAAGTCTAAAATAGAAAAAAAAAACAATGAAATAGTAAGCATCCACAATGATCATCAAGTACATAATAAATCATTTAACATAATTCTATATCAAAATGTTGTTTTCTTAAAACCATACAACTATTCTCTCACTTCGCCAACCACATATACAAATAAATAGTAAATTAAAATACATGGAGACTCACTTATAACCTCGGTCCTCATACACCCTTTCTCTAAGAGTTCTCAAGCTTCCCTAGCCTGATACATTGCACGTTCTATGATCAAACTTTAAAATAGACATCAGGTCTACACACACACCATGGTTCCCATGCAAGGTTTGATAAATACATCTTAGTAGGTTATCACCAAAACCCTGGAATATATTCCTTCATATGTGTGTATCTACATGAGGAAAATAAATTACATAAATAAAAATTCTTGTGGAGTCTTGATGTGCTAACCAGGCCACCATAACAATTGGTGGTTATATATATCTATCAAATCATTTGGTGTTAACTAGGTCACCCTAACACCCAATCATACCTACTTATATACCATGATATAAGGAAAGTATTATAATCCATCATCTAAGATTTTCTCACACAGCCAACATCATCACCCATCGAATTAGACTACAAGGAAAACACATCTCAGATTAAGGACCATAACCAATCAAGACACGGGTCATGACATAAGGCCATTGTACCCATGGATTAGTTGTGTTTCAAGCAACATGGTCATAATAAACATGTTATTATGGGTTAGGATGTAAGGAAAATAAATCCTTGGGTCAATCCATAAGGTCTTCATACCCCATACATCATCCTAGGTCGGGAAATAAGGTCATTGTACCCCTTCCTTATCTCCAGGTCCCATCATCATCATCTTCACCACATTAAATGAGTATATACTCCACCTTTAGATCTAAATAATCCATAAATATCCACCTATCGCCTTGATAATAGAGAAAAACCCCCAATATATAATAATTTACACACAATAGGGCATAGTATAAAAGGTGAAATCATATCACATAAAGAATAAGTATTATAGGCCACACATGCACATGCATGTGATCATTATCAATCATGGGTCTCACAGTCCACCTATACACACCCAATCGCACTATATCACTCAAATGTCCTCACAGCTACACATACATCCACATGCACTACATGTTATACAATCTCATACAAAGTCCAAAAGGTAAGTAATACCTACTCTAACATCACAACCCAAAGGCTTTCCTCAAACCTATCCTCAGTTGATAGAGTCTTGGTCCTGCCCAAAATCCTATTATAATTACATGCCATGTCCTTAATCAAAACTCATGACCCAAGATAGGGTCTCATCTCACATCCCTCCATGGAGGACACATATAACTTGACCACACCCCACTTATTCCAACCCAAAAGGATCTAGGAGAAACATTTAGGTTATTTTGGTAGCCTATATCCATTACAAGTCCTCCTAAGATATCTTTCCATCACAACTATCACCATCACCCCATGGAGACATAGTCGATAGATGAATCTGACTATCCTAAGTTCTTCCTAACACTTATCTTATGTCTAGGAAAAATGAGAGCCTCAACATCAAGAATAAATACCTCGTAGTCCTCATACACACTCCCCAAGACCATACAAAAATGAGCATACACATTCACACTCATTCATAAACATGCATATGGTTTTTTATAATAGGGGCCACCTGCCTCAAAAGGAATAATCATCCTTATCGAGCTCTATCAAGACTCCACCTAACACGAACATGCCCCATATAAGTTCATACCACCACTTGAGCTCCTTATTTACATCACACATCATAATTAATTAATTATAAACCATTATAATTATTTAATTAATTTAATATGGTGTGGCATAAATGCTAAAAAGATCACTGAGTACCACTATCATATCGTAACCTCAACTAACTTTACCTGAAGGGTCTAAGAAACACCCTTGATACTATACCATAAAAAATACTTATCGCTCAACATTAAAAAAAACCATCAAATTCATCCAAATATCATGTAAACCTTAGACAATTTTATTTTAGTGGATTACCTCCACTAAAACAGCTTCCAACAGTGTGTAGAAAGTATCTCAAGACATCCACTATGCAAGCCATAGGAAATCCCAATCACTCTTAGTTGATTCCACCATTCTTTGGTGTAATCAATGACAATTCTATAAAATAAATACAGGTTACTAAGAGGGAAGTGGATGGATGTTCAATATTGGAATAAAATGGATAATATTACCCTGAATCATTATCACATTACACCAATATTCTCCCATGGTCGAAGGGGATTAAAGGAGAGGTATTAGAGTATAAATTTGGTCATGGAATTTTCTTTCCTAAGTTTCATTCTAGATAAATATTGAGGGGTCCAATTTGGAAAAAGACGAAAAATCCCACACTTAGATTATGATCAGATCGAACCCACCAACTCGACAATAGTTTCATTATCCCTCCAATGGACCATAGGCCAGTTTGTGAGCCTAATAGAACACCTAGGCTATCGTCCAACCTATCAAATCATCGGTAAGGACAACAGTTCCCCAAGGACATGGGTTATTTGATAAGCTAGTTAATGGTCACTCACAAGATAGCTAGTGGCTAGTGAAACCCCTAGACAACTTCGTCCCTAGTATTTATTTATCCCAAATTATTGGGGTCTTACCTAAGCTTCAAACCACATAAAAAACACAATTTTAGGATATAAAAACCTTTTTTATGCCATCTTTAATGTTGGTTATCAATACATACCAAAAACCAAATAGAAATTTCAAATTTCCTCAATAATTTCCAACTTGTAACAACACGGTTTGTTTCAACCTCCCTTCCATATTTCTTATCATCCTAAAGAAGGTGTGGTAATCCTCAAACCATGTATCCCAATCTACCAACATAATCAGTTTACCAATAAACCCTTTCTTTACATATTTTAATTTCATCATAAATTTTTTGTGTAATCTAAAACACCAATACACACCATTCACTAGAAACCAAGCCACCTACTCATTTTTGACATGAAAATCGAGATAGAATTCAGTTTTCCTTCCTCTCCCAAAAAATCTCAACTTATTTTATCAGATCATCCTAAAGTTTATGGCACTCCTTACTATAAGGCTCCTCTCATTATGTCCAATTCCAAGCTTTGGTTCTCACCACCATAGGAAACACCTATTTAAAACACACCTCCAATGGTCCATTAACCCTAAAATCACATCCGAATAATGATTCATACATGTTATCTGTTTAATTGGGTCAAAAAATAAAACAAAAACACAAAAAATTCCTTTGGTTATACCCTTTAAAAACACTCATTTTTTCATTCCAACGAACCACTATGATACCAGATCCTGATGCCTCAACTATCAATGGAATTCCATGATTTTCCAACACAATTATTGAAGTATAAACTGAACACTTGGTGTAAATACATTCTTGTATCACCAACAACATACTCTAACCATCACGATCTCACCCCAATTATTGAACACCACTGCTCTAACTTATCCTTGGAATGTCCAAACCACCCTAATCCTAATGTCAATACACTAACTAACCCAACAAAACATATGAATTTAAATTTTGTTATTTACTAAACAATTAGGTCACATAATATATACCACACTTTCACACCACGGTTCCACCACAACCATCTACTGATTAGTATTCCACAACCTCAATGATCCTTTTGACATGAAATTCATTTACCTGTGATTCACATGATGTTCCCCACTAAAGTAGTATCATCGTCATAAATTTAGAAAACCAAGAACCAATTTCCATGGAATATTCTTTACCCATCATCTAACATAATGACTGGTGTGGTCATCCCTCTCTTACTCAAGATCCAACTTCTACATTTATTTCCACCCATTCTCAGCTTACCATTAATTTTTTTCTTTATGTCACCAAAATTCATTCAAAACAAGGGTCACACCTCCCAACCATCCAATAATTCTATCTATTCCATAATAATTCCATTTCATTACTCTAGGATCACTGACCCCAAATGGGTCCAAAAACTGCATGCCTGTAGCTTCCCCTAAGTCACTCTCACCAAACCATGCCAACCATGGAACTCCATCAAGGTTAAAATTATATTATCCAAGACAATCCACTAGTTCTTCCAATAATATCACTTCTTACTCTATGAACATTATGAATTCTCACTGAGAAACTTTGATCCATCATACTCACATGCATCTCATGAATGCATCGATGACCTCACTTTAAGAGTGACTCTGAATTGAAAACATCACTTTTTTACCATCATAAAATCACTTGGGTTCATCCACAACATGAATAAACCTTGATCATACAATTAAATGTATGATTACTGATTTGAAACATGATTGGGAATCATGCATACTCAGTGCACACTACCTCAATACACAAAGATTTTTCCCATAAATAATTTCCAACACTCACTCCTCTACATCCAAGGAGTGACCAACCAAAAACTCTCTCACATGTCCTTTCTCAAGATCTTTCTTAGTCTCACCTAAACCTAATGATTTCAAAATCCTATGAAGCCTGATCACACACCCTAACTTATACTCTAATGAGTTGAGTCTGATCAAACTTAGTCTCATGCACATAACCCACTGAGCATGCTCTTCCACATGTTAGTTCTATCCAACCAAGAGTACCCACATAACTCCACTTCAAAACTAGTTTCTCTATTATTACAAGATTCCCGATGCACCACCTTCTACATAGATTTCCATTTAAAACCAATGATCGTCTACCCACACTCTAACTCTCCTAGTTCATACCACCAAGGATCCTCATTATCCATCCAACGAGAAACAAATCCTAGGAAAAATAGGACATATATCCTTGATCCTTACCTTGAGTCCTAAACTTGATGCCAAAGTTTGAACATGTTATGAAACATGATCCCTAGACATTTCACTCATGCCTTTCTCCATAACCCAATCATAGTTTCCACTTCATTAGGGAAAACATACCCATCCTCATCTCATTTCTCATGTATCCAACGCCTTTAGAAAACCCATCGATGATACATTATTGAGGTTTAAAATTCCTCCCCTAACCCACTAAGGGTATCTATGAATCGCTAGTTTGAGGGACTATATTAACCACCTGAGGTCATTCTACATCAGGATCCACATAATTTTACATCATAAGAAAATTAGTAAAATCACACACAAGTCAATACATGTCATATGATCCCTGAATTCTTGGTATAATGCCTGAATATTGGCCTCCTTCCAATGGTCCAAGAGATGAATCAAAAAAATAAAATCTCTGGTAACATTTTATATTCAATAAACATCTCAATAAAAATAGTGAAAAGTGAGAATAACTATCTTGTTTCCCTAGTAACTAAGACCTCCCATCAGAAAATTGTTCATGACTCACTAGTCTGAGGTCCATAACAAATTTCTAACATATTCCTAGATCGTATTCCTATTGAATCCCAAAAATAATAGAATAAAACCTAACTCTGATACCACTTGGGGACACTAAAACTGAATCACCAAGTTTGACAAGTTTTCCACATAGCCTCAAGTGTGCCTCCCCATATATCAGAGAGTGATGACTAGTGATGAGGAACTAGAGTAACAATGGTGAGACTATTCCCTCATATCAAAGTCTAAAATTTCAATAGAAATAACAAAATATTAAGAATAAAAAATGATCAGCAAGTTCTAAGTAAATAACTAAATATAATGTTATATCTAAATGATGTTTCCTTATAAGCATGCAACTAATCACCCACTAGGACAACCACATACACAAATAAATAGAAAAAAATTAATAAGATCTCTTATAACCCTGATCCTTATACAAAATATATACAATAACTCTTGAGTACTCTATCCCAATCCACTTCACGTCTTATGTTCATCCTAAAAAATAGACATAAGGTTTTCACATGCACCAGGGTACCTATGAAGGGTGTGAGAAGTAAATCTAAGTAGGGTATCACTAGATACCCATAATATACACTATAATATATTTTTATAATCATGAGAAAAGAAAAATACATAAATAAAAAAATTCATCGAGTTATTGTGTGTTAACTATGCCACTGTGACACTTAGCGGTTACACAAAATTGTTGGGGTTTTTAGTGCTAACTAGGTAACCTCAACACCCAAGCATAATTTATTCAGTTCTATGCCTGAAGTAAAGTATCATATTCTAACACATATCATATCAACTTTCTAGGACAGCATTATCACCCATCGGATCGATCCACAACGCCAAAAAATGTCTAATATCAAGGCCTATATAAAATCAAGCCTCGATTCAGGCCTCAAGGTCATCACACTCCCATATGAATCACAGGTCGGTCCATAAGGTCATCATACCCCTATTCTATTAGGTCATTCCACAAGACCAATAAAAGCTCAAGTTTGGACACAGGGTCTTTTTACCCCATCCTTGTTCTCATGTTATTCCATAAGGTCACCATACCCCTACCTGTCTCTACATACCATCATCATCATCAAAACCACATTGCACCAACACATTCTCCCCCTCTATGAGAAGAACAAGCCATGAAAATCCACATCTCACCTTAAAACTAAATACAAACCTACATAGGCCAATCATTCACACACAACAAGGCATAGTATAGAAGGTAAAATCATATCACATAAGGAATAGGTCTCATGGGCCACACACATACACACATGCATTAATTATAAATCATGGTTCTCACATTCCACCTTCATATACAAAAGTATATTATATCACACAAATTTCCCCATGTCTATGCATGCACCCACATGAAGTACATGCTATATAATATTATACAAAGGCTAAAAGGTAAGGACGGATAATTGTGACACCAAATCACAAAGTATTTCCTTAATGTCGACCACAATCGGTAAGGTTTAAGTCCTATATCAAATCCCCTTGGTATCCCAATGCCTTGTCCTTAACCAAAACCCATGACCCAAGATAGGTTATCATCTCACATCCCTCAGGGGAGACTAAGTAGAACACAGCCACACCCCACTTATAAACACCCAAATGGATTTGGGGTAAGCACCTAGCCTATTTATGTAACCCATATTAGGTTATAAGGATTCCCAAGGTCTCTCTCCATTGAAACTAGCACTATTGACCCTTGGCACAATAGTCTTTTGCATAATTCGAACATCCCAAGTTCTTCCATTAAATTATCATAGGATGTCACCTATGTAATCTAGATTAAGGGTTTCTCAGCACTTAGCTAGTATACTTAAACCCGTGAATAAATTCACACACACATGAACACCTTTTCATAAACATATATATGGATTTTTATGATAGGTAACACCTACCTCGAAAGGAGTTATCATCCTCATTGAGCTCCATCGAGATTTCTCATACCCTAAACATACCTCGTAGGAGCATGTACTGCCACTTGAGATCCTTCTTTACATCACATAAAATAATAAATTAATTATAAACCATTGTAATTAATTAATTAATTAATTTAATACAATGCAATATAAATATTGAAAATTTCATTGAGTATCAATGTAACATCATAGCCTTAACTAATCATACCCTAAGGGACTATGGATCACCATTGGTACCATTCTATATGAAATCTGTATCACTCTACATCCAAATAACTATAAAACCTAATATAATTTTAGGGAATTTTCTTACCTCTACCAAAATAGATTCCAATAGTGTGTAGAAAGAATCTCGAGACATCCCTTATACAAGCCACATGAAATCCCCATCACTCTTATCCAATTCCACCATGATATTATAGAATAAACACAAATATAAATCAATGTAATTAACAAGGTAGTGAGTGAAGATTCAAGAATGAAATAAAATGGATGATCTTACCTTGAATTTTCATCGTATCACACCTATATTATCCCCCTATTAAAGGGGATTGAAGAAGGGTATTATAGGAAACAATTGGGCAATAAATGGCATTTCTAGAGTGCCTTACCTAGCTAAATACTGAGGGAATCAATATAGAAAAAGACAAAAAAAACTGCCAATTAAAATGTGCATAGGACAAAACCATCAACTAGACACTAGGTCTCAATGATGAGCATAGTAGCACCCCTTTTCCACTGGTTATACTACCAGCTAACCGACGGTGGCTCACTGGCTAGTTAGTGGCTATTACAGACACCTAACTACACTGACCCTTCTCTATATTTCTCTAAAACAACCAAGGTCTTCTCCAAGCATCAAACCACATACAAAAACACAAGTTTAAAATTTGAGAACCTTAAATATTCCATCCCAAACCTTATTTATGAAAATATACTATCCACCAAATGGAATGTTCAAATTTCCAATGTAATTTTCAAAATTTAATAATGTGGGTCATTTCAGTAATCAACTAACTATAGGTATGTCAATATTATCTAATATTTTCATCTTCCTTACCATCCTATATACTTCTTCTTACTTATCTTACATGTTATTAAACCTATATTTTATTTTATGATAGTGTTTCACCAATTTATGGGAAAACCACCATTTTTATTGTGGTTTATTGTTATAAAAGGATGAAAATATCATGGTTAAACCCATCTCATTTTTTATTCTTGAATAAATTTTCATTACAATGGATTACAAGTAAATATATCTATGTATTTATTTTTATTTAGTATTATATTTTTATTTTTCATTTCCAAATGAATTTCTATGCTTATAAAATATGACTATAATTTATTTATAGTGGTTTCTCTAAAAAAAATTAGGTATTTTTTACCCAAAAAAAATTATTCCAATTGAATTCATTTGGAATTCATAAGGAAACATATGTTCATATATTTTGTTTCATTCTAGGTGTTTGATAAAATTTCATTAAGGTTTTTTATTCTCTAAATTGATTTATAATGATGGTTTTTTATAAATTTTGATTTATAAAAATAGAATTTCAAAGGAATTCAAAGTGTTAACTTTAGAAATTTGGTTTTTATTATATAAAGTTGTTTGTTGAATTTTTAATATAGATTTTTTATATTTAAAATAATTTTTAAATTATTCTTGGGTTAAGTATGAGTTTCTATAAAATATTTTACTCATATTTTCATTTATTTATACTTTATAAATTCTTTTTTAGCTTGTTCTATCTTATTTTTTGTGATATGATTTTTTCTTTATTATACCCCTTGATATTATTTTTTATATTTGGTAAAATTTTGATTTTTGACTATTATGGTGTGGGATAGATAAGGGGGTCATGGTTTGAGACTTTTGGTATTAATGGAAGCCTTGGGTGTTAAGTGGTAAAATAAGGATTAGGGATACCTTATTTATGATATCAGTCAAGGTAGGGGACCATAGTTATCATTTCACTCTAGTAAGGGGTTCCTTCAATGAGGACATGGGGATAAGTCAAGGATTAAATCTGTAAGGATTGTATTAAGTTAGTACTAATCTATGATTAATTTCCTATGTTATCCCAAGTAGGATTGAGGTTTTCATCCCATGTGTGTTACCTTTATTTTTTTACTTTCATTTGACTTTGATTCCTAATTTGTAATTTTATTCCTTGTGTGATTTAAATTATGATATATTTCACCTTATTTCATATGTTATTATTATCTATTTTTATTTGTAATTTTTTTATTCATTCCAATGATTGTTTTTTTCAAAATTAAAGGGGGGTTTTAAAAAGGTAACAATATGTGATATTTTTCTTCTTTATGAAAAACATAAAAGGTATTTTATAAATTATTCAAAACCTAATTTTTTAGAAAAACTAATAAAATGAATTATATAGATTCATGTTTGTATCCGGCTAGTAATTATATCACACCCTAAATACACACCTTAGTGTGTTTATAGCTCCTATATATTTCTTAATATATCTTATAGGTATGTTTGGTGTTCATAATCTTTAGGTAAAGACCAAAAACCCAGTGATGGGATATGGAGGAATTGGTATGTGAGATTATCTATGTGGAACATGGTGTTAAATGTGTCAGTTTCGTTTCATTCACTTTGTATTATAAATTTTAGCACTAGCCTCATTGTAATTACATTAGTGTACTTTTTATGCTTTTACATTGGTCTTTGTATTTTATATTTTTATTTTATCTCATTTATTATTTCTTACCATTAAGGGGAAAATAATTCTAATTTAATGATTGATACCTTTAGCACTTATGAAATCCTAGGATAACCAAGAACACATCTTAGGTTTTTTTGTATTCCAATTCAGGTACAATGGATGGGTATTTAGGCTGGAATGTTATAAAATGGTAATAGAGTGAAAGTATAAAGTTAGGTAGTAGGTGTAGGTAGGATTTTCTGATATTGGGGAGTAATCCATATAGGGGCTTGATCAATCCTTTTTTTTGTGGAAACCCAATTTATCATGGGAAATATAGAAATAATTGTAGTATGTCAACCCTAAATGGGGTTTTTTTCCTCTATTATATTTTCTTTAATGTAATGTGATGTCTTTGTATTATTTTTTAAGATGAAAAATATTACTCAAAATTCTATTCATATTGAATTAGTTCGTTCTATTAAAAGCCCATTTAAACATTAAAATATCTCACAAATGGTTAATATTGGTATTCTTATATATTGAATCCTTATTTATTATACTTCATGCATTTTTAATTCCTTATATGTGTGTTGTTGAGTGATTGATTGATTGCATAATATAATAAAGTATGGTTGTTTTAAAAAACCTAGAATTTAAAGTTATAAATTTATATTTTATAATTAATCAAGGATAATGATTGATGATATTTCAAAGGGGAGTGATATTTGTAAATGATATTTTTGAAATTTTTTGTAAAAGAATTTTATTTTTACTTTATTATAAAGGATTTATAATAATACCAAAGTTTTGAGTTTAATTTGAAATAAAGGGTCTTAGGTTTCATTTTCAAAAGTAATCATATAAAGTAATTTTAAGTAGTGTTTTTATAATGATTTGAAATACCTAAAATTTTCAATGGTTACTATCCTATTTTGATAATTCAAAAATCTAATTTTTTGTTATGAATTTTTTGGGTGGTGTTCACTATTGTATTACACACTTTAAAGGATATGGTATCTTTTAATTTATTCGTAGATATATTATTTTTGGAATATAATTTTTTAAGTGTGATTGGTTTCTTGTTTTAGGAAACCATAAAATAATACAGGGATTATATCAATTTAAAAAACACTAAATAAGTTTTATAGAGAATTATAATTAGATTATTTTAGTGGATACATAATTATAAATGGGTTACCAATTCATATTATAGGATAGTTTGTTTTATTAATGGTGTTGGATGCATCTAACTTTCATTCTTTCAATATCATTTTGGTTGACTAAAAGTATGGATGTGTTTTAATTGGGAGATGGGTTCATTAAAAATTGGTTTCCCATAAATAATTTATCATAGTTGTGGTTTTTCAAAAAAAAAATTGGGTTTAAATTTTTATTTCAATAATAGATATTAAATTTATTTCTTTTCAAAATAGCCATAATTTTTAAAGATTATTGGTTTTTGGAAATTTCACATATGAAATGATTTCCTAAAACTATTGGGGGTATTTTGAAATGAATAGTGGACTTTTATCTAGGTGAGTTTCAAAACTAGTTGGGGGATAATTTAAGGGTGTGAATTCTTTCATTTTAATATTTTATTTTTCTTTATTGGAATATTTAAAATTTTATATTTTCTTATATATGTTTTAGAGTGGGTCTTTTAATTGAGATGTTTAAAATTGATAAAAACGTGAATGATTTAGTCATTTTTCACTTTCTTATTTACATATAACACTTATAAGGTATTTTATGTATGTTTATATTTATTTTATATTAGTTATACCTTGGACTTATTCTTTTAATTTTTTTTCGAATATATTTTTTTTATAACAACTATAGTAATTTATAATAAAACCTTATATTAATTATTAAAATTCTTCCTAACATATAAAGTAATTTATTAAAGAATTTTTTTTAGTTGATTATTGATTTATTTGTTTTAACAATATAATTTCTATATTAAATAAATTTTTTTTCTAATTTCATGTTTCTTTTGAAAATCATAATCTGATTTACTAAAATATAAATTTAAATCTTTATTTTTCGATTCTTGAAGAGAAACATATAATTTTATGGAACAAAATTTGTATTTTTAAATCATTATTTTTTTTATTTGAATATTACTATTTTATTATAGAATAATTTTAAAATTGGTTTTGTTAAGATAAATTTTATAGTTTCTTATTAATGATTTGATAGTGTAGATTGTATTAAATTGGTTATGTATAATTGTTTGAAAATGGATTGGTTTAAATGAATAATGTCTTATTTGGTTGGATTTTATTCTTTTGGTTATGATAACTTTGTTTTATTTCATCTCATTTTGTTTTAAAACCTTTGATTAGGATTGGATTCCTTATTAAGAATATTGGTTTGTGCATGTGTGTTTGTGTGTTGAGTCGCTTTTATAAGTTTTGAAAGGTATATGTTTAATTAAGTTAAAATATAATATATTTTTAATTTATATTCTTTAATGGATTTATTTGGTTTTAAAAATATCTTTATAATAAATAACTTTAACAATATTATCTCATTGATATTTAAAGACATGTTTTGGTGAGTTTTTCTAGCATGTTTTTTTTATGGTTTTGAATCATTGATTTTCATTCCAATCTAGAATGGTTATTTTTTAGTTATTGTTGGGTGTGTGTGTGTAAAATTGTGTTAATTATGATTTCTATTGGATATGGTATATTCATTTGGGTAAAGGATTCTTTTTTTTTTAATTCATAAAGAATTTATTATTTTGGGTAAAAGATATAATAGGATAAGGAAATAAGTTGTCTTAATTATCATTATGGATCCAAAACATGTAATTCAAGTTTTAAACATATGTAATATTCCTAAATAAGTTTATTGAGAAGTGATTTAATGATTTTTTAATGTAACTTTTGGTAGTTCCATTTTTATTTGTTAAATACTATTTTAATTTGTGGAATTTATTGAAATTTTCTAAGGAAACAAATAATAGGTTGAGTAAAAGTCATTGAAATTCGTTTTTATAAGTGAAAAATACATATCTAATAGGCTAATTTAGGTTTCAAAAATGTCTCAATAAGTTTTTGGATCTAAATTATGAAGATTGTGTGTTAAACAAGTATCTTATATATAGATATATATATATATATATATATATATATATTTTACCTAGAAAATGAACATAGTTTGGGAATGATTTTGGAAAATCATGCATCTCATTCTAGTAGAAATGGAAAATTAGTGCATTATTTTGAAAACTATGGAAGTAGGGATATAAATGGATCCAAATGGTATTATAAATACTTATTATAGACCCAAACCCACAAATCTCATGAGGGTACCAGACATGAACTCAAATACTATAGGGCCTTGAAATATCTGACCATATCTGGATCCACCAGAATTGGGTCTAGGTATAAGTAGATCTGTTATATATTAATATACAAATAAAATATATAAATTTATATTATATTATTAAATATTATATATATATAATAGTAAATTAATGTGGTACTCATTTACACACCTATAATTTAAAATCCAAGACCCAGTGGGTCTGGGTAGACCTGAATTTAAATATATAAACTTATATTAAAGATATAAATTTATATAATATTATTAATTATTAATAATTTAAATAGTCCTATGTATAATGGGTTTCTGACAAGAAATTCCAGACTCGAAAATGATTATTAATGTTTAAACGGGTCCAGGTCTGGGTTCGGGTCTATGTTTATAAGTAGAGATATCACACAAAACCTACTAAAATAGTTCCAAAACTAGAATAGATCTAATTCTAGACTCATACTGTTTATATCCCTATATAAAATCTAACGATTAATTTTTGAAATTTTTCCTGAAATTATTGTATGGTTCGTACACGGTTTTACAAACTGTTCATATTTATACCACTTCTAAAACCACCCAAATTGTTGGTGCACAATTAGGTAATCATGCACACTGACCATGTATTGTATAAAGAGAATAAAAAAATTTATTATGTACCTATCTTGACCATATAAACCCAAAAACATCTTATTTATGGATCTTAGATATCCTATATTTCCTTAGATAAGTCAAAAATCTGGGTTTAACTTAACGGGCATAACTTTGGATTTGAGTGTCTTTTTCGGCTCCATGAGCTATCAAATCTAATATTAGAAGGATATATATGATTTATAGTATTTCTTGGCCCCAATAAACACTTTTTTCTTGGTAAAAGTGGTATAAATGACCTTTAAAATTGGGTTTGAATTTGTGTCATCCAAATTTTTCATGTTTAGTGGAAATTTTAGGTATGATATGCTCCATTTGTATCTGTTTTTATAAATGATTTTTCAATAAAACATGGACTTTTATAGAGTACTTGGTTTTGATAAATAAAACATTGTTTCTAAAAGGTGTGATTCTTAAAAAACTATCTATTTTTTAATAAATTACATGTGCATTTTGAAAAAAAAATAGATCTCGGAATTTTATCATTTGGTGACTATTGAGATGAGAGTGTAATTTGGGGTAATGGATCCATTATATTGAGATGTAGACTATAGGGTAATTTATTATAGTGGGGAATACCCCCCCCCCCCCCATGATCTAGAGTTTTTTAAAATATGGATCCAATTCATTGAGATGCTAAAATATATGATGATTATTTATGGTGGGAAGCACATACATGGAAATGAGTGGTATAAGTTATATTTTGAGTCAAGATTTTTTTCAAAAAAAAGTAAGTTTTTATTATGAAATAAATGTTTTTGAATTTATAAAATTTATTTTTCTCAAAAATATGGATGATATCAAAAAGGTATCACCTAAGGGGGGTTTCCAGGGGTAGAAAGCATTATGTTTGGGAGAATTGTAACACCCAAAACATTTATATTTTTATTTTTGAATAAATGGTTATTATAGTAATAATTTTTGAATTTACATATTTGAAGTTTTAAGAAAATATAGAAACATGGATTAATAATGGTATAAGAATAGTTAGTGAAATTATATATGTAAAATGTGAATCATATAAAATTAAACACAATGAATAATGAATAGCAGCTTGGATAACTATGCAAGCTAACCACGTGTCCCCATTAGTTTGTCAAAAAATCCATTATTTTTATCATGACTTCTTGAGATGATTTATAATTAATTTATTATATTATTATATTTACTTTTTGGTATGTTTAATATTTTTAAATAATCTATGAAATGTATTACATTATTTTTAGTGTATATTATAAAATACACATGGTAAATTATATATGTATTTCATTATATTATTAATATTTTTTTTATTTTGTTACTAGAGGATTATGCTGATAGTATTTATTATTAATAATTGAATACATGTTTATATGGGTGTTTTTAATTTATAGTTCTAGAATAAACTAGATAAATTGATTCAATATTATTATTCTAATTTTTCTATTATTATTATTATCTATTTTCTAAGTAAAAGGGGGAATACACTCTCCCACCCATCATCATTCTCCCATGATTTGTCTAAGGGGGTCATGGGTAAAGTTCCCACTCTCTGTTCCCTCATTTCTTATTCTTCTATGGAGAATCATTAATTAAATAGTGGTATATCGATATTATCTTGTATTTTCATCTTCTTTCTCATCCTATCTATTTTTTATCTCTTATCTTACTTATTCTTAAAATTTCATAGAAATTTGATGTTTTAAATGTTAATAAAACTACCCATTTTATGAGGGTTTTTTCTAAAATGAGTAAAATGTCTTTTTAACCCAATATCATGTTCATTTATTGAAGAAATATTCATTATAATGGTTTCCAATAATGTGTCTCTGTGAAATTATTTTTATATGTCATTTTTATGGTGCTCTGGATTTTAAAATAAATTTATATGCTTCTGAAATATAACAATAATTTATTTACATTGGTTTCTCTAAATTGTTTCCTGTATTTCTTACCAAAGCATTATAATTCCAAAGGAATTATTTGTAAATCCTTAAGGAAATTTATAATTATTTTTTTCACACAAGGTGCTTGAGAAAATTTCATTCAATTAATTTTTTCTCTAAATGGATTTATAATGATGATTCTGAATAAAATTTGGTTTCTAAAAAGGGTTTTTAAAAGGAATTGATAGTGTTTTATTTAAAAATTAGGTTTTTATACAAGAAGGGTGTTTGATTAAATTTTTTTAAGGACTTTTTTTATTTCAAACAATTTATAAATTATTTTTCAGTTACATATGGGTTTCTATAAAATATTTCACTTTCATTTTCAATCAGATACACTTTATAAAGGTTTGTTTTTCATGTTTTATCTTATCATTTTTTGATGTGATACTTTATTTATTTCGAATATTTATTTTAATATTATATTTGGTGATATTGTGCTTTTTTATTTTTATTTTAAGGGATTGATAAAGTGGTTATGGTTTTAGATTGTTGGTTTTCTTGGGATCCTTAGGTGCTAAGTTGGAAACTAAGGTTGAGTGATACCATATCTATGATTTTACACTAGATAGGGGTCCCTAGTTAATATTTTTAACTATATAAGGGTTATAACCATTGATTACATGGGGTAATTTAGTTTATGAGTTTTCTTGGATTGTATTAGGTTAGTAGTGATTCGTGAGTGAGGTCCTAAGTTAACCTGAGTTAGCTTAATGTTGTCATCCTATGTGTGTTGCCTATAGTTTATGACTTACTTTATAATTTAATTCATAATTTTAACTTTACTTTATGATTTGATTTAAATTATTTTATATTTATCCTTATATATTATATTCTAGGGGTATATTTTGATTTATAATTATTTAATTCATGATCATTCTTATTTTTCAAGTGAAAGGGCGTGGTTTGAAAAAAGGAAACAATATGTGATTGGTTTTTCCTCTTTATGAAAAAAAAACAAAGCTATTTTCTAAATTTATTTCAAAATATCATTTTTAGAATGATTATAAAGGGAATTATATAGATTCATGTTTTTATCATACTAGGAATTATCTCACTCCCTACATACACACCTTAGTGTGTATGTATATTCTATATTTTTCTTGATCTACCTTGAATTTGTTATCCAGGATATTTAGGAAATAACCACTAACTTAATAATGGTATATGGAGGATGTGTTATATGTGATTAGTCATGTGTTTCATGGATTATAACAAAAAAATTTCATTACACTCACTTTGTGTTAGACATGTTATCTTGGGTCTCTTTGTAATTACATTATTATACTTTATATGCTTTTAAATTGGCCTTTATTTATTAAATTATCATTTTGTATAATTTATTATTTATTATCATAAAATGGTATATCATTTCAATTTAATGATTTATACACTTATAAATCGTTACATCCTAGGTTTATCAAGAATATTTCATAGGTTTGTGTCATGTTGATTCAATTATAGTGATCGGGTATTTGGTTTAGTAAGGTATAAAATGGTATCATATCACAAGAGAATAGTTGGGTGGTGGGTTGACATATGATTTTCAAATCTTGGGGAGTAATCAATGAATAGAATTTATAAACCCATTTATGATAGAAACCCAATCTACCATTCTAATTCTAGGAATGGGTGAAATCCTCCAACCCCTCAATGGGTTATTTTACTCTCTTATATTTTATTTTCCATTATCAGGTACCTTTGATATTTTTATTCAATATGTAAAATTTTATTCAAATATTTTTGTGCCTTTAATTTTTTTTATTCGATTAGATTCCTATTTAAACATTTTGGGCTCTTTTAAATGGTTATTAGTGGCATTATTATAGATTAAATCATTATTCAATGCTCTTTATGCATTCATATTTCCTATAATTTGTGGGATTGAGTGATTGGTTGATTGTGTAATATAATTAAGGATGGTTCTTTTTAAAAACCTATAATTTCAATTTATAAAAGTTTATTTTTTTAATTATACAAGGAAAAGGATCGCTAATATTTCAAATCAGAGTGATGTTTTTTAATGATACTTTTGAAATCTAGTGGTAGAAGAATTTGATTTTAACTTTATTATAAAATATTTATAATGATCTCAAAGCCTTGAGTTTGATTTTAAATAAATGGTTTTATGTTTTAGTGTTTAAAAAAGTAATCATATAAAGTAATTTTAAGTGTTTTTTATAATGATTTGAAATTCATGGATTTTTTAATGGTTATTGTACAGTTTTGATAATTTAGAAAACTCATTATGTGTTATGAATTTACTAAGTGGTTTTTAGTTATTTATTTTATTCCATGATATATTTGGTATTATATTTATCTTGATTCATGGATGTATTATTTTTAAAATATAATTTTTTAAGTGTGATTGGTTTTTTTTTTAGAAAACAATAAAATTATATGGGGAATATTTAAATTTAAAAGTCACCAAATAAATTGAATAATGAATTATAAAATTATTATTTTAGTGTTTAGATAATTGGAAATGGGTTAACAGTTCATCACACATACTATTTTTCTTTATTAATAGTGTTGGATGCATATAATTTTAATTGGACTTTTTGTCTTTCAATGTCATTTTTGTGGACTAAAAGTATGGATGTGTTATAAATATTACATGGGTTTATTGAAAGGTATTTCCTAGAAATAATTTTTCTTATTTGGTTTATCTGTAAATATTTTTTGTTTTAAAGTTTTCTTTGATTAAAAATTTTCACATTTATTAATTTTTAAACTATAAAAGTATTTTAAAGATTAATGGTTTCGGAAATTTCACTTATATAGTGGTTTCCTAAAACTATTGGGTGTATTTTTAAATGAATAGTTGCTTCTATTAGGGTGAGTTTCAAAATTAGTTAATTCATAACTTGGGAGTGAGAATACCCTCATATTTGTACCTTTTTTTCTTGATTGGTATATGTAATTTGCTATGAATTTACTATTTTTAGGGGAAATTTGAATTTTGAGCTCCAGAGTAGGAGTATATTTTATAATTAAGGTTTAGATCACAAAGCCAAGGTTTAGAACATATATAGAGTATTTTTTTAAAAAAATGATTGATTTTATAGTTTTTAAGGGAAATAGAAAAAAAATATAGAGGATTTTTTAAAATGATTTCTTCCCTCTTTTTAGTTTCATGGCCCCCAGCACCTAAACACCTCTCCCACTTCATTTTACCCTCTCTCTATTTTATCTATTTTGTATCCCTAATCATTTTATATTGATGTATTTATGGAATGTATAAATTATGATGTTCTACTCAATAAGTCTAAGGTATGTCCTAAGTACCTTCTCATTATTTCTCTTGTTTCATCATCATTGTGGTGTAAACCCCATTTTTGGGCCTCTTGGTATGATTTCTTGATTTCAGGAAAATATTGAAAAACCAGGTAGAAATATCATATGAGTGAGTCCTTCAAGATTAAGGAAGGTGGATCCCATCATATATCACCATATGTCATGTGTCTGTTTGTGATGTACATGCACGTGCCTAGGACTTCAAGTTTAAGATTTCTGTAAAGTGGTTGGGTGAGTTCTAAAGATTGTGGTAGGATAAGGTAAAATATCCTTAGTATGAATTAAGTTTTTCATTCTTGGTTTCGTTATTTTGTAGTGGCTCTGTGGCTATGCTTCTAAGGGTTTCATCTACTAATCAGGTTTAATAGGCCTCATGGTGATTGGGAATCATGTAGTTAGTGATAAATGGAATGAGTTGAGGTTGTATGAGTAGGTACATGGTATCTCATATATAAAGATCCTTGGGTAGAAATTCTAGTAAGTGGAGTAATTTGTGTATTTCATGTAAAGTGGTTTAGGTGTGTGTTATGGACCCTTAAACCCCTTAATAAAAGTTGAGTGTGATTGATTTGTTTTCCTTTTGTTAAAGTATCTCTTTCAAAAGGGGTTTTTATTGTTCAATGGCATGTTCCTTGAGGGGTTTTCCATGAATAGTGTGTTTGGTGCATACATAGTGGGTAATAATTATGGTATTGAACTTTGGGTGAATTAGTGTGTGAGTTGTGTTTGAGTTTCTTTGAGGCCTGGGGCATAGTGAGTTCTTGACTTTGTCTAGCTTAGGTATTCATATAGATGTGATTCAATTTAGTTCACTAAAGAGTATATTTATCTTTGGAACCTTACAAGATTATTTAATGGGAAGTTTTGGAAAGGTTAAAGTGGTCTCAGTTACACCTTGGAGAGTCTTAGTGGATTTTAGTGACATACATGTGAATGATGATTAAAATTCCTTATTGCTTAGAGAGGAGGTATGTGCCCAATATGGGAATTGAATTCAAGTGTATCATAGTATGGGCGGTGAGTTGGGATTTATGATTCATGTGATTATAATGGGACTTGGAATCATTACAATGATTTATCAACTATAGTTTATGATACTTTATTATTTTTTCCCTCTAGTGAAGTTCTAGGTGAGTATTATTGGCTAGATAAGAGATATGGTGGCCTTATATATCATTATTCTTTATTTTATCCTGACTATTTTGTGCTATCGTTATAAGGTAGAGGTGTGGAGACCTAGGTATCAGGTTTCAGAGTTTCACTAGCTAGGATATCTTTTGTTTTCAATGTACCTAGTGGATCACAGACATGTCCATGGGACTATACCCTAAGGGGTGGTTTGGATTGTGCATGAGGTTGGATATTATGATTCCTTCCTTAGATCTCTTATGATGTGACTAGTAGATTATTAATGTGGATATGGGATCAAACCCAGAGGGGATGGTTCAATTTTTGTGAGAGTTTGGCTATTGTGATTCCTTCCTCAAATATCTTATGATATGTGTAATAAATTTAACTTTTATAAATTAAATTCCATCTTTTTGAATGAATAAATGGATTATTAAGTAATGAAATTATATAAAACACATGGACTAATTGGGTTATTTTGGAACATTATATCTTTTTGGATTTAAAATTATATTAATCATCATAACCATTGATAATATAGTTTTTATATAGTGATCATATGATTAGTATATATTAAGGTTTATGATAAAGTCTAATTGACATAGACAAAGGAAGTGGTGGCCTTGACTAGAAGGATTGTACCCTATAAAGAACATTTATACAAGATTACGAGGGAGATAACATCGGTATTCTTTTCCCTTGACTAATCCCAATAATATCCATGAACTAAATATTGAGTGAAACCATTTATGGGATAATTTCAAACTCATTGAGATCACAAACCAAACCATGTTTGATGAACCACCCCATGAAAATATCACAATTGCACACCTTATTCTTAAATAATCCACTCATGTAATAAAGGTCTTTGTATCTAGACCCTAACAGTATGATTTATTATATTTTTATTTTAAAAAAATAAATATACTTATACCTTTTTTATATTGCTTTTTAAATTATTAGATAATTAGTATGATAAAAATTAAATTGTGATACAATGAAACATAAATTGTATTTTTTATGAAATGTACAATTTCAATCAGATACTCTATTTAAATGAAATAAATAATTTTTTAAATAAATTATGTTTTAATAAAATATTATTATTAAATAATTTTTATTAAATATAAATGATAATATAATTTTATAAGGGTTAGAAAACTATTATTGTCAAAAAAGTCCAGTATTTTTCAATAAATGTGGATTTTTGATTTAAAAGTGTACATTGTCATACTTAAAGAATTATTTGGATAAAGTAAATATTATTTTTTGGAATCATCATGTTGGAATTATCCAAAAGTTTTTTTTATAATTTTTGTAGATAGTCAATTTTTGGGGTCAAAATTAAATACGGTATAAATAGACGATGTGAATTATGACATCATAATGACATAAAAGTAATGTAATTTATTCCATAAAAGGTATCCCTCAAAAAATATATATTTCCAATTTAAAATAATCTATTTTTAGGATTTTGATTAATTTTATAAACCCTTAATGAATCCTTCAAAACCTATATTTTATTTTAAGGTTTTAAAATAAACTCTTTATAAACATGAATCACTTCCACATCACCAGGGGTATTATTTTAATGACATAGGTTCTTAAAAAAGTAAGATAGTTAAGACCACTCCAATTTGGTAGAAACCATGTGATGGTTTTTGGTTTTGATTACTTTATAATATAGATTCTAAAACCTAAGTTTGGAAATTAATAAAGAATTCTCCTCCCTTTTGCATATAAACCCACCCAACCTCCCATTTCTCTTCACTAGAAACCCTTTTAGAATAAAATTACTCTACCCTTACCTCTATAGATCTATCTCAAGGTTTCCCTGATATCTCAATAAGATCCCCCTAATATTTTATAAGAACCCTCTCAATGTAAGGGATCCTCTCCTTCTCCTCTTTATTCAAGAACTATCTTCAACTTATGCACTTTAATTTCAAATTTTTCATATTGTATTATGTTATTACAAATCACTCTTACTTAACTTATGATTTAAAAGTTATGAGAGACCCATTTATCTCTCATTAATACCTCCTAATAACCTTTATATACCTCCATTATGTTGCTATAATTATCTCATGATTTTTCCATGCTAAACATTTTTGTTGTGAATACTTGTCTGTATTTATAATAAAGAGTATTCACTTAGATGTACATATAATTAATTTATTTGGGACTTCCATGTATTTATCTCACACTCCTTAATCATGGGATTAAATTTGATGAAATATGATCGTATTTTGAATGATATATGTGAAACAATTATGCATGTACATGATATGAAAATGGTGGGTCTTCCTAGATAGTGCTCCAATGCATTGAGTAATGTTTTAGTCTCATGAGATTTCATATTTGGGATTAGGGAGTAAAATTAATCCATTATGTGACTTTTTTCACCATGTTATAATGTCTTGGTAGTTATCCTTTACATATTTTTATGACACCATGTTTAATTTTGATGCCACATTCCCATATTGCCTTTATGTTATCATTTTATATCATGCCTCATTATTCAAGTTTATGATTTTCACCCCTCTTATGTAACCTTGATATGCCACTTTGTTTGTATGTACTACTTTACATAATGTTATGATTTTTTATTTCCTTACAGGGATTTATAGCTCACCCCTTTCTTATATACATCCTTGGGTTATCCAATGCAGTTTTAGAAGAACAATGAAATTTTCAAAGAATGTTAAGGAAGTTTTTTTTAATGTTGTTGTATCTATGTATCAATTTGATGTGCTACATACCTAATTTCCCAAATAAATTGGGCTTCATGATCTTCTAATATTGAATCATGTTTTACATTATGTAATAAATCATGAATTAAAGTGTATTAAAGATATGGATTTTCATAATGTGGCTAGAGGATTATAAATGTAGATATGGGACCATAACCTAGTGGGATGGCTCATCTTGTGTGGGAGGTTGGATATTTTAATTCTATATGATTTTTTATGATGTGATATATGTATTAGTGATATGAAAATTGGACTATACATTGAGGTTATGGTTAGTCTTATGTGATAGGTTAGCTACTGTGATTCCCTCCTCATATTTCTTATGATGTGACTAGATGATCAAATATGTATCCATGGAAACATAACTTTAGGGGATGGTTTGGATTGTGTGTGAGGTTGGATATTGTGATTCCCTCCCCAAATATCTTCCTATGATATATGTAACACTTCATATTAAGGGGTTGATGTGATATCAGTATGGGGTGATACCATTCCTTCTACATTAACTACATCAGGTATGGTCATGTGTTATGGTGGCCTAGTTATCACATGATGACCTGAAATGTTTTCATGTGCATTTAATGTCTATATTTCATGCATACTCATACTAAATATTGTGTTCTATCAGAGGAAACTCACTAGAAGTATCCTAATGGGATATTTATAACACCATACATAGTAAACATGGTGCATGTATAGATCTTCATGTCTCACTTTCAGGTGGAAGGTTGTATAGGAGATCTGGCATGGGTAGCTAGATAGAGATTTAGGCGACTAGTCTAAGGAGGGGGTTTGGTTTTATATTTGAGTCTCCAATTATTTATTTTTATATTTATTCAGTATTTTATTGGACCATCGGTTGATCCTTATGTATGTTTGTTTTATGATAACCATAGATATCATTCTATTGTATCATTTTGATGTTTTATATTTTTTGATAGTTTTTTATTCACTAAAAAACCTTATACTTACTCTAATTTTTATTTTTATTCAACTATATATATGTTATTAAATGTAATGGTACTTAGATTATAGTATCCTCACTATTTGTTATCAACTCTCACTACTAGTTAGTAGCCTATGGTGTATGCAGAGGAATGCATGATGTCGCGTGGCGCTATGGCTAGACTTTTATGCTGATGATTTTAGTTAAGGCATTATAGCATATTTCAAATTTTATTATTTATAAGATATTTTTTTGAATGGGTATTTTAATTAAGATGACTAAAATTGATTATAACATAAATTATTGCGTACTTTTTAACTTGATTATTTACATTTAATACTTAGAGTGGATATCATGGGTTTATTTCTATGGTTTATATTGTGTGTACCATGGATTTATGATTTAAATCTTATCATGTGAATGTTGTTTTTTTTAACTACTACTTTAAAGTATAATGGAGCCTTAAATTAATAATTTAATTGTTTTCTAACATATAAAGTAATGTTTTAAATAAATATTTTGATTTTCTTATTGATTTAATTATTTTAACAGGTTAGTTTTTATGATAAATCATGTAGTTTTTCTAATTTAAAGTCTATTTTTAAAATTCTAAGTTGATTTACTCATATATAAATATAAAAAAATATTCTTGAAAATAATATATATTTATATATAAATACATTGGTATTTTTAAATCATTATTGTTTTTATTTAAGTATTAATATTTTAGGATATAATGATTTAAAAAGTGGGTTTTTTAAACTAAAATTTATAGTTTCCTATGAATGCTTTGAAAATATAGATTATTTTAAATTGGTTGTGTGTAAGTGTTTGAACTAGGATTTGTTTAAAGTTGAGGATTATATGGTTTCATTTTATTCTTTTGGTTATGCTAATATGGTTTAATTTTATCTTATTTGGTCTGAAAACATTTTATAGGGGTCTGAATCATTGTTAGGACTTATTGGTTTGTGTGTGAAACATGAGTTTCTTTTATGATATTTGAAGAGTATTGGTTGATTTGAGTTAAAATAGAAATTTTTTTTAATTAAAACACTTTAATGTATTTATTGGGTTCGAAAAAATTCTTGATAATGAAAAACTTAAACACACTTAGATCTTTGAGTTTCAAATACATGTTTTGGTTAGTTTTTCTAAAATGATGTTGTTTTGTAGTTTTAAAGAACTGATTTTATTTCCAATTTAAAATGGGTACATGTTTGTTATTATAAGGGTGTTTGAGTAAAAAAAATTATGATGATTTCTATTAGAGATAGTGTTTCATTAGGATAAATAATTGTTTTGTGGATTCATTTCTTGTAGAATTTATTATTTTGTGTTAAAATTAGGATATTTGAAGGATGTAATTTGTTTTGACTATCTTATAGATCAAAAACTTGTAATTAAAGTTTTAAAATATATATAATATTCATAAATCAGTATATTGGGAAAGGGATTAATGATCTTTTAATATAACTTGTGAAAACTGTATGTTGAGTTATTAGATTTTCTTTGAATTTATGGAGTTTATATAAATTTTCAAAGGAAATGAATAAAATAATGTGTAAAAATAAATTAAATTATATTCCAAAAGTAAAAAAACACCTCTCATAGGTGTATTTTGGTGTCCAAAATGTATTGGGAAGGTTTGGTATTGATGTTACAAAGAACGGGTGTCAACCAGGTGTCCTCCATATATGCATGGTTTACATGGAAAATAGGAATTGTTTAGGAACAGTTTTAGAAAATCATGAATATAATTACTATGGAAAATCCATGGTTAGTGAATGGTTTAGAAAACCATGAAATATAAACATGTATGTCTAAATTTTTTCCATAAAAACTTTCATATTTAGTGCATGGTTTTACAAACTATGCATGCTTAGACCTCATACAAAACCACCAACATGGTTGGTGAAGGGTTAGGTAACTATGTATAGTATAAATTGACTAAAAAACTTTATTTTTCTCACCTTTGACTATAGAAACATACCTATGATTTTTTATGTCTATTTTATATCCTAAATATCATTAGAGAATTTTAAAATAGGTATTTAACTTCAAACAGAAATAAATTTTGATCTGGGTGTTCCTTTGGGATCTATGAGCTATAAAATTGAAGGTTGATAAGAGATATAAAAAATCCACTATTAGGGAGGATTTTATATAAATTTTTCATAGTAAAAATTGGTTTAAAGGCCTCTAAAAATGTGTTTGAAGTTGGTTCATCTAAATTTTTCAGGTTTGGTGAAAATTTGAGGTATGATATGGGAAATTTGGATTTTTTTATAAATTTTTTTCGATAAAACATGAGTTTTTATATATTACTTGGGTTTGATAAATAAAAGATAGTTTCTAAATGAGTTTTTATTAATAAAAAAGTTATATTTTAATAAATTACATGTGTATTTTTGAAAAAAAAATGAGTTAAAAATTTTATCATTTTGTTGATATGAGGTGTAATTTGGGGAAATGGATCCATTATATTGAGATGCATACTAAATGTAAATTCAATATAGTGGGGAGTACACCCCCACCCCATGATCTATAGTTTTGTTTTGCATTCATCCATTGCATTGAAATATTAAATTATATAACGATTCTTTATAGCAGGGAGTACCCAAGTTGAAATGAGTATTAGAAGTGGTATTATGAGTCGAGATGTTGTTCAAAAAATAAAAGTGAATTTTTGTTATGCAATAAATGTTTTAAAATTGGGAATAATTACTTTTTTGAAATCATTGATGATTTATAAAAAGTGTCACTTGAGTGGGATTTCCAAGGTTAGAGATCATTATGGTGTGGAGAATTTTAATACACCCACTTTTTATTTTTCCTTTTTAAATAAATGATAATAATAATAATAATTTTTCAATTCAAATATTTAATGATTTAAAAAAATTAGGTAAATTTAGATGATGAATGGGTTGATCACAATTATGTAAACTATATATGTTAATCATGCATCATTTAAATATAGAGACAGTGACTAGTGCATGGTTTAGGTAACAATACAATCTAACAATGAATTCCCATTAGTTTACTTGAAACTTTATTATTCATGGGATAACTTGTTGTGACCCATAATAATTAATTTATGGATTATTATATTGATTTTTTAGGATTTTTAATTTGGTCAAATAATTTGTGACATGTATTATAATATTTTGAGTTAATTTTATAAAATACACATGGAAAATTATATATGTATTTCATTATATTATCAATATTTTTATTTATTTGGTATTATAAGTTGATATTGAGATTATTTATTATTATTAAGTGATATAATGTTTATATGGGTGTGTTTAATTGATAGTTCTAGAAGAAACTAGATAAATTGATTAGATATTATAATTTTAATTTTTTTATTATTATTGATTTTATTTGTGAAAGAGGGTACACCCTCTCCCCTACTGATACATATATGTTTGATTTACCAAATAACATGACAGACCCATTCAAGGAATCCTCAACTTAGAAAGTATCAATAAAACTGCAAATACATAAAAGAAACCATCTTTAATGCATCCACCATACCAAATGTGTACAGAAATCCAAAATATTCATTAAAATAATTAATAATTCCAACACACATATAATGGTGAACGCCCAATTTTTCAAGAATCTCATAATACTCTATCTCTGATTTCCTCGAGGGAGGGCAGTTGTTCGAAATGATAATAAGTTTTCCTTTGGAGATTCTGAGAGAAAGTAGAATAGTTTTATACCCAAGTGTGTACTTACCACTCTTCATCACAAGATCCAGATTTTTGTTGATGATTTCATGAATCCCCTTGGTTTTCTTGGTGAAAACCATCTTTGTAAAATTATAAGTAGTTGCCTCATCACAATTAAGGTTGTAGAGGAGTGGCGGCATTTCACAACACAAGGACCCATCCCCCCTCATTATCATATGATTCATTTAAGGGAGTTCATGGGTGGAGTTCCCACACTCCTCTCCCTTGTTTATTCATATTTTATAAAGAACCATTATAAGAATATAGGTATGCCAATATTCTCTTGAATTTTCATCTCCTTTCACATCCTCTTTGCCCCTGATCCCTTCCCTTACATGTTATTCCACCAAGGATTTATATCAAGATAGTGTTTCACCATGTTAAGAAAAAACCCCTATTTTCTATCAGTATTTTGCTTCTAAAAAGAGGAAAATATATTTTTAACCTCATCTCATGTTCACTTATTAAAGGGTCTTCATTTCAATGGTTTTTAGGTAGGTGCCACTACAATAGAATAGGGGACTAGTGGTGGTTTTTTTTAGTTTAGTGGTGGTTTAAACTACTATAAAATGGTTCTATAGTAGTTTTTTAAAACTACCATTAAATTTGGCATCGACATCCAAACTGTGTCAATTTCACCCATTTAGTGGTGGTTTTTGGAAGTATCATAAAATGATTTTTAGCAGTGATTATTTCATTTTTTAGCGGTAATTTTGACACTCAAAACTATTGAGAGTTTCATTGTGGTTTAAACCACCACTATATTTAATAATATATAGCGTAAATTTAAACCGCAACTATATATTGATGTTACAAAAATAAAAGCTGAAAAAACCACATCCCCTAGAAAAAATATACCGAATAGATTGAAACCCAAGAAAATAACATAAAAAATAAACAAGAAATAGTATTCATATAATAAAATTACAAAAATCAGAATTACAAATGATTACAAAAACCATAAAAAATAATGAAGGCAGTAGAAAATACATGAAAATAAAATAGAACCATTTTGATATTCTAAAAACCATAACAGACCAACTTTAAATGGATTTTCAATTAAAAAATTATCAAAACATGATAAAAATATATTCTATATTCAAATATATACATTTTTAGAAATGATAATGACGTCTTTTATATAAGTAATTACAATAGGAAGTTATTATCAATAATAGCAACATAGAGAGTGTTAATATAGTCTTAACCAAGTCTATGATATCAGTAAACACAAACCCAGTTTTACAAATATAGAATCCAAAATCAAATAATAACACATCAAAATATAAGCAACGTTCAATATTAAAAGGTTAATAATAAAATATAAAATCAATGCATTGGAAATATCATAATTCAAGATCAAATAACAATGAATGAAAGACCATATCATAGAACAAAAATCCACCACTAAAATCAATAAAAAAGAAGTTCATGTAAAATCAACACAAAACAACCTCATCATTTTTCCACTTCATTCATGCTTATGTATAACCACATTCCACAATATTACCACATCACTACATACTACCACATAATAACATAACCACACCATAAATATAGAACCTCACACTTCATTTCATAACATCACCACCTCTGCATATCGATTGTAGTCCTATTTTACATTTTCAGCACACATCCTCATAAATCATTACCTCATCATGCCCAGACAGCTTCCAACACACAACAAGTCAAAAAATAAAATGAAATCAATTACTATAATAATTTTCCCATAATAAGGATTCCACATAACAAGAAAACAATTAACTAATCCCCCATAATCTCATCGACCTTTCCTCCATCAATCCCTAAATGCTACCACAACCCCACTTTCATTCTGGAAACCACAAAACACCCCCAATCCATTAAACATATCAAATATAACAAGAGAAAAACATGGATAAAACCTAGAACTTATACACCAATTACTAAATTTTAACCACCTCATTATATAGTCCAACCTAACTCTACCTTCTAAAACGAGCCTACTAAAATCCATGCTTTCATCATAGTAATCTTACACTACCCATCCCAGCTCTAATACGACATTTAAGAAAAGGAAAAAATTCAAAAAACTATAATGTAATAATTTACATGGAATCATTTAAAAAATAACCCAAAAGAGCCTAATAATGATGATTATAAGGGAAACTTTGGGAGAAACCATATAAAAACAACCAAGGATATATATTTAATGTAATATAAGAGAAATATAGATATCCCCTACCTCAAACCACAATATGTTATCTCAATCACCATATCACTGTGTTATTCTGTCATGAGTTTAGTTACACATCACCACCACTGAATCCAAAGTCATGCCTCGTCACTATATGACAAACTAAGATCGAAATTTTCTCTTTATCCATCTCTACTCCCTGCTACCAACACCTATATGGAAATTTTCCTAAAAATTAAATAGTGTTAGATATTAAAAGTTAAAATTAAAACCAAAAAAAATTGTGTACTAAATAATTATGAAATTGTGTGATTTACCTCATCACTCAATCTATCTATTGATGTGATTTCACCAGGGAAAAATCATGAAATCTTTTGATATAATTCATCTGATTATTTTTTAATATCAATTAAGTTTTCATTATGCATCTATATATGAGAAACCATTCATTATATTGTGATCTATTTTTGCTGAAGTGTTTTTTTCATTGCAATAAACTACCTCTGAGAATATCTAGATATGTAATAAATAAAACCAATAGTATATGCTACTACAATCATTATTTCTCTCAACATTTATTTCCTCTAGTAACTATTTTTTTCTAAAAAATAATAATTTAAAGATACTCATACTAAAATCTATGGTGACCTGCCAAATACCTCATACGATAATGGTCCCAAACTCATCTTGCTCATGTGAATAAGATAAGTCTTCCCAAGTACTTGACCAACTGGATCATCCTGGGAGACCAAGAATGAATGTGTGGGATTTCAATATCATAGTTATTTTATTTTTACATATAAATAAAATATCATTCATATTTAAATAAATACATATTAACAAAGTGGAAACTAAAAATAAGTTATTATAATAAAAAAGGAATTTATACCCCAAATTCTTTGGCAGGATCATTCATATAACTCCCATCATATTTCATATGAACATCCAGCCAAAGTTCTATCTCAGATACTTGTCACCCTAAATTACTTTTCTATATTAAACACATATAATTTGACAATTAAATATATTAAATAGATGATTTTACCATATAAAAATTTAAAATAATGAAAATATTATCATATTTGATATGTTTCTTGAAAACCTCTTTGAACTAGAAGTGTGGGGGGTCAATGTTTTCACTTTATTTGATACTTTTTTTCTTGAAACTTCCTAAAATAAATAACATGTAATTTATTAGTAATGTATGGAATGCCATCTATTTTTCATATGAATTTATATATATTAGATGAGATTAATATTATAATATATTTTTCAATACCATGTTCTTATCATGGAAATAGTTATCAACAAAAACTTTCCACTACTCTCTAGGTACCCCATCGGTTACCTTATCATACTATTTTTGAGTGGTCAATGACGTATTGTTGAATTCATTCCATAATCACCATTTAAAATCTTTTCATTTATTACCCAAATTTTTAAATGTCCACTTTAATGTGATAATATAATTAATGGTAAAGTAGAATAAAATCTGTATAAAGAGATTCTTTTTTAAAATATTAAAAATTAATTAAATATTGGCATTTAATTGAGCCATGATGTATTAAAATTTCCTTTATCTGGGAATAAAATACTTCATTTTTCCAAGATTGAGGCATATACCTCCAATAAAAATATGTAATAGGAAGGTTAATTGGATATTCTTCCAATTGGACTATAATCTAGATAAATAATCTCACTGCATTATCTGTGGGGACCCCATAACAATCAAAGGGGACAACTATCTTGAATCTGTTCAGACTCCAGAAATATGAACTGTTAATATTTTTCTCAAAAGTAAAATTGTTTCTAAATTTTAAGAAAAAAATATTTATTAGTATAAAAAGGTGAAATAACTTTAAAAACATTAAAATTTGTACCTATAACTATCACCCTCCAATATCCTCATGAAGAAATAGGAGCGACCAACTATTCCCTTGTTATAGAGTCACTGCATGTTGAACCTACTGAATCGAATGGAAATGTTCTATATGATGATTAAAGGGAGAAGGAGGGTGTGTCAAAAACTGATGGGAGGGAGAAAAAGGGTGTATAATACATGAACATGGGGTGAAAGGAGGGTATCCCATATGAAATAGGAGGGGATATTGATATATCATCAAGTAACACTGATGATGTCTATATGATCATGGGAATGTTAATTAGGAGTTTAATGGGATCAATGAGACACTTATTCCAAGGAATTATTATCATTTAAACAAGTAAAAATAACTTTATAACATATATTTCAAAAAAATTATGTAGAAAAAGAAATTTATAAATGATAATATATGTACAGTACTGAAAAACATAATATATATAGGTATAATAATTAATTACTACACATACAAACAAATATAACATTTAATTTTTCAAAATTAAAAAACTCATGCATAAAAATAAATTTAAATATGATAAAGATCTATATTAATAGAAATCAATATCATAAAACATATGTGGTTGATAAGTTAAGGGATGAATTCACATACAATCATATTTTCCTTCAACATGTTGTTATCATTCTTCACCATTACTTCATCTACATCATCCACCGTTGAAAGAAAAATATTTTCATTATCATGATGGAAAAATAAATTATTTTATTTTTGTTTATAGAATTAAATTTTATAGGTCAAATGTTCCACTTCATCACCCATATCATACATGTCTCTTTGTTTTTTGAGAATGACTACATTCCACACTTCATCCATGATATCTTTCACATAATATACCACTTTATCTTGTAATGAGAATATATAGGGATCATATAATTAATGGTCACTAACATCCATTGAGAAATAGAAGATCACAAAAGTAAATTTCAAGGAATATCTTTTAATACCCCTGGTAATAACGACCCACTTCTATTTGAATTAAAACACTAAAAAATGACCATGGTAGTTTAATTCGATAATATCATCCAACTTTCCATAGTATCCCAATTCAGAAACTATAAATATACCACTATTCTATGTTTTTAAACCCTCTTCCCAATCAACTATGTGAAATTTGAAGTCATTCACATTGTAAGTGTCGAACTTTCTAGCTTGTTTTAGAAGACCTCAAGCCATAAATTTTAAATCGTATAACAAATCAACCTGAGTATCAGTATTCATTATAAAAAATTAATATACATTTTTATATTTAAAAAATATATATATATCGACCTAATATCAGTGTTGAATGAAATATTTATGAACTCATAGGACGTGTAAACCATTCTACAATCTCTTTATTAACAAATTTTTTTATATCTTTATCATTTCATATTCCACTTATCATGAATCTCTTTGTTTGTATCATTATATCTTAAATAAATAGATATTCAATTTCACTATTTTGTATCACATATCTATGTGCCTATTATAATTCCATTTCTATCAGTGTAATATTTGAGATCCTCCCAACTGATCGGCCAATAGTATGAAAGATTTTTTATTTCTCATGTAGTTGAGATTATGTCGATATATCATCAACACGTCTAACTTTATTTAATTTTGTCTCAATATCATCCAAGTATCTATAAAAAAATTTAACACACTCCTCTGATAAATAGACTTCAGATATAGATCCTTTATGATGATATTTATTTTTCACGTATGATTTCAAATGAACAAGGTATTTTGGAAATAAAATAATTTTGAAATAAAATAAATAAAACGTAGCTATGTATTTAATAAAGTGATCATAATGGTTTACTTATGATTAAAACATATAAATAAATTACCTATCAATTACATGCATCCATCAATAATGTATTAGACCTCTAAATTTAGTTTCCTTGACCAAATTCATAGTTAAATGCATCATGATATTAAAAAATGATGGAGGAAATATCATATCCATTACACAAAGTGTTGGTACAAATATATCCTAATGGTTTTCAATCTTAGATGGTTGTAGAGTTTTATCACATAGTTTTCTGGATAATGTTCAAAATTGGAGTATAATAATAGTAACATTTTCAGGTAACAATATTTTCAATGTTAATGGTATTAACTGTTGTAACAAAATATGTGAATCGTGACTTTTCAATCCATGTAACCTATGATTCTCTAAGTTGATACACCTTGAGATATTACTAGAATACCCATCAGATACTTTCACATGTTTTAAAATTCAAAGTAATGTATCTTTATCTCAATTTTTCATCAAAAAAAATCAAGGGAATAATTTCCAATTTCATCTAGCCATGGATCACACTTTATAATAATTTTTTATAACTCCTTCCAAGAATTGAGATGTTACTTAGATTTTCCATGTTCATTAAGTAATGTGAAGATCAAATTGTCACAAAAATTCCTCTCAATATGCATAACATCAAAATTATGATGTAAAAAATTTAATTCCCAATATGAAATTTTTAAGAATATACTTTTTTCTTCCATTATTATGTTCCGGTTTCAACTGATGAAAAAATTAAAACTTATTTCCCACTACCATTCAAATTATTAACCTTCCCAAATTATGTTTCAAAATTTACTAGTTGTTCCAATATTTTATAACTTTTCTATAACTTTGAAGGTGTCCTATGATTAATAGGCCAATTTAATTTTGACTTGTTCAACTTAAATCTATGAGATATATCAAGAAATCTATGATGACATAAGAAGCACTATTTTTTACTCTAAGGTATTTATTCAGGATCAAAAACAAAGTTAAAAATAGGACAATATAAACTTATTTAATTGTTCCAACCAGATAAGTTACTAAGTCCAAGTAAGTCACTAATGGTCCACATTAGAACAGTGTGCATTTTGAACATTTTTCTAGAAGATGTATCATATATTGCAACACTATTGCTTCATAACTCCTATAATTCTTCAATTAGAGGCTAAAAGTATGCATAAATATCATTTCTAGACATTTATTTACTAGAAATAATCATCAAAATGATAAAGTATATTTGTTTCATACACATCCACAGAGGTAGATTATAAGGGATCAAAACAATCATCATAATTATATAACTGGTGCTCAAAGTCACAAATGTGTTAACTCTAATGACATCTAATCCTAATCGCACATTCCTAGGATTGGATAAGAAATATGGATGTTGTTGGTCGGAGTGGATACTCAAGAGGGGGGTGAATTGAGTTCTAATTAAAAATTTATGTTTAAAATATTTGTATTAAAATCCCCCAATTTAAATAACAAGCTAAACTATAGTGAATTAGTAATATAGTCAGGGCTCAGTTAGGTTCTCAAGAGATTGATTAGTTCTCATTTAATCTAATCTAAGGATTAGATTAGCTTTTGAAACTAACCTAATGGTTTAAAATTAATACAAACACTTTCTAGTTTAAATATCAGAGTTACTCTAAAATAGATTTATATTTAAAGCACTTAGCAGTGGAATATTCAAAATAGTTTTAACAAAGGAAAAATGCACATCAGTTTTTTTAAACAAGAGGTTCAGTCTCAAGTAGAGACTTATTCCTCTCAAATAGTTGTATATAAACTATGATTGACACCCTAAATCAGGTTTTTACAATAGTGCACAGACTGTCTAGGTCCTCACACCTCTACTATAGTTCTACATGGGAAAAACAAAAACAACAGCACACAGGTTGTCCAGGTCACACTTGACCTCTACCACTATCCACAGTGGGATACAAGATTGTAATGGAGAGATTGAGCGAGGATTTAGAAATCCTTCAGTTCAGCACAGGAGACAGTGTGTGTCAAAATAGACAGAAGCACACATTGCTCTTAATGTAAAGAAAAATATGATCACAGCAAAGCAAGAATATAGAGAAGAGTTTTAGAATGATCTTGTGTGATGTCAAAGTAGCTCTGGACTCCTTTGGATTGAATCAGATGAATATCCGAGTCCTCTTCTAAAAGTTATCTGGAAAACAGAGTGTCGTGATTTTGTTTCTTCACTTCTAGTATAGGTGTTCATCTTGAATGCAAGAGTATTCCAAGTGGCTCTTGAATCTCCTTTTTGAACTTCTGTTCTTGATGTGTATAAGTGTTCTTATCTTTTTGTATTTGCACACTTGTTTTTGTATCATCGTGTACACCTCTTATCTCCATGTTATCTTTTTCCTAAAAGATGAGTTCCTTTTATACTCCACGATCCTCTAGACATAACGATCTTTGCATGTGCATGTACCTCGTACTTGTCTATGGATTGTCCTATAGACAACATTAAATTAATGTCAGAAACATTAATTTGTCTACATATGACCGTTAGAAATAAATTTTAATTAATAAAATGGAAGCAGTTATTTATATCAATCAGTGAGTAATCATAGGTCTGTTATATTCGGTTTGATAACATCGGTCTGTCATCTTCGATATGTCGTACTTCGGTCTATCGTACTTCGGTTTCGGTGTGTCGTCTTCGGTTTCGGTGTGTCATACTTCCATCCAATAACATCGGTTTTTCGTACTTCGGTTTCAGTGTTTCATCTTCAGTTTTGGTGTATCGACTTCAGTTTCGGTCGGTCGACTTCGGTTTCGGTGTGTCATATTTGGTCATTCATACTTCGGTGAGTCATACTTCGGTCTAAGAAAGATTTTAGAGAGTCTGTCTTGCATATACCATTACAATATGAATTGTTAATCAAAGTATATATAGAAATACATTTGTAAACATATTGATTCATGACTTATAAGAAATTGACTTAGTAAAGTATATGATGTTGTTTGACAAAATTGATTCACATATAGATATTAAAATTGGCATGAAAGATATAAATCTTTATATTGACATTATTTGTGATTATGAAAAATAAAATATCATGAAGGGTCTAACAATATCCTCCTTTTTGATAATCACAAATTATGGCATATATGAAAATATATATAATAAACATGGTTGAATATACTTGGCCAATATAACTAAAGTTTGGCATTTCTAGAATTTATTTAAAATGGATCTCCCCCTCACTAGATGGATTCAGAAGAGTATATGCCACCCTTGTTTTCTCATCATTATTACTTTCTCCCCCTTTCTCATATTCCATTCTAACTTTCTCCCCCTTTTGGGATTAACAAAAATTGAAAACCAGAAAGGAAAAAAAGGATAAAAGATAAATACCACAATAATTTTCATTCAAAATCACAAGAGTACAAAACAAACAAAAAGAAAAAATCCCTATCAAAAAGAGAAAATCCATCACTAGGGTTTGCGATAAATAGGATCATTTCCACTATCTGAGATATCCACAGGAGAAGTTTTGGGAGTGGTAGAGGATGGAGGTGACCAGATGACAACACCAGGCAGGGCAACTCCGGTAGGAACAATGGATGCAAGGGTAGGCCTTCTCTCTAACAGCACATGACTTGGAGACTGCTCAGTAATGATCGGTCAAATCTGTGTAAGAGCTTGAGAGACAGTCATTGGAGATGGAGGCCGAGAGGTAATACCAATTGAAGAAGCTGGAGGAACCACAATAGCCTCGGCCTGGACATGCAGATAAGGTTTGAGTAGGTTGATGAAGTCATTAATGAGTTCTCCTCTATATTGAATTTCCTTCTCAAAGTCATCCTTATTTTCCATAAACTTATTCAATAAAGGTGTAAACTCTTTCAAATGGAGAACTTGCTTTTTGAAATCTTCTGTGACTAGGAAAATTCGAAGATTTTTTGCCAAAAATTTGAAATTTTTGATGAGATCATGATTGGTATATATCATAGTGAAATACTTATCCACCTTTTCTTGAATTTCCTTCTGAGTTGCAGAGGCTTCATTAGTGCATTGTCTGACCATATTTTACACAAGATCTGTATTACAATGTACCTTTTCAAGGGTTTCCTTATCTGAACCAATATAGATTTTATGAATCTCCTCTCTCATCACAGTCTTGAGAGGCTCTAAATCAGAAATAGTACTTCTCCCACTCCTGGAACTATATGGGCCAGTCAACATTTTTCCCAGCTCCTCTTTCAACTTTTTCAAGTCAACACTAAGTAGATGATTTACCAAGTTCCTAAGAACTTCCAGAACACCACTAAAATAGTTATTGAATTCAGAGGTCAAGGAACTCATCTCATTGCTCATTTTTCTTACTTCTTCTCTCAGCAAAGTGTTGTGTTTAATAATATTTTCTATTGTAGTAATAATATTCGGTTGAATCTCCTGAATCACAATTATTTCAATTTTTTATACATCACTATCTGAGATATTTAAAGATGGGGAGGCTTTATTTCTGGATCCCATTGAATCAAGCACTGACTCACATATCTCATTATTAAACTTTTCCATATCAGCCTTAGTGACATAGTCACTAGGCATTGACTGAGCAACTGGGTCTACTGCTGAAGATGAAACTGATAGAACAGGTGTACCAGGCTCTGGGTCAGTATGGAATTGAGGAACAGGAATATTAGGTACCATCTCCTCATCTAAATCATATTCTAACCTGAAAAGAATATATCTTGGATTACTATTCCACTCTCTAGCACAGGTCCAATCTCTTGTCTCAACAGTATCAATTCTTACCCTTCTTCTCTAAGACTCAGAAATAATATCAATATCACCAATTTCTTCATCCTGGTCTCTGGCAATAAAACCTTGTATGGGGACAGGAACCAACCAAACTTTAGGTTCTTCCTGAGCTCCATATTCTTCAACTGCACTAGGTACTTCCTCAATTTAGGGTAGAGGAACTACATCTTCTTCTTCCTGACCAGCATCCATAATATCATTCAATTCCTAAATGATTTCTTGATTTTCAACAATGGGATGTAGTGTTCTGTCCTCATGTCTAGCATCTCTATGATCATTAGCCTGTTGATCAGTAGGCTCTAATCCATCACCAGCTCCATGAACAGATTCTTCACTGGATCTGTCAACCACTTGTTGTCCCACATTTATAGAATCACTCACATGCTCGATACTTCCTCCATCATTACCATTATCACCACCATGATCATCATCATCATATTCCTCATCTTATTTTCTAACATAACCTTCAACTATAGTAACTTCAGTTTCTTCCTGTTCTTTATCACCTAGAATAGTTTCTCTTAAAGGCAGTTCCATAAGTGGACTAGTAGGTCGAAAAGTCATATTATTTGTACTTTCAGCAATATCAGGATCACTTATATCATCAAAAGGAGATCCTTCTTCCCTAGAAACTTCAGCCTCACCTTCCTCATTAGAATAGACAGGAACTTCTCCTGGTTTGAGACCTGGATCAACTTGATACTTTGGTCTAGAAGGATGGTTAACTGGATTGAACTCCTCATACACCCTTTCTTCATCTCCTACCCAATATATCTTCCATGGGTTCCATAAAATCTTCATCCTTTTACAAATGTATTTTTGAATATAGAAACCACTACAGGCAGTTATCATTTCATCTCCATCTTCTACACAATCTAATTTCTTCAACATAGCAGAAATCATTCTTGGATAGTATAAACATGTTTCTTTCTTAGATGGCTTAATCAAATCAGAAATATGTACCATAAGATATCTGCACAGATTCACCTTTATTCCATGTTTCAACAAAAATATCAAGAACACATCCTGATATTTCACCATAGAGAAATCTCCCTTCCTAGGTCAGATTTGATGTTGAATGAATTTAAAAATCAATCTCACTTCTGCTTCAAATTCGTTTGCAACAGTTCTCCTGATTTCTTTATTTCCAGTAAGCTCCTTCAGATCATCTTCATATGAAAAAAATTTGATGAAGGTGGAATATTACCAGGATAGTCATCATAGACACCTTCATGTGGTACCTCTAAGCATTCAGCCCATTCCTTTGAAGAGAAAACCACTTCTTTTCCCTTTACTATAGACTTTATCTTTGCAGCATCGGGTTCATCCAGTGATATACTTAAATTTTGATAGAATCCGTGCAAAAGCTGGGGATAATAAGGTCTTTCATTGTTGATAAACCAACTTAGCCACCATTGAGATTCAAGTACCTTTAGCAGAAAATATTTTCTTGACAGAAGCCACTCATCCGACACTTCATTTTCAGCTATGACAACCCGACTTTCTAATCTTGGTTACCCAGTCCCATTGGTTTCACCCTTCTGACGCTTAGCAGGAAGATATTTTTGAGGCTCTTATGTTGCTCACTTAGTCCTTGTCATGGTGAATCTTTGGATTCTAACTAGGTTGGGAGGTCGAGAGTCGATATAGATAGAGTGAATAAATGTAGGAGGCTTTATAGCTATGGAGAAGTTGAAAGGTTGGGATGGATTAGACTTAATATATCATTTAGGGATTGTAAATTGTAAAACATAAAATTTAAATGCGGAAAAGTAAAAGAGATAAAATAGTGTCGTTTCACTTAAAGCACACGGAATTTACACAACAACCCTTAAATGTATCAGTGTCAACGAATCGGTTTTAAGAAGATCATTTTCACAAATATCGGTTTCATAAAAAACGGTTTCATAAAGATCGGTTTCAGAAATATCAGTTTTATAAAAATCAGTTTCACAAAGATCGGTTTTAGAAAGATCGTTTTTATAAAAATCAATTTTACGAATATTGGTTTTAGAAAGATCAGTTTTATAAAAATTAGTTTCAGAAATATCGGTTTTATAAAAATCGGTTTCATGAAGATCGGTTTTAGAAAGATCGGTTTTACAAAGATCGGTTTTACAAAGATCGGTTTTACAAAGATCGGTTTTACAAAGATCAGTTTTACAAAGATCGGTTTTAAAAAGATCAGTTTTACAAATATTGGTTTCACAAATTTATCATTCCTAGTTCATGTCTAATGTAATGTATTCTCTTAGAATTTAAGGGTTTAGTGAATATATCAGCAAGCTGATGTTCAGTCCCAATAAACTCAAGATTTATATCACCCTTTTGATAATGATATCTCAAAAAGTGATGTCTTACATCAATATGCTTCGTTCTGGAATGACATATTGTATTTTTAGAAATGTTAATAGAACTTGTGTTATCATGGTTAATTGATACATATTTGAATTGATATCCATAGTCCAATAAAGTGTGTTTCATCCACAGAATTTGTGCACAACAACTACCAGCAGCAATGTATTCTGCTTCAGCAGTAGACAATGCAACAAAGTTTTGTTTCTTACTACACCAAGATACCAATGACTTGCCTAACATGTGACATGTCCCTGAGGTGCTTTTTCTATCTAGCTTACAACCAGAAAAGTCGGCATCTGAATAACTTATTAAATCAAACGGTTGTCCTCTTGGATAAAATAGTCCTAAGTTGGGAGTATCTTTGAGATATTTTAAAATCCTTTTAACATCGTTTAAATAAGATCATTTAGGATTAGCTTGAAAGAGAGCACACATGCATACACTGAATATAATATCAGGTATGCTAGCACTAAGGTAGAGAAGACTCCCTATCATGCCTCTGTAGTTGGTTTGATCCACTGATTCTCTAGCTTCATCAGTATCCAACTTACAAGTGGTACTCATAGGTGTATCACATCCTTTACTACCATCCAACCCAAAACATTTTAAAAGATATTTAGTATATTTACTTTGATTTAAAATAATACCATCTTTATTTTAAAAAATTTAAAATCCAAGGAAAATTTTAAGTTCTCCCATTAGAATCATTTCAAATTAATTTTTCATTATTTTTTAAAAATCAGTACATAAATAATTTTTAGAAGATCCAAAAATTATATCATCTACATAAATTTTCACTATAAAAACATATTTGGAAATCCTTTTAATAAAAAAAGTTGGATATATTATTCCTTTAGTAAAACCTTTTGAAATAAGAAAGGGGCTAAGTCTATCATACCAAGCTCTTGGAGCTTGGTTTAGACCATATAAAGCTTTAGAAAGTTTAAAAAAATGATTTGGAAAGTGGGGATTTGTAAAGCCAGGGTGTTGTTCAACAAATACATCCTCAAGTATATACCCATTTAGAAAAGCACTTTTGACATCCATTTGATAAATTTTAAAATTCAGATGAGCTATATAAGCAAGTAGTATCCTAATGGCCTCTAACCTAGCTACAGGTGAAAAGGTCTCCTCATAGTATATTCCTTCCTCTTAAATATAACCTTGTGTAACTAATCTAGCCTTGTTTCTAACTGTATTTCCAGACTCATCAACTTTGTTTCTAAAACCCCATTTAGTGCCTATGATCAAAGTGTCTTTAGGTCTTTCAACTAGTTCCTAGACTTTGTTTCTTTCAAATTGATTTAATTATTCTTGCATATCCATCACCCAAAATTCATCATTTTTAGCATCATTAATATTTTTAGGTTCAAGCTATGAATGAAAATCTTGATGTTCAACTTGGTTTCTTAGAGAATCTCTAGTTTGTGTTCCTCGGTTTAAATCACCTACTATAGCATCTAAAGGATGATTCTTGAGAGTTCTAATACCTCTAGAAAGATTTGAACTAGAATCCTCATGATTGTATATTTGTTCAAACTCAATAGGTACCGATTCTGGAATATTCCTAGAACTGGTCACTTTTACAGGGGATTCACTATCATTATCATTAAGGTTATGAATTGACATATCTTCCTCAATATTTTTAAGAAAGGTTTTGGGTTCATGTGGATCAGCTTCATCAAACTTGACAAGAACTAAATCTTACACACATTTGGTCTTCTTATTGAATAATCTATAGGATTTACTCAATATTGAGTAACCTAGGAAAATTCCTTCATCACTCTTAGAGGTAACTTTGTCAAGATTATATTTAGTGTTAAGGATAAATACTTTGCAGCCAAAAACTCTGAAGTAGTTAACCTTAGGCTTCATATTGTTTCATAGTTCATAAGGGGTCTTCTTAAGAACATGTCTAATCAAGACTCTATTAATGGTATAACAAGCTGTATTTACAGCTTCATCCCAAAAATAAATAGGTAAAATATATTCACTAAGCATAGTCCTGGAAATTTCTTGAAGGGTCCTATTTCTTATTTCCATAACTCCATTTTGTTGAGTTGTTTTAGGAGCAGATAAATTGTGACTATAGACATTGTGTGAGCAATAGGATTTAAACTCTTCATTTTCAAACTCACAGCCATGATCACTTCTTAAGGTCTTAATTTTAAGTCCACTAATATTTTCCACATACTTTGAGTATTTGATAAAGTAAGAACAAGCTTAACTTTTGTGAGATAGAAAGTATACCCAAGTGTACCTAGAAAAATCATCTACAAGAACATAAACATAGTGCTTCCCATTTAAACTTGAAAATATTGATGGTCCAAACAAATCCATGTGAACCAACTCAAGCGGTTGAGAAGTATAAACTTATTTTTTTGGTTTGAAAGAAACTTTGTGTTTCTTTCCCTTTTGACAAGGATTTCACACTTTGTTATGTGGGAATTCCTATTTAGGTAAGTCTCTAACTAAACCTTTCCTAGTCATTTTCCTAAGAGAGTGCACATTGAAGTTTCCTAATCTTCTATGCCACAACCAGGATTCTTTATGAAAAGCATTTAAGTAGGAAACATTTTTCTTAGCTAAAGAATTTAAGTCAACAACATACACATTCTCATATCGGAGAGCAGTAATTATTAAATAATTTTTGGAATTAAAAGCATTATATGAATTATTTTCAAATTTGAAATTGAAACCATCATTACACAACTGAAAGATTCTAAGTAAATTGTACTTTAATCCATCAACAAAAAGTAATTTGGAAATTAATATTGTATTAGGGTTACTGATCTAGACTAAGCTGACGATTTTTCTATTTGCATTGTCACCAAAAGTTACGTGACCACCATCAACCTTGATTAGGATCCTAAAGCATGAGTAGTCTCCTATGTCTTGAACATCCTCTTTCCAAGTACCAAAGAATATTCTAGGAACTCTTTAGGCAACATCCCTGAAAAACAGATTAGACATGGGGTAACTTTGGTACCCAGATTTTCTTGGGTCCTGATAGGTTATCAAGTAACATTTTGGGAACCCATACTTGTCTCACATATTTCCTATAATTAGAAGATATATTTTGAGACATAAATACTTTGTTTGGTCCTTTAGAGAAATTTTTTTCAATAAATGGTTTAGTACTTTAACTAGTAGTGAATTGTCGAGATTTTGGAATAAATTTATTTTTAATGATCCTTCTATGTCCGGGCTGATATCCTAGACCAGTTGTATATTTTGGGGAAATCTATTTTCCTAGAAACTGAGTCAAGGTATCTCTACCTGCAGTAAATTTTTCAAGATCTTTCTTTAATTGTTCATTTGATAATTTGAGTTCGGTATTTTCTTTTAATAGTTGAGCACATTTTTCTTTCTCAATATCCAGACCTAACTTATAATTTGCATCTAAATCATGTTGTCTCTTTAATGATTTATACTTGTCCTTGAGCTCATTAAATGTATCCTCAAGTATTTCACAATATTCAAATAGTTCATCCTTAGTCATATCTTCATCATTTTGTAACTCACTCTTATTCCCAGAATAATAGGCATTATGTATAGGAGAGTTAGGTGTTACCTCAGATGTTTCTGTCATGAAACATAAGTTGGCATGATTGTTCTGTTCACTATCAGAAGAATCATATCCACTGGAGATGTATTCTAAATCACTCTAGGTATCTTCCATAGCCTTTTTATATCCTTTTACCTTGTCTTCATATTTCTTCTTGAATTTCAGCTTGGGACAGTATGCCTTCACATGACCTTTTCATTTCAATTCATAGCAGATTATTTCATTTGAGTTGTCATTCCATTTTCTATCTTTCTTCCATTTTCCTTTACTATCATACTCTCCCTTGTAGTTTGAATTCCTGAAGAATTTCTTCTTTTGGTATAACTTTTTGAACCTTATAGAAAGATGTTCCATCTCTTCATCACTATCTGAATCTGACTCTTCACTGGTGGAGCTGTCTGCAGGAACTTGAGCATTTTCTTTGTTCTTGCTCGTTGAGGTAGTAGTCTTGAATGATGTTGATTTCTTCCTTGGTTACTCATCTACTTCTTAATTCACCTTAAGTTCTTCCTCATACATCATAATTTTTCCAATTAGTTCTTTTACTGGAAGCTTGCTTATATCACAGGATTCTCAAATGGAAGCAGAAGTTCCCCTCCATCTGTCAGGTAGGCATCGGGGCAGTATCATGATCTGGTCCTTGTTGTCCACTGGTTTCCCAAGTAGACTCATAGTGTTTACTATCTCGTTGAACCTGAGATACATTTTAGATATAGGTTCATCATGCTTCATTTTAAAATTTTCATATTTAATAGTGTATGTATTTAGTCTCACTTCTTTGACATTAGTTATTCCCTCATGAGAAATAGCTAAAGTATCCCAAATTTTATATACAGTTTTACAAGCAGATATTCTATTGAATTCATCATCACCTAGAGAACAGTATATAAGGCATTCATTTATTTATATTTATTATTATATGTAGCTTTAGTCAACTGAGACCATGTATCCCTAGTAGTAGTAGGTAATGTATGTTGTTCTTTGATTGTGTCCCAGATTTCAGGTCTCATACTCTCTAGATACATTTTTATTTTTAATTTCCACTGAGCATAGTTATTAGCATTAAAGAAAGGTGGTCTGTTATTAGTATCACCCTCAACTCTAGTTTCTATAGTTACTTAAAATTTTAAAGAACTGAAAATTTAGATATGACAGAAATTTTAAGATCTTTAAGATACAACTAGAATCACAGTTGAAAATAATTTGAACAACTCAAAAATAAACATCCTCTGATACCAAATGTTGGTCAGAGTGGATACTCTAGAGGGGGGTGAATTCAGTTCCAATTAAAAATTTCTATTTAAAAGATTTGTATTAAAATCCCCCAATTAAAATAATAAGCTAAACTGTAGTGGATTTGTAATACAGTAAGGGTTCAGTTAGGTTCTCAAGAGATTGATTAGTTCTCAGTTAATCTAATCTGAGGATTAGATTATCTTTTTAAATTAACCTATTGGTTTACAATTAATACAAACACTTTCTAGTTTAACTATTAGAGTTACTCTAAAATATATTTATATTTAAATCACTTAGCAGCGGAATATTCAAAATAGTTTTAACAAAGGAAAAATGCACAACAGTTTTCTTTTAAACAGGAGGTTAAATCTCAAGCAGAGACTTAGTCCTCTCAAATAGTTTTATATAAACTATGATTGACACCCTGAATCGGGGTTTTACAATAGTACAGAGACTATCTAGGTCCTCACACCTCTACCACAGTTCTACATGGGAAAAAAACAATAGCACACAGGCTGCCCAGGTCACACTTGACCTCTACCACTATCCACAGTGGGATACAAGATTGTAATAGAGATATTGAGTGAGGATTTAGAATCCTTCAGTTCAGCACAGGAGACGGTGTGTGTCAAAACAGACAGAAGCACACACTTCTCATAATGTAAAGAAAAATATGATCACAGCAAAGCAAGATTATAGAGAAGAGATTTAGAATGCTCTTGTGTGATGTCAAAGTTGATTTGGACTCCTTTGGATTGAAGTAGATGAAGCTTTGAGTCCTCTTATAGAAGTTTTCTGGAAAACAGAGTGTCGTGATTTTATTTCTTCACTTCCAGTATAGTTGTTCAGCTTGAATGCGAGTGTCACGACCCGTCCTCGGGGCCCGTGTCGTGACTACCCCAAGCCCGCCTTCCATAGGCCAGGGGCTGGCGACTAGCACCAAGGCGTAAATCTCGGAAAATAAGGGAAGGAATTTCCTTTGTAAAGTAAACCACAAACACCACAGAGCAAGAAGGCAGAAGTAAACACTAATTAAAAACTGGTACAACAGTAAGTGCGGAAAAGTAAGTGGGCCAGTATACAAACCCAAACTGAAAGTAAAGTACAACTGGAAAGGGAAAACAGCAACTGAAAAGTAAAGCCACAACATCGAGTTGTCCACTAGAAATCCCACCTGAAGGGTGGGTACAGAAAGCCTCCACTGCTCCTCGGGTCCAACCGACCGCTCCGAGTACGTCCCGCCCAGTGGTCCACCTCCAGGTACTGTCTTGCTCCACAAGCCTCCACCACGATCAGCGTTGTCCGTCGTCTGCAAACAACACAACGTATTGTGGGCATAGCCCATGCAGGGGTGAGTATAAGCTACTCAGTAGGGACCCCGAGACCCCCGAAGGTCTCCCAGAATCCACAAAGGATAATCCACAAAGGAAAGATACAATCACAAAGTAACATCCGACACTGATTAGGTATATGCCCATACATATACCTAAGTCATCAATTCTCATTCAGATCCAACATCCGAGCCCAAGTACAACCCAGTCCACACAGGAAAGAAAAACGTATACCCACACAGTATAGCACAACACAATCCACATAGGAAAGAAAAACAGGATTCAGCTCACACAGGAATACTTCTTGTATAATGATAGAGATGATCAGATATTTCCACTGATTCATCTAAGTCGTCGGACCCACAAAGGATCAATAGGTACTAACCCCCGCAATGACCCACAAAGGATCTGACCCACACAGGATCAATAGGTAACTAACCCCCGCAATGACCCACAAAGGATCTGACCTACACAGGATCGATAGATAACTAACCCCCGCAAAGACCCACACAGGATCTGTAGGCGCTGGCACACACAGGACCGCTGAACGCTGACCCACACAGGATAGGACCCACACAGGATCGGTATCATGGACCCACAAAGGATCTCTGAGTGTTGTATTCGTCATCGTCGAATCCACTGAGGATCTCTGTACAGTCGTCGTCGTCACAGTAGCAGTCGCAGCCAGCACTAGGGTTCCCGCACACAGCAAACTTATTCAGGAGGGTCCGCTCTACGAGCTGAGAGGCTGATACATCAACTGACACATAGTCCAGATTTGATGTATCCAAAAGTTCCGTATCGACAACTGGAACTCAACGTTGCAGACGGCGCGTCAATCGGACGCCCGGTCTGAGAGTTATTGGCTTTTTCGTCCCAGGGGCCTGGTTAGTTTTTAAGGCAAAACCAACCCGACCGTACTCCACCTGCGTCCAAACCTCAGGTGGAGTAATCCAGAATATCCGTCTCACTTAGATGAATCCAACAAAATCTATGTCATGTCAATCGGACGTCTGGGGCTCAAGATATAAGTGTTTCCGCTCCGAGGGCCCGGTTGGTTTCGTGTACGAACCGACCCGGCCAAACCCAAAGTACTCTGAAACCTTCAGTGAGATATACCGAAACGACCGTATCGATCCAAGTATCACATCGCCGCTGACGGCGCGTCGATCGGAGGCCTGTAGCTCAAGATACAGGAAAAAGATCAAAAAGGTCCGAAAATGGGGGTCTGGGCCCGGACCGACCAGGCCCAACCCCCCTGGGTCGGCCCGAACCGGGGAAACCCGACCCAGGTCCAGGTCCAACCCGGACAGCGTGGCCCGGCCCGTCTGGGGTGTCCCGGCCAGTCCTGGGCGCGACCGGGCCCGGCCGGTGGGTCGGCTCGGCTGTTACGGCCGAGCCGCGGGCGGGGGGCGCGTTGCCCCTGCGTGAAGAAGAGTCGCGGCCCCGCGTGGGGGCCGCTCCGTGTCACCGGGCGCGGCTCAAGGCCGCGTCCCTTCCCCAAGGTCCTTCACGGCCACGGGACCGGCGCTCGCCGCTGCGGCGGGTCTTCCCGGTGGCGCGCCGCGCGCCGCCGCTTCCTGGCGGTCGGCCGCTGCCGGCGGGAACTTCCGCGGACCACCGGACGCGCTCCGGTGGTCCGTTTTGGCTGAGGTTTGCGCCTATGGCTCTCCCGGGATCCGAACTTTGCTGCGAAGGCCTCCAATCGTCATTCCGATCCCATTTCATAAACGCCGTTAATCCACGCATTCAACGAAAAACTACGGAGGGTTGTCGGGCCGTGTTTGTTTGGCCCGCACCCTCCGCGTTTGGTGATATCAATTGAGAAATAATAATCAACACATGAAAACATAACAAGGCACAATTTTAATAAATTAAAATTGAACCTAGTTCTCAAAAAAAAACTCCCATAATTAAAAATTCTCGTCCCGCATATAAAAAAAACACGGATCAACTTAATAATGAGTTGATCCGGGTTCTTTGTTTTAGAAGGAAACAACCATGGGAATAAATATTATTCTCAAATAAAACTCCTACCTCGTCGTAGTCGTCGAACGAGAGTTCTTCGCGGAATTGGTCGTCGTGGGAGAAGAGGATCGTCACGTCGCGGAAGGGGCGTCGCGTCGTCGTGGTACACGGCGTCGCGTCGACGTTCTCAAACGGTGTTGTTCGAAGGTTGTTGCGGGGAAGTATTGTCACAGAAGAACGTCGCGGGAGAAGGATCATCTGCGTCGGGGTACACGGTGTCGCGTCGTCGATCTCCGAGGGTTTGACGTTCTTCGTCGCCTTTCGTCGAAGGTCGGCGTTCTTCGCGTTCTTCGCGTTCTTCGTGAAGGAGGATGAAGATCTCAAGCCTTGGAGTCTTCTCCAAATCCTCTCAACGAGCAATCCTCAAGAAAGACATGCATTGGTCTTATTTTATTATTATGCCAACAGTTTGAAAAACAAGTTAAGAAACTAACCATTAATTCGGTGAATTAATGGTAACGTCTTAACTGTACAATTAATAGGAGCGTTAAGAGTTATAGAAAATGCACCAGTTGACTTTCATTAAAGAGGAGTTTTCGCGGGTGCGTTACTTAGAGGAAAAGAAATGGTGGGGCTCGTGCGGGCCCCACCTCACAAATATCCTACCAAGAGGGTAGGATATTTTTGGTTCCACCCTATCCGCTTCAACTTAGTTTAAGTAGCTTTAAGTGGCTTTAAGTAGCTTTAAATGAAATAAAATAAAGTTGTCGCACCACTTTATTTTATTTTCTTCACTTAACCCCAAAAAAAATTAAAAACCACACCCGAGAAAACGCAACTCCGGAAGAGGCGTTTCTAAGCAAAAACTGGCACTGCGATTCCATCAGTTCCATCAGAATTCAATTCCGATCACCGGTTCAAAAGTTAGAAAAACCCACTCGTTCGTTCACTGAACGTACCCGAGCCAAACTTCGGAAAATGATTCTGGGCACACCGGGCCTTGGAATCAGGTGACGTCAGAAACTGTGTTCTTGTAAAATTCCAAAGAAAATTAAGAAAAAAAATTTTACTTGAATTTTACGGGTCTTTACATCACTCCCACCTCAGGGCTTTACGTCCCCGTAAAGATACATCAAAAACTAGGGAAACAAAAGTGGGTACTGAGTACGCATCTGAGCCTCCCGCTCCCAAGTGCTCTCCTGGAGGTTCTCGTGCTTCCATCTAACACGCACAAGAGGAATCGACCGTCCACGTAGGACCCACTCCTGTCGATCCTCGATTTCCACCAGGACCTCCGCAAAAGTCGCCCCATCATCAACTTCCAACTCCCCATGGTCAATGATATGCGTCGGATCGTGCATGTATCTCCTCAGCTGAGATACGTGGAAGACGTTGTGCACCCTGTGCAACTGAGGTGGTAGAGCCAGGTGATAAACCACCTCGCCAACCCTGTTGAGGACCTGGAATGGTCCGATGAAGTGTGGAGACAACTTTCTGCCTCGGCCAAATCTCCGTAAACCACGTCGAGGTGAGACACGTAAGAAGATGTGGTCGCCATCCTCGAACTCTAGTGGCCTCTGCCTCCTGTCAGCATAAGACTTCTGCCGGCTCTGAGCTATCCTCATCCACTCCTGGATGACCTGGACCTTCTCTGTCGTGGCCTGGACCATCTCTGGTCCCACAAGTGCTGACTCCCCAGGGTCTTTCCAACACAAAGGAGATCTGTAAGGTCGGTCGTATAACGCCTCGTATAGTGCCATCCCGATGGTGGAGTGGTAGCTGTTGTTGTACGCGAACTCCACCAAGGGTAGGTGGTCCTCCCAAGTGCGACCAAAGTCGAGGACACATGCGCGGAGCATGTCCTTGAGAGTCTGAATGGTCCTCTCCGTCTAACCATCTGTCTGAGGGTGAAAGGTAGTGCTCAGACGTAGCTGCGTCCCGAATGCCTCCTGCAACCCCTTCCAAATCCGGGAAGTAAAGCGAGCATCTCGATCGGAGACGATAGATGATGGCACACCGTGAAGCTATACAATCTCCTGAACGTAGAGACGTCCCAAGATCTCCACTGAGCCCTGCTATCTGATGGGTAAGAAGTGAGTCGACTTGGTGAGTCCGTCGACAATCTCCCAAATTGAGTCGTGACCACTGGAAGTGCGTGGAAGTCCAGTCACGAAGTCCATAGATATGCCGTCCCACTTCCACTCTGGGACCTCCAAGGGCTGTACCAAGCCTGCTGGTACCTGGTGCTCCGCCTTCACCTGCTGGAAGGTGAGGCATCGAGAAATGAACTCTGCCACAGCCTTCTTCATGCCTGGCCACCAGTGCTGTCGTCTGAGATCATGGTACATCTTCGCCACTCCAGGATGTACCGCCAAAGGAGAAGTGCGAAACTCTCTCAGCATCTCCTCCTGTAAATCAACTGGTACCAAGGTACGTCCTCTAAAAAGGACGTCGTGCTCTGCTCCAAGGGAGAAACCATCAGGTGCCTGACCTGAGGATATCTGTGCATGCCACGTCTCACAGTCAGCGTCCCCACGTTGTGCCTCTCTGACCCGCTGCAGTAGTGGAGGGGTGACTGTGAGATACTGAAGGAAGTTTGTTCCATCCCTATCCACGAAGGATATCTGCAAAGAGGCTAGCTGCTCTGTCGCCTCATCAAGTAGCTGAATGACCATCCTCTTGCTGAGAGCATCGGCTACCACGTTCTCCTTCCCAGGAGCATAGACTATCTCAAAGTCATAGTCCTGGAGGAACTCGATCCATCCCCGCTGTCTCAGGTTCAGGTCCTTCTGATAAAAGATGTACCTGAGACTCTAATGGTCAGAAAAGACTGTAAAGCGCTAACCCATCAGGTAGTGTCGCCATGTCTTCAGAGCGAAGACCACTGCTACTAACTCCAGGTCATGGGTAGCGTAGTTATGCTCATGCAGCCTCAACTGACATGATCCATAGGCGATCACTGCCTGATCCTGCATCAGGACACATCTGAGTCCGGTCCCTGATGCATCGCAGTAGACTACGTACCCTACTCCCTCCTCAGGCAACCTCAAGATAGGGGCGTTGGTCAATCTCGGTCTCAGCTCCTGGAAGCTCTGCTGAAATCTATCTAACCACACAAATGGTTTCCCCTTCTTCGTAAGAGCTTAGAGTGGTACCGCAAGTCTGGAGAAGTTTGGCACAAATCTCCGATAGTATCCATCTAGTCCCAAGAAACTTCGCACCTCCGTCACGCTCTTGGGTGGCTCCCAAGCTAGTACTGCCTCGATCTTCACAGGATCCACCGCAACACCTGCCTCAGAGATGAATTGTCCTAAGAAGTGGATCTCACATATCCAGAACTGACACTTCGAGAGCTTTCCATAAAGCGGGTGCTCTCGGAGTGTGTCCAGTACAACTCACAATTGGTGGCATGCTCCTCCTCGGTCGTCGAGTATATCAAAATGTCGTCGATGAAGACCACGACAAATCGATCAAGGTATGGCTGAAAGATCCTGTTCATGAGCCCCATGAACACCGCTGGAGCATTGTTTACACTTAATGGCATAACCAAGAACTCATAGTGGCCATACCGACATCTAAAGGTCGTCTTCTGCATGTCCTCGTCCCGAACTCTGAGCTGATGATAGCCTGACCTGAGGTCTATCTTCGAGAACCATCGTGCTCCCTTGATCTGATCGAAGAGGTCATCAATCCTCAGTAGCGGATACTTGTTCCTCACTGTCACCTGGTTCAGGCGATGATAGTCGACACAAAGTCGCAAGCTTCCGTCCACCTTCTTGGCGAACAGTATCGGGGAAGCCCAGGGTGAAACACTGGGTCGGATGAATCCCTTTCCCTACAAGTCCTCTAACTGTACCCATATCTCTCGAAGCTCAGCGGGGGCCATCCGATATGCTGGAGTCGATATCGGGGTTGTCCCGGGGTATAGGTCAATATAAAAGTCTACCTCTCTGTGAGGAGGTAGTCCTGGAACGTTTTTGGGAAAGACGTCTGCATACTGATCCACCACTGTAGGAAAACTAGGACTCTGCATGTCAACTGCTCCTAGGATGAGGCTATCCAAATGATGAGTGATGGGTTTTCCTCTCCTCTGTGAGAGTCCATAATGTGTTGCAAAGGCTCCCTTCTTGCCGGTGAAGGTGAACCTGCTCCCGTCGGTGCGTACACATCGCACCTTGCGCCTAATACAGTCAATCTGTGAATGGACTGTAGATAACCAATCCATGCCCAAGATGACGTCGTAAGGCCTCGACGCCACTACAAGAAGATCCCATCCAAAGCTATCACCTCATAGAGTAAGCTCACACTGCTGGAACCAGTGCGTGATCGTCGAGTCTGCTCCTATAGGAGTCTCTAGTCGTAAGGATTGAGCCAACGGCTCTGTCGGAATCTCCGAGCTCCGAACAAGGGCAGCAGCTATGAAAGAGTGACTCGCTCCTGTGTCTATAAGAACTGCAGCAAGGGTGGAATAGACACAGATAGTACCTCGAATCATCTCGGGCGCGTCGTGGTCATAGGCCTCCGCTGCCTGGAGTTGTGCATGTCTCTGCCCGCCAGCTCCTTGTGGCCTGGGTGGACCTCCTGTTGGTGGTGGTGGTAGATCCTCAAAGCGTTTCCCACCACCTGCTGCTCGGCCAGCTCCTCTGCCTCGTCCGCCTGCTCCCTGCAGACCGCCACGGTCGACCCTCTGCCTCTGCCTGGGTGGCCCCTCAACTGTCTTCTGCTCCTCGGCACGGTGGGTCGGGCAGTCACGAGCCATGTGGCCCTGCCCACCGCATGTGTAGCACTGCATGCCTCTCGAAAGACCGGCTCCACGCTGTGTGCCCCGCACTGCTGATCCAGTGTCCTGAGGTCGTCTGCGTGAGGGTCTGGTCTGCCTGGACCCATGAGTCATCCGTTGACTGCCTGTCGCAGAAGACTCTGCTACGTGCCGCCCCGCGGTAGGTCTCGCTGCTGATGAAGACTCAGCAAGAAATCTCTCGATCAAAAGGGCTCGCTCCAGTACTCCTTCCTGAGTCGGAATGCTGAGGGAGATCAGCGATGCCCTGATCTCATGTCTCAATCCCTGCTCAAAGGTCCGGGCTCGGAAGAATGGGTCCCATACCATGTCTGTCGAGTAGCGCGAGAGATCGGTAAATCTCGCCGAGTACTGAGTGACCGTCATGCTGCCCTACCGCAGCTGTAGAAGCTCCTAGATGCGCACCGCACTGAGGGTGGTTGGGACAAACTCCGAGCAGAAGAGGCTCTCAAAGTCCATCCAGAGAAGAGATGCCTCAACGTGCACCTGGATCATCAAGCTCCACCATCGGCCCGCTGCCGCGTGCAGTAGGCTCACTGCGAGGATCACCATGAGGTCTGCTGGTGTCCTCACTAACCGAAAAAAACTCGTACCTCTGCCTCCATCCAGTCCTCGGCTTCCTGGGGGTCCGTCTCCCCGCGGAACCTGGGCAGTCGCTGGTGCTGGAACTCATGCAGTGCACTAAGGCGACGTGCATCGTCAGCGGCTGGGGCTGGAAGCATCAGTGGCTCGGCGGGTAGAGGTACTGCCGGTGCCTCAGCTGTCAATGGGACCTGTACCGAGGCATCGTCGCTCGGTGGGTTGTCGTCACGCTCAACTCTTGGAACCCTAGCTGGCTGCCGTCATGGGGCCATCCTGAAAAGGAAACAAGTGCGCCACGGTCAGAACAGTATACCTGGTGAGATGACACAAAGTAATCACAAAGAAAACTTGAAACACACATGCAATCAATGTTTTCGTGCATTAAGTCGGAAATCAGAAGTCAGGGTCCTGGTGTATGGATACGTCGGCTGCCGCACCAACACTGGACTCCCTGGACTGATTAACCACACTCAATACGATTAACACTAATGATTCACATAGAAAAAGATCAGAGTCCAAAGTTCTGTGGTAGAACCGAACTCCTCTGATACCAATTTGTCACGACCCGTCCTCGGGGCCCATGCTGTGACTACCCTAAGCCCGCCTTCAATAGGTCAGGGGTTGGCGACTAGCACCAAGGCGTAAATCCCGGAAAAAAAAAGGAAGGCGTTGCCTTTGTAAAGTAAACCACAAAAACCACAGAGCAAGCAGGAAGAAGTAAAAACTAAGTAAAAACTTGTACAACAGTAAGTGTGGAAAAGTAAGTGGGCCAATATACAAACCCAAACTGAAAATAAAGTACAATTGGAAAGGGAAAACAACAACTGAAAAGTAAAGCCGCAACGTCGAGCTGTCCACTGGAAATCCCACCTGAAGGGTGGGTACAGAAAGCCTCCACTGCTCCTCGGGTCCAGCCAACCGCTCCGAGTACGTCCCGCCCAGTGGTCCACCTCCAGGTATCGTCCTTCTCCGCAATCCTCCACCACGATCAGTGTTGTCCGTCGTCTGCAACCAAAACAACGTAGTGCGGGCATAGCCCATGCAGGGGTGAGTATAAGCTACTCAGTAGGGACCCCGAGACCCCCGAAGGTCTCCCAGAATCCACAAAGGATAATCCACAAAGGAAAGATACAATCACGAAGTAACATCCGACACTTCTTAGGTATATGCCCATACATATACCTAAGTCATCAATTCTCGTTCGGCTCCAACATCCGAACCCATGTACAACCCAGTCCACACAGAAAAGAAAAACGTATACCCACACAGGATAGCACAACACAATCCACATAGGAAAGAAAAACAGGATTCAGCTCACACAGGAATACTTCTTGTATGACGATAGAGATTATCAGATATTGCCACTGATTCATCTAAGCTGTCGGACCCACAAAGTATCAATAGGTACTAACCCCCGCAATGACCCACAAAGGATCTGACCCACACAATATCTATAGGTAACTAACCCCCGCAATGACCCACAAAGGATCTGACCCACACAGGATCGATAGGTAACTAACCCCCGCAAAGACCCACACAGGATCGGACCCACACAGGATCTCTAGGCACTGGCCCACACAGGACCGCTGAGCGCTGACCCACACAGGATCGGACCCACACAGGATTGGTAGTACTGACCCACAAAGGATCGCTGAGTGTTGTAGTCGTCGCCGTCGAATCCACTGAGGATCTCTGTACAGTCGTCGTCGTCACAGTAGCAGTCGCAGCCAGCACTAGGGTTCCCACACACAACAAGCTCGTTCGGGAGGGTCCGCTCCACGAGCTGAGAGGCTGATACATCAACTGACACATAGTCCAGAGTTGATGTATCCAAAAGTTCTGTATCGACAACAGGAACTCAACATCACAGACAGCGCGTCAATCAGACGCTCGGTCTGAGAGTTATTGTCTTTTTCATCCCAGGGGACCGGCGCTTGCCGCCGTGGATTCAGCTGCGACGGGTCTTCCCGGCGGCGTGCCGGGCGCCGCCACTTCTTGGAGGTCGGTGGGGTGCGCCGGCGGGAACTTCTGCGGACCACCGGACGCGCTCCGGTGGTCCGTTTTGCCTGTGGTTTGCGCCTACGGCTCTCCCGGGATCCGAACTTTGCTGCGAAGGCCTCCAATCGCCATTCCGATCCCATTTCGTAAATGTCGTTAATCCACGCATTCAACGAAAAACTGCAGAGGGTTGTTGGGCCGTGTTTGTTTGGCCCGCACCCTCCGCGTTAGGTGATATCAATTGGGAAATAATAATCAACACATCAAAACATAACAAGGCACAATTTTAATAAATTAAAATTGAACCTAGTTCCCAAAAAAACTCCCGTAATTAAAAATTCACGTCCCGCATATAAAAACAAACGCGGATCAACTTAATGATGAGTTGATCCGGGTTCTTTGTTTTAGAAGGAAACAACCATGGGAATAAATATTATTCTCAAATAAAACCCCTACCTCATCGTAGTCGTCGAACGAGAGTTCTTCGCGGAATTGGTCATCGCAGGAGAAGAGGTTCGTCGCGTCGCGGAAGGGGTGTCGCGTCGTCGTGGTACACGGCGTCGCATCGATGATCTCAAATGGTGTTGTTCGAAGGTTGCCACGGGGAAGGATTGTCACAGAAGAACATCGCGGGAGAAGGATTTTCGGCGTCGTGGTACACGGCGTCGTGTCGTCGATCTCCGAGGGTTGGACATTCTTCGTCGGCTTTCGTCGAAGGTCAGTGTTCTTCGCGTTCTTCGCAAAGGAGGATGAAGATCTCAAGCCTTGGAGTCTTCTCCAAATCCTCTCAATGAGCAATCCTCAAGAAAGACATGTGTTGGTCTTATTTTATTATAATGCCAATAGTTTGAAAAACAAGTTAAGAAACGAACCATTAATTCGGTGAATTAATGGTAACGTCTTAACTGTCCAATTAATAGGAGCATTAAGAGTTATAGAAAATGCACCAGTTGAATTTCATTAAAGAGGAGTTTTCGCGGGTGCGTTACTTAGAGGAAAAGAAATGGTGGGGCTCGTGCGGGCCCCACCTCACAAATATCCTACCAAGAGGGTAGGATATTTTGGGTTCCACCCTATCCGCTTCAACTTAGTTTAAGTAGCTTTAAGTGGCTTTAAGTGGATTTAAATGAAATAAAATTAAATTGTCGCACCACTTTATTTTATTTTCTTCACTTAACCCCAAAAAAATTAAAAACCACACCCGAGCAAACGCAACTCCAGAAGAGGCATTTCTAAGCAAAAACCGGCGCTGCGATTCCATCGGTTCCCTCAGAATTCGATTCTGATCACAGGTTAAAAAGTTAGAAAAACCTGCTCGTTCGTTCACTGAACGTACCCAAGACAAACTTCGGAAAATGATTCCGGGCACACCGGGCCTCGGAATCAGGTGCCATCAGAAATTGCGTTCTTGTAAAATTCCAAAGAAAATTAAGAAAAAAAATTTCCTTGAATTTTACAGGTCTTTAAAGAGAGAGTATTACAATTGGCTCTTGAATATCCTTTTTGAACTTCTATTCTTGATGTGTATAAGTGTTCTTCTCTTTTCGTATTCGCACACTTGTGTCTATATCAATTTGTACACCTCTTATCCCCATGTTATCTTTTCCATAAAAGATGTGGTCCTTTTATACTCCATGATCCTCTAGACATAACGATCTTTGCACGTGCATGTACCTCGTACTTGTCTATGTATTTTCCTACAAACAACATTAAATTATGTCAAAAACATTAATTTGTCTACATATGACCGTTAGAAATAAATTTGAATTAATAAAATCGAGGTAGTTATTTATATCAATTGGTGAGTAATCTTCGGTCTGTTGTCTTCAGTTTGATAACATCGGTCTGTCATCTTCGGTGTTTCATCTTCAGTATGTCATACTTCGGTCTGTCGTACTTCGGTTTCGGTGTGTCATCTTCAGTTTCAGTGTGTCAACTTCAGTTTTGGTTAGTCGACTTCGGTTTCAGTGTGTCGTCTTTGGTGAGTCATAATTCGATGAGTCATACTTTAGTCTAAGAAATATTATAGAGAGTTTGTCTTGCATATACCATTACAAGATGAATTGTTGATAAAATTATATATAGAAATACATTTGTAAACATATTGATTCATGAATTATAATCAATTGACTTAGTAAAGTATATGTTGTTGTTTGAAAAAATTGATTCACATATATATATTAAAGTTGGCATGAAAGATATAAATTTGTATATTGACATTATTTGTGATTATAAAAAATACAATATCATAAAGGGTCCAACAGATTTAATGAATAAAATTTCTTCCATGATTTGGAATATCTTAGATCTCTCATTAATCCATAATTGTTATTATCTATATAATACCACTTAATGTTATCGGTGGTTTTCTATAACATGAATAATATTTGAAATAGAGGTTTTAAAGGGAAGTAACATAAAACCTTTGTAGGTGTTTTATTCTTATTCTTATTTATAGTATTATGTTGATCTAGACTTCCAACATCACTCATTGACTTCCATCTAGAAGAAAAAAAAATCAATCATTTCTACTTTATTCCTCTCCTCAATAAATCATACAATCATTGAGACAAGCATTTATTTTTGTATAAATCATACCAATATTGTTAACAACATTTTATATCATAAAAAGACTTAAGGATCTTAGCTTCAGTAAATGCATCATAATGTAATTCCAATATCATGGATATCACCTTATTTATAATTCTACATAGCCATTTGATATGGTACAAATTTAGTAGAAAAGAAAATTTTTAATATTTCATACATCCACAATGAAACTCTTGATATTCATCATCAATTAAAACCTAAAACACATTTGTCTACTTAGTGAATTTCACTCTTACATTATTCTGTATAGCATCAAGAGGAGGATCCAATGATATATTGTGATCTTAATTTGGTTTTCCTATTGTCCCAAATACATCATTTTTCAAGTTACAACTTTTTTCACCCTAAACTATTTGTTATGATTTGTTTTGTGGTAGATTTTTTTCCTTGAAATTTCAAAAGAATCATTTCTAAATTTTTACATTTCGTTATATATTTTCAATGAAATTGGGAGCACATTTTGTTGAGTGACATCAGTGTACAAACTTTATGTAATGTTCAATTATCCATTCCAAATCTAACACAAATATTGAGCTTGGAATTGATTCAATATCAAGTGTTCATAAACTTCATATCTCTTCAACCATATTCTAAATTTACATTTAGGGAATGGAAATCTTATTTTCTCATCAATAGATCTATTAGAAATTGGAAAATCAAAAACTCATCCAAACTCTTAGCATACTGAGGTGTGTTCCTCAATAATTTGATCCATATTTTATTCATATATCACAAAGTACCTACACATTGTTAAAGAAAATTAAAATGCATAAGAAATATTATGTTATTTAAAAATAATTACTAAATTATTCAAAATCAATGATATAAAAAATTATTTATGATGATTATTTTGATTATTTTTTTCAATAGTATCATTTTTCTTATATTTTAATTCATATGTATATAATCCATCAAAAAATTACAGCTTTTATATCAGTATGTTTAATAAATTGAAAATGTAAAATTGACGTGATAATATGAAGTTAAAAAATTATCAACTAATCCAGAAAACTTACAATACACACTCAAGTATAATTATAAAATCAATTGAGTTATGGATAAAACTAACCTTTAGTTTTTATACATTATTCCATAATATCAACAATGACTGGAATAGAAAATCATTATAGTTTTCTAAGAAGAAATTAAAATTAGAGAATAAATACACATAGAACACATTGAAAGTAAAAAATATTAAACTTAAATGGTGATATTATTAAATTCTCCCTTGAGTGGTGAGAAAGGGGATGACCAAGTGGTGCACTGGTAGGGGGGAAAGGCTATAAAAAGGGAAAGGGAAGCAAGGGAGACCATGAGGTATAGGATAATGGTTCATCAGATATGGATAGGGCTTGGTGACTTGGAAGTGAGGGCTTGATGGTGATGGATTGGTGGCTTGTCAGAAAGGGGGATAAGGGAAAAGGGGAGCAGTGATGAGGGAACAGAGAGGGCAGCGGGGGCTCGGGGAGGGGCGGTGAGGGATTTTGGAGGGCATGATGATGGTTTGGGGAACAACATCGAATTAGATAATGGTGTCTCGAAGAGGGATGGTGAGGGATCATGGAGCGCTTTGGGAGTGGCATCAACAAGGGCTTAGGGATCAGTGGTGAGGGCTCGGTTGGGGAGTGATGAAAAGGGTAAAGGGAAGTGTCGGTGAGCTTGGTCGGGGAGCGGTGGTGAGGAGGAAAGGGGAGTGTCGGTGAGGGATAAGTGGAGAAGGGGGTCGGGGGAGGAGGACTCAGGGAGAAAGGAGTTTTTTTTATGAAATAGAAAAAAATTGACATTGGTTTTTAAAAAATCACCACTAAATTATTTCAAATTATTTTAGTGGTGATTTATTAAACCATTGTTAAATATTGTTTTTGGAGTAGTGTGTCTCTATTAAATTCATTTTATTTAGAATTCTCATAGTGTTTGGACACAAAATGAATTTCCATACTTATGAAATACAACTATAACTTATTTATAGTATTTTCTATAAAAAAATTTATATATTTATTAAAAAAATTATTATTCTAAAGGAATTATTTTGGAATCATTAAGTAAATTAGTACTCGTATATTTTTTTGCATGAAATGTAAAGTGCATATTATATTTTTAAGGTTGTGTTTTTTCCTAATAAACTTCCTATGATGGTGAAGAGGTAAAGTCAATATGCTAAGACAATAGTTGATTGAAGTTAGATGATAGAGTGGATAACTCACAACATATGTGATACAAAGGAAGATCCCTATGTTAAAGAACCCATTGGATATCCATTAATATGGTAATAGAGGAGTTTGAGATGCGTCTATTAGGAAAAGAAGAAGATTTTTATGATGCTGGTTACAAATTTGGTATAAAATGATTACAAATATGGTATAAACATATTTAAAGAATTATATTATATTTATTTTTATAATGATATTTTAATGGGAATTAATGAAGAGTATTTTTTTTATTAGAATCATTGTCTACTACAGGTTTTTTGTGAGTTTGAGGAGTTGGCTAAGTTTGGAGAATAATAGAGATAAAGAATTTGATTGAGATGATGTAAGTTGTAAGGAATTATTTTTACCTTGTAAAACTTTGGAATATTTTAAAGAATATTATCATAGTTAAGTGTAGATTCAGTGATGGATTCTAGGGACAAGGGAGGATCAGTGTTGATATAATAAAAATATTAAATTTATTATATCACATTCATGTATTTTTTTAGAAATAATTGTTTAAATATCAAATGGAGTCCCATATGGGAAATTTGATTCTATTTTTAAATCCATATTCTGGGTTTTACCCTTGTTGTGACATAATCTTTCTACACATTAGATTTTTGGTTTAAGAGTGGTCTTGGGAGGATTAATAAATGAATAAATTAAATTAATTAATCTATTATTTATTTAATGGTCAGGCCTAATCTCCTCTATATAAATCCTATTATGTAAAAACATTAGGTTCAATTTCATAACCCTGGGGATTGAGAGGATCCATTAGAGGAGATCCTTGATGAATGATGAAATTATGTTTTGGTGATCAGTGTGTTGAGGATTTATTCTTCGATAAAAGATTTTACGGGTCTCACCTTCAAGAATGATGTAGAACCATTATTCATCAGTGATTGATCCAAACTCAAGGTAATGATTTTTTATGTTGTTTTAATCCCCATTTTTTCTATACCGTGTTGAACATGAATAAATTCCACTACCAAATTTATTCATGGGTCGATTGTTGATTTATAGGTGTTGATTTATCTTCCTAGAATTAGGAATTGGTATTTTTTAACCTTGATTATCCCTTATGAATTCTGATTTATTTTTTAATTAATGGAATACAACCCAAACAATGGCCAATTTTTTTTCCTCAATTTGATGTTTCATGATCCCCCCCCCCCACGTTCTTCATACGATCATCATTAGTATTTCATTTGGCCAGTGGTTTGAAAGTAAATTTAACCTGGTCATTGTATAGTCAATATTTGGAACCATGGATTATTTCCATGGGTTTGGATTTAGGATTGAGATCAAAATCAAGGTATGGTAATGATAAAAAAAATATAGGGAGTTTGTTTCAGGTGTTATTCATCCATGGTTTGGCGATGCAGTAGTTCGATTTGATGAGAGGTGATTCTTGAGAAAATGGGTGATCGAAACTAAAACATTGGAGACATCTTAGGCACAACCAACCTTGGATTTAGGATATATTGGCACAATTATTAGTGGAATCATTAGTGGTTGTGGCATAGGTGTGACATATAGAACATGCAAGATTTTTTGGAAAATCCTCACATACACATTGTATACTTTGGAGGAACACACTCCTTGTAGTTACCTACTACAGTGGCTTGCATTTGCATGTAGAGATAAATATCACATGTCATGTGACACATCACACATAGTGTGACCCATAACTAGAAACCTGGAATATACCTCTGGGTATATAGGCAAGTACATAGCCAAGTACACAGTCATGGTCAGAGAACATGGGCATGACTAGGTACTCAAACATGGTCAGGTACTCAAACATATCTAGGTACATGAGTATGGCTAGTGTACATAGGAATATTTGTAGTATATAGAAATGTAATGATGACCACAGGAATAGATAGTGGTGGGTCTAGGCTTAGAAGTGCATGTTGTGTAGTCCCTATACATGTTGTGTGCTTTTTTAAGGGCAGGTTGAGGTCCTTATTCTCTTAAGTCTAGATAAGTATCAGTAGGGTGTGTTCCCTTTTTCAATCCCCATGAGGGTATAGTGTGGTATCCCATCCTAAGAATAGGATGATTTATTCCCTCTACATATTAGTCATGGATAGATTTAGGTATCTTTCTGTGTGTCTCTAGGTGTGATCCTCTATCATTCTTACCTATTTTGGGTCAGGATTCTTATTACCAACTTCCAGTTCATGTGGTCCTCGTTCTTGAAATTTTACTCTGAGTAGGGTTAGGTATCCCCCAAAATCCCTAGGTATGATCCCCTATATTTTTGTTGACATCTTCATAGTTCCAATATGTATCTCATCATGGAAAATCTTGATTAGAACGACCTCTCAAATTAGTTCCATAGATGATAGTAATATTTGAGGAGTGAGTTCTACTATATGAGCATTACCTTGAAGCCTCAATCAGAATATTAGGCTGGAAGTATGGTTATGACCTTACCTTAAGACTTGGGGTTTATCTTGAGTATATCTGGGTTATTATTATTATTTTCTCATATTATAATTGATATATCTTCATAATGATGAGATTACTTCCCTCTTTTATTCTTTGTGTTTGGTTATTTTGGGGTGTCCTTCTAGGTATTTTATACTCACCTCTACAAGGTCTATGCCCACACATGTCTTGTGTTATGTACATGACATAACTTATTAAGGAGTACTAGATAGACTAAGAGTAGGTGGGGAATAGTGGATCTAGATGGCCTATGGTTGGTTCCAAGAATTTAATTTGACATCAATCCACTCCTTATTATTAGGTTGTACTCTTTTATAGTTTTTGTGGGATTTTATTTGTCCCTTTATGATTTCTCATACTTGTTTCGTACTCTGATGTGGGATATAGTTGTATTCATGCATTTTGGTATCAGTTATATATTACCTTTAAATATTCTATTGGTGGTTAGTGATGTGTGTGTGTGTATAGGTATCTTAGGATAAGGCCTTACTGGTGTACGATATGCCTACTCAACACTTTTCACCATCCCCTGGCCTATTAGAGGTGGTCTTGGTATGTCACTATCAAATTATAGTCAGCTATATGGGCCTCAGGGGTCAGGTCATTACATAGTATTACCATAGGGAAGTTCATCTTAAGACTGTAGTTTATAGATTTTCTAGTTGTGAGGTTTTGTTTGGAAACTAGGTAAATAGTGTTAAAGTGTCTTGAGTTCAACTCTTAAGCCAGGGAACCCGGGGATGGTGTGGTAGACAATGTATCCATTCACCAAAACATTGATAACTATCTTGTTAACTCGTTAAATTTAGGAAATGGCTATAATAAAAACATCGGTAGATACATTATATAGGAATGGGTTGTGGCTTACATGTCCTTATTAATTTATCTCGCTTGATATACTCTTTTATTGTGGTAAATGTTAACTTTTCAAGATGACTCCATGATGATAACCAGCTAGGATTATATAGAAGGAACATGAGGATGATAATTATAATGATAAGGCTTTGGTACAGGGAGTAGTACAGGAGGTGGTACCTTTGTGTGGTTTTTTTATCTTACCTCCACCCATCGAGAAAGGTTCCATAGCTTTGTCCATGTTAAAATTGGTTAAATAAGGTGACATCATCAAGATATGTCGGAAAACACAGTTTAGTTTCATGTAGACACATTATGTATCCAATTTTCTTCCTGTAATAAATGTTATAAACTACAATCATAAAAACCAATACACATAGAACAGGAAACGGGCAATAAAAATATTGAAATATGTGTGGAATGGAATAGGAATGAAATATAAATCCCTATGTTCCTATGATGATGCATGATCTAATTCTCCCTTTTCATACCAACCTAAGGGTAAAAATCTATAAATCATAACATCATAAAGCATATGTTTCATAAAATAGTGAAAATCATATAATATAATGTGAGAAATCTAGAATAACAATTCATGTCCCTAGAAACTTGGTTTCTCCCATGTACATCGGTTAGCTACTAATAGGAACAGGCTCATTACCAAGTTTTTAAACAACCTAGTGTCCTATCTACTAAATCCAAATAGTAATAAAAAGGAAAAATAACATTCTATGATACCACTTTTTGATGTCCCAAGTCCAATTCATAGACAATAGACCAGTCTAGAGGTCCAAAAGGCATCAAGCAAGCCTCCTTGTATACCAGAGGTTTTTAACTAGCAGTGATGCTATATGGTGGTACGGCGGGGATACTATGCCTTCTTTATCATAGTGAAACTAAATGTTAAATAAAGCAAACAAATAATCTATATAGTTAAAAAATAACATACATAATAGTAAATATCCCTACATATAGATAATTTCATGGTAAATACAAGATATAAAATGATCATGTCATGGAAGTTGGTAAGAAAGTAGTATAAGGCCAAAAAAATAAACAAAAAAAATCCATGAGCATCGTTAGTACTAGATTGGTCCTCTACTCTCAATATCTAATCCTAAAAAGAAAATCAGTCATCTATAGTTGGGAACTTCATTTTATCCTTACCTATATCCATGAACTATTCTTTAGTACCAAGTAGTGGACCAAACAGGGTGTGAGTAAAACTCAGAATACCACCACCAACAATGTCTAATGAAAAACCAATCTATGGGTATAAATATAGTAGTGCATAGGTATAAATAATAAAAGAGGTAAAGTAAAAATAGCCTTGTTAATAACAGGCTCCTCATGAGATACCTGACTGATCCTATATTATTAAACCTAATATAGATGTCTCTAAACATGTTTTTTATCAATTTTATTCAAGGGAACCAAGGAGAGTATCCAAGGTTTCCAAGAATAAGTAACCACTAGTAATCCATAGAATTGTTCTAGGAATTACCATACAACACACCCATTTCAAATCCATAGAATACATATGAAATTATTAACTTTTGGGAGTTTATCCAAATCATGGTGATCAACCCATGAAGTATATATATTTTGTTTTAAGTGGAATCCAAGGGATGAACTGTAACATCCCAGGTAAATAAATAATAATACATTTTCATTCTTATTAATATTCATTAATTAAATATTAATTTTACATTAAAATCGGTTTCTATGTTCGATAGCGTACCCGATACGCAATAAAGAGTTTCTTTGAAATCTTACGTTGCATAGTAGTAATATAATAATATTATTTTAAATGGTAGTTAACACGTAGTCGTTGTATTGGCGGGAATGAATAGAAATAAATAGAATATGATTATATATGATTTTTAAATGTTTTTACATTTATCCAATAAAAGTTAAAGGCTTGAAATAAGAAAAAAGAATTCAATTTTAGGCATATATACTCTAATTTTCACTAAAGGTCCACTTATCGCCTTTTGATGGAGAACCATCATTAAATATAGTTTTGGTCACTCTTATACATTCTATTGTACCAAATAAAATTCTTCTTTAGAATCGGGACATCAAAATTTACTTTTTGTAAATTTTTGGTATTTTTCCGATAAAGTTCATTTTTTAATGAATAGTGAAAAATGTTGTATTTTAATTCAAAACCTCTTTTTAATATAATTTATTAATATGATTAGATTATCTTTTGAATTTCTGTTAAAGTGAAATTAGAATATATTTTTACCATTTAATCCAATAGTGGTCATTGGAATTAATTTCACTTTGAAATCGGACTTAAACTAGTGTCAATCTTTTGATACATTTTGTGTCATAAAAACACGCTATTTGTTTTGACAGTGGGAATTAATTATTAAATTAATTAATGCAACTTATATGTTTCGAATTTTGTAAAATAGACATCATTTTTGAATTCGGAATATCAAATATATATTAGGGTGAATTTTTTGTATTTTCCTGAAAAACTTCAATTTTTTATGAATAGTGAAACCACTAAATGGTACTTAAAAAACTGATTTTTTCGTTTAAATGAAATTTTACCACCGTTGTGTTTTGAATTTCAAAAATTCGACATACATGATTGTCATTAAGAAGTAAAATGTGGTTCAATGGGATTAAAATAATTTTTTGGTGAATAGTAACTTTTGAGTTTTTAATCGCGATTAGAGGTAATTAGTGTAATTTAAGGAAAAAATAATGTTTTAATAATATGAAATGAACTTGAAACATGTCCTACCCTTATTTTATGTGTCATGGATGACCAAGAAAATCCATGGGTCAACTTGGGGACCCCATGGAGCCACTTTGGTAGGAAAATGACATTAATATCTTTTTATTTAATGTTAAAATAAAAATGTCACAAACATGAGTTCTTTTACTAAAAAAATTTTTAAATGGGGTTATACAAGTAATATTTTTGAATATAAATATTAATTAGAAAGATAAAAAGATTTCATACATCATGATATTTTTTTATAATTTTTAGATATTAAATAAATTAAATTATTTATGACACCATGATGATGCAGTGATTACCTCATTATTTAACGATTTAAATAAAATGAAAAGATAATGTAAAATCTAAGACCTAAACTTGTAAAAAACCTATTGGATGGGTTGATTTATAACTCTTATCACCTTATCCTTGAAATATATAATTTTGGGACCTTTAAAATCCGAAAATCATTTTATAATAAAGTAAACTTTTATAACTTTCCAAGAGTGCCCCTCCTCTCCTCTTATAAAAGGCCCCCACCTCTACCACCTTACCCACACCTCTCAAGACATTGTCTCAGCCAAAACCTGAACATTTTGTCTCTCCACATCACTCTCTTACTCCTATAATCCTCACTTTGTGCATAAGTCTTCCCAAGGAAGCCTTTGAGCTCAAATCAAAAAGAGTTACCCGTTTTAAAGGTAGTGTCTCCTCTTGTGTTCTTATGTTTTATTTTGCTTCTCCAACCCCCTAAACTCTTTTTATTACTCTATTTTGTAACAAAACCAGTATCTTCAATATACTAGTATGTTTTTATGAGAATTATTAGAGATACACCTACACACACCTTCGTCTAATGGTTAAATAACATACTATTTCTGTGGTTGGTGATTTTCTGCCTCACAAAACGATGATTGTTCAATCTTCTTTTAACACCTTTCATGGTGGCCATTAAGATGTCACTCTATTTATATATTATTTATATTATATATATTTTTTCCTTATGATTCTGTATTTTTCATTTATGGCATACCTTTATGGTTTCCATTATGGGTAAACGCGATAATTTCATTTTAGGAAGTACGGACTACCGCCCCCTCAAAGTGATTTGATTCGTTAATGCCATATGTGGGACGTATAAAGGACAGAGTTAATGATATTATATATGATATTATATTGGAATTACAATATACCTTTATATCATTATGATTTCACTCCATTAAATATGAAATAGAAATGAAAGTAGCATTCATGCGTACGTACAGCTTACCGTCTCCATGAACGGTGCATTTCATTTCTTACCACTAAATGTTATATACTATTGTAAATACATGTATATTATGGATATATATGATATAAATGATATAAAAATCATGAATATAATTCTGGATATAATGAAACTTTGACCACATGAACAACATGTAATTATAAGAAATCCACTTTCGACTTAAGAACCAAATATCGACAAAACAAACATTTTTTAACTTAAATGATTACATAATGTTTATAACATGGAAATAAGTGATATAAAATGAATAATAAGCTTGAAAATGGTTCTTAATCAAGTATAAATTAACTTTAGTTTATTATTCAGGAGATTAAAAATCAATCGAGTCACGTCGGACACGAGGTAAGGGACTTCATCTCAATCTCCTTTCATTGAGGCATATTTTGTTCTAATACAAGGCTTTCTTTTATATGGTGTATAAACCCATTTGACTTTTAATTTTATACAAAAGGAATCTTTTTCTACGAAGTGTTTTACAAAATGACAAAAATGAATGTTTCTTTTAACGTACGCGGTGACAATGACCTTTTCTGCCGTCGTGAGTATTATTTGGTCTTTGGATTTCTCAACAAGTTGTAATGTTTTTAAAATGAAATAAATACCATATACTATTTTATGTATTTTTGTATTGAAAATGGTTTTTTATAATGGATTTGTTATGTCAATATATTTATGTGATATATTGTGATCAAAGTGTGGAAATGTTATCTTTCCATTATATTTTTTTTTATGTCTTATGATTTTATAATGGTACTTGGACATTTGATGGGTGGTTATGTGATATATCATATGATGGGTGGTGCCGTGAATACCAGGACGGGTGTTTACGTTATAACCTCCAATGTATTGGATATGGAAGTCGTCCATATGGCTATTCCATTAAGTGATATGTGTGGAATTCGACCATATGGTTATTCCATTTAAGTATGTTTATGTCCCAAGTTACCTTTATATGTTATGTGTTCTTTATATGGGTTTTATGGTAATCATTTGGTTACAAAAGGGTAAGTAATGTTCTTTTATTCAGTGAAGAGTTTTTACTACTTCATAAAGGTGAAAGGTATTACTTTGATAAAGTATGCATGGTTTGCTTGTTGTTTTGAAAAACTAACAGTTTTCATTCTTTGTGTATCCCTTACTGAGCTTTTTATGCTCACCCCAAATTTTTTGAAATGTTTTTCACAGGACTTAATGTGGAATAGGGTCAAGGATGGGATCAAGTAAAAGTCATGCTATCTAAAACATGGAACTAGACATGTTTCTTTTTAAGAGTTTTTATTTTATGGAAACTTAGTAGAAGTGTCTACTTTGTAATCTTTTGAGATGTAATAGTTATTTCCTAATTCTCTAAAACTCTAAACCTGAAAAGATCCTCAATGTGAATTATTCATTTAATTCAATATTAAGTAAGGTTTAAGGTCGGGGCCTTATATTTGGTATCAGAGGTTGGTTTAGACAACTTTAGGAGTTAGAAAATTGTTAAATTATAAATTAATTTATGGTATGATTGAAATGATATAGCATTTA